>JASWHV010000015.1:4310389-4910389 GCA_030760725.1 Neostapfia colusana | reverse complement strand
TTTTTTTAAATAATTACTGCTGATTCTGAAACAAAGCCGCTTTAATTCATCGTCATGCTGCCTTTTCCACAATGGAGTAGAGTGCAAACGAAGCACACGTGTGGTCAGGAAACGGATGCGACTGGCAAGACCAGCTTCAGGCTCGTCAAAATGTAAGAAAGATAATTGCGTGTAGTGGACTACGATAACCCTCTATAGAGGGATGATAAATCTGAGTACTTTATGTGAAAAAGCAATTTACAGTAGTCTACTATTTAATTAGCGGTCAAATATACTTAACATCCTTGTATACTAGCAGGATTATACATATTTAGATTGAAGGAAAAGTTGAAGGTTGTAACAATTGCTACACACACACACACTAACAACCCCTATTGTAGATCCATAGTCATATATACAGTCGTTGTAGTATGATGAGTCTTTTTAAAGTTGCGTAATGCTCCACTAGTTGCGTGTGGGCGAGACATTACTGTGCAACTTACCGAGCTAACTCGCATAAAACTAATGAGTTCAGGCTCTGACTAGAGCCTAAGAACGCATGCCTTTAACAAACGACGCATTTGTTTACAGCTCGTCATATAGGTATGTGGCCTGAAACAAGTAAACGGCGTGTCCTCGTCAGATTAGAATAGTGGCACGAGTACTATACTAGTATTATGGCCCGTGCTTATATAGTACTAAGGGCCGCAAACAATGCTTGTATAGCACGGCACCGTCTAGTTTGTTAATTGAAGAACGCGAAAATGAATATTTAATTGGTCTCTGAACTCTGCCACGCTTTTAGACAACGTGCGCCTCGTGCTCCGAAGATTTGCAGATTTGCAGCCGTTGTGTGTTGAGTAGTGAACACAAAGGAGATCAGTCATTTGCATTAACAGACAATCAACATAGCTCTAAGTTAAGTCATGCATTTTCATGTTGCGCATTAACAAACAATTAACATAATTAATGAGGAAATGGCGTCCATGTTCAATACACGATTTTCCTTTCCCTCTTCCTCGTGATGATATGTGTTGTGACAATGTGTTGTTGGACCTGGTCGATCCTTTTTCTTGGGGTGCACTAATGAGGAAGGTGGGCGGTATCTCTGAGTCATTACCGTCGTTAAGCTTGCAAGAGGGGCGACAATAAAGTTTCTAGCAGCGCAACTGGACTAACACTCTTTTACAACCTCATCTACGTCGATGGTTTGCTATATCTACTCACTTCCTTCTAAAATAAATAATGTTTAAGATAAAAAATCTAGTTCAATTTGAACTAAGTTAGCTGTCTTAAACATCATTTATTTTAAAACAAAGGGAGTATAATTTACGTTTACTTAAACACCACCAACCATTATTATCATTCTTATCTTTGTTGTTTTTTCTGACCCTTTGTCTGCTGCTAGTGCTGAAGGGTATTGCATGATTTATGATTTATATAACATGCCTCATAGTAAATATGAAATTATAATAATTCGTATATTTCTACCGCTCGTTATCCCGGGAGCAATGCCTTTTTGTCTGATTAGTGGTGCAGCGGTTTCGCTTTTCTGCCCTGCGACAAGTTGCTTCTTCTATGTCGCCGGAAAATGCAACAGCCTACAAGCTCTAGGTGCACCTGTTCTACAATAACTCACACATTTTTTTAAGTCATCTGTACATAGAAAAACAGAAATGATTGGGCTCGTGTTCTACGCCGTTTGGGACTGAGACGTCGACCGCCCCAAGCTGGGACTAATGATTTGGATTTGGTACAACGAGACTGTCCCAACCGCCCTAAGCACCATCATCAGTACAGTTCACGGTTCGATGCCACGCTTACGAGCTGCCGCTCTCTCTATTGTCCTAGTACTCCCTCCGTTCTGAATTAATTAATATTTAGGACAAAAAAATTTATTCAATTTGAACTAAATTAGCTGTCTTAAACATCAATTATTTCAGAACGGAGGGAGTAGTATATAACAGCAGGTTTCGAAAATATATATTCCCGAGTGGATATTATCCTGTAACCAAAGTTACCAAACACAATTAAGCCGGTTGCGGATTGACGCGAGGGCGATCCTGAGACTTGACGCCGTCTGGAGAAAAATTCTCTGTCCCCTAATCCCTATGCTGATGGCGGAACCCCGATAAGCAAAGCGAGGAGAAGACCTTTTCCAGCTAAGAACCGCACTTCAACCATGTTTTTTTTTAAAAAAGGACGAACCGGTGATCGCAGCAACGAAGCGAAGCAAATCGCGAAAAGATTTGTCGCGTTGTTGGCTGTTGACCAACGCGTCCTCACTCACCTGTCCCTCCAACCTTTCGGGGCCGTGGGCGGGCCCCGCCCGCCAGGCAGAGCCCTCCGGTCCACGCGAGCCGGAGCAGGGCGAGCGACGCAGCAAGATCCCCGCGACGGCGACGCGCGCACCAACGGCTCAACCACTGGCCGAGACGCCGTGGGCCCACCACCCCTGGTTCGTCCGTTTGAAGCCCGAACAGATTGTTTTTTTTTTGTTATTACGGGACTCGTAGCGTTGGCATTTTAATATCTCTTTTAACATTGTTTTCGTTCAATGCCATTGTCAGCTCTATTAATTAATAGGACCTGCTTAAAATCAAATTAAAAATTACTGTCTCCGTTCAAATTATTTAACGTTAATTAATTTAAAATTAGATTAATTAATATCAAATAATTTAAAATGGAGAGAGTAATATTTCAAAAAAGAATCGACAGATTCACCAAACCGCACGGCGTCTCCGGCGAGTCGAGTCGGTGGCTGCGTTTTTCTGGGCTCACGCACGGAGAAGCCACGGTGGTTTCGCGTGGGCCACGGTGGTGGTGGGGGTCGGGATGACAAGGGAAAGCAACGGGGCACCAGCAGCAGCGGCAACGCGGCCGCGGGGCGGGCGCTAGGGGTGCGGTGAGGTGGGGTGGGCGGAGCAGGAAAATGGTTCGGGGACCCACCCGCGCGGGGGGTGAGAAAGAAACGGGTTCTAGTTTATTGGTCGCGGCGTATCTCGTGAAATCCAGGAAATTCGATTTCACTTTCACTCGACGCTCGCCCGGGCTGCTCTCTCCTCAGTCGCGAAAAGCCGCAACCCAACAAAGAGACACCACGCAACGAGGCAAGGGACGGAGGAAGAGAGAGAAAAAGAAGAGGCCTGTCTCCTCTGGCGAAGGAGGATCAAAGCAGGAGCAGGAGCAGCAGCAGCGGAAGCAGGAGCTGTTGTTGGTGGGCCGCGGCGCATGTGACCTGCAGCAGCTGCTGCGGCGGCGGCGGTAGCGGTGGGTTGGGATGGGGGTTAGAGGAGGGGAGTCGGTTGTCGCGCCGGCGGAAGAGGCGGGGAAGGACGACGAGAAGCGGTGGTGGCGCGCGGAGGTGCGGCTGAGCAGGCTGGCGGTGGTGCTGTGGGTGCTGCTCTCCGCGGCGGTGTGGACGCTGCTGCACTGGCACTTCCGCCACGCCGCGCTGCGCAAGGCGGAGGAGGGGCTCGTCAGCATGTGCGAGGAGCGCGCGCGCATGCTGCAGGACCAGTTCGCCGTCACCGTCAACCACGTCCACGCCCTCGCCATCCTCGTCGCCACCTTCCACTACGACAAGCACCCGCCCGCGCTCGACCAGGTGAGCCTCCGCGGCCGACGCCGGCGGCTTCTTCTCGAGACACGCTTTTCTGCTAGTGGTGGTTGTCGTGAGATTTGGTTTCTGCCCTGCGGAAGCAGTTAATCGCGTGTCCCGCTGTACCTGGAAACCCTTGCTGCTTATTCCATTGCCATAAATCTCTCGGCCATGTGGCAGTACTTGCTCTGCCTCTTCTGATTGTTCTTCCACTTCATTTAGTTACTGTCAAGTCTGGACCTTGCCATGTTTACCGTGGGGGCATAGGCGACTGTGCTGCGGACCGTACACCGTAGCAGCTTTTCTTAGCTACAAATGCTCATCTTTTGGTGAATTTGCCGCCGCAAGTCGCTCTTCGGCTGCGTGCTTATTTTCGGATGTTTTCTTTTTGCAGGGCACGTTTGCGGACTACACCGCGAGGACGTCGTTCGAGCGGCCGCTGCTGAGCGGAGTGGCGTACGCGCAGCGTGTGGTGCACGAGGACAGGGAGAGCTTCGAGCGCCAGCAGGGCTGGATCATCAAGACCATGAAGCACGAGCCGTCCCCGGTGCAGGATGAGTACGCCCCGGTCATCTACTCTCAGGAGACCGTCTCCTACATCGAGGGGCTCGACATGATGTCCGGCGAGGTCCGTGTCGCGGCGCGATGCCGTCCGTTCTTTTCTTGGGATACTAACGCATTTTTTTTTCTTAGACATGGTGTGTGTTTCTTCATCTGTGCTGCTGCAGGAGGACCGGGAGAACATCTTGAGGTCCAGGACAACTGGGAAGGCGGTTCTTACAAGGCCTTTCCGGCTCATGTCAAATCACCTGGGTGTTGTATTGACATTTCCTGTCTATCTTTCGGATCTTCCTCCTGATGCCAAGGCGGAGGATCGTGTTGCTGCAACGGCAGGGTGAGGTTTAACTCTGTTTTTTATTTAGGATTTTCCGTTGGACAGTCTCTTCCTCTACGTGGAACCCACTGCCTGTGGTTGTTCAGCATTTATGTATGTTAGTAGTTGTGTTTTAGTGGTGATAGCACATTGCTCTCACTGAGCAGTGGCTCAATCAGTTTGTTAGTGACTCGAGAATAGAAAGTGAGAGACTGATGTATCATAATAGAAAGGTTTGTCGTGGTCAAAATACTATAGAGCTCCAGGTGGCAAAACCAAAAGTTTAAATGGGTAAATATTCATTTGTAGTACATAATGGCAAATGGGACAACTTTTCAATATTGCTAGTTTTTTATGGAGGGCAATTTTGCTGTTTATTGAACAGATATCTTGGTGGAGCCTTTGATGTAGAGTCACTAGTGGAAAATTTGTTGAGGCAGCTAGCTGGCATTCAGGAATTGGTGGTGAATGTTTATGATGTAACAAACCAGTCAAACCCTCTTGTCATGTATGGATCTGAAGTTCCTCTTGGCAACTCCTCACCATCGCACATCTGCATGCTAGAATTTGGGGACCCATTCAGAAAGCACCATATGATTTGTAGGTAATATGTGCATTGATCATTTATCCTTCATACATGATGATTTGAAATGATCTTATTTTATAGTACACTGCCCATATTTCTGAGCAGATACAGAAACAAGCCTCACGTCCCATGGTCAGCAATTAGTACACCATCTGGTGTATTTATCATATGTATGCTTGTGGGCTACATAGTATTTGCAGCTTGGAGTCGTTATGATAATGTTAAGGAAGATTGTCGGAAAATGGAGGAGCTGAAAAAACGGGCAGAAGCTGCTGATATTGCTAAATCTCAGGTTTAATTTAGTTGATTCATTTGAAGTTGCAAGTTGCATCTTTCTTTTTTTTTTTAATCTAAAAGGCTCTGGTTTATCGTGGCAGTTTCTCGCTACTGTTTCTCATGAGATCAGAACGCCCATGAATGGTGTCCTGGGTAATTTTTTCGACAAATTCTTTTTTCTTTTTTATTCTAGCATGTCGTTAGTCGCAAAAAACTCATATGAGGATATATGGTGATTAACCTTTTTCTTATTTTTTTTGTAGGAATGCTTGATATGCTACTAGACACAGACCTAAAATCAAACCAGAGGGATTATGCTCAAACTGCTCAAGTCTGTGGAAAGGCGTTAATATCTCTGATTAATGAAGTGCTTGACAGAGCAAAAATTGAAGCTGGAAAACTGGATCTCGAGTTGGTACCATTTGATCTTAGATCCATCCTAGATGACGTCATCTCCTTATTTTCTTCCAAGTCAAGAGAGAAGGGTATTGAGGTTAGTTCAACTCAATTTAATGTTGATTGCACATAAAGCAGAAGTTGACAAGGCATTACCTTGCATTTTTTGGCAAACATCTATTAGCTTAGCCATTTTTCATATATTTAACTTCACAAAGCTATAACTATTTGTGCCACTGTATCAGAAAGCTACAACTTTCGTGTTATTGATTCTTTCTATGGGCGCACTTACAGTAGGCGCAAGAATACATTAGAGAAGGATTAGAGTTTGGTTCTTTTAAAAGAAGTCTAGATAAATAAAGAGCCCGAGTCTGTTTTTGATGTACGAGTCTTAGGATAAGAGAATAAAGAGTTTGAGTCAGAGTCTGATTAGAGATAGAGTCTGATTCTATTAGGGGTCTAAATACTGCTGAGCCTTGATCTATAAAAGGCTACAGCAGAGATGTAAAAGGCATCAAATTAATAAGAAAAATAAGCAGGAACTTCTTACGGTAGTTCAGCCGCCCTGGCCAAGTCGCCAAGTTCAGGCGACAGAACGACCTCGCTGCCCAATTTCTTCCGCTACCTGCTGAGATCAAACCTCCAGTCTCACCTTCTCTTGACCTTGCCCCTGAGAACACCGAGAAGGAGAAATCATAACAGCTTGGTATCAGATTCAGCCAAGCGCATCACCAATATGGCCGACGCTGAATAAGATCCTGACGCACTTACAGATTCTCAGAAGCTTGATCGGGTATTAGCTCAGCTGTCCACGCTGAATTCTAGGATGGATTCACATGATGCAAGAATAGCAAGAATAGAAGCACAGCTGCGACCATTAGGAAGTCCTTCTAGATCACCAAAGTGTCCTGAAGAGGATTTTGCAAACAGAACAGTACAAGGAGAAGAAAGGAGGCCGACTTCATTACTGCCTAAAATTAATTTTCCAAGCTTTGATGGAGAATCTGATCCGCTGACTTGGCTGACAAAATGTGAATTATATTTTCGTGGTATGAGGACAATGCATGAAGATAAGGTATGGCTAGCTTCTTTACACTTGGAGAGTATTGCATCGCAGTGGTATTATGCATTAGAAAGGGATCCTGGTCTTTTATCATGGCCAAGGTTTGCAGAATCTGTAAACCTTAGATTTGGCCCTCCTATTCATTCGAACGTCCTTCTCTGCAGATGTGAGTATCTTTCAATGAACCAACAAGTTAATTTATTTACAGCAGTATTGGGATAAACACTGAGAACTGATGTGGAATTGCATAATCCAGCAAACTTACAGTGTGCAATGACTCTTGCAAGAGCATATGAAAAAAAGACTATCACAGGGGAAAGATGAGAAAATTGCTTCGGTTAAAATAAGAAGCAGTTTCAGAACAACATCCATAGCTGCACCAATATCTAGCAGAGGCTCTACCTCCGAGGGATCTATAACAGTATTTAGACCGAGATTCAGAAAATTAACTCCAGAAGAGATGGCTGTTAAGAGAGCTAATGGAAACTGTTATAATTGTACTGAAAAGTACACAACGGAACATAAGTGCAACAATAAAAGTTTATTTTTATTGGAACTAGATAAGGGGGATGATGTACAGGAAATTGCTGAAGATCTAGTAATTTCATTACATGCTCTCATAGGAATTGGAGTAGCAATGGCCATGCAGTTAACTATTATGATAGAAAATCAGATCCTACACGCACTAGTTGACTCAGGATCCACACATACTTTTATTGATGAAGCAGCATCAGCTAAGTTACATCTACCAATAACTAAAAGATCAGCTTTGTCGGTGACAGTGGCTAATGGAGAAAAAGTGATCAGCAGAGGAATCTATGCTAACACAGATTTAAAAATTGGGGAAGAATCATTTGAGGTAGACTGTTTTGTGTTACCACTGCAAGGGTTTGATGTAGTTTTGGGAGTCAAATGGCTACAAACTTTGGGGCCAATCTTATGGAAATTTGATGACTTAAACTATGACTTTATGGAGAGATGGAAAGACAATAAGATGGACTGGTCTGGGAAGACAGTCATGTGAAATACTACAATCTGCAGTAGGGACTGATTTAATGAACATATTGTTGACTGAATTTGAGGACTTGTTCAGAGGACCACAAGGTATGCCCCGCAAAAGGCTTTATGACCATAGAATTCATTTGCGTCCAGGAACAACACCCATTATAGTCAGACCTTATAGATATCCCTAGTTGTTAAAAGATGAAATTGAAAAACAATGTGAAGAGATGATTAAGCAAGGTATTATAAGACCCAATACTTCAGCATTTTCTTCTCCAGTTCTACTAGTAAAAAAGGCTGATAAAAATGGAGATTTTGTGCGGATTATAGAGCCTTAAACGAACAAACAATCAAAGACAAGTTTCTAATACCGGTGGTAGATGAATTGAAGAAGGCAACAATTTTTACAAAGCTGGATTTAAGGAGTGGATACCATAAGTACGTATGCATGAACAAGACATAGAAAAGACTGCCTTTCGGACTCATCATGGACACTTCACATTTTTAGTGGTGCCTTTTGGGCTTACAAATGCTCCATCAACGTTTAAAGGAATGATGAATGACATCTTAAAAATGTTCCTAAGAAGGTCAGTGTAGGTTTTTTTATGACATTTAATTTTTAGTTCTTATTGGGCATAACATTTGCAGAATGTAAAAACAGTATTCCAAGTCCTAAGAGTATATTTAGGTCATATTATTTCCAATGGGAAAGTATCCATGATCCATCTAAGGTGACTGCAGTGGAAGCATGGCCAACTCCAAAAACAATAAAAAGTCTAAGAGGATTTTTAGGACTGACCGATTATTATTGAAAGTTTATTGCAGGATTTGGAACAATAGCAAAGCCATTAACTGCTTTACTTAAAAAAGAAGTTTTTTCATGGTCCATTGAGGCAGAAGAAGCTTTCAAAAATATCAAGAAAACATTAACAACTCCAATTTTGCATCTTCTAGATTTTGAGAAAAGGTTTTTTGTTGAAGGGCGGACCTGGCACAGTGGAAGTGTGTCTCCACTTGTGTCTTGAGGTCTTGGGTTCGAACCAGGCTCTCTGCAAAAGCAGGGGTAAGGCTGTCTAGAAATAACCCTTCCCCAGACCCCACATGTATGGGAGCCTTCGGCACTGGGTACGCCCCCCCCCCCCCCTTTGTGATGCTTCAGGGTCAGGATTTGGGGCAGTTCTCCATCAAGGAGATGGAGCAGTGGCATTCTTTAGTAGCCCAGTGGCACCTCATCACACTAAGTTACCAGCTTATGAAGAGAATTAATTGGATTAGTAAAGACAGTAAAGCATTGGAGATCTTACTTATGGGGAAGGGAATTTACAGTAAGAACTGATCATTACAGCCTCAAATTTTTATTGGATCAGCCTTAACTACAATTCCACAACATACGTGGGTGAGTAAATTGTTTGGTTTTGATCTGGTTGTGGAGTATAGACCAGGAAAGAAAAATGGAGCGGCAGATGCTCTATCTAGAAGAGAATCAGAACAAGGAATGTTAACGGCTATATCTGGATCAACATTTGCTATTTTTAACACCCTACGTAATGAGCTGGAAATAGATCAAAAGCAGTATTATTATGGCAACAGATAGAAAATAATACTGCTCCAGAAGGATGGGAAATATCTCACAGACTATTGGTTTTCAAAGGAAAAGTATTTCTGGCAGATGATTCAGTTTTGTGGCCTCAATTGTTGGAACAAGCACATATGGGTCATGAGGGGACGCAAAAGACCCTTCATAGATTCAGAGCCTCATTTTTCAGTTCTTCAGCCAATAAACGTGTAAAGGATTATGTTAAAGGTTGTCTAGTTTGTCAAAAAAATAGACAAAACACTTGCATCCAGGTGGAGTTTTGCAACCATTGGAGGTACCAGATAATATTTGGAAAGATATCTCTATGGATTTTATTGAAGGATTTCCAAAAGTGGGAGGTAAATCAATTATTTTTACATTGGTTGACATATTTTCAAAATATGCACATTTTATTCTATTAGCTCATCCTTATTCAGTAGCTTCTGTGGTAAAAGCTTTCTTTGATAATATTGTTAGATTGCATGGTTTTCACTGTTCAATTGTGAGTGATAGGGATGTGATCTTTACTAATAATTTCTGTAAAGAGTTGTTTAAACAGGCAGGAGTTAAACTCAATATGAGTTCAGTCTTCCATCCACAAACTGATGGTCAATCAGTGGTGACTAATAGGGTCATTACTATTAGAGGGCTAATGGTGGCTGTATTAGATGAATGATAGTACTGAGGTACAGGTCTGATTATATAGAGGGATTAGGAGGGGGAAAAGGACTAAACTACCCCTAACCCTAATCCCTCACTAATGACTAATATGCCCCTGTGACACACACATAATCACAGTGTCTAACACCCCCCCGCAGTCACAACATCTAGCCACTGCAGATGTTGAGACTGGACCAAAACTCGGAGAACAGCGACGACGGGAGGCCCTTCGTGAAGATGTCAGCGAACTGCGTCGTCGTCGGGACATGGTGTACCCGAATCTCGCCGCGTGCAACCCGCTCACGAACAAAGTGGAGGTCGATCTCCACATGTTTTGTGCGCTGATGCTGGACCGGGTTGGTGGAGAGGTACACGGCGCTGACGTTGTCGCAGTAGATGAGGGTGCTCCTGGCGACGGAAGTGTGGAGCTCCTGAAGCAACTGCTGGAGCCAGGAGGCCTCAGCTACGCCGTTAGCCACGGCGCGATACTCCGCCTCAGCACTCGAACGCGACACCACGGGCTGTCGCTTCGAGGACCAGGAGACGAGGTTACCGCCCAGGAAGACGGCATACCCAGAAGTAGAACGTCGTGTGTCCGGGCAGCCAGCCCAGTCAGCATCGGTGTACACGACCAGCTCGGAGGTCGTGTCACGTCGAAGGAGGAGGCCGTAGTCGAGAGTACCTCGTAGGTACCGAAGAATCCGCTTCACAGCGGTGAGGTGCGGCTCCCTCGGGTCATGCATATGGAGGCACACCTGCTGAACTGCATACGAGATATCCGGCCTGGTGAAGGTGAGGTACTGAAGAGCACCTGCAAGACTCCTGTAAGTAGTGGGGTCAGAGACGGGTGTCCCGTCGGTAGCGGAGAGCTTCGCCTGAGTATCCACTGGAGTGGAGCAAGGCTTGCACTCGGTCATGCCCGCTCGCTGGAGGATATCCAGGCAGTACTGTCGCTGGTGAAGGAATAAGCCGCCTGGTCGGTCCTCGACCGCAATGCCCAGGAAGTGGTGAAGACGGCCCAGGTCCTTCATAGCGAACTCCTGCTGTAAAGCAGAAATGGTGCGTCGAAGCAGAGCCGGACTAGACGCTGTTAGTACAATGTCATCGACGTACAGTAGGAGGTAGGCAGTGTCACTGCCACGTCGATAGACAAACAGCGAAGTGTCCGACTTAGCTTCGACGAACCCCTGTGAGACCAAGAAGGAGGCGAACCGGCTATACCAGGCTCGCGGTGCCTGCTTCAATCCGTATAGGGATTTGTTCAGCTTACAGACCATGTCTGGGTGAGCTGAATCAACAAACCCTGCCGGCTGACTGCAGTACACCGTCTCGGTCAGTGTACCGTGGAGGAAGGCATTCTTGACGTCCAACTGGTGGACAGGCCAAGAACGTGAGAGAGCCAGCGATAGAACGGTACGAACCGTCGCCGGCTTTACCACCGGGCTGAAGGTCTCGTCGTAGTCGACTCCAGGGCGCTGAGTGAAACCCCGGAGTACCCACCGAGCCTTGTACCTCTCCAAGGTACCGTCCGCCTTCTTCTTGTGCGTGAACACCCACTTGCCCGTGACAACATTGCCACGACCAGGACGGGGAACCAGGTCCCAGGTCCGGTTGGCAAGCAGAGCCTCATACTCTTCCTCCATAGCGCGGCGCCAGTGAGGGTCGGCGAGGGCGCTACGCACGGAAGTAGGTATGGGTGATATCGAAGAAGAGTCGGTCGGTGGAGAAGTAGTCGACGAGAAGGCAGCTCCGGTGAAGCGCTCAACTGGACGAAGACACCCGGATGCACGTCGAGTCACCATCGGGTGGACGTGACCAGGATCCCTGTGGAGAAGAGGAGGGTTGTACACCGGGCGCTCGGGTACAACGACCTTCTCTCGTCTCGGAGCCACACGTGGTGCAGCTGGAGTAGGGCCGCCCCCCCGTGCTCGTCGCTGGTAGGCAAGTACGGGGTCAGCGAAGCGAGAAGTCGTCGTCGGTGCTGCTCCTGGTGCGTCTGGTGACGTCGGGCTTGCTGCAGGTGATGTCGGGGAAGTTGAGGCCGTGCGTGGCGCAGTAGTCGACGTCGGGGACGCAGAGGCCGCGCTTGGCGCAGCAGGCGTCGTCGGGGACACCGGTGCCGCGCGTGCTGCAGTGGGTGACGTCGGGGGCGCCGAGGCCGCGCGTGGCGCAGCCGGTGGCGTCAGGGACGTCGGTGCCGCGCGTGGCGCACCCGGTGGCGTCAGGGACGCCGGTGCCGCGCGTGGCGCAGCAAGTGGCGTCAGGGACGCCGGGGCCACGTAAGGCACAACAGGTGGCGTGGAAGACGCCGAAGTCATGCGTGGCGTAGCGGGTGGGTAACCTGCAAGAGGTAACCGACAAGGTCGCTGTACAGGAGCGGCCTCGGGGTCAGTAGAGAAGAGGGAATCCAACTCAGTGACGGAGTCAGAGGACGGGGTGGAAAAGGGAAAGGAAGACTCGTCGAAGACGACGTGTCGGGAGATCAAGATACGACGTGTGGTGGGGTCAAGGCACCTGTACCCTTTATGGTCAGGGGAGTACCCAAGGAAAACACACTGAGTCGAACGAGGCGCAAGCTTATGGGGAGCTGTGGCAGAGAGGTTCGGGTAGCAAGCGCACCCGAAGACCCGAAGATGGTCGTAAAGAGGGTGGGTGCCGAACAAAGCGAAGTGAGGGGTGGGAGCACTAATCGCCTTAGTAGGAAGGCGATTAATGAGGTAGGTGGCAGTGTGAAGCGCCTCCGCCCAGTAGCGAGCAGGGGTAGAAGCCTGAAACATCAGGGAGCGCATGACATCGTTGGTGGTCCGAATCATGCGCTCAGCCTTGCCGTTCTGGGGGGAAGTGTACGGAC
Organism: Neostapfia colusana; assembly: GCA_030760725.1. Taxonomy (NCBI): domain Eukaryota; kingdom Viridiplantae; phylum Streptophyta; class Magnoliopsida; order Poales; family Poaceae; genus Neostapfia; species Neostapfia colusana. The sequence goes on along the minus strand of JASWHV010000015.1, from coordinate 4,897,525 downwards.
ATGACATGCGTAACTGAACACCGCGAGAAAGCAGAAAGTCACGGAACGTAGAGTTGTCAAACTCGCGCCCGTTGTCGCACTGGACCGCACGAATCGTGCGCCCAAACTGGGTGGACACCCAAGCGAAGAAGTGAGAAAGAGTACCGAAAGTATCAGACTTCTGTCGCAAGGAAAAAGTCTACGAATAGTGCGAAAAATCATCCACGACCACCAAGTAATACTTGCATCCAGAGACACTAAGAACAGGTGAAGTCCAAAGATCACAATGAATCAAATCAAATGTGTGCTCGACACGAGTGACAGAGTGTGGAAAAGGAAGTCGAACATGGCGACCCAACTGACAAGCATGGCAAAGAGACTCATGAGTACCCCGAGTACACGAAATCGCTGAACTACCAGACAACTTCGACATAGCATCAACACCGGGGTGGCCAAGCCGACGATGCCAAATGGTCGAAGATGCTGTCGTAGTCAGGGCAAGAGGCGGAGCGGAAGCAGGAAGACGCATCGTGTACAGGGGACCCGTACTATCACAACGAAAAAGAAAGCGTCGAGTAGTAAGATCCTTCACAGTTACACCATAAGGATCAAACTCAAGGGAAACATGATTGTCAGTAGTAAAACGACGAACAGAAAGAAGATGCTGAATGATGTCAGGGGCAACAAGAACATCACGTAGCTGAAACGAATCCGGCGAACCCGAGTCACCTACTGAGGTGACTGGAAGAGTCGACCCATTCCCAACAACGATAGATGAAGGATCAGAGGGACGGGAAGGGCGGGTAGAGGAGAGGATACCGATGTCAGGGGTGGTGTGGTACGAGGCACCGGAGTCCACCACCCAGTCAGGGCCACACGGCGTGAGACCCTGCCGGTAGATCGACGGTGTAGAACGGGTCGCGACATGCCCCGGCGGTGGCGGCGCCGGGAAGGAAGACAACACGCTCGGACCCTCGATGGTGGTGCCAACAGAGTAGGCAATAGCCGATCCAGGTACATCAGCCGATGGCGGCCGAGAGGCACTTCCCAGGGCGGCAGCAGGCCAGGCGGCGCCGTCGTGGGGAACTGCAGGACCGGCAGCCCAAGGGGCGGCTGCAGCTGCTGCGGGCCAGGCAGCGGCACTGTCGTGGGGCACCGCAGAGGCAACAGCGGCCCACTGGGCGGCTGCAGCTGCTGCGGGCCAGGTAGCAGCGCCATCGTGGGGCGCTGCAGAGGTGACGACGGCGGGCCAGGCAGCAGCGATTCGAGGGGTGGCAGTGCTGGGGGCTGCAGGAGCGCCGACGGCGGCCCAGGGTGGCAGTGCGGCGGCGGCCCTATCAAACGGCGCAGCGGCGTGGCTGGGGTGCACACCAGCAACCCCAGCGAACCCGAATCCGGGCGCGCGCCGGCTCTGCCCGAGATCGGGCAGCCCGGGCGGGGATCCGGCGGCGGCGCCCCAGGACACAACGGCGCGGGCTGGGGGTGCGCCTGCGGCAGAGGCGGCGGCCCCATTAGATGGTGCGGCGGCGTGGCCGGGCTGCGCACCAGCGGCAACAACAGCAGCAGGCGGCGCGGCAGCGCAGGCCTGCATTGCCTCAGCGGCGGCGGCGAGGCCTGCAGCGCAGGCACGCGGGGCGGCGGCGGCGCGCGTTGCCTCAGCGGCGGCGGCTCCGGCGGCTGGCGCGCCGGCGAGGCCTGCTGCGCAGGCACGCGGGGCGGCGGCGGCGCAGAGCCGCTGCAGCGGCGGCGGCTGGGCCTGGGTCATTAGGATTAGGGTTAGGCCCTAATCCTAATTAGTTCCTAGCTGATACCATATTAGAGGGCTAATGGTGGCTGTATTAGATGAATGATAGTACTGAGGTACAGGTCTGATTATATAGAGGGATTAGGAGGGGGAAAAGGACTAAACTACCCCTAACCCTAATCCCTCACTAATGACTAATATGCCCCTGTGACACACACATAATCACAGTGTCTAACAATTACTATGTACTTAAGATGTTTGGCAGGTGATACGCCACGCACATGGTTACAATGGCTACCTTGGACAGAATATTGTTATAATTCTTCATACCAGTCAGCTCTGAAAACTACACCTTTTAGAGTGGTATATGGAAGAGACTCTCCCACACAAAAGTAGCTGCTGTGGATCAGCAATTATACAACAGAGATGATTTTTGCTGGAAATAAGAGAAAGATTAAGACAGACTCAAGATACTATGAGAAATTATCATAACAAGAAAACAAGACAACTGAATTTTCAGGTGGGAGATTGGGTCTGGTTAAGGTTACAACACAGAAGTGCTGCTGGTATAACAGTTTCACCTTCAGGGAAATTAAGGCAGAGGTTTTATGGACTTTTCAAAAAACTTGATTGCATTGGTCAAGTATCATATAAATTGTAATTACCAGAAAAATAAAAAATACATAATGTTTTTCATGTGTCTATGTTAAAAAAAATATGAAGGTGAACCACCTACACAAGTGGAAAAATTACCAGATTTTCTGCATGGAAGAGTCATCCCCTCCCTAGAAAAAGTGATAAGAGCAAGGCTTAATCGAGGAGTTTGGCAGGTTCTTGTTCAATGGATGGGCCATACAAATGAAAATGCAACTTGAGAGATATTATCTAAATTCAAGGAGAGATATCCAAGTTTTCAACTTGAGGACAAGCTGTTTCTCCGGGAGGGAGGAAATGTTATCGATTCTTTCTATGGGTGCACTTACAGTAGGCGCAAGAATAAATTAGAGAAGGATTAGAGTCTGGTTCTTTTAAAAGAAGTCTAGATAAATAAAGAGTCCGAGTCTGCTTTTGAGATAAGAGTCTTAGGATAAGAGAATAAAGAGTTTGAGTCAGAGTCTGATTAGAAATAGAGTCTGATTCTGTTAGGGGTCTAAATACCGCTGAGCCTTGATCTATAAAAGGCTACAGCAGAGATGTAAAAGGCATCGAATTAATAAGAAAAATAAGCAGGAACTTCTTACGGGAGTTCAGTCGCCCTGGCCAAGTCGCCGAGTTCAGGCAACATGGTGACCTCGCTGCCCAGTTTCTTTCGCTACCTGCTGAGATCAAACCTCCAGTCTCACCTTCTCTTGACTTCGCCCCTGAGAGCACCGAGAAGGAGAAATCATAACATTTTGATACCAATTTCACAAAACTACAACAACTTTAACCCCCTATTTCAGAAACCTACAACTTTTGTATCCAGTCCCACTTGTCAGCCTCACAGTGTAATAATGGTTATATGAGGCTGACAAGTGGGATCTGAGACAAAACTTGTAGTTTTCTGATACAAGAGATCAAAGTTGTTGTACTTTTCTGGAATTGACATCAAAAGTTATAGTTTTCTGATACAATGACACAAATAGTTATAGTCTAATGAAATTTACTCCTTTTTTCCAGAAATGGCAGAGCTTAGTGTAGGTCAAATTTTTTGATAATTTTTTTAGGGAAATTCGAATTTTCCGTATTTTTTCATGGCCCCCAAGATAGTGTTCAAAATGCGCCACAACATCCTGCAATTGTATTGTGCTATCCTTACTAACTTCATTCTACTCTGCAAAATTGTAGCTTGCTGTATATGTCTCTGAAAGAGTTCCTGAAATCCTATTGGGTGATCCTGGAAGGTTTCGACAGATAATTACAAACTTAGTTGGTAACTCAATTAAGGTATGTGTAGACCTTTCTACCAAATTTGACTATGAGCTACGAAGGTTGTATTTTCTACCAATGGAATAACCCAATTTTAGCGAAACATAGTGCAATATGCACTCTATAGTTCATTGGCAGCATAATCTTACAATTAAATTTTGCTTTTGTACCTTGTTGGCATTGTCACAGTTCACAGAACGGGGACATATTTTTGTACAAGTTCATCTGGCAGACCACTCAAATCTTGCAACAGAAGCTAAAGTCGAACCAGTAGCAAATGGGATGAATGGACATAAAGATGAAACAACTGCTGTATCCACCAATTTTTCTCACAACACACTTAGTGGTTTGGAAGCTGCTGATAGCAGAAATAATTGGGAAAACTTCAAGCTTTTGCTCTCCTACGAGACAAATGAGATGCAGTATGGAAGTGATTCTGATAAAGTGACTCTTGTAGTAAGTGTGGAGGATACAGGGATAGGCATACCATTGGATGCCCAGGGTCGAGTGTTCACACCTTTCATGCAAGCCGACAGTTCAACTTCTAGGAATTATGGTGGAACTGGAATTGGACTGAGCATCAGCAAATGTCTTGTTGAATTAATGGGTGGCCAGATAAACTTTGTCAGCCGACCCCATGTTGGAAGCACCTTCACATTCACTGCAGTTCTCCAAAGTTGTGACAAAAATGCTATTAGTGACAATAAGCCTGTTATGTTGCACCCTCTGCCATCTAGTTTTAAAGGTTTATCTGCAATATTGGTGGATAAAATACCAGTAAGAGGTACTGTAACTAAATACCATTTGCAAAGGCTGGGAATTACATCTGAAGTTATTGATTCAATTGAACTGGCACTAGGCATGTTATATGGGAGAAATGGAAGCTCTCTTATCAGGTAGTCATCTCATTTTCACTCTCTCTAAAAGTTCAACTCCTAAAAGTGATTAAACTACCATTTCTCAGAAGTATGAACAAGAAGGTTGATTAGCCGCTTGCATAATAGAAAAAAATGTGAACTTGTTTGCAAAGATATTTCCCTTGAAAGTAATTTTGTGAAGGATGTTGCTTGAAAATGACTAGGCAATATAGTTGGTTGCATGAAAGCACTATTAGTTGATTCTGTTGGGTTGTGTGTGTGGTGGGTGTATTGGGCTTGGCCCATGTGTCTAGCCCTGAGGGCTATATGTACCCTTGACACTCTATTATGAAATCCTAATTCATTTTTCCCACTCCAATATGGTATCAACCTAGTTTCCTTCCTCTCCCCTCTCTCTCCCAACATGGACTCGAGCGGGCCGCCGCAGCCAGCCACGGGCGCGCCGCCGCCGCCGACCGCCCCTCCTTCCTTCCCTCCCTCCGCCCCTCTAGCTCCCGCTGCCACCGCCGCCTCACCCTCGGGGTCGACCGCACCTCTGACTTCCGCTGCCACCACCGCCCCGCCCTCGTGGTCGGCCGCTGCTGGCTCGGCCGCGCCGCCCTGGGCCGCCGCCGCCTTGCCAGCGCCACCCTGGGTCGCCCCGCCCTCGGGGTCAGCCGCCGCCGGCTCGGCCGCACCGCCCCGGGCCGCCGCAGCCTCACCAGCGCCGCCCTGGGCCGCTGGCGCCTCGGTCGAGCCGCCCCGGGCCGCCGCCGCCTCACCAGCGTCGCCCGGGGCTGCCGGTGCCTTGCCTGCGCCGCCTTGGACCGCCCCGCCCTCGGGGTCGGCCGCCGCCGGCTCGGCCGAGCCGCCCCGGGCCACCGCCGCCTCACCTGTGCCGCCTTGGGCCGCCGCCGCCTCGCCTGAGCCGCCATCGGATCATCTCCAGCCGCTGCCACTTGGCTCCTTCCCGCCGCCGCCACCGGCTCCTGGTCAGCCGCCGCCACCGGCCCCTGATGTGTGGCCGCTGCCAGCCCCTCATGTGTGGCCACCGCCGGCTGGCGTCTAATCGCCGCCGCTGCCCGGCCTGTGGCCGCCGACGGGTCTGTAGACCGCGCCATCACCGATGGTACCTCCCTACATCACGGGTTTGGAGCCCCTCTCCTCCCGGGCTGCTACTGTTGCTTCCCCTGGATCGTGGGTCGGGATCATGCCACCGGGATGTCCTGCCTCTTCGGCGTTGCGTGCCTCATCGCCATCGCCGCCGGCTGCCGTCTTCGCTACCCTCGCCGATCCGGTGGATCCTGCCAGTGGTACTGGTCAACCGTCTGCGACTACCTCCGGCGTTGTCGCTGCTCTGGCGGCTGCTCGCTAGCGAGAGCGGACTCTCGCTTATTGGAAGAATGAGAGTATGTAGGTGGAGAGGTCACGACGCAAGGAGTTGTTCAGGGTCCAAACTTAGCTCCTCTTGATTATTATTGATCGAACGATTACAACGGTGCTTTAAACAACAAAGCTAAAACGATAATTCTGTTAATACTAATCCACTAAAACCGGAACGGCCAGTGCCAGTTCCACACGTTTATTTTTCGACGCGCTCAGCTAGATACCCACGCACGTTGCCCATCCACGACGCCCGCGCACGACGCGCGCTCCTGCATGAGCTCACACGACGCAGTCCTTCGGTTCTTCTGCTGCATGCATGTATCACGCTCTGGATTAGATCCAACATACTCCCCCATAATCCAAGTGTGATTCTAAATTCCGAATACCCAACAGATGCTTCATGGTTGCCATTTTAACAGCTCGCAGGGCCTTTGTCAACACATCTGCCCGTTGTTCTTCAGTGCAAACATACTCGACAATAAGTTGCCCCTCCCGGACACAATCACGTATGAAGTGATACCTTGTATGAATGTGTTTGCTGCGCTCATGGAAGACTGCATTTTTTTATCAAAGCAATAGCTGATTTGTTATCAACAAACAACTTCACTATCTCCGGCTCTTTCTCTGTTAGCTCACTTATCAGACTTCTCAACCACAGCGCTTGACATGCTACCGTGGCTGCTGCTACGAACTCAGCTTCACAGGAGGAAAGCGCCACTGTTCTTTGTTTCTGGGAGGTCCAAGAAATCAAACTTTTGTTAATGAAGAAGGCCATACCTCCTGTGCTCTTGCTATCTTCTTGATCACCAGCCAAGTCACTGTCAGAATAGCCAATGACCTCCTGCTCTCCATGTCCCTTGGGATACACAAGTCCGTGATGGACAGTTCCTTTCAGATACCTAAGTATATACTTCACGGCCTTCTGATGCATTGTGGTCGGTCTCTCTAAGAACCTGCTCACAACACCAACTGCAAATGATAGATCTGGACGTGTGTGTAGAAGGTATCTCAAACATCCTATGGTCTTGTGATATTCAGTAGGAATCAGCATCCTTTGTCAGCTTCAGCTCCATGGGAATTTTTACTGGTCTGCACTCACTCATTCCAAGTTGTATCAGAATTTTCTTTGCATAAGCACTCTGTTTGATGCATATGGCCTGGTTCAACTGATCAACTTCAATTCCCAAATAGAAGCTTAATAACCCAAGGTCACTCATGTCAAATTCAGTCATCATTTGACACTTGAAGTCTTTGATAGCTTCAGGATTACCCCCTGTTACGATCAAGTCATCAACATAAACACCAAGTATGACTCCATCTTTTCCTTTTCCTCTTTTGTAGACAACCTGATCCTGTGTGCATCTTATGAAGCCGAGCCCTTTAAGACTGCTGTCTAGTTTCAGATTCCAGGCTCTTGGAGCCTGTCGCAGCCCATATAACGCCTTGTTCAATTTCAGCACCAAGTCTTCCTTTCCTTTCACTACAAACACTTCTGGTTGTAAGACATAGACTTCTTCCTCTAGTTCTCTTTGAAGGAATGCTGATTTCACATCAAGGTGATGGACCTGCCATCCCCTGTCTTCTGACAGTGCTAAGAGTACCTGAACTGTATCAAGTCTAGTAACCAGGGCGAAAACTTCTTCAGAATCTACTCCCTATTTTTGAACATAACATTTAGCCACAAGTCTAGCTTTGTGTTTGATTACCTTCCCTGATGAGTCCTTCTTCAGTTTATAAACCCATTTAATACCGATGGGTCTATGACCAACAGGCAACTCAGACAGTTTCCAAGTCCCATTCTTCTCAATGGATTCAATCTCTTTTCTCATGGCGTCAACCCATGCTTGATGGCCTGAAGCTTCACTGAAGAGTACTGGCTCCTCTGCTTCTGCTAGAAATGCCACATCTTCATCATAATTCAGTTCTATAACTGGAGCCCTCTCAAAAACCTCAGTCAATGGTTTGTACCGTATTGGGTCATCGCCTGTGCTCCATCCTTCTGATATGGGCACTGAGTTTGCACTTGACAAATTTTCCTGATTATGTGAAGATGAACCTGAAAACCATCCTTCATTCTGAACATTTTCATTTTGAGGTGTCACTGCTGGACCAACTTCTTTTAACAGAGAGGATGCAGAGGCAGGTGTGAGTTGCTGCTCTCCCACACTGCCTACTGCTGGAGTGGATGGAGATGCCACAACATTTCCTGGTGTTCCTGGTGCCATGTTCTGCCCTTCATCATCCCTTGGTTCACCTCTCATTGAACCTGGCAAACCAGTGTATTCACTTACTATCTCATCTTCGACAGTAAAGTCCATTGTGCCTTCCTCTGCACCCCAAGTCTATCTGGTAGCTTCTGTTGGACTGTACGTATTAGGGGGCAGGGGCATTTTAGTCTTTTTGTATTAGGGTTGCTTAGCCCTTAAGCTGTGTCCCCCTATATATGTATCTCCTTGACAGGCTGTTAATGAATTGATTACTTTCCTAATCTAATTTGGTATCAGATTACTTTTTCTCTATCCTCTCCCGATCTCAACCCCGATGCCATCTACGGGCGCCGCCGCCGCCGCGGCCTCGGGCGCTGCCGCCGCGGGCGCGCCGGCCCCGCCGCCCCCTCCTCTCGATACCTGCCCGGTCGCGGCCGCCGCTGGGCTCAGCGCCGCCGACCCGGCCGCCCCCTCCTCAGCACCCGCCGACCTGGCCGCCCCCTCCCCTGCGCCCGCCGCCATTGGGTCTGGCGCCGCCGGTCGCCCCGCCACCTCTCCTGGGAGCGCCGCCGCCAGATCCGGGGCTTCCAGCCCTGCGGCTGGCCTCCACGCCATCTCCCCCGGGCGCACAGCCGCCGGGCTGCTCGGGCCCGACTCGGGTGTGGCCGGCCCAGCCGTCGGCGGGTCCCTTGGCCTCCCCACAGCCGCCTGGTCGCCTGGCTTCGCCGCTGGCCTGGTTGGACCCGCCGGAGGACAGCACCGTCCCTGTACCGCCTGGCTGCCAAGCCCCGGTGGCTCTGCTATGAGCGCCGCCGGCCATGCTGTCCCTGCTGGATCCGGGGGACAGCCCTCTTCGCACGTCTCCGACGTCGCGACTGCCCTGGCCATCTCCCGTGAGCGGGAACGAGCGCTCGTCCTCGCCTTGGAGCAGGAACGTGCGGCTGCGGCCTCTCTCACCCGTCAGCTCGAGGAGTTTCCGCCAGTACAGTGGAGTGACGCACAGGATATTCCAGGAAATGGTGCTGCCTATACTACCTACTCGGCGTCTCTTGTCGCTGCTCTACATGCCCAGACGGCTGGCATACAGAACATCCGGACTCTTGTCTCGGTTGTTCTCAGCTCCGACTCTACTTCCTTTGCTCGTTGGCTCAGCCTGCTTCTCCTGACGCTGCGATGCTTTCGGCTGGAAGACCATGTCCTGCGAGATGACTGCCCACTGGATGACTCGTGGATCTGCATAGACAGTCTTGTCCTTGCATGGATCCTCGGCACACTTTCTGAGGAGCTTCAGGATATTGTCGCCCAGAAGGGTGGCGGTACAGCTCGTCAGGCCTGGCAGGTCCTCAAGCTTCGCTTCCAGGGGAACCAAGCGACCCGAGCTCTCCACATCCGGGCCCGCTTTGGTTCTACTGTCCAGGGTGATCTCTCCATTACTGCATACTGTCGACAGATGAAGGGTATGGCGAACGCCCTTCGTGACCTTGGAGAGCCCATCCCGGACAATACCCTCGTTCTTCAGGTCCTTCAGGGCCTGAATGAGCGCTACACCCACGTTCGCTCGTGGATTCTCCGCGAGAAGCCCTTCTTGACCTTCGAGAAGGTCTGGTCGGACCTCGAGCTCGAGGAGATCACCCAGGGCGGCTCTACTGCCTCCTCCCCTGCCTCGGCCTTCTACGGCTCAGGGTCGTCTTCACGCCCTCCTCCACCTGCTGGTTCTGGGGGCCAGCTTCCTCGTCCACCTACCACACCAGGAGTCCCTGCTACCTCCGGTGGTGGTGGGAACCGCCGTCGTGGCAGACGTGGTGGCCGTGGTGGAGGTGGTACGACCAGTGCTGGTGGTACCCCTGGTGGTGCTGGTACTACTGGTGGCAGTAGTGGTGGTCGGGGTCAGGGTGGTGTGACCTGGCCCACACCCTACAACCCGTGGACTGGCCAGATCTCGATGTGGTCTGGGCCGTCCCCGGGTCTCCCGGCACTTCGCCCACCACGTCCTCAGCCGGCTTACGTGACTACTCCGACTTACGGCGGGCCTGTCTACGCTGCTGGTGGACAGTGGACCCTGCCCCCTGGTGGACCAGGCTACTCTGCGGCTGGGCCCTCCTCTCTCGCCAACTGGGCTTCGGGGAACCCAGTTGGTCGGCCCGAGTCGTCGGCAGCACACTCTGACCCTGCTCAGGGCTGGGATCGCCAGTCACTTGCGTCCTCTTTCAACACGATGAGTCTCACACCACCTAGCCCCGAGTGGGTTGTGGACTCCGGAGCTTCGTACCACACCACCTTGACGCTGGTATACTTTCTTCTACCCACCCTTCTTTTCCTTCTTCTATCGTTGTTGGGAATGGGTCTGTCCTTCCGGTCACCTCAGTAGGTGACTCGGGTTCGTTGGGGTCTTTCCGTCTTCGTGATGTTCTTGTTGCTCCGGACATCATGCAACACCTTCTTTCTGCTCGTCGATTTACCACTGACAACCATGTTTCTATCGAGTTTGATCCTTTTGGTTTGTCTGTGAAGGATCTTACTACCCGACGTCTTCTTCCCCGCCGTGAGAGCTCAGGGCCCCTGTACACGATGAGACTTCCTGCTTCCGCTTCGCCCTCTCCTTTTTCCCTGACTACGACAGCTCCGTCGACTACTTGGCATCGTCGACTTGGCCTCCCCGGTGCTGAAGTTATGTCAAAGCTGTTTCGTAGTTCAGTGATCTCGTGTACTAGGGATTCTCATGAGTCTTTATGTCATGCTTGTCAGTTGGGTCGCCATGTTCGGCTTCCTTTTCCACATTCTGTAACCCATGTGGAGCACCTTTTTGATCTGATTCACTGTGATCTATGGACCTCACCTGTTCTCAGTGTTTCTGGCTACAAATATTATCTGGTGATTGTTGATGATTTTTCCTATTATTCGTGGACCTTTCCATTGCGACAGAAGTCCGATACATTTGCTACTCTCTCTCACTTCTTCGCTTGGGTTTCCACACAGTTTGGGTGTACCATCAGGCTGTCCAGTGCGACAACGGCCGCGAGTTTGATAACTCCGCGTTTCGTCACTTCTTGCTTTCCCACGGGGTCCAGTTGCGCATGTCTTGCCCTTACACTCCCCCCCAGAATGGCAAGGACGAGCGTATGATTCGTACCACCAACGATGTCATGCGCTCCCTGATATTTCAGTCTTCTATTCCTGCTTGCTACTGGGCAGAGGCCCTTCACATTGCTACCTTCCTCATTAATCGCCTTCCTACAAAGGCGATTAGTGCTCCTACCCCTCACTTCGCTCTTTTTGGTACCACCCCTCTTTATGACCACCTTCGAGTCTTCGGGTGTGCGTGCTACCCTAATATTTCTGCTACCGCCCCTCATAAGCTCGCGCCTCGTTCGACTCGATGTGTTTTTCTTGGGTACTCCCCCGATCATAAGGGATATAGGTGTCTAGACCTCACCACTCGTCGTATCTTGGTCTCCCGACACGTCGTATTCGACGAGTCCTCCTTCCCTTTCGCTGGGTTCTCCTCTGATTCGGTCTCCGAGTTGGATTCTCTCTTTTCCACTGATCCTATGACCGCGCCTGTCCAGCGATCTTGTTTTTTACCCTCTGCAGGTCTTCCTCTAGCTGCGCCAGACACGACCACGGTGTCTCAGACGCCACCTGTCGTGCCTCCCGCGGCTCCGGCGTTCTTGCCGCCACTAGCCGTTCCTCCGACGGCCCCGACGTCGTTCGCTGCGCCACGCGCGGCCCTAGCGTCTCCGACGTCGTCCGCTGCGCCATGCGCGGCCCCAGCATCTCCGACGACGTCCGCTGCGCCACGCGCGGCCCCACCGTCTCCGACGACGTCCGCTGCGCCACACGCGGCCCCAGCGTCTCCGACGACGTCCGTTGCGCCACGTGCGGCACCAGCATCTCCGACGGCGTCTCCGACAGCGTCCGTCACGCCTCACGTGACTTCGACGTCCACGACGGTGTCTCCGACGTCGTCCGCCCCTCCTCGTTCAGCTCCAACGCCCACGACGGTGTCTTCGCCGTCGTCAGCCGCACCACCTGCGGCCCCTGGACCGCGGTACGCCGATCCCGCTCTCGTCTATCAGCGACGAGCGCGGATTGGTGGACCGTCCTCTTCGCGCCCTGCGGACCTGGTGTACCACCGTCCGCTGCTTCACCGGGACCCTCGTCACGTTCACCCGATGGTGACTCGACGGGCTGCCGGCGTCCTTCGACCTGTGGAGCGCTTCTCCGGGGTCGTTCTCTCGTCCTCGACCCCCCCGGAGCCTGCCTCGTCACCCATCTCGCATATCCCCTCTTTTGTCTGTAGCGCCCTCGACGATCCTCATTGGCGTCGGGCTATGGAAGAAGAGTATGCGGCCCTACTTGCCAACCGGACCTGGGACCTGGTTCCCCGTCCTGGTCGTGGCAATGTTGTCACGGGCAAGTGGGTGTTCACGCATAAGAGGAAGGCGGATGAGTCTCTAGAGAGGTACAAGGCACGGTGGGTGCTTCGCGGTTTCACGCAGCGTCCCGGCGTCGACTACGACGAGACTTTTAGCCCGGTGGTGAAGTTGGCGACAGTTCGTACCGTTCTATCGCTGGCTCTGTCGCGTTATTGGCCTGTCCACCAGCTGGACGTCAAGAACGCCTTTCTCCACGGGACGTTGACGGAGATGGTGTACTGTAGTCAGCCGACAGGGTTCGTTGATTCAGCCCGTCCAGACATGGTCTGCCGGCTGAACAAGTCCCTGTACGGGCTGAAGCAGGCGCCCCGGGCCTGGTACAGCCGGTTCGCCTCATTCCTTGCTTCGCTCGGCTTCGTCGAGGCGAAGTCGGACACTTCGCTCTTCGTCTACAGGCGTGAGGGTGACACTGTGTACCTCCTCCTGTACGTGGACGATATTGTCCTCACGGCGTCCAGCCCGACTCTTCTTCAGCGCACGATCTCCGCCCTGCAGCGCGAGTTCGCGATGAAGGATCTCGGCCAGCTCCACCATTTCCTGGGTGTTACGGTCGAGCACCGCCCGGGTGCCCTGTTCCTCCACCAGCGCCAGTACTGCCTGGATATCCTCGAGCGAGCGGGCATGGCTGATTGTAAGCCGTGCTCCACTCCCGTGGACACCCAGGCGAAGGTGTCTTCCTCCGACGGCGCCCCGGTCGCCGACCCTACCACTTACAGGAGTCTTGCAGGTGCACTGCAGTACCTCACCTTCACTAGGCCAGACATCTCCTACGCGGTTCAGCAGGTGTGTCTTCACATGCTTGATCCACGGGAGCCGCACCTCACAGCAGTGAAGCGGATCCTTCGGTACCTGCGTGGTACCCACGACTACGGCCTTCTTCTACGCCGCGACTCTGCCTCCGAGCTGGTTGTCTACACCGACGCTGACTGGGCGGGTTGCCCGGACACCCGCCGGTCCACCTCCGGCTACGTCGTCTTCCTAGGCGGCAACCTTGTCTCCTGGTCCTCGAAGCGGCAGCATGTGGTGTCCCGCTTGAGTGCTGAGGCGGAGTACCGCGCCGTGGCCAACGGTGTGGCCGAGTCGTCCTAGCTTCAGCAGCTACTTCAGGAGCTACACTCCCCCCTCGCTCGGAGTACGTTGGTCTACTGCGACAACGTCAGTGCCGTCTACCTCTCCACCAACCCGGTGCAACATCAGCGCACGAAGCACGTAGAGATCGACCTTCATTTTGTTCGTGAGCGGGTGGCTCTCGGGGAGGTGCGAGTGCACGTACCGACGTCGTCGCAGTTCGCCGACATCTTCACCAAGGGACTTCCTTCGACAGTGTTCACCGAGTTTCGGTCCAGTCTCAACATCTGCGTGGCTAGATGTTGGTACTGCGGGGGGGGGGGGGGGTGTTGGACTGTACGTATTAGGGGGCAGGGGCATTTTAGTCTTTTTGTATTAGGGTTGCTTAGCCCTTAAGTTGTGTCCCCCTATATATGTATCTCCTTGACAGACTGTTAATGAATTGATTACTTTCCTAATCTAATTGCTTCTTCAAAGACAACATCCCTGGTGACAACTAATCTACCACGCAAGGGGTCAAACAAGCGATGTGTTTTACACCCTTCCTCTACTCCGAGGTACACCATCCTTTTGCTGCGATCATCCAGTTTCTTGAGATGTGGTGTTGCAATCTTGACATGGGCTACACATCCAAACACCCAAATGTGACCAAGATGAGGCTTCCTCTTATTCCAAGATTCAAATGGAGTTTGATCACCCATTGCTTTGGTTGACAGTCGTTTAACAAGTAAACCGAGTGCCTCACTGCCTCCCCCCAAAACTTTCCCGGCATTCTCATGCATTTGAGTAGTGAGCGTGCCATGGACATAACAGTCCTGTTGCGTCTTTCAACCACACCAATTTGCTCTGGTGTATATGGGACAGTATAGTGTCTTTCAATCCCAGTTGCTTCACACAAACTTGTGAATTTTGCTGACAGAAACTCCCCACCTCGATCTGTCCTAACAGTCTTGACACGTCGATCTTTTGCATTTTCCACCAGTGTTCTGAACTTTCCAAACTCTGTGCTTGTCTGGTCCTTGGTCTTGATTAGGTAAACCCACATCCAGCGTGAGTAATCATCGACGATCAACATAAAGTACTTGTCACCGGCATTTGTTGTAGGTGTGATCGAGCCGCACAAGTCAATGTGCAGAAGGTGCAGAGGTTCCTTGGCCCTATACTGCGCTACAAGAGGAAACAACCTTTTTGTCTGTTTCGCCACCAGACAGCCTTCACATAACTGATCCGGGTGCTTGATCAATGGTACTCCCCCTACCATCTCCTTTTCTGCAATCATCTTGAGGCTCTGGAAAGTAACATGCCCCATCCGGGCGTGCCACAGCCATGTCGGGTCTTCTAGCTTTGTCAGTAGGCACGCCGGCTCGGCTAGCTGAAGTTTAACACGATAGAGACGGTTTCGAGACCGTTCCACCTTCATGAGCAAACGATATGGATGCTCTTCTATACTTCAAGATGATTACCTTCCATCACAATCTTGTGACCAAGCTCAGTCAATGGCCCAAGGCTCACAAGGTTGCTTCGGAGCCTTGGAATGAAATACAACTCCTCCAGTAGCCACTTGTCCCCATTCCTGCAGGCAAACAGTATAGAACCCTTTCCTTTAATTTCAACGGTTGAACTATCTCCAAACCGTATAATCCGAGTGACCCCTTCATCAAGTTCTTGAAACTTGGACTTATCACCCATCATGTGGCTGCTTGCTCCATTGTCCAGGTACCAGTCATCTCCCGTGGAACCTCCTTCCTTGGCCAATAACAGTCCCGAGCACATTGCTTCTTCACTTAAGAATGCGTTACTCTTTTGAACTTCTGATGAAGATATAGTGTTTACCTCTGCTACTGCAAGCATCAGCGCCGGCTCATGTTCTTCCTTCGCCAGGTTCACTTCTTCCATTTTCAGTGCACGGCATTCGCTCGCGTAGTGCCCGAACTTGTCACAGTTAAAGCACTGAATGTGGCTTTTGTCACGTGTCCTGCTACTGAACTGGTGCTTCCATTCTTGGTCGGCACTTCCCCTTGCACACCTTGGCCACGCCCTCCTTGGCCTCGTCCTCTACCGCGACCACGAACGACCCGGCCACGACCGCCATTGTCTGGCGACCTGTTCTTGTACGCACCATCCTTCACCTCCTTCTTATGCTGAATCTCCCACTCAGCACGAGTGAGGAGCAACTGCCCATCACTCCTGTTTTCTCCGGTTGCCCGACTGATGCATTCGTCGAACGCCTTCAGGCGTCCCAACGCCTCTTCAAACATGATCGTGCCAAGATCACAAAATTGTTCTATCCTGGCGATGCAGTGTATGAACCGATCCGGGACTGAATCAAGTAGCTTCTTCACTTGTCATGCATTCTCTAGTGATCCACCAAGGTTGGTGTAGCGTGTGGCCATCGCCGAGATCCTCCCGGCCAGTTGGTCGAGGGATTCCCCCTCCTTCATGTACATAGTGTCAAACTCGCGCTTCAGGGTCTGAAGCCTTGCATCCTTGACACGATCTGCACCCACAAACTGTGACTTGAGACGGCTCCATACCTCCCTCGATGTCTTGTACTTGGCCACTTGGAGAATCAGGCTTTCTGGGAGGGCCTGAAGGAGTCGCGCACGGGCCTTCTTATCCTTCCGAGGATCGACACCGCCGTCGAACGCCGGTTCCACCGCCTCCCATATCTCTTCAGCCTCCAACATCGCCTGAACTTTGATCGCCCATGATAAATAATTTGTCGCCGTCAACTGCGCCAACTGATACGGCACTGCACCGCTCTCTCGATCAGAAGACAGGGTGTTGAATCTCAAGAACACGGGCTACACGAGCACCGGCTCTGATACCGGATATTGGAAGAATGAGAGTATGTAGGTGGAGAGGTTACGACGCAAGAAGGAGTTGCTCAGGGTCCAAACTTGCCTCCTCCTGATTATTATTGATCGAACGATTACAACGGGGCTTTAAACAACAAAGCTAAAACGATAATTCTATTAATACTGATCCACTAAAACCGGAACGGCCAGTGTCAGTTCCACACGTTTATTTTTCGACGCGCTCAGCTGGATACCCGCGCACGTTGCCTATCCACGACGCCCGCGCACGACGCGCGCTCATGCATGAGCTCACACGACGCAGTCCTTCGGTTCTTCTGCTGCATGCATGTATCACGCTCTGGATTAGGTCCAACATCGCTCTTGCCTTGAAGCAGGAGCGAGCGTCCAAGACGGCTCTCACTCACCAGCTCGAGGAGGCCACGCACCCGCAGTGGAGTGCCACCCGTGAGCCCTCCCCAGGCGACGGAGGTTCCTACAGCATCTACGTGGCTTGCCTCGTCACCGCTCTCCATGCTCAGGCGGCCGGTATCCAGAACCGGTGTCGAGAACATCCGGGCGCTTGTCCCGGTTGTCCTCAGCACCGACTCCACCTCGTACGTCAGGTGGCGTCACTTATTTCTCCTCACGTTGAGGCGTTTTCGCCTTGACGATCACGTCCTCCGGGACGACTCCCCGTTGGACGACTCCTGGATCAGCATGGACAGTCTGGTCCTTGCCTGGACCCTCGACTCTCTCTCTGAGGAGTTGCAGGATATTTTCGGGCAGCATGGTGGCGGCACTGCTCGTCAGGCGTGGCTGATCCTCGAGCAGCGCTTCCAAAGGAACTGCGCGACCCGAGCTCTTCACATCCAGGCGCGGTTCGGGTCTGCTGTCCACGGAGACCTGTCGGTCTCCGCCTACTATCGCTAGATGAAGGGTATGGCGGATGCCCTTCACGGTCTTAGTGACCATGTTCCGGAGACTCCTCTCGTTCTTGAGGTTCTGCAGGGCCTGAACGAGCGTTACTCCCACCTTCGGACTGTGATTCTTCGCGAGGAGCCGCTCCCGACCTTCGGGAAGGTCTGGTCTGATCTCGAGCTTGAGGATATCACTTCTGGAGGCCCTGTCGTCTCCTCGACTGCCACCACCTTCTACGGCTCTGGGCAGCCCTACCGACCTCCTCCACCTGCTGCTCCTTCAGGGGGACAGCCGCCGCGCCCACCTACCACTCCAGGGGCCCCTGCCAGCCTTGGCAGTGGTAATAGTCACCGTGGTAGCCATAAGCGCGGTAGGTGTGGAGGTTCTGCGGGAGGAGGTGGTGCTACTCGCGGTGGTGGCATCGGTCAGGGTGGTGGCACAGGTGCTCTGCCATCCTGGGCCACTCCCTACAACCCGTGGACTGGCCAGATCTCCATGTGGCCTGGGCCGTCTCCAGGTCTCACGCCACCTCGTCTTTCGTGACCTCAGGTGGCCTACGTGGCCACTCCTACCCACGGCGGGCCTGGCTACCCACGTGAAGGACCGTGGACTCCGACCTCTGGTGGGCCGTCCACCCACCGGGGCTAGGGCGTTGAGTCCTCGGCGCAGCACACCACTCCTGACGGGTGGGACCATTAGTCGTTGGCTTCCTCCTTCAGCACGATGACTCTCACTCCACCCAGTGTTGTCTGGGTTGCTGATTCAGGCGCATCGTACCACACCACTCCGTGGGAGCCGCATTTCACCGCTGTGAAGCGGATACTTCGATACATGCGCGACACCCTCGACTACGGCCTCCTCCTTCGGGGTGACTCGACTTCTGAGCTGGTTGTCTACACCGACGCTGACTGGGCGAGCTGCCCGGACACCCGTCAGTTCACCTCTGGCTACGCCGTCTTCCTAGGCGGTAACCTCGTCTCCTGGTCCTCGAAACGGCAATCCATGGTGTCATACTCGAGCGCTGAGGCAGAATACCGCGCCGTAGCCAACGACGTGGCCAAGACCTCCTGGCTCCAGCAGCTGCTTCAGGAGCTCCACTCCCTAGTCGCCTGGAGCATGTTGGTCTACTGCGACAACGTCAGCGCCGTCTACCTCTTCATCAACCCAGTCCAACATCAGCGCACGAAGCATGTGGAGATTGATCTCCACTTTGTTTGTGAGCGGGTTACCCGTGGTGAGGTTCGGGTCCTCCACGTCCCGACGATGTCGCAGTTCGCCGACATCTTCACGAAGGGTCTCCCTTCGTCATTGTTCTCCGAGTTTCGATCCAGTCTCAACATCTGACGTGGCTAGATGTTGGGACTGCGGAGGTGTTGGATTGTGTGTATGTGGGGTGTATTGGGCTTGGCCCATGTATCTAGCCCTGAGGGCTATATGTAGTCTTGACACTCTATTATGAAACCCTAATTCATTTTCCCACTCCAATTGATTCATCTTTTGATTATTGAATTCTTGGTGTTGTTTTGTCATTGGATTTGTATCTTTGCTATTTGCTAATTTGATCCACTGTTCTCATTACGCACTTGCATATAATCTTTTGAATTTAGAATTCATGTATGGTAAATATTTCCTCCAGGTTGCAGTGTTTTTTTCCTCTGAATTTGTGGGACTCAATCTAATTGAACTTTCAACTATTGAAATATTAACATGCATCTATATTCCATTTTTTCTCGAGTATTAAAAAATCCATTCCATATTTATGTGCAGCATGAAGCAACCATCGATGTTATTGATTGAGAGTGATTCATGGGGCTCAAAGATGGATACCTCGTTACGAACTAAACTCTTGGAGATGAAACACAGTGGGTGCAAACCTGTATCACCCAAAGTAATCCTTCTTGCTGCTGCAGAATCAGACAAATTGACGACAAACGATACAGTTGATTCAGTGATCACGAGGCCTCTGAAAGCAAGCACACTTGCCACTTGTCTATTCCAAGCACTTGGTATCACACAATCGAGCAACAAGAAACGTGAGGATTCAGGTTCTCTTCATTGGTTGCTTCTCGGGAAGAATATATTGGTGGTTGATGATAACAAGGTAAACCTTAGAGTGGCTGCTGGTACATTAAAGAAATATGGGGCAAAGGTGGAGTGCGTGGAGAGTGGCAAAGATGCTCTTTCCCTTCTACAAGTCCCTCATAAATTTGATCTCTGTCTGATGGACATTCAGATGCCGGAAATGGATGGGTAAGTTTCTGGGCTTCCAAGATTTTGGTTAAGAATTTTAGCATATGCTTTTCTGCACAGGACTCTGAAAATGTCACATCTCTGCGCTAGTGCCATTTTCGTAGATAATTAGATGATTATGTTTCTTTAGTTATGTTTCCATTTGATGAAACAACTGCTTCTGAAACAAACAATACTCCCTCCATTTTAAAATTGTTGTCGTTAGGATAGCAGTTTCAGTTCAATTTTGAATTATATTTATTGTCCTAACGACATCGATTTGAGAACGGAAGGAGTACAACCTCTTAGTACCAAGCTGGATAAATTAGGTGAGATTTCAAGGTATATCTGTGCTCTTAATCACAAAATTATTATGTTGAGCTCTCAGGTGTATGCCCTCAGCTCATATAGGTTTGAACTCTGCAGTAGCTTAAAGGGCCACGATATTAAGTATTTTGTAGGTCATGAGATGATCGTTTTCCCTAGAATAGCATATGGAAATCAGCTAGGTATCCAAATTGTGCGGACATGACGTCATGTGTAATTTAACATGATATGATCTCTTGTGTTATACTGTTAATCGAAACAGCATGTGCTCTTGATTCAAAAAAGGTTTGCATCATGTTGTAAAAGTATTCAAGTGATGCACCCGATATCATCCTCCTGTTTTGGCTTAATCTCGATTTATGTTTTTCGATATACTAGGTTTGAGGCAACTCGGCAAATACGGGCAATGGAAGCAAAGCTGAACGAACAGGCAGAAGCCAGTGATGCCTTAGAAACAGACAGCACCGCTAAGGCAGCAAAGTCGCACGTGCCGGTCCTAGCAATGACTGCGGACGTTTTCCAAGCCACTTACGAGGAATGCACTAAGTGCGGAATGGATGGATACGTCTCGAAACCCTTCGAGGAGAAGCAGCTCTTCAAGGCAGTGCAGAAATTCTTGGACCCGGCATGAATAGCTAACAAGCACCAAAGTGATACTACATTCCGGTGCACGCCTGGGAGCTCTGACTGTGAACTGAGGCAGCTACTTTCTTCCATTTTGTAATCGCTTAGCTGAGGATTCGGTTCTGATTCATTGATCCTGAAGGCAACCTTTCACGGTTCCTGCTGCACAATGATGAATCCTGCAAGTTTGCAATGGGTGGCTGGTCCAAGCAGTGTCGCAGAGATGATGGGGGGTGTGCTGCTGGCGTTCTGTATATGTATTGTATTGGCAGAGACTTTGTTACAGCACACGTACTAAGCTAGAAGAAGCACATGCCAAGTGTGAGCGAGTGAGCGAGCATCGCCTCCGGACGTGCTCCGCTACTGGAGCCGCATCTGTGCTGTCGCATACTGAGAAGTTTGGTTGTGCGGCTTCCACGGTTTTCCGCTCCACTCCAGTCCGTGTTGAATAAGGCAGGTATGCTCGCTGGGCAGCGTTGCAGCACGCTGGAAGGAAGAGCTGAGGGTATTTTTTTTTGCTGTTTACGTTGCATCAGGGATGTCTCCTGGATGGTAATGTGCGGCTTTAAGTCGATGTAATTGGCTCAATGCATTTCCATATGATATGGATATGGATCCGAATGAGGATGACGTTGATAAGTGAACATTATTGAGTTCGTGTCATTTCATCTTCTCAGGTAGAAATGTGCAGAGATGTGTCTCCTTCCGGAGCATTGTGCTACAGAGAATCTCTCGCTCGTGTCACACGGTTGATTTGCCTGATTTGTCTAACGTTTCACGCTGATAAACCGTCTGATTCCGGGTGTACTGATCCTGCATCCCCGTCTGATGTACAGAAAGTTCTATATGCTGCTAGAACAAAATGTTCGGTACCCAAAGTCCTTTTGTGCAGTGCTCAAGCTTGAATTATCATGGGCTCATGGTTTAAACGCTTCGACTACGTATGGGCCAGATTCTGGGACTAATACAAAGCCCAACGCAAGAATTCAGGAAGGAAGGAAGGTACATGCTTTATTTTACACGAGTTGAACTTGAACTACGCAATGAACTAATCGAGCTATTGAAGTGCTAAGCCGCATTCCAAATTCGTAACATTCATTTGGATCAAGACTTATTCTCCATAAGATCCAGGAACTCTTCGGCCGCCTCACTTGCCACGATCGGTAGGTCCTAAAAGTACGGAAACGACAGCGTTTCAGCTGCTCAACTTCATCCTGCCGGGGTTTACTCGCGGCTGGAAGCCCGTCCACGGCGACGGCGATCCGGCGGCAACGGCTCCTGGCACTCTCCCTCGCATCGTGTTTGCTCGTCGACCCCAAGTCCCCAACCCGCCTGCCCCCCGGCGGCGTCATGCAATGCAAGCAGCAGCCGGCTTCGCTTCTCCAACCTGCCGAGCGCGCGCGCGCAACGCGCCCACGTCGCCCGCCGCGGCCTCCACCACACGCGCACGAGACAAACGCACGGGCCCGGGGAGCAGAGGCCGGTACCGTGAAACGGGAAGGGGGAGATCTTTTCCTCCACTGGCGAGCTCGTCGATATCGGTTTCCGGCGCCGAGGCGACGGCGAGGGCGAGCCGTGCTCGGCTCGACGTGTGGTGGTGGTGGCGAGACTTCCGTTTGCGCGGCCGTGGGTTCGCCGGGTCATGAAGGAGCCGTCGTTGTCCGTGGCGAGAGCTGGAGAGACCCCTCTGGAGGCTTCGTGGTGACGTGGATGCATGTGGTGTGCGCATGATCTGCTCGAGCTGAGAAGACCTGCGTGTCGACGACGCGCCGGCGTCCAGATTCAGAGCGAGCGACTTGGCCGTCAACATCAGATGCTATTCAGATACGCATACGAGAACGGGCCAGTGGCGGGATGGGTAGCAGCATCTCAGGTGTGAGCACTGCCCACCCGAGTTTGATTCTTTCGGAACGTTCCTGCGAGATGCGCGAATACTGAACGGGACTCGAACTGCAAACCGTCCGTGCCGGCTGCTCCGTCACCGGTAATTTCTCGATGCCCGTGTACCGTGCGCGTCTCCCCCGCTCGATTTATTCCCTTTCATCCACATGGCTCAAACTGCACCGTGGAAGAGGAAAACGAGAGCTAAAAACGATTTTTTTTTGTGCATGCTGGTCTAACACGGGAGAGGAAGAGAACGCACGGCAACGGCCGGTTTATTTTCGTCCGCGTGCTCTGACCGACTGACCCCCACGCGCACTGGAATTGAACTGCCCTATATAATCGGGCTCCCCTAAAACCTCTCGTCATTTCAACCTGGAGCCCCGGTCTTCGACCAACCACCGCAGCGAAGATTCCCGACCCCATCACCCGAGCTCTCGGATTCGATTCGTGCCGTCTAAGCTTGGAACCGGCCGATGGAGGCGGTAGCAGCAGCCGCGGCGCTCAGGTCGCCCACAGCCGCCGCCGCCGCATCCTCGCGTTGGCCGCCGGCGCCGGGCGCGAGCTCGCTCCCCTTCGGCCGCAGGCACAGCTTCGCCTTCTTCGGCTCCATCAAGGTAGGATGAGCCTCTGGTTCCTGGGCAGTTTATGCTCGTGTTGAGGGGGGCAATTAGTTTGGATCTTATGTTTAACATGCTTATCCATTGCCTGATTTTTTTTGTCTTTACTTGTCCTGTTCGTCTGCGCATGGAAATGGAAATGGATTTCGGTTTTCTGACGCGCTTCCATGTTTGGGTTGCTGCGTGCAGGGTCTCGGCCGGCAGCAGCTCGCCGCGAGGAGGCGAAGCAGTGTGGTCAGGGCCTCCTGGTCCCCGTCGTCCCCCTCGGAGTCGTTGCCGCCGTCCTCGCCTATCGCGCCGCTCCAGATGGAGTCGCCGGCGGGGCAGTTCCTGTCGCAGATTCTGCACACGCACCCGCACCTGCTACCCGCCGCCGCCGAGCAGCAGCTCGAGCAGCTCCAGACGGACCGCGAGGCCGAGAAAGGGAAGGAGGCCGGCGGAGACAAGGCGGCCCCGACAGGCGGCGACATCGTGTTGTACAGGTAATCCTGGGTTCTGATCAGTGAACTTGTTGCTCTTGTTACTCACGGTACATCTAGCTAGCTCTAGTGGATAATATTTCGATACAGATGTTTCTTGTGAGCTGTCCGATTACTTATTAAAGAGTCCGGGCACAACAGACTGTCACATAGCAATTGTATAAATGTCACAAGATGTTGCATCCAGCGCAGCTTAAATCTTCTATTCTATCCTTGCTGACCTCCTTAAACAATATGGGAATTTTATACAAGGCCTTTTCAGATGGCGACATCTTGGTATGGGATTGTCAATTATGTTATGCACACTGAAGAAAGTTTACTTATATCAGCCTGTTTGATTGGGATGGAGCTACCATAACTCATGAGAAACTGACAGTCGCGCTTACAGTTTTCTTTAGTCATAGCTTTCTACTGAGAGAAAAATTCCTGGTTCAACTTATACAATTATTATCTAATGAACGTTCAATTTTAGTTTCTTCTAATAATCAACTAATCGCATCTTGTCCCCCCCCCTTTATCTTGATTAACAGGCGGATTGCTGAGGTGAAGGAAAAGGAGCGGAGAAGGACCATGGAGGAAATACTCTATGCTCTGGTTGTCCAGAAGTTTGTTGAAGCTGGTGTTTCATTGATTCCAGCGGTCTCTCACTCCATTGATTCCACCGGTAGAGTTGATCAGTGGACAGAAACTGTGGAGCTTGAGCGTTTGCACTCACGTGAGGCCTATGAAATGATCGAGAACCACCTCACTCTCATTCTGGGGCAGCGTCAAGCTGACGCCACTATTGCAGCAATAAGTAAGCTCCGGGTTGGCCAAGTCTACGCTGCATCTGTGATGTATGGTTATTTCCTCAAGAGAGTTGATCAGAGGTTTCAGCTCGAGAAGTCAATGAAGAGCCTCCCTTGGGGATCAGAAGAGGAAGGTGATGCACTGAATCAAGTTATGACCACTGACTCGATGCCTTCAGCTCCCTCTAGCTCTCACCTAGAGATGGCCTCATGGACAGCCCCTAACTTCAACGCTGGTGGGCCTAGCGAAGCTGTCAAGCCATGCCGTCTTAGATCGTATGTCATGTCATTTGATTCTGACACATTGCAGAGGTATGCGACAATCAGGTCGAAGGAAGCATTTGGCATCATTGAGAAGCACACAGAGGCACTATTTGGGAAACCAGAGATTGTGATCACACCTGAAGGTACAGTTGATTCGTCCAAAGATGAGCATATCAGGATAAGTTTTGCTGGGTTGAGGAGATTGATCCTCGAGGCCGCTACTTTCGGATCTTTCCTCTGGGATGTTGAGAGCTATGTGGATTCCAGGTACCATTTTGTGGCCAACTAAGATTGTAATCCCAAAGACCCAGAGAGTGAAGATTCATGGTATGTGTATCAGGCTTGTTGTCTGGCTTTAGTTTAGACTTCTACAATGGTACTGCACCCCGCTCTGTAATGATTTACCCAGTTTATGGCATCACAGTATTGTAAAGATCAAATGACATAAGCCTGATATTTAGCCCCTAGGTTTTATTAACATTTGTGCTGCCGGGGTTGTTTCATGTTGTACTTTTTAGACTATCTGCTCTGCAGCGTTTTCAAGTCGTCGCCGGCGACTAGGCGTCCAGGCGCTCCAGCCCGGACACCATGACCGGCCGCCTCGCTTGGCCGCCGCTGTTTCCATCGCCGCCGCCGCCGCCACTGAACAGGCTAGGCCTCCCGCCGCTGAGCTGTAGCTGCCGGTGGGCCCTCCCGTCGCCACCACGGCCGCCGCCTTGCCATCGATGGAGCTGCCGCCGCCGCTTTTGCAAAGGAGAGAGAGGGGGTGAGGAAAAATGGATAGGGTTAGGGTAGGGGTAGTATTTATAACTGGGCCGCTTCCTCACCCCTCAGCCCGCTTGGCGCCTCCTCACTCCATCTCCACCTCTGCCTCCGCTGCCTCCCCTACCGCCGTCACAACACCGCCCACCGCCTGGCCGGGCGCCTAGGCGCCTCGGCGTCGAGGCGTTAATTAACAAGCCTGCTGCTCTGAAAATGTACGAGGAATCCTAGGCTTTAACGCTATTTTCCATGTTGTATAGCCCTATTAAGCTGGTTTTAGTGCTTTCCTGCTGCAATCTGGTTCAGTATGCAGCATCGATGCAATGAACGAAGACTACGTAGTAACCTAAAATTTTGGTGGCGATTGGTTCTGGAACTTGAGAATTCTCTCTGGTACTTCGCACATTGCGATCTGCCAAGGGCTGGCTACAGCTGCTAACGATATTATGGCCCTGTTTGGCACTGGCTTAAACTTGTTAAAAAAACAGCTTGTCTAAAAAGCTGGTGAACAGCAGCTTAAACTTATATTCTGCTTTTAGTTCATTCTAAGAAGCAGCTGAACTAATAAGTTATTGGAAAAGCTGACTGTTTGGTATATACACAGCTTATTTTTATAAAAAAGCTAGTTCAGAAGTTGTGCCAAACAGGTCCTATGATTGTAATGTGACCCAGACATGTGAACATGCACAAGCTCAACGAGTTATGTGGAGACATCTCAACATGGACAACTGAAGCTTACATGCTCGCGAACCAAGAGATATCGGCACATGGCTGGAGAGAGAGAGAGAGTAGTTCCTCATCGGGAACAGAACACATGTATCTGCACCTTCCTATATGAATCATGGAATGCAATTCAAGGCTTCATAGCCTTCAATAATCTTGATGAAATTCTTGACCATGAGCCTCCCTTCATTGGTTATGATGCTCTCTGGAGGGAACTGCACACCCTGCATAGCGAACGTCATGGATAAACTCACAAGGGAAAGAGCAACATGACAATAAACACATCAATATTTTTGTTTTTCCATTTTCTTGTTTCCTTGCGTGTCTACGTAGGTGTACCATGCAGCATGATAAAGAAAATCACGAAATTCAAAAGACGTGGAACATGTAAAGTAAACAAAACTTAATGGTGTCAACACGCATAGTTTGCAGAGTGCTTATAGATAGAGACACCTCACACTTCTGAGGTCTATAGAACTTAAGTAAATACTAATTAATCTTAAGCAGCTTCAATAAATACAATTAGTGGTACATTTTAAACCAACTAGAAGTCTGCTAGTTTTGCCCTCGTTGCTGGACAACAGGATTCCAAAAGCCCATGCACCACCCAGAGTATAATCCTGAATTCAACAAAACTACAATCGGTGTCCCTTGGTTGCTAGAAAGTCGGATTCAAGCACCCTATGCTAGTTATTGAGTATGTGATATGTGCTGATGAATAGCCTGTGTCTGATCATTAACGAAAATAACTACTGGAACTGTTGATTCATGGATGAATTAGGGTCAAGATTCATGGATGACTTAAGGCCAAGGGTGGAACTTCAAAATTACATCGTATGATGATAACGTGATTCAAGGCCTGAACCTTAGACTTCCAATCATGCACCACGTTTGGTCTTTCTATGAGAGTCATTGAGTTACATGGCAGCAACAGGAAGAGGCATTTTCTTATTTAAAAACCCAAGCAATTTATAATCACAATAGCAGATTTCTGGATTACATAGTTTGAAGTAAAAAAAGGAAGTGCAAGCAAACCTGGATATGTTTGTATTTCCTGTGGCGAGCAGCCATGATCAGCCCATCATCTATCCATGCAACAATTTCCAGGGCTTCATGAGGAAAGCTTTCCCTTTCAATTACGAGGCTGTGGTATCTTCCGACTTCAAATGGGCTTCACGAAAAATAACCCAACTTTTGCATAAAAAATATTGACATTCCCTGGTTCTTAATACTTGATCAGGACTCTAAGAGAAGGCTTATCTATTGCCTGATTGCTTTTGCTGGCTTTGTTCATAGATTGAACATTAAAAAAGGGCGTCATCAAGGATCTTTTAACAGGAAAAAGTCAAAATTTCCCAGCTAATAATCTTTGAATGAACTCATAGGAGACATGATTGTGGTCTTAAAATCATATCAAAGGGGGTACGTAAACACTCGGTGCTTGTGCTGTCACCAATCTAACTTATATCTGAAGTTACCATAATGTATGCAGAAGTTCCTCATGAAGTAATGCAACAAAATATTGCTTTTACCTGGCACAAATTATATGTGAAACTATCGTAGTTGTCCATAACTATAATTGGTCTAGTATTTTGCTTTACTCCAAATGCAGCTCCACCATCCACCACAGAGATTGTACATCTGGCATCACTCTTGTGCCTTTGGACTGTTGGGGGTCCACATAGAAATTTAACATAGGTTTTCGGTTAGACAAACATGACAAGACATTGACATAGTAATTTAATGATACTTGCTACAGGCACATATTCTTTGATCTACAAATGACGGATCATAGAGCAAGTCCCAAGAAGGAAAGTGAATAATGACCAAATTGCTTCAGTGGAATTCCGATTACTTGCCGAGATTAGATAAAAAAGGTCATGTCATTGTTGGGGGTTAGGGTAGTAGGCAAGATAAAAATAGAACAGATGTTGATTTACAAAACAAAAAAGAAACTACAGATAGCCAGCTTGACCGAGTACACAGGTCGGCTCCGCCGGCAGCCGGCGCCATCAGATAGCCAGCTTGACCGAGTATACTGTATAGGCTACTGCTACAAGCCGATCTATCTCGGTATCGTCCCGATCGAAGCAACACAGCCAAGCCGAGAAGAAACACGGCCGCTCGGGACAACAGAACAAGAGGCCATACACATCACGCCAATAATTCGCTCACGTATGGGGAGAACGGAAGGGCGGCGAGGATCGGACGGCGACGTTGGACCCCGTGGACTGGAGGGGGTGAGCGGCGTAGGCCATCGGACTGGAGTCCAGGCGAGCGGGATGGCGGTTGGGGGCGGCCGGAGAGAGTGGGAGAGGGGGGACGCAGAGCAGAGGGGCTGTTCGAAAGCCGATCAACTTTCTCGCTCCCGTCCTGTCGCGTTTGGTGGGAGCTTGGGCCATCTGAGTTTGATTGTCTTACGTTTCCGGGAAATTAAATTCTTAATAAATAATCCGTGCATTGACCTATGACGTTGAATGCTTGTAGTTAGTGACGCGGCGAGTGATGCTCCGGAGTAACACAGGGTGTCGTCCTCCGCCTCCACACCACAACATCCGATTACTATGGTCATTCTTAATATAAAACATATGCAAAAGAACAGCAAGATCATCATATTTCAATTCTACTCAAAATTTTACACTCCGTTCTCAAAAGAGGGCTCGGAATATTAGAAATGATATTGATAGACAATGATAAATACATAGATTACGCACAATCCAAACCACACTATCCCTCCTGTTCTTGAAAAAGAAAGTACTTAGAAAAGTCATACTCAAATAGCAAATGATAAATTCGGCTCCCTCTTGCTAATAAGTCCCCGGGCCGGTTCGGCACGGGCGCCGCCAGCTTCCCAGAAACGTCCCGGCCCATCCCACCCCGACCCAAGCTCGGCGCACTGACGCGCACCGCTCCCGGACGGAGCCCGTGACGTGTCCGCACGTCGCCGGGCTCGCGAGTGGGAGGCCACTGTTTTTTCCAGGGGAGGAGGAGGGGAGACGAGAGAGAGAGGGAGGGCAACCGGGTCGTGTGGCGAGGAGGCGTGGGGCCAGGACTCGCGAGCCGGGGCGTCGAGCACGGCCGTCCGCTCGCGCCACGCTCGCGCCGTGGCTATACATACCCCGACCTCGCAACCCTACCGCCACCACCGCCTCCCCCCGTCCTCGCCGTGGCCTTCCTGCCGCTCGCCACCCCTCGCCGCTGCTCGCCGGCTCCTCCGGTACCCGAACCGCCTCGCCCTACCCCTCCTATCCGTCTCCGTAGCGTTCCTTCGGCGCGCGCCGCGTGGCCCTCACCCGCAGATCCGCCTCGTGCTGCCCGGTCTGTCGGGCCGATCCGATCTCGCGTCGCCGCGCGGGTCCGGACGGATCCCAGGAGATAGCAGTTCTCTGCGGTAGCCGTAGATCTGCGACCCGCGCCGCGTGACCTGAGGCGCCGTGGGCGTTTCGCGCGGCGAAATGGCCCGATCCGTGGCGTGATTTGGGGATGCCAAGTTTGGAAGGAGCGTTTTTTTCTTTAATATCATCCCCAAAAAAATCAATTCATACCAATTTAGAGCAGTCCTAGTATCTGTACAGCAAATCTTACAAGGGATCCTTCCATTACGATTAGTGCCCCTCCTTCGTCGCAATTTGCTTGTTTTACTCCGTTGTTTTTCCATCTTCACTTAACAAAAGTGGCATCGTGCGAGCTTTGCTGTAGGTAAAAAATGGCTGACGCCGAGGACATCCAGCCCCTCGTCTGCGACAATGGAACTGGTATGGTCAAGGTGAGCCATCGATTCGACGCTTCATCCGCAAACCTTCGGGGTTATTATGGCGACTGCCGAGGTGAGAATAACGAGCGACAATGTGTGCTTCTGTTCTTGGTGATGCCAGGCTGGGTTCGCGGGAGACGACGCGCCGAGGGCCGTCTTCCCCAGCATCGTGGGTCGCCCGCGCCACACCGGTGTCATGGTCGGGATGGGTCAGAAGGACGCCTACGTCGGCGACGAGGCGCAGTCCAAGAGGGGTATCCTGACCCTCAAGTACCCCATCGAGCACGGTATCGTCAGCAACTGGGACGACATGGAGAAGATCTGGCATCACACCTTCTACAACGAGCTTCGTGTGGCTCCCGAGGAGCACCCCGTCCTCCTCACTGAGGCGCCACTTAACCCTAAGGCTAACCGTGAGAAGATGACCCAGATCATGTTCGAGACCTTCAACGCCCCCGCTATGTACGTGGCCATCCAGGCCGTACTCTCTCTGTACGCCAGTGGTCGTACCACAGGTGAGCTGATCGGATTCTCTACCAAGCTGTAGCAATTGGGATAGGAAATCTTTGAGATGTTCATATTCATTAGATTAGAAAAGATTGATCTGAAAATCTTGAATGAACTTTGGTAAGCAAACATAAATTAGTCCATTTATGGTAGTAAAATTATATTTTGCAAGAAAATGTAGTGCTGATTTCTTCATTCCCCATATTGCCATTGACCTGAATATACCCCTGCTTTTCAGGTATCGTGCTCGACTCTGGTGATGGTGTCAGCCACACTGTCCCCATCTACGAGGGATATGCTCTCCCCCATGCCATTCTTCGTCTCGACCTGGCTGGCCGTGACCTCACTGACTATCTCATGAAGATCCTGACTGAGCGTGGATACTCGTTCACCACCACTGCTGAGCGGGAAATTGTGAGGGACATGAAGGAGAAGCTCGCCTACATTGCTCTGGACTACGACCAGGAGATGGAGACTGCCAAGACCAGCTCTTCCGTTGAGAAGAGCTATGAGCTTCCTGATGGCCAGGTGATCACCATTGGTGCTGAGCGTTTCCGCTGCCCTGAGGTCCTCTTCCAGCCATCCTTCATCGGAATGGAAGCTGCTGGTATCCACGAGACTACCTACAACTCCATCATGAAGTGCGATGTGGATATTAGGAAGGATCTGTATGGCAACATCGTCCTCAGTGGTGGTACTACCATGTTCCCTGGAATTGCTGACAGGATGAGCAAGGAAATCACTGCCTTGGCTCCTAGCAGCATGAAGATCAAGGTGGTTGCTCCTCCGGAGAGGAAGTACAGTGTCTGGATTGGAGGATCCATCCTGGCGTCCCTCAGCACATTCCAGCAGGTAAAGAAACATTTTACTAGCAATGAATTGCAGTCTCATTTTCATGTGATTAATCAACCTTATAACGTTTTGCCTCTTAAATGCTTATGCAGATGTGGATTGCGAAGGCTGAGTATGATGAGTCTGGCCCGTCCATTGTGCACAGGAAATGCTTCTAATTCATTGGGCCCAAGAATGCAGCAAGCCAAGAGGAGCCAATATCGCGAGCTTCCTGTCCTGTCTCTCTCGCTCTCTCCCTCTCTCTTTTTATCGCCGTTTCTTCATTAGCGTGGACAAAGTTTTCGGCCGACCTGTCTATTATCGTTTTCTCCTATTCAAGACTGTAATATCTATTGTTACCTGTGCTTCTCACTTGTGATTTTGGACACATATGTTCAGTTTATTCAAATACAATGAGATGCCTCAACAGGGTACTAGCGAAATACATTTGGTGTTCTGATTGTTTAAGGTTACGGATGCCTGCTGTAATGAATGAATAATATCAAATTTTGAGCGCACCATGACAGTGTTGTCATCTGAGAACACGATGCACTGCAATGTCGCAGGCAGTATCGATTCCCTTGATACGATGCTTTCTTGTGGAATCAGATGGCTTTTGAATGCTGTGTCTAGCGTCGATACTTGTGCCCTGGTTGCGTCTGTTCGCTGATTGATGGGTTCCCAGTTCCATCAGATTCCTTCCTGACTCGGGTGCTCTGCCGCAGTGTGTGTACAGCAGAATAATGTAATCCTATGGCCGAGGCTTTAGCAGCGCATGAGCACGCCTTGGTGCTTATTAAAGCTGTCGTGGTCGACACAGCCTTCTTGGGATGAGGAAACTTCTATCTTTCCCTCGAACAAAACTGCGAGGGAATCTGGAATCATGTGATGCTTTGGCTGTCGTCTTGTTTTTTTTACACGGTACATGTTAGGATACTGATGAGCTCTTAGGCAACTCGTTCAAATGGGATGATGGTACGCAATTGCCGTGTCTTTGACAGGTAGGGTGAGCCGTCACTTGATCTGGTCAACGTGGGTGCATCTTTGCACTTCTTTCAAAGGCAAGAATGTGGTCTAGAGCATCCGACAACTATGCATCTTTGCACTTCTTTCAAAGGCAAGAATGTGCTCTGCATGTTCACGCCTCATCTTTTTCCTTCGTTTTTTTCGATGCTTTCCAAGGTTCTCTCTTTTTTTTGTCGAAAAAGGGATTCTTTCCAGGGTTATCAAAAATGGGCTAACCAACAGTGGTTGTGCAGAGTTGCTGTCATAGTCAAATGTGGCGTAATGCATGTTGACTTGGGAGTCCGTGGACAAATGTCTTGTTATGGTTACACTATGAACAGGCCTGCGGATCTTATAATTCCAGTGGACGAGAGAAAACGATGTCGTTTTCTAAAGTTTGTGAGCTACAGAATAAAAGATGCCGAACGACGCTTCAGGTTACCCACTTCTCTGCTTTACTCCCCAGTATGTTTTCCCATAATAACATTCCATATTTTCTTTTCATCTCACCACAGATAAATGTACATCTATCATCATTCGACTTATCCAAATATTACAAGAAAGCTATGTTGACCATGTGCATAACCTTTTAAAATTTTGGCTTGGTACCTCTCTGCCCAACCAGCCATCACGTATTCAAACGATGAAATGAAGACTGATAAAGTCGATCTTCTGTTGAAAGTATTTATCGGAGAAGCTTCTCAAGCCTTGAGGTCTCTGCGATGCTGAAAGATCAGCAGTAAAAACATCTTTGATGCACACAAGGACCCCTACATGTCGAATTTTGTTGAGACTAGAGTCATAAGTTGTCATGCAGGTCATATCAAGGATTTTCTTCCATTTTGACTCGGACACTTCAGTTGTTTCAGGCTCATTGATGCATGGACAGAATCCCTCTTCAAAAGAAGCCTTAGTGAAATCAGTAAGCAATTACTATCACCCATATCTCCCAGCTGAGAGAACAGAGATTTGAGAGAATAATTACTTGGTTAATTTCTTGGTGCAAGGCTTACATATATACACAAGGTTACTTTACGTGTCTAAACCGGTTTATACAGGATACAAGGAAGAGCCCTAGCTGAGTACAGTACACACACATACGTACAATATCATCCAGCACTACCCCGCAGTCTAATCGACAGCTAAAGCACAAAGCCCATACTGTATCAAGAGAAGAATATGCTCAAGAATGTCAAATTGTCATTTTTTTTCCTTCATGTGACAGAGCAGACAACCAACCATGAGCATAGATCGCTGGAGAGTCTAACCCACAAGGTGGAGGATAATTGGGCCAAGTGGTGTACCTGCTTGGAGGAGGGCTCAAAGTGCATTGGGAGAAACGGAGGTGAAGGCCCACTCCGTAAATGGGCCATCCTATGATGAGCCGTGAGACCCACTCATTATACGCCCACTCTAAGCCTTTGATTCTACAGTTTGTCAGTGAAACGTAAGAGCCTTTGGCACGGCTTCAGCGTTGCCCTGGTTCTTTACTGTAGTGTCGACTGCGGGAATACTGTTCATTAATAGTAAAATCAACTACCATAAAAAAATACTCCCTCTGTTCATATTTGTTGGCATTTTAGACAAGAAAAATGATCTAGATTCAGCTCTATTTTATTGTCTGCAACATCAAGAAGAGAGAGTGTAGATCTTTTTATTTAGTTAAAAATAAGCTTTGACTCGTATCAAGCCCGGCCGTATATCATACTGATTTTGCAGCGAGCTAGTATGTGCCCCGGCGTGGCAACACGATCCAAAGTGCACTGCTCAATTCCTCCTCTAAATAATATCGACAGGATCTAAGCTTCGGATCTGATCTGCAGTTCACACGACATTCAAGTGTTTCTCTTTGTACACAGTGTATTGCGAAGCTGCATCGCGATTCGTGAGCCCTAGATATCATATTCCTGTCCCTCGACAAGCTAGCTGTTGCAGGTGCAGATGTATTAGTGTTCTTGTGACATAACATTTTTGCAGATTAATAAGTAGTGGACACATGCCGAGCGAAGACAAAATGGTGTTCTATGTTCACGAGTAAAGTCGTGTGCCTCTCGTGCGTATGTCGTCTAGAGATCCTCATGCGTGCATGACCACGTGGATTTATACCGACTTTTGATCTGCACGGAACGTAACGTGGCGGCATGATCCTCCTGTGCTATGTCCTGCCTCCTACCAAGACCGCAAGATCTCGCAACGAACCGTTCACTGTACGTACGTCTGTACCCCGACTCCCATGTCTTCAGAATTCAGTATACAACTACCAGAGAATCTCAAGCTTTGGCTAAAAAAGAGAATGTTATCTATGAGTAACTTGCATGTTAGCATGTCATGTTCTGTAGTGATAGTCGCGGTGGTCCTTGTTGGTCGAACGGACAGTCGTGCGGCCACGTGAGTTTCTGTGTGTGTCCATCGTCCCGAGACACAGGCGCGACGTCTATTTGCGCCAGAAAAGCTCGGAATCCTGCCGTAAGCCCGTAACAGGGGCGTGGCACTGACAGGGTCATCGGACAAGACGTTTCAAGGCAAAGCACTACGCGGCAATCACGCACGCACGTCCGCGAACACGGCCTCTGAGCGCGTGGGCTCTTGGCTGTCGCCGTGGCCTGTCGCCCGCCGGAACGGCGCAAGCCCAGCCGGGTTTGACCGGCGGCGCACACGGGAGGAGCGCCCCCCGCGCGGAAAAATATCTGCCGCCCTCCACGTCGCGCCCGTACGTGCGTGCGTCCCGTGGCCGTGGCCGCGGGGCAGGTCGCGTTCCCGTCGCCCTAGCTCCCTCGCCGCGATCCAAGCAAATCTCCTTGGCTTCGTGAGGGACGAGGGGTTTGGACCACGGACTCGCCGGGACTGGCCAAGTGGCCAGGCGCCGTCGGCCGGGGAGCATGCGGACATGGGGAAGGGGCAGGGCGGTGTCATGCTCGGCGACGTGGTGCGGAGATAGGACCGGGTCGCCGGTCACTCAGCTGGTGTGAAGCGGCTGCATGCGGCTGCGCACCGATCGATGGTTAGTTTGTCGGCGTGCGGATTGGATGCACTCGCTGATGCTGATAGGCGCAGGCGCCTGTGGATTCTATTCTTGATGTGGTCAAATTCAAAATGATGGGCATCTATTTTTTCATCGTGATTTCTCTCGAGTAGGGTGGTTTATTTCTCCCTTGGACATCAAAACTGATCGCCTTCTTGGCTCTTGTGCCCAAATCATAAATAATTTTCCGAAGAACCTTCGTGCCAGGATCATAATGACCTTGCCCTTCTATTTTTTATGGTGCTTAATTATGGAAACAGAAAATGGCCACATATTTCAAAACAAAGTTTGGGCAGTTCAAACTATTACTATTTTCCGAGCTAAGGCTGCTCAAAAAGCGTAATATGAAGCTTATGTTATCAAAGAAGAAACTTTCTATATCGATGCAGATTCTTCTAATATGCTATGCAGCAGGGATGTCATGTCTTATTGTTGCAGAACAGACGCTTCTATTCTTCATGATAACCAAACAGGCTTGGGAATTTCTATTTGAAGTTTGAGTGAACAAGATTCCTGCTCTCTGAAAGTTCAAGCAAAATCTGATACGCAGGACCAATCACTCATGCTGAAGCATTAAGTATGTCAATTTTTTGAAGAAAAAATTGGCACAAGATTGCGCCCAATTTATTGGCGAAGGAAGTTTAAACTAGTCGTTAATTGAAGTATATGAAATCTGTTTCAGTTATCATTTCTCATTTTCAAAGACAACATGTCTTTTTGTTTATTAATTTATTGTTACAATTGCTTAACGTAATGTGGTAGGCTGCATGATACTAGTAGCAGGCAAGTAGCCGAGGATCGACCACGTCTACAAATGAAGTGGCCCAACAAGTACCACATGTTTCTGCGTACTCCTACTAAAATAAACAACGTAATCTCGTCGGCGCAGAAGGCCAAAATACCATTTCCTTGGTCTCGCAGCTCAATTCCCAATGCTGATCACTTATTCAATTCCGTCCAGCCATGCATTTGATTAATCCCCCTCTTAACCTCTGTACACACACTCGATCCAAGAGCTAGCTTCTAATATCACGTGCATCCAGAGGCGCCGACCAGCCGTCCTGTTTGTAAGGCGGCTACCAGATTAGTTTTCATTAGGCAAGATCTCTCGTACCAGCAGATGGAGCCGTACGTACGCTACTAAACAGGCATTGCTAGTACTGGTCCAGTAGCGTTGATGGCCAGTGATCTGTAGTCATGCAAGCTACGAAAGTCTAAGGAGCGTCTCGAAATAGTAAGGAGAGGTCGGTCCCCCTCCCCCCCTGAAAAAAAGTAACATGATGGAATGTTCCATTTTGTATTATGCTGCAATGCTGCAAAGAAAATTAAGTAGGACCAAACTGATTTCTGCTAGATCGACTAATCAAAGACATACGCTTGAACCTATATGAGGACATTTCGTCTCATTTTGATGATATTTCTCTCTGCTTCAACATTGTTGGAAAAATTGTTGAAGAAACTTTTCTTGACAAAATAAGGGAATAAACAATCGGGCATGCAAGCTTATTAAATACACCCTCCGGTGCATAAAAAATTGTCGTTTTGGACATGTTCTCGCATACCAAGGAAGTATTAAATAAACTTTCTTTTTATTACTATCATAGTCCCTTTAATAGGTTGACTAGTCTACTTCACTAGTTCTCAGGCCTCTCATGCAGGTTCAATTTCTAGCCACACACATTACCACGTGTTTATTACGTTTTTTCACGAGACAAACTCCTCGGTTCTGTTTCAACGTTAATTTTTTGTGCATCATGACTTCTGTGTAGAACGACAATTTTTTGTGCAAAGGAGTGAGTAGGCCATTCCCAGTGCTGTAACCGAACGAACATGCTGTAGATCTCGAAAGATATGGCTCAAGAACGGTGCCACCCACCACCAACCAGCTCGTCCCGTATGGAAGTCAATCGGTACCCTGCCAGTGCTGCCCGTCGTTTGCTCGTGCTCTGCAGCTCTTGGTCCTGTAAATGGCAGTCCAGATTACAAGGACGCCAAGGGCAACCATGCCAACCTCGACGTGCCGGCCCTAACTGCCAACCCACAACAACATTTCATCACCACATGCATTACTACAGTGCTGCTAATTAATCAAATCGCATTGGCCTTCTGCATCGATCCCGGCAAGGAACCGGAAGAATGATATATATTACAGCTCACATATCCATCGCCCGGTCTAGATCTCTTTCCTGTCGAGCTCCCACGTAGCATGCATTGAACAGCTGCTGCTCAAGGAACCACATGGTTGTAGTGGGCTAGTCCTACCTAGTAGGGAGAGGGTGAGGGAGAGGGGGAGAAAGAGCCCAGGCAAAGAAGGGAGAGGAGAGAGAGCAATGGAGCAGCAGCAGCATGAGGAGCGGCCACGGGAGGTGTACCGCGAGTGCATGCGCAACCACGCGGCGAAGCTGGGCACCTACGCCTCCGACGGCTGCTGCGAGTACACCCCCGACGACGGCCACCCGGCCGCGATGCTCTGCGCTGCCTGCGGCTGCCACCGCAACTTCCACCGGAAAGCGTTCCTCGACGCCGTTTCGGGGGCAACCGGCGCCGCCAGCCCTCACGCGCCGCCAATGCTGCCCTCCCCCGTCGCGGCGTCCGGCTACGGCATGCACATGGCTATGGCTGCCGCTGGCATGGGTGCCGGCGACGGCGGCCACGGCTCGGCGAGCAGGCGGCGGACGCGAACCAAGTTCACGGACGAGCAGAAGGAGCGCATGTTGCGGTTCGCGGAGCGGCTCGGGTGGCGGATGCCCAAGCGGGAGCCCGGCCGCGCGCCGGGGGACGACGAGGTGGCGCGCTTCTGCCGGGAGATCGGGGTCGCTAGGCAGGTCTTCAAGGTCTGGATGCACAACCATAAGGCCGGCGGCGGTAGCGGGGGCGCCGGCGCAGGAGGCGCCGCTCAGACCTCGTCATCGACGACGAGGGGCGGCGTTGGCGTTGGTGGCGGCGGCGGAAGCATGTCGCCGGCGATGGGCGGCGACGGCGAGGACGACGAGGAAGGGCGTGGCAGCGAGATGTGCATGTAGCTGCTGCCGCAGTACGTACGTACCTGGTGCGGCGGTGGTGGCCATATGGCATCACTGGGATCGATTAACTCCTTGTTTTGCTGCTAATTCGTTTCGGTAACTTTTCTTCGATGCATGGGATCATCATCCTTGATGATGAGATTGATTGTTTTAACCACTCTGCTATGGCTATGTTCGTTCATCCATCTTTCCTTTGCTTTCCTGTCTTACTAGCAACCTATTAATTTGGTTATTTTTCCATGCCTAAGCGGGTGTTTTAAACCGCTAGGGATAACTATTAGCTGCTAAAATTACTCCTATTATTTCGTAACAGGTTAAACTAATGGTCTAAACAATAACTAACTAGCTTCAGATGAACTCGTCTCAGAAGCACTTGCCTATTTGTATCATAATTGCGTGCAATGTACCCCATTATACAGAAGCATGCAATCTTTAGCAACACCTTGAAGATGTCATAGCAAGTGCTCATAGTCATGGACAGAAGCAGTACACCGTAGTTGCATGGACAGCTGGATCACTGGGGTGCTTGAACGACTTAAGCAGCCCATGCATGCAATCAAAGCAAACCGTACGGTATACGATCGACTCAGTTGTACTACAATAGTATGAGCCAATTACGTTAGAATGTAGGATCACGTAGCTCTACCAGCCGGTATACGATCGACTCAGTTGTGTACTACAATTTAGTGTACTAAGCCTCTTACGTGGAGCTTAAACTCGACGTGTTAAGATGGAGCGCTACTCCTACTTGGGAAGCTTCTCCTCTTGCTTGAACTCGGAAAAAGCAGAACCCACACCTCTCATGATGGCCGCCTAACGCTGGAGGAGCGCTACCAGCTGCTTGCATTGCAACGGAACTTCTCTTTTACGCACCACGGACAGACGTACGACACGATGAGAGGATCCGGTTCATTGCACCGTTTGCTGTCTTCATCAGCTACTTGCAACGCAGGAGCTATTGACGTCGGATTTGAAGATAGCGGGAATCCCAAGCTCATCATCCCCTGCGAGCTTCACTGTAGAGAAGATGCCTGAATACAGAAAGGAATCATGATACTACCCCTATACCTTACTGGTGGTGCACTGCACGGCCAGATCCGTATCAGACGGCTGATGAGGATCAGCCACGGGACACCCGGACGCGTACGCCATCGCCATGAGTCAAAGGTAAAACTGGCGAGCGTCTGCCGCTGCAGAAAAAACGCAGCAGGCATGGCGTATCGATCGACATGGAGGTATGGCGCCACGCCGTGACAACAACAGCGGGGCGACGACCACGCGATCCGCAGATCTGGAAAAAGCCTGTTGCTGCCAGGCGCAAAACCCTACGCTAACGCTAGCCGCCACGGATCCGCCACCACCGTGCCAGCGTCGCGTCGCGTTCCCGACTCCTCGCCCCGCGTCGCGTCGTGTTCCCATGCCGCGGGGCAGGGGCGCGACGCGATCGGTACGGCGGATTCGCTTCCCCCATCACCCCGCGCTTGGGTCTTGGCACGACGTGCGCTCACGGCCTCATAGTGCGCGGTCCCCGGGCGGACGTGCGGTATACCGCCGCCGCCTCCTGCTTAGTAGCGGGTAGGGATGGCAATGGATATCCGTTTACCCGCGCATATCTGACCAGTATGGATTTAGGTAGTAATTTATATATGTGGGTACGGTTTTGTTTAACGGATAAAATCTAATGAATAATTTTTATCAGGTAAGAAGATGTCATATCCATATCCGCTTACCAGTACCCGAATAATAACATATGGGTTCTATTTAACATGTGGATTAATAACAAACTAAATTTACACTATCATAGAAAAAGAAACTATTTTTGTGGGTATTACTTTTCTAATATTTCAGAGCTAGCAAGATTATTGTAACACCTTTAATTTCACTACCATGCATTACATACATTCTTCATGTAGAGAAGCATTTAAAAAGAAGTAAAAATGGAGAAAAGAATGTAGAAATGAGAAAGGAATATAAAAATGGAGAAAAGAATATAGAAATTGAGAAATGAATATAGAAATTGAGAAAGGAACATAGAAATGGAGAGAAATAGAAATAAAATAGCTAAATTAAGCCATCCCAAATTTCTCAAAATTCTCCAAATTTCCCAAAATTTCCCTAGGAGGAATTTTCCCCAAATTGCCGCACCAATTAGGGGGAGACCCCTTGGCCGCAACCTTGAGGGGGGAAACCCTATCCCCCACCTCTAGGACTATTTGATTGAGTCCCAATTTATTAGAACTCTCCTTTTTTTCCCTTATAAATACAACCCCTAGCCGCCCCCCTATTCCTTTTGGTCGCCGACCCGCTGCCCTCAACTTGCCGAGTTTCCCCCCCCCTCTGCCATGTCGCTGATCCCCCCTTGTCGGAGTTTGGCCGCCGTGGAGCCCCGCCGTCGAGCCCCGACCGTCACGCCTCGCCGTCGCTGGAGAAGAAGCCCGACGTTCTGCCCTACCATAATTCTCCGCAGAAAAATCCCCCGCTATTGCCATTGCTAGGAGGGAGGCACCGCCACAAGGAGGAAGTGAGGTAGGTCTTCATTACCCATCTTACGACATCGCCGCTGTTTCTACGCATCCGTTTTCTTCGCCCCCTTCAAGCAGAAACTTGTGCGTGTGGACAGATCATGTTTCGATCGATTTTTGACGGTGGAACTGATCTACATCTTGTGCCAAGATCATCACCATGTCTACACTTGATCCCAGCACCCTTGTTCATCATAAAACCCCATGAAAGCCCATTAAAACATGCAAGAACACATACAAACTGGTTTTATAAAACTGCACTATAGCATTTGCATTCATCTACCTCATTGCATCTTGAGTAAAGTTTGTGCATGATGATTGATTGCTGTAAATTTTATATGTGCGTGGTCGTGAGTAGATGGACAAGCTCAAGAGGCCGTCTACGAGGAACTACAACACCAAGACTTTAAGACGCTTGAG
The DNA here is from genome assembly GCA_030760725.1 of Neostapfia colusana. Taxonomy (NCBI): domain Eukaryota; kingdom Viridiplantae; phylum Streptophyta; class Magnoliopsida; order Poales; family Poaceae; genus Neostapfia; species Neostapfia colusana. Next base: position 4,856,443 of record JASWHV010000015.1, on the reverse strand, counting down.
TAACACGAACCACGGGAGCAAGGCAAGTGTCCCTTGACCATATTGATCTCATGTTTTGAAACTATTTTGTTTGCGAAAACTCGTATGCTTGAGTCAACTTGATGGGACACCCTTTTATAGGAGTTTACTAGTTTTGTTAACCATCCTTGTCACCGAGAAAGTTGATAAGTCGGGTATGGTCGTTTATCCCTTTTGCTTCGCTTAATTAATAGGATACGGGAAGCTGAAATAAAATATGGTTAGATGTTAATGAGCATGGAATCGGAGAGATCTAGGCGAGCTTGGTTAGTGGATGTTGCTGAATGAGATAGTGGTTTGCTTGCCGTAGATCTAAGGACCGGTTTATGCGAGCACATGCCAAGAAAACAGTGTCACCACAAGGCCAAATATGGATGTGACTTAGCTGACTAATTAGGTGTGTTGTTAGCTTGTTATGGACAGTTAGATGACGCGGGGAATGGGAGTCGAGAGAGACTGCCCTTGGAACTGCATGGCACAAAAGGGGGCCGTGGATGAAAGAATGAAGATTGGAGGCTGCCGGTGAAACCTTAGTGGGTCCATACATCCTAGTAGCCCCTTTGTAAAAGCTATTTTGTGATATTTTGGCTATACACCGACGGTTGTGTACTCATATAATGGAGGTTCTTTTTAGTCGCCCACGGGTGACGAAATCACAAACTTATGGGTAAAATGGTGCCACCTCTGCAGAGTGTAAAACTATCATGATAGTCATGCTTCCGGTCACAAGCACCTGACCAACTTCCATGATTAGAGGTAAAACATGGTATGGTTATTCGGGTATGTCATCGGGATTAGTTTTGGGACTATTTTGGGTTATGAAAATGAGTTTGGTTTCGGTGATATGAATATGAGATGGTTATGAAAATTTATGAGTATGAGATGAACTTGAGAAAGATTATTGGCTGGTTGAAGTATGATAAATGGTGAATTATGATGAAAGAATGTTGCTGAATTATTTGGTCCTGTTGGAATTTAAACTCACCTATAAATAGTTGTTGTTTTTACCATGTTTATGAAATAAAATTTGCTTGCTGCAATGATCCTTTTTATTCACTACCTTGTTGTAAGCTACATGTCATACTTTTCCCGCACTTGCTGAGTACAACATGTACTCACCCTTGCATTCCCACATATACATCAGTTACAGGAGAAGAGTACTTCGAGAAATATGTGAAGTACTAGGCGTGCGCACTACCGTCAACATGCCTGTGGAGTTGAAGTTGGAGCCTGCTGTCTTAGCCATTTTCTGCTATCAATTAGAATCTTCCGCTGCAAGAATAAATTAGAGATTCATAAGTGAGACATTGAGTCATTGTAATAAAATACTTAAACATTATTCGTACGTGGTTATATTCTGAATTTAGTTTGTGGAATACATGTGTATGTGTGATGAACATCCTGGACACACATATACATTCACTTGGTCTACTTTGGGAACCGGGTGTCACAAAATTATATATTTTTACTATTTGATCATGAAAATTGATTACTTAACTAGACTACTTACATCAGTAAACCTTCAAGAGCGGGTAATGGAGATATCGGCGGGTAAAAAATATCCATTGATAACGGATAAGGGTAACATTTATTACCCGTTGCAGATAACGGATATGGGTTCACATACGGATATAGTGTAACTAGTACGGACAAATGAGGGCAATATCCGCGGATATTTTAACTGTTGTCATCCCTAGTCGCGCGGGTGGGGACTGCGACCCGGCGCGTACCGATTGCGTCTCCACGTGCGCCAGCCGTTCAACGCAAACTCCCCATCGCCTGCCGATTTTTTTTATTAATATATGATTTTAATTAATTTAATAAAAATAACCTGTCTTTTTTTTAATTTGCAAAAATGACCATTTTGTCGCCCGTTCATTATGCGACAGGTGCTAGATATCCATCCATTGGACGATAGGTGCACCACCATATTTTAAATTTGAATATTTATTATGTCTGTTAAAAATACAAAATAAGGCATAGTCATATCAGGGCTCGAACTTAAGATTTGTTAGATTAGGACTTTAGAATTTACCACTACACTAAAACATCATTTGTTTTTAATTTTAATAATAAAATTTAAATATTATATAAAAAGGAACATCATATGTCGCCATTTTATTGGGCGACAGGTGCTGACGTGCGCCCTGTCGCCTGCTGCGACATGTGTTTATGTTGCACCTGTCGCCCGATAGGGTGGTTATTTTTGTAAAATTTAAATACAATGATTATTTTTATTAAATTAAAAAAATCATAAATTAGAAAATTCTCGCCTGCCGCCCTGCGCTGCCTGAACCGTAGCAGCAGTCGGAGCAACAGGAGAACGGACCACCGATCAGAACGAACGCGCCGTCAGATTTGGGTTCCGTAGACGGATCATATAGTTGAAGATTATCGCAATCTACCGAGTATGTAAAAGGCGTGTACGTACGTAATTTTAGCAGCCAATGCCGCTGATCCGTATCCAATTCTTTAAACATGTGTACAAGCACCCCAGTTCGTTTTGGGGCACAAGTTTTTCGATTGGATGGTCGACGTGATTTGAGAAAAGACACGGGAAACGGCAGAGGATCCTCGATATTCCTTAACCCTCCCATAGGAAAGAAATTGGATCCTCTTGTGAGATGACATGCCGAGGGCTGAAAGGTCACACACAGAGAGGGGAGTATTAGGGGAATCACTGCTCCCTTTCATGCGTATCCCTGATTTATGATAAAATGTTCTCCGTTCCTGTAGATATGATGAAATGCTCTAGGAAAAGTAATCCATTTGATACCTCGATACAATGTTACAGATTATTTGCTTCCAGAAATACATCTGAACTAACTAGGCAAACAAACAAGCTCTCTCTAGGAGTTACATGAGAGGTAGTTTCTATGGTCCCACAATGAACAGATGAAGTGTTATGGTAGAACTCAACCTATATTATTGCTCAGTTCAAAATCTTAATACAACAAACTAACTATCGTTCATCTTAAAGAATGTATATGAAAGAACTATATTATTCACCCCGTCCATTCTGGGGTCTGTCTCAAACTCTGGATCAATGTAGAAAAACACCTGAATAGTTTCACATGCATTGTTTTATCAGCGTGCAGAAATAATACTAGTAGCAGATAGCAGTATGTTAATCACATTTACAGTGCAAACTGAACTTACCGGCATGTCAATCTGCTCCCCTGGCAGAAGTGTTTGCTCCTCAAAGCAGAAACATTGTATCTTATTGAAGTAAATTGCGGCCTGTGGAAGAGAAAAATACTTATAAACTCAAAAGAATAGCGTCAGCACTTACTGGGGCTACTGCTTTTGTTACTAGTCTATAGCTCAGATATATTTAGTTTCATAGCCCACAAGTAAATCTGTAAATGTAAGCTGCATGAGTATTGATGGTGCATCACCAAAACAGATTTTTTATATTATATATACCTGTTTTGCAAGAACATGATGCAAATTTTAACTCTGTTGATATTTGGTTTTGGCTTACTTTATACACTATGTTACAACTAATTTAGACCGGCAAAAGCACAGTGGACTTCCATGATAACCTCTCAGCACCATTCGCTTCCCAGGAGGCTGGGACCAAGGACATACGCTTCCCATGAGGCCAGAACCAAGGACACACTAACATGCTTTAGGGCCTATATGGACTGGAGGTATTTCATTGGAAAGTTTGGGATCTAGTTTGATGACTAAATACGGTACTTTTCAGTGAAATCACTCACCCAACATCTCCTTTCAGTTAAAACTTGTGCCCCATCAAAAATGGTGACAGTGCTCCACCACAAACAGGGATGCATGACCACATGGGAGACAAATCCCTCTTATAAATTGAGTGAAACATATCATAAAAACCGTGGTACCATTTTGGCAACTCAAGTATTCAAAATTCATACCAAACCTTCTAGAAACTAGATTAAAGTCTCATGCATCTTCACCAACAACAAATCATTTTATCCTATAAGCAAGTTGCAGTAGGCTAAACATGAAACCCAAATAGAGCCACAATAATAAAAAATGTAATATTTACATTTCAAAAACTAAAAAACTGCGCCATACATTTAGAAGACTTAATTATAAGATGTCATGCTGCACATTTTTTACATTTATCACTCTCAAGTACAAAAGAAGTCCAACTTGAACCATAGTAAAGGGCTCCTATGGAAGGGGAATATTAGAGTATTACACCATGCATTTCTTGGTAATATAATCTGAAAAAAAATCTACGAAGGAATAATGGTTCATTATTGAACAAAACTAGTGTAGTAATAAAAAAATGTAACAACAAAGAGAATGGCAAAACAGCTTCATCTACGAGAATGTAAATAGCTTCCAAGAAAACATCAGGGTCATGTGAATTATGTAAAAGTTAGTGTTACTGTCGAAATTCGACATCCTTTGCCAATGAAACACTAAAAAGTTCAATTCTATACCTTCATGGGAGCAACATTGTATGTGGATACACCAGTAATTGGCGCTGAACTGCGATTTTCAGCAGTATAAAATGCAAGAGCACTTTCACCAGGTTTGACCCTGACCTACAGCAAAACAGGATGGGTCCAGAATAAGTACACAACAGAAATGGCTCAAAATTTCATGCTTGAGAAACTAAGGGCTACCTCTCTCTGTGTAGGTATGAATTTCCATGGCATTCCATCAGCAACATCAGCATTAAACTGGACAGTTATCTCCCTGAAAACAAATTGAGTGGCCTTGATTAAAAAAATGAGGATCAGCGCAAGCACAAAAGGTCAAATTGCAACAAAACTTAGCGCTCACCTTCATGGCAAGTGAAATAATAAAATTAGTTTACTATGTGATTTGTGAGAAAGCAGGGAACTTTTTTACACTAGTTCTTTCAATGAATATAGAAACACATGCATCATAAAGTAGCAGGGTGTATAAAGTAACAAAAAAAAGGGCATACTCAGTGCTGAAAGCTCCCACACGTTGTGGGGTCTGGGGAAGGGAATTTCTAGGCAGCCTTTCCCTTGCTTATTTTGCAAGGAGACTGTTTCGATCACAGGACCTCCAGGACACAAGTGGAGAGACTCTACCACTGCGCCAGGCCTGCCCTTCAGGGTGTATAAAGTAACACTACAGCATAAATGCATAATACTACTACAGGCATGTGATTATCAAGAGTGTATGAAGTATTGAAGTAATCCTTTAACATAGCCTAAAAAGGGTGTACCCAGTGCTAAAAGCTTCCATGCAATGTGGGGTCTGCGGAAGAGAATTTCTAGGCAATATTCCCCTTGCTTAATTTGCAATGAGGCTGATTCGAACAACCCTTTAACATTGCCTTTTCCATATATATTTCACTGAATATAGCAACATATGCATCGTCAACATAGCTTAAAATTGGAAGGGTTCTTTTAGTCAATTAGTGTTTTCAATAGAATATGCAGAGTACATATAGCCCTACACTTCACATATACATATTCCAACACTCCCCCGCAGTCCTAACATCTAGCCACGGCAGATGTTGAGGCTAGACCGAAACTCGGAGAACAACGACAAAGGGAGACCCTTCGTGAAGATGTCGGCGAACTGCGACGTCGTCGGAACGTGGAGGACTCGGACCTCGCCACGGGCCACCTACTCACGAACAAAGTGAGATCAATCTCCACATGCTTCGTGCGCTGATGCTGGACTGGGTTGGTGGAGAGGTAGACGGCACTGACGTTGTTGCAGTAGACCAACGTGCTCCGGACGACGCTTCTAAAGCAATTGCTAGAGCCAGGAAGTCTCAGCCACGCCGTTGGCTACGGCGTGATACTCTGCCTCAGCGCTCGAGCGTGACACCACGGGCTGCCGCTTTGAGGACCAGGAGACGAGGTTGCCACCCAGGAAGACGGCGTAGCCAGAGGTGGACCGACGGGTGTCCGGGCAGCCCGTCCAGTCAGCGTCGGTGTAGACGACCAGCTCAGAAGCCGAGTCACCCCGAAGAAGGAGGCCGTAGTCGAGGGTGCCGCGCAGGTACCGAAGTATCTGCTTCACAGCAGTGAAATGCGGCTCCCGTGGATCATGCATGTGGAGGCACACCTGCTGAACTGCATAGGATATATCCGGCCTGGTGAAGGTGAGGTACTGGAGAGCACCTGCAGGACTTCTGTAAATAGTGGGGTCAACAACATGAGCGCCGCCGGCGGAGGAGACCTTTGCCTGGGTGTCCACCGGAGTAGAGCACGACTTGCAGTCAGCCATGCCCGCTCGCTGGAGGATGTCCAAGCAGTACAGTCGCTGGTAAAGAAACAGGCCGCCCGATCGGTGCTCGACTGTCACGCCCAGGAAGTGGTGAAGCTGGCCCAAATCCTTCATAGCGAACTCTCGCTGCAGGGCAGAGATTGTGCGCTGAAGGAGCGCCGGGCTGGACGCCGTGAGGACGATGTCATCGACGTACAGGAGGAGGTACACAGTGTCCCCCTCAGGCCATAGACGAAGAGCGAGGTGCCCGACTTGGCCTCGACGAAACCGAGCGAGACCAGGAAGGAGGCGAACCGGCTGTACCAAGCCCGAGGCGTCTGCTTCAGGCCGTACAGGGATTTGTTCAGCCGACAGACCATGTCTGGACGAGCTGAATCAACGAACCATGTCGGCTGACTACAGTACACCGTCTCCGTCAGCGTGCCGTGGAGGAAAGCGTTCTTGACGTCCAACTGGTGGACAGGCCAAGAACGCGCGAGAGCCAACAACAGAACGGTCCGAACCGTTGCCGGCTTCACCATCGGGCTGAAGGTCTCGTCGTAGTCAACACCAGGGCGTTGAGTGAAGCCCCGAAGGACCCACCGAGCCTTGTACCTCTCCAAGGACCCATCCGCCTTCCGCTTATGCGTGAATACCCACTTGCCCGTGACAACATTGCCACGACCAGGACGAGGAACCAAGTCCCAGGTCTGGTTGGCAAGCAGGGCCGCATACTCTTCTTCTGTAGCCTGACGCCAGTTGGGATCGGCGAGGGCGCTACGGACAGAAGAGGGGATAGGCGAGATGGGTGAAGAGGCAGGCGGTGGGGAGGTCATGGAGGAGAGGACGACCCTAGAAAACTGCTCCACCGGACAGAGAACCCCAGCCGCCCATCAGGTCACCATCAAGTGGACGTGACTGAGGTCCCGATGGAGCAGCGGGGGGTGGTACACCAGAGACTCGTGGCATGAAGAGGTCGGTGCACCAACCCGCGCTAGTCGCTGATAGACAAGAGCAGGGTCAACGTACCGCGACGCCGAGGCCGCAGCAGTCGACGCCGGGGCCGCGCGTGGCGCAGCGGGCGGCGCGGGGACGCTGGGGCCACGCGTGGCGCAGCAGGCGACAGCGGGGACGCCGGAGGCGCCGGGGCCGCTTGTGGCGCAACGGGAGACGTCGGGGCCGCGCGTGGCGCAGCGGGCGACGTCGGGGCTGCGCGGGGCGCAGCGGGTGAATAACCTGCAGAGGGTAAAGACCAAGGTCGCTGGATAGGAGCGGCCTCGGGGTCAGTAGAAAAAAAAAAGGAATCTAACTCAGCAACAGAGTCAGAGGACGAGGTGAAAAAGGGAAAGGAAGACTCGTCGAAGACGACGTGTCGGGAGACCAAGATACGACGGGTAGCAAGTTCAAGGCACCGGTACCCCTTATGATCAGGGGAGTACCCGAGGAAAACACACCGAGTCGAACGAGGCGCAAGCTTATGAGGGGTCGTGGCGGACAGGTTAGGGTAGCATGCGCATCCAAAGACTCGAAGGTGGTCGTAGAGAGGAGTGGTGCCGAAAAGAGCAAAGTGAAGGGTGGGGGCACTAATCGCCTTAGTAGGAAGGCGATTAATGAGGAAAGTGGGTGTGAAGAGCCTCCGACCAGTACCGAGCAGGAATGGAGGCCTGAAACATCACGGAACGCATGACATTGTTAGTGGTACGAATCATGCGTTCGGCCTTGCCGTTCTGAGGGGAAGTGTACGGGCAAGACATGCGCAACTGAACACCGCGAGAGAGAAGGAAGTCACGGAACACAGAGCTATCGAACTCACGCCCGTTATCGCACTGGACGGCTCGAATAATACACCCAAACTGGGTGGACACCCAAGCGAAGAAGTGAGAAAGAGTGACGAACGTATCAGACTTCTGTCGCAAAGGAAAAGTCCACGAATGGTGTGAAAAACCATCGAGGATCACCAAGTAATATTTATAACCCGAAACACTGACAATAGGAGAAGTCCAAAGATCACAGTGAATCAGATCAAAAGGCTGCTCAACATGAGTAACAGAATGCGGGAATGGAAGTCGAACATGGCGACCAAGCTGACAACCATGACACACAGACTCATGAGTGCCCCTAGTACACGAATCACTGAACTACTAGACAACTTAGACAAGACATCAATACTAGGGTGGCCGAGCCGACGATGCCAAGTCGTGGAAGAAGCTGTTGTAACCAGGGCAAAAGGCGAAGCTGAAGCGAAAGCAAGAAGACGAAACGTGTACAGGGGCCCCGAACTCTCACAGCGGTGAAGAAGACGCCGGGTAGTAAGATCCTTCACAGATAAACCAAAAGGATCAAACTCAATAGAAACATGGTTGTCAATGGTAAATCGACGAATAAAAAGAAGATTTTGAATAATACCAGGAGCAACGAGAACATCTCTGAGCTGGAAAGAACCCGAAGAACCTAAGTTGACAGGAAGAACAGACCCATTCCCAACAACGATAGATGAAGGATGAGAAGGGTAGGAAGGGTGGATAGAAGAAAGTATACCAGCATCAGGAGTAGTGTGGTACGATGCGCCGAAATCAGCAACCTAAACAGGACCAGGTGGAGTGAGACTCATCGTGCTGAAGGAGGAAGCCAGCGACTGACGGTCCCACCCGCTAGGAGTGGTGTGCTGCGTCGAGGACTCAGCACCCGAGCCCCAGTGGGTGGACGGCCCACCAGAGGTCGGAGTCCACTGTCCGCCAGGTGAGTAGCCAGCGCCGCCGTGGGTAGGAGTGGCCACGTAGGCCGCCTGAGGTCACGAAGGTCGAGCTGGCGGGAGACCCGGAGATGGTCCAGGCCACATGGAGATTTGGACGGTCTACGGGTTATAGGGAGTGGGCCAGGGTGGCAGAGCACCTGCGCCACCACCCTGACCGGTGCCACCACCGACAGTAGTACCACCTCCTCCTGTAAAACCTCCACGTCCACCGCGCTTACGACCACCCCGACGACGATTACCACAGCTAGGGCTGGCAGGGGCCCCTGGAGTGGTAGGCGCACGCGGCGGCTGTCCCCCTGAAGGAGCAGCAGGTGGGGGAGGTCGGTAGGGCTGCCCAAAGCCGTAGAAGCGGTGGCAGTCGAGGAGACGACAGGACCTCCAAAAGTAATCTCCTCAAGCTCGAGATCAGACCAGACCTTCTCGAAGGTCGGAAGCGGCTCCTCGCGAAGAATTACAGTCCGGAGGTGGGAGTAACACTCGTTCAGGCCCTGCAGGACCTGAAGAACAAGAGAAGTCTCCGGAACGTGGTCACCAAGGTCGTGAAGAGCATCCGCCATACCCTTCATCTGCCGACAGTAGGCGGAGACCGACAGATCCCCCTAGACAGCAGCCCCGAACCGCGCCCGGATGTGAAGAACTCAGGTCGCGCGGTTCCCCTGAAAGCGCTGCTCGAGGATGAGCCACGCCTGACGAGCAGTGCCGCCACCACGCTGCCCGACAATATCCTGCAACTCCTCAGAGAGGGAACCGAGGATCCAGGCAAGGACCAGGTTGTCCATGCTAATCCAGGAATCGTCCAACGGGGAGTCGTCCCATAAGACGTGATCGTCAAGGCGAAAACGCCTCAACGTGAGGAGAAAGAGGTGACGCCACCTGGCGTACGAGGTGGAGTTGGTGCTGAGGACAACCAGGACGAGCACCCGGATGTTATGGACACTAGCCGCATGAGCGTGCAGAGCGGCGACAAGGGAAGCCGCATAGGTGCTGTAGGCAACTCCGTCTCCTGGGGAGGGCTCACGGGTGGCACTCCACTGTGGGTGTGTGGCCTCCTCGAGCTGGTGAGTGAGAGCCACCATGGACGCTCGCTGCTGCTCCAAGGCACGAGCGAGAGTCTGCTCATGCTCGCAAGCAACCGCCAGAGCAGAGACAACGCTGGAGGCAGTCGCAGACAGCTGACCAGTACCACTGGCGGGAGACACCGGATCGGCAAGTGTAGCGAAGACGGCAACCAGCGGCAGTGGCAACGAGGCAATTGGCGGTGGCCACACATGAGGGGCTGGTAGCGGCCACACATCAGGGGCCGGCGGCGACGGCTGACCAGGTGCCGGTGGCGGCTGAGCGCCCGGCGGCGACGGCGGGAAGAAGCCAGGGGGCGGCGGCTGGAGATGACCCGGCAGCGGCGCAGACGAGGCTGCGGCGGCCCAAGGCGACGCAGCCGAGCCGGCGACGGCCGACCTCGAGGGCGGGGCGGCCCAGGGCAGCGCAGACGAGGCAGCTGCAGCCCAGGGCGGCGCTGGTGAGGCGGCGGCGGCCCGCGGAGGGCGGCGCTGCCGAGCCGGCGGCAGCCGACCCCGAGGGCGGGGCGGCCACGCGTGGCACTGTCGAAGCGGTCGCGGCCCAGGGCGGCGCGGCCCAGCCAGCGGTGGCCGACCCTGAGGGCGGGGCGGCCCCCGGCGGCGCTGGGGAGGCGGTGGCGGCCCAGGGCGGGGCTGCCGAGCCGGCGGCGAACGGCCCCGAGGGCGGGGCGGCGGCAGCGGAGGCGGGGTGAGAGAAGGAAGGAGGGGCGAGGGCAGGCGGCGGCGGCGACGGTGGCGGCGGCCCGCTCGGGTGCATCTCGGGAGAGAGAAGAGAGAATGTCTGATACCAAATTGGAAGGTTTTTTTAGTCAATTAGGGTTTCCAATAGAATATGCAGAGTACATATAGCCCTACACTTCACATATACACATTCCAACACTTAGTTTCCCTTTCAAATCGATGAACTTTTTAATCATAAATGGGGTAAACAGACACAAAGAAAGGAGATTTTTGCGATTATAGAATTGCCAAGAGTGGGCTTCACCAGAATACTGTTACTATGCTGGGATCGGTGGACACAGCGAGACATGCCAGGGATGAGACAAGCACAAGGGGTCCAGATCATAGCGAGAATGTTGAATGATTTCTCCCCCTGCGTCCAGGATGGCCCAACCCAGGTCTAGGTCAGACCAGGGAGGAGGGGCATGCTTGTAGGGGGAGTTGGACTCGGTCTGGGCCTGTTCAGAACTTCAGATCGGAACATACCAGTTTAGATAGAGATAGAGTTTGTTCTGATTCTGTTCAGATCAGTTAGAAGTTGAGACTTGTTTCTATCTCTAGGGGGTTTAAGTGAGGAAACTCTATCTGCAAAAGGGCTATAAATAGTCAACTACTTTTGATGAACAAATATATCTCCCATACAACAACAACCAAGCCTTTGTCCCAAGCCTGTTGGGGTCGGCTAGACATGAAACCCAATATCAATGAAGTAAAAGAGAGGAAGAGATATAAGAACAAGGAAAAATGAAAAAAGAGAAAAAAAGAAAAAGGAAAAAAGGAAAAAAAAGAAAAAAAAAGGAGAAAAGAAATAAGAAAAAAGGGAAATAAAAAGGAAAAAGAAAAAAGAAAAAAGAGAAAAACAAGACTACGATTCTGGCACATGAATTGCTACTTTCCATGCAGTCCTATCATGAGCTAAGTCTCTGAAAACATTCCAAACTCTCAAATCTCGTTTTACCGTCTCCTCCCAGGTCAACCTTGGTCGTCCTCTACCCCTCCTAATATTTTCTCTACCTCTTAAAATCCCACTGTTAACCAGTGCTTCTGGAGGTCTCCGTTGGATATATCCAAACCACCTAAGTCGATGTTGGACTAACTTCTCTTCAATCGGCGCCACCCCTACCTTACCACGAATCGCCTCATTCCTTATTCGGTCTCTTCTCGTGTGGCCGCAAATCCACCGTAGCATGCGCATCTCTGCGACACTCATTTGTTGGACATGTTGCCGTTTAGTTGGCCAACATTCCGCCCCATAGAGCATTGCGGGTCTGATCACCGTCTTATAGAACTTCCCTTTTAGCTTTTGTGGGACTTTCCTATCACATAGGATTCCAGAGGCTTGTCGCCATTTCATCCACCCTACCTTGATCCTGTGGCAAACATCCTCATCAATATCGCCATTGCTTTGTAACATTGATCCTAAGTATCGGAAAGAGTCCCTTCTAGGTATTATTTGTCCTTGTAGACTAACATTTCCCTCTTCACGACCAACACCACTAAAGTCACATCTCATATACTCGGTTTTGGTCCTACTAAGTCTAAACTCCTTGGACTCTAAGGTTTGTCTCCATAACTCTAATTTCTTATCAACACCATCTCTAGTTTCATCTACCAGCACTACATCATCAGCAAAGAGCATGCACCAAGGGATATCCCCTTGTATATCCTTCGACACCTCATCCATCACCAAGGAAAAGATGTATGGGCTCAAAGCTGATCCTTGATGTAGTCCTACCGTGATAGGAAATGCATCAGTCTCACTATCAATTACGCGCACACTTGTCCTAACATTATTTTACATATCCTTGATAAAGGTAATGTACTTTGTTGGCACTTTATGTTTCTCTAGTGCCCATCACATGACTGACCTTGGTATCTTGTCGTACGCCTTCTCCAAGTCGATGAACACCATATGCAAGTCCTTCTGCTCCCTATATCTCTCCATAAGCTGGCGAAGCAAGAAAATCGCCTCCATTGTAGACCTCCCAGGCATAAAACCAAACTGGTTTTTAGTGACATTGGTCACTTTCCTCAGGCGGTGTTCAATCACTCTCTCCCAGAGCTTCATAGTATGACTCGTAAGCTTAATACCTTGATAATTAGTACAACTTTGAATATCTCCTTTATTTTTGAAGATAGGTACTAATATACTTTTCCTCCATTCTTCAGGCATCTTGTTTGACCAAAAAATGTGGTTGAATAGCTTTGTGAGCCATACTATTGCCACGTCCCCAAGACATCTCCACACCTCAACAGGGACATCGTCAGGGCCGAGGGCCTTTCCTCCTTTCATCCTTTTTAAGGCCTCCTTAACCTCAAACTCTTGTATCCTCCGCACGAACCGCCTGTTGGAGTCATCAAAGGAGTCATCCAACTCAACCATAGTGCTCCCATTCCCATCATTGAATAGCCCATTAAAGTAATCACACCATCTATTCTTAATCCCTTCATCCTTCACTAGAATGCGGTCAGTCTCATCTTTGATGCATTTAACTTGATTGAGATCCCTCATCTTTCTCTCGCGGAATTTTGCTACCTTGTAGATGTCCTTTTCATCTTCTTTTGTCTCTAGTCTCTCATATAACTTATCATAGGCATGTCCTCTTGCCTTACTCACCACTCGCCTTGCATTCTTCTTAGCCTCTTTGTACTTAAGCATGTTGCTTGCGCTCCCATATTAATCCAAATTTCCAGCACATTGAGAGCCCAGAATTTCAACAATAGAGATTCCAGGAGCTGCAAATTCGGCTGCAAACCGAGAACCAGGTGAGAAGTAGACATGCATGAGGGTGTGAACTTGTATTTTGATTTGACTTTAGAAATTGATTTGTTTCACATCTTAGGTCAAATAGATGATGAGAAGGCCAACAGAATGGGACTGCACCAAGCAAACAACACCTAAGAAGTGTCTCATGAAGATTACTCCAAAGAAAAAAGAAAGTTTGACTTATTTATGCACATGTTGCTTTTGGGAGAATTATTTAGGCTATTTTCAATGTTACCATGTGACCTTGTTCTGTTTGAACTTAATTGTCATTAAAATTGTGACAGTCGTAAATGAGAGAGGAGCGGGCGATTATAATGGTATTCTAATGAAGCTCAACATAGTAATAGCATTCCAGCGAACGCACTCTTGTCAATGCTATGATCTAAAAAATCTAAGAAAAAAGCTCCAAATGGCATGCTAGAGACAAGTGAAGTAAAATATCTAAGTTATGCTCTCAATGGTAGGCACCAACACACGACATTGTATAGGTGTTCCATTAAACTAAAAATGCGTACCCAGTGTTGAAGCTCTCACACATTGTGAGGTCTGGGGAAGAGAATTTCTAAACAGACTTCCCCTTGCTTATTTCGCATGGAGGTTGATTCAAACCCATGACCTTCAAGATACAAGTGGAGAGACTCTACCGCTGCGCCAGACCCGCCCTTCTAGTTGTGCCATTGAACTAAGTTTAGAATTCCAACTCGCATTGCAGTGGCCCAATTTGATAAACAATGATCAGCAAAAAATATTCTGCAAAAGGCAGAAAGCACATAATGGAATTCAGAAAGTGTAAGTGCCCAAACAAAACTGTGCACGTCCACCATTTCAGCAGTAATTAAGGCTAAGATCTAACAGACTGCATAGACTTGGTGTTGACATGTTTATAAAGGCTTACCTCGATGTCGTAGTTCCATCTCGAGCATGGCGGGATATCTTCTCCTCCACACTCTACAGAGCCAAACAAAAAGAAAAGGTCTAAGCCCAATTCATGGCTAAGAAATTTATCAATATATATCTGTCGATGCTAAATTTTTAATGGGAATGCATATTTGTAAGGTGATTTCTGGAATCTTTAGCATAGGCCACATTCTGAAATGGATCAAAGTCAGAAATAAATGGAGGAGATCACAAATGCAAAGGTGATTTGACAGGCGGAAAAATTGACTAAACAAGAGAGGGGACAACTTACAAAAAGAAACAGAGCTTTTTTCAATTCATATCATATTCAGAAAACGGTAAGAACCCTGTTTCAACAATCTCTAACTCTAATTATAACCATTATTAGTGCAAGCTTTCAGCTTAATGAACTAGGAAAAATTGTGTTGTACTGTTCCTTGAAGAACACTTTAGATCATATTCCTTCGTCATTGACAAGCATGGATTTAGTATGCTGATTGCTGAGTTGGGTTTGCTGAGGATCAAAAAAGCTATTTTCATCCTGTCGGCAGTCTAACCCTCATATTAGCCGCCGGTTCTCTATAGCCAACGGAATGGAGAACTTTAACTCTATAAAAGAAAAGATTTAAGCCCAATTCATGGTTAAGAAATTTACCAATATTTATCTGTCGATGCTAATTTTTTTAATTGGGATGATAAGTTTGAACTCAATACTACATGGCCTCGAAATGGTAACTATTTTCACTAGCAACATAGCAAAGCAGACCAGCCTTCGAACTAAATCCTACCAGTAATGCAGCCCTGCAATTAGCAACGACCAAATCATGAGCATAATCCAACTACGCGCACAAGGGGCGCCTTACATTACTAATCCCCAACAACGGGGTCAAAACCAAATCGAACACGCGAATGATAGTGAGGATCGGAGGCAGAGACCTCGCGGCGTTGGACGGTGCCGCCGTATCCAGTGGCCTGGCAGAAGCGGCGGTATAGCGGGACGGCGGCGTAGGATGCGCCGACCATCGCGACCGCCACGCCAAGCAGGTACCCCAGAGTCCGCCTCGAGCTCTTCTCCCGGCCCGCCGCGGCGGCGGCTGCGGAGGAGGACGACGAGGCGAGCTCGCGGCGGAGAAAGGCGGCATCGGCGGCGGACGGCCGCGTGTAGTGGCCGCGGAGGGTAGAGAGGGAGAGATGACGGGGGAGCCTGGCGAGCTGACGCATCGCGGCGGGAGGGAGGGGAGGCGAGCGGTGGTGTCGCCGCCGCTTTGTTGTTTCGTACTCCGTCCGGTGCACAAAAAATTGTTGTTTTAGACATGTTCTCGCATACTAGTATTAAATAAACTTTCTTTTTATTACTATCGTAGTCCCTTTAATAGCTTGACTGGTCTACTTCACTAGTTCTCAGGCCTCACATGTAGGTTCAATTCCTAGCCACATACATTACCATGCGTTTATTATGTTTTTTCACGAGATAAGCTCCTCGTTTCTGCTTCAACGTCAATTTTTTGTGCACTCATGGCTTCTATGTAGAACGACAATTTTTTGTGCACCAGAGAGAGTACACCGGAAGACTAGAAAGCAGCTGCATTTCTACTTGACGGTCTCATTTGGGGATTTTTTTTGTAATATACGATTTTTAATGGAAATTAATATTACTAAACGGACGTTTGAAAAAAAAATCCTCGCCCGGTGAACAGGTGATAGAGACACGTGGAGCCGATGTGGCATCTGTCGGAAGACTAGATAAAGGCACAGAACTAGGATTCATTGCACCTGAAACCTCTTGAGTGTGTCTCGTAGTCAATTCGTCAACGCGTTATCATAGAGTATTGAACTTCCTGTGCTGATTCTGACTACACTAACTTTTAAACAAGTTCATAAGTTGTTTGTTTCTAAACTGACTATAAAAATTTGTCCTCAAGTGTCTCATGCACCACCTTGATTGTATGTCTCGCCAACTTGGTCTAACGCCACGTTCTACGCAACCATACTTGGCATCAAGTATAGCCTTTAGTAGTCCGGCGTGATGGTCATGTATAACACACACATTTGAACGGTCTTGCACTATGCCCATCTTAACTCGATAAAGAAACCAATATCAGCTATCAGTGTTCTCGCTCTCCACGAATGCAAAAGCCATCGGTAATACTTGATTGTTGTTGTCCCCTACAATAGCAGTAGGAATTTAGCCTTTATATTTTCTAGTTAGGAAGGTACCATCCATGCAAAGTACAGGTCTGCAGTATCTAAATGCATTTATACACTGACCAAATACAAAAAAAATGCACGATGAAGAATTAGCTTCCTAGCCATCCTTGGGTTTTCACCATCCATTATGTCATAATAAGTGCCAACATTCCTCTGTCCAATCATATGAAGCAACTTTAGAAGATGGTCATACGATGTTTCATATGAAGCAAACCTCTGTTCTATTACTTTCTGTTTTGTCTTCCAAGTTTTTGAGTAACTTATAGTGTATTTAAAATCATCCTCTATTATGTTGATTATTGATCTCTTCTCAAACCGTATGTTATCCAAAATTCGAGCATACATGTAATTTGCAATAAACTATGTTGTAAAAGCCTAGTTGCACTTCTCTAATTCCTGCAACTCACATGTATGGTCTTTCACTATGGAACATTTCTACAACTTGCTCCACTTCTCCTCGTAACCATGAAATCAAAAAGGGCAGCTTTTGGACACACATTTAATATCATAAATTGTCATAACTTGTAACACAACAAAGAACCTCTTTAATGACAGAGACCAAAACTTCACAACATCTTTAGAGCATCTTTATTGTTATAAATAGCCACTTCAGTTATCTCGTTGTCGTGATACTTGCACAAAAACATGACCTTCTCTAATACAAGATTAGAAAAGTTTTCATTATTCTATTCCACTGGGACAGAAATATCAGCTTCATCATATGACGATTCAAATTCTGGAACATTATTATGCTCCATGTCACCTGCTCGTATTTGTTCGACTATATGCTCAATGTCCTCTCCTTCATCCGCCTGACTTGTTGATTCACTATGAATCGTATTCTCCTCCTCACATTCTTCTTAATTTTTTTTTGGCATCATCGTCTTCAACACAGTCACCTTCCTCCTCGAGTATATCGATGGACTACTGAAATACCTCCTTGGCATCTGCTTGAGCAAGAACATTAGAGGTCATCCCCGCTCAACAACTTTATCGACATACTTTCTCTAAATTATCGTTCCATTAAGATCAAATAAGCTTAGAAAAAAACCTTGTTTTGCACGGTTGACCATGCCTTTCAACTTCAACTGTTATTGGGCACCATCTAGGTCAAACGTACGCAACAATCATTTTTCAACACCTATAGTTGTCCTCTCATTCGGCCTTGATATGCCTCTAGAAATAGAACTAACCCAGTCAAATCGATACCATATGCACAATGCACAATATCTCCTCCATAAAAAATCTGAAACACTAATTTCCCCAAAATACCTAAGCAAATAAAGCACTTCAATACGTATATATCAAACATATATGTTATACTTAAACTGAATTTAATATCATCATTCAAAAATGTTACGTCGTAGTTATATTAAATGGGCTCCCAAATTACATAAAGCAACATAAAATTTTTACTAAAATAGAAAATATATAACTACAAACGACAAATAACATACATATAACATCAAATTACAATATTTAAAATTGTACTAACATCTAAATTATATAATTATCATAATCTCCATACTATAAATAATCGATTTATGTTGGTATACATCATATAATAAACTAAAGATATTACTAATCAATATATTTTCATCTACATAAAATAATAAACTATTACAATCATTACTAAAATTAATAATCAATATATCTACTATACATCAAATAATAAATGAAAAATCATGTAACAAAAACAAGTAATTCTAGTTGTAACAAAAAATTTAAACATTACCTTCTCTTCTTTTCTCCTTTCATCCCTCTCTCTTCTTTCTTCCTCTTTTCTTCTCTTCCTCTCTTCTTTTCTTCTTCTCTTCCTCTCGTGTTCTTTTCTTCTTCTCTTCCTCTCATGTTCTTTTCTTCTTCTCTTCCTCTCCTCTTATTTTCTTCTTCTCTTCTCTTCTTCCCCTTTTCTCTCCCTCACTCGAGCCGACCGCCTTTTGTAAGGCTCGGCCGCCCGCTCGACCGTTGGGTGACTGGGCCCACGGTCTAGACAATCGCCCAACATGCGGGTGACCGAGCCCACAAGCAGTGGATGTTGCATGATCAGGGGTGTCTGTCTCCGTGACCCTGTCCGAAGCCACATGGGCGGCCCAGTCGCCCGATGAACGGGCGATGGGTGCCACGTAGGCACCACATGGCCCTGTCGCCCGTTCACCGAGCGACTGGGTGTCTAGTTTCGGAATTTTTTTAGACGCCCATTTGGTAATATTAATTTTGATTAAAATTCATATATTAAAAAAATTCCTCATTTGGGTGCGTCGAGATCGGTGGTGAAGGAATTCGCTGGCCGAGAATTTTAAAGCCCATTCTGACGCATTCGACTGGGCTGCGAGGAGGTTCTCAGCCTAATAGACTCATTTCTAGCATTCAACTTGACAATCGCTCGACTAAAGGGCGACCGTGTGGCCCAACCTTCTCATGAATCGATCCAACCCATCAAGAGAGTGGATAAGAGAGTGATAGGTAGCAAAGCGGGTCTTGGACTAGGAGAGAGATCGGTGGACCGCGGGCGGGGGCAGATGGTGCAATGCGACTATGGTGGGTTAGAGTTTTTGGGTTGTTGAGGGTGGCGGCGGCTAGGGGAGTGGGGAGCATCATGACCGCCAAGTTAGCGTTTGACTGACAGCTTGATCAGCGACGAGGCAGCGTGGCGAGGCGATGCGCGTGGTGGTGCGGGGCAGGGGATGACGCAAAGTAGAGATACACAAGGAAGGAGGCTCGTGCTTGTAGTGATGCCACGAGGTCATTGTAGGTGGGGGTGCGCGCTCGCCTCAATCGACCCACCGTAGTGTGAATCAACTATGTGATACATGATACAATAACATAGAGAATAACATGTCATAATATAATATTTACTTAAATTGCTTCCTGCTTATTAATATATGTTGGTACCCTACAGACCGGGTACCCCCGCGTGGTGGGTCCAAGATAGCCCAGACCCCGCCTCCCTGGCAAGGCGGGCACTGGCAAAGTCACGTGTCCTTGGCCCTGAACTCGACCTCCCCTATTGAGGTCGAGCCCGGCGCTGCCACTGAAAGTTGCCTAGAGGGGGGGTGAATAGGCTAACAAAACCTAAAACTATTATAAACAGCGTATTAAACTTGAAGAAGCCCGGACTAGTTCGGTCTGAGGGCGGACTAGTCCGGTCTAGGTATAAAATTATGTTTTAGGTTTTCCTTTTAAGTTCGTTTAAGCGTAAGATGTATAGTAGTCAAACAATCTCACTAATAACTTGTGAATGATTAGATTGCAGGTCAGCGGAACAATTCACAAGTGTTAAGACGAAAGCTTAATAAGAAATTCTAGTGAGCAAGCGAGAAGGTAAAGGAACCAAGAGACACGATTTATCCCAAGGTTTGATTCCACACAGGAATCTACGTCCTCGTTGAGGAGTCCACAAAGGATCGAGTCTTTTCCAACCCTTCCCTCACCGAGCGATCACCAAGATCAAGCCCGGGCTCTTTCACTATTAATCAAATGTGAATACAATGCTCTTAGGGGCTACTCACAACTTGAGGCTCCCTTCAACAACCTAGCAGTTCTAGGAATCAAAATACAACAATCAAGAATTCAAATTAACAATCAGAGTGCAAGAGAGACAAACCGAGAGCTCAAACGTCGATCACCACATCTTTCCTCTTACAAAACCACAAACTCCTTAAGATCCAATCTTAGGGGTCTAGAAGGTGAAGAAAGAGGCTTAGAAGAGCTCTAGGAATGAGTTATCAGTGCTAGGGTTGTTGTCTGTCTAATTCTCAGCTGGGGGGTCTCCTTTTATAGAGATCCCGGCATCTAGCCGTTACCAACTAAAGTCCGGAGTAGTCCGGTCCAAACCCCGGACTAGTCCGTTCTTAAGGGACCACCCACGTCACAAGGCTACCAACTAAAGTCTAGTGACTGTTGGATTCAAACGGTCATAAAACCCTGGACTAGTCCGGCCAAGAGCGGACTAGTCCGATCTCAGTCAGGAACCTTTGTTCCGTATGAGAACGGACTAGTCTGGTAAGGGCGGACTAGTCCGATCTTACCAGACTTAGTCTAAAAACTCTCTAATCTAGGGCTGCAGACTAGTCCAGCCAACTTCGAACTAGTCCGAGCTCACACAGGAACCTTTGTTCCGCCCTTAATCGGACTAGTCTGAAGGGACCAGACTAGTCCGGTCCATGGAGCGGACTAGTCCGATGTCACTCAGAGACTTCTTCTCCGGACCTAAACGGTGTAGTCCGCTTAGCGGACTAGTCTGACCGCACGGGCGGACTAGTCAAGCTCTCTGAGACTTAGTCTCATAACGACTCAGACTCACTCGACAACGGACTAGTCCGGCCTAGAACGGACAAGTCCGAACTCACTCATAGACTCCTTGTCCGGTCTAAAACGGAGTAGTCCGGGTTGGAACGGACTAGTCCGGCCCGTAGTACGAACAAGTCCGGTCTTCCTTTTTCAGCCATTCCTATGACTACTTCCTCTCACGATTCTAATCTTTCTATAGTTTGAGCTCTCTAATGATTCTCAAGCACTCTAAAAGAGAAGATCCTTTACACAACTCAAAGATGTAAAACTCAATAGAAAAATTATATTTTCTATTCTTTCAAGTCTTCTTCTTTTCCTTTTTGCTTCTTGAGAGACTCCACATGCATTCCTTTGATAAGCACATGTGCTCATACTCAGTAAAATTCATTAGTATCTTAGTTGTTGTCATCGATCATCCAAAGCCCACACGGATTACCTAGATGCACTTTCAGCCACGTGTCCCTAGGCTCCAGAGCCAATACGTGCCTTTGGCTTCGGACCAAGCCGCCCCGCTGAAGGTGAGGTTCGAAGCTGCCACGTGTATCCGGGCTCTGAATCTCCTCCCCGCTGAGGAGGGCTCCGGAGCCGACACGTTCCCTTGGCCCCGAGTCAAGCCTCCCCACTGAGGTGAGGTCCAGAGCTACCACGTGTATCTGGGCTCTGAACCTCCTCCCCGTTGAGGAGGGCTCCAGAGCCGATACTTGCCCTTGGCCCCAGACCAAGCCTCCCCGCTGAGGTGAGGTCCGGAGCTGCCACGTGTATCCGGGCTCTGAACCTCCTCCCCGCTGAGGAGGACTCCGGAGCCGACACGTGCCCTTGGCATCGTGCCAAGCCTCCTCGCTAAGGTGAGGTCCGGAGTTGCCACGTGTATCCGGGCTCTAAACCTCCTCCCCGCTGAGGAGGGCTCCAGAGCCGAAACATACTCTTGGCCCCGGGCCAAGCCTCCCCGTTGAGGTGAGGTCCGGAACTGCCATGTGTATCCGAGCTCTGAACCTCCCCCCCCCTGAGGAGGGCTCCGGAGCCGACACGTGCCCTTGGCCCAGGGTCAAGCCTCCCCACTAAGGTGAGGTCCAAAGCTGCCATGTGTATGGTCTCTAAACCTCCTCCCCGCCGATGAGGGCTCCAGAGCCACCGCGTGTCCCACGATTCATTGTGGGCCATGGGACTTCAAAGTCAAGCAGGAATTGTGGTGTTAGGCTGTGCATTCAAGACTCACACCTTCCCCAGAAGCATGGCACATGGCGCACGCCTGCGTCCTATGCCCGTTCGCTAT
This sequence comes from Neostapfia colusana, assembly GCA_030760725.1. Taxonomy (NCBI): domain Eukaryota; kingdom Viridiplantae; phylum Streptophyta; class Magnoliopsida; order Poales; family Poaceae; genus Neostapfia; species Neostapfia colusana. Next base: position 4,834,250 of record JASWHV010000015.1, on the reverse strand, counting down.
TACGGTGACAAGATAGGGTGGGCGAGGCGTGACAACGACACAGTGCCGCCCTACGGCACAGAGCCGCCCCGCAGAGCAAGAGGACGTGGTGACAAGACGACGTCTTCATCATCACCTGCTGCATGATCAGAGGCGCTCAGCGTTCCAGGCGGCGGGACTTAACTCCTCCGCCAACCACTCTACTGATAGGTGTAAAAACCATAGATTATGTATAGGGTTCAGACGGCCCCGTGGCCACTTGTCGGGCCCCAGGCCACATTGTACCTGCCCTAGTCCTTGGACTATAAAAGGACTAGGGAAGCCTCCAAGCAAGGGGTTTGGTTCCAGTTCGCAACCCTACCAACACACACACAAGTACATGCAAGCAATACAACAGTCACCCCCGTGGACGTAGGGTTTTACACTCCGGCGGCCCAAACCACGTAAATCCTCGTGTCATCTTCTCCCTCACGTTCGATCGCTCTAGGGACGTCAAGCCCCTCCAATCAAAGAACATCTGCGGGATGCTCCAGTTGCAGACCGGGGGATGTATCGTTATTACACTTTGACATTTGGCGCACCAGGTAGGGGGCTTTTCACGCTCTCTAGGTGACCGAGAATCACCGCCATGGTGAACATCCACTCTCTCGGGGGCTCGTCCCGCCCCCACATGCCGTCATCTCCAAGCAAGAGACGAGGAGGCAACTTCTCGCTCCAGGGCGGGTAGATCTGGGCGGGCAGGCTACCAGACGGTTGGCGTGCCCACGGCGCTCGCGACTGCTACCTCCCGGCGGCCTTCTACCCCGAAGGTGCCGCCACTACCGAGCCCGGAGAGCGTGATGTCTGCAGCACGTGCTCTTCTCCACAACCCTCTAGGCGAGGGCGCTACCCTAGGGGCAGCAGAGCAGTGGCGCAACGACGTCGACCACCTCGTCGTCGCTTCCATGAACACACCCGCCTACAGAAGGCAGCATGCCAAGCCCTCGCAGGCCCAGTCGTGTACACCGGCGATGGCCCACGAGACGGCAGCCACGCGCGTGATGACCACGGCCAGACAGGCCACAACCGACCTCAGGGTCGAGCTAGATCGCCACCGCATGAGCGAAGATGGTTGCGTCACCATTGAACAACGCCTCGAGAGGCATCGCAACCTCGAAGGAGAGTACGTCTCCTCGAGCGTCGTAGCAGTAGGATGTTCCCCGTAGACCCCTGCTTCTCTAGTAGCAGGCGGGGGCTGCATGGCAGTCGCCCCGCACCTTTGTGTGGTGGTCTGGCCACCCAAGTTCCGGACCAACTAGCCGGATTAGTACGACAGGACCATCAACCCGCCGAGTTCCTGCAGATCTACTCCACCTTCATTCTAGCTGTAGGAGGGAATGAGGCTGTCATGGCCAAATACTTTCCGGTAGTTCGGACTGGCACTGCCTGATCATGGCTCATGAAACTTCCTCCAAGCTCCATCTCATCCTGGGAAGAGTTGTGCTGGAGATTCACAGCCAACTTTAGGAGTTCCTACACGCGCCCCGGCAGCGAGCTCGACCTACACGTTGTGCGTCAGCAAGAGGGGGAATCGCTAAGATCCTTCATCCAGTGGTTCTCCCAGGTCAAGAACACCATCCCCCACATCTCCAATGCCTCCGTCGTCGTCGCCTTTTGGCAGGGAGTACGAGACAAGAAGATGCTCGAGAAATTAGCCACGCATGACGTGCAAGACGTCTTCGAGCTCTTGAGCCTGGCGGACAAGTGCGTCAGGGCGACGGAGGGTCGGGACTGGCACTCACGACCTGACTCCACGACGGAGAGTCCCGGTGAGACCGCTGCTCAGGGCACTGGCAAGAAGAAGAAGAAGAAGAAGGGTTGAGGCAAGGACAAGCCTCTGGCCGAGCACCCACCGTAGCCGCAGCAGTAGCTGGTAGGGGCCGTACCCCGCGCGTCGACAAGCGCCCACGGCCGCCGTATGTCAGCGATGACGATCAATGGTGCCTGGTGCACAACTCCAGCCGCCACGATGCCAGCGAGTGCCGTGAGATCAAGAAGCTCGCGGAACGTTTCCTTGAGCTGCAACAGCAGCGACCGCACTAAGATGGCACGCCCTTCCTTCAGCAGGAGGGCAAACAGAAGGCTGAGCCTAAGGCCAGCGCCGAGCAGGAGATGGAGTATCAAGACGTCAAGTGAGCATTGAAGGACATCTACGGCTACTCCGACTCTGACTCTAGCGCCGACAATGAACGACACAAAGTGCTCCACATGATGTACGGAGGCTCCTCCGACATCTCATCCCGACGAGTTTTCAAGACCCTGTGTGAGCAGTGGTAGCAGTTGCTCCAACCCCTGGGCCGACGCCTCACCACAAGTGGATGGAGACGCCAATCAGCTTCGACGCCTATAACGGACCCAAGAACATGGCGGGCACGAGGCAGTTGCCACTCATCGTCGCCCCGACTATTGCCAACATGAAGCTCTACCGCGTATTGATCGATGGAGGGGCATCCCTTAGCGTAATCAGCCTTGCAGCTTTCAAGAAGCTACAAATTCTATGTCCTAGCTCGCCCCCTCACTACCATTCTCTAAGGTGGGCCGAGACCCAATCTTCCCATGCGGTAGCATCTCCCTCCCGGTGACATTCGGGACGCCTGAGAACTACCGCACAAAGAGCATCATCTTCATGTTGCGGAGGTCAGCCTCCCCTTCAATGCTATCATCGGTAGGCCTGCCCTGTACCGGTTCATGGCAGTAGTCCACTATGGCTACTTGGTATTGAAGATGCCGACTCCGCGAGGCGTCCTCAAGATCTGTGAAGACCGCACTGCAGCCATCTCAGCGCTGGAAAAGCTCTAAACGTTGGCAGCGGCGCATGAGGCTGCTTTGGGCCACATAGAAGCTAGTCGGCCGCCTCCAAGCACGCACCAACGACGGATGACATGTGCACCCCGCGTGCAGCCCTCATACGGCGAGGAAGTCCCCATCAAGGTCGTCCAAGTCGTCTCCGACGTCGCCCAGACCATGAGCATCACTGGGGGTCTGGGTGACAAATAGGCAGACACGCTCATCACCTTCCTCTGGGCTAATGTTGACGTGTTTGCGTGGCAAACATCGGCGATGCTCGGGATCCCCTGGGGGGTGATCGAGCACCATCTCAAGATGTACATTTACGCCAAGCCGGTCAAAAAAAACCTCGAAAGCAAACCATCGAGCGGCAATACTTCATCCGTGAAGAAATCAAGAAGTTGCTCGATGTCGGCTTCATCCGACAGGTCCACCATCCACGATGGTTGGCCAACCCTGTTGTCGTCCCCAAGGATGGCGGGAAGCTTCGGATGTGCATCTACTACACCACCCTCAATAAGGCATGTCCAAAGGATCCGTTTCCTCTCCCCCATATAGATCAAATAGTGGATTCTACATCCGGCTATGATCTACTATGTTTCCTAGATGATTATTAAGGTTTACACCAAATATCTATGTCTAGGGAAGGTGAAGAGCATACTACCTTCATCATAGTATGTGGTTGTCGAAGTGTGTGGTCGACACTTCCCCCGGACCTGCTCTGGGCAGCCCGCGGAGGTTCTTTTTCGGCGGGGCTAGTCGCTTGCGGAGAGCTTAAGCATAGGGACGAGTGAGGGAGGAGCTTGACACGGCGAGTTTTACGTGGTTTGGGCCGCCAGAGCGTAAAACCCTACGTCCACGGTGAGCAGAGGGTTGAGGCCCCGTCCCTCCCTCAGAGGGAGGGCAAGCAGAAGGGTGACGCCTCAATCAGCGTCGGCCACCAGGTGGGGTTTCAGGAGCCTCAGCGAGTCAAAAAGACGGTGCACAACGATGAGGACTCCAGCTCCGATGGTGACGAGCCGGGGCGGTAGCCGACTGTGGCTACCCCGAAAAGTCAGTGGAGGCTGCACTGCTGCGACGTCGACCTTGGAGAAGCTCTAAGTAGTCGCAGCAGCCCAAGCACCAATACCTGCGGTGCAGTACCAGGCCAGCCCCACCCGAGAGCATGCCTCTGTGCCTCGGCCGTACCTCCGGGGGGCCGCCCAGGGTCTGTTGGCACTCTTGAAGGCCTTAGCCAGAAGGGGAAAGACGCCTTGGGTCTCCCAAGAAGAGTCCGGGTTCTCCTACCCCTTGAAGGCCTTAGCCAGAAGGGGAGAGTACCCCGGGGCGCCTAGGAGAAGCTACGCAGGACCTGATCCAGCGTGAAGATGACGACCTCGTCGACGAGGCTCGGCTGCAGGTGACACCCCACAACGCACGGTCTCGGCTGGTGCTCTAGCACTTCCGCCAAAGGACCAAATGCATCAGGGACCTGCAGGAAGGCAACCTGGTGCCACGGCACGCACTTTCCCGCGAAGGACCTATAAACTCTCCCCCAGCCGGGAAGGTCCCTTCCGAGTCACGAAAGTTGCCGTCCCAGGTACACATGCCTTTCAACCGAGTATGGGATCCGTTCCCAAAACCCTTGGCATGGAACAACACTGTAAGTCCTACCCCCCGAGCGTTAGTAGAATAGGGCCATACCCTTCTGTATTAAACCCCATAGAGTCTAGGAACAGCGCTTGGGGCAGCTAAGTCTTAGGGGACGGTCCAGGACTACGTCCAGCTTGGCCTGGTTCCGACCCTAAGCGCGTAGAGTCTTGCTTCCCTTCTTGACGAGGCGGGTCGTTGCCTCCATGTACAACCTGACTTACACCTATGGGTATTAACACAGAAACATGTTCTACTTCGCTCCCTCTCATGCGCTCATTTAAATTACGCATTAATTTTTATGGTCGCACTCTCTATGTATGCTCACCGTACATCTAGCTCCCTCTCTCCCGCGCTCATCCATAGTCAGCATTTGCTATCCTACCGAAGGCGGTTGCGCTTGAGGCACCTGCCGATGGCCAGGTGAGCCTCTCGGGCCTCCCCCAGTCAGATGTTGCGGTGCCAGTTGGTCACCTCCAGGAAAGGCCTGCGTCGTGCATGGGGGGTCCAGGGTGCGTATCCCGCTTAGCCGGCTCTGTGCCCAAAGCATGCGCACCCTGCCCTCCGGAGGTCCAGGGGAGTATAGCCGCTTTGCCTGGTTCCGTACCCAAAGCCTGTGCACTCTGCTTCCCCGGCGCACGGTCCGGTACTAGGGATCGGGCGGTCATACCCGTACCTTGGAGGGAGCCGGAGCCCCGGTGCCTCGCGCACAGAATTGCCCAAGCCCCGTATACCGGGCTAGGGCCGTGAGCCGAATAAGACTAAGAGGCGGGGAGGGGAGGACCCCTCGGGGAGAATTACGTTTCCTCTACCTGTGTGCAGGACCTCCAGGTTACAGCAACGGGGCTGCATGAAGCGGGGGGCAAGGAGCTACCAGCTACTCCAGCACAGGACCGGAAGGTCCGGGTCCCGCCCCTTCAACAGGGGCGAGGCCCGAAGGCCCCATGTGACCAGCGGGCCCGGAGCTCCCATCTCCCCAGAGGGGGGCTCCGGACTCGCCACGTGGCTGGCGGAAACCGGACCTCCCCCTCTGGGGGGGGCTCCGAAGGCCCCACGTGTCCAGCGGGGCCGGAGCTCCCGCCTCCTCAGGAGGGGCTCCGGACCCGCCGTGTGGCCGGCAGAAGCCGGACCTCCCTCTCCGGGGGAGGAGCTCAGAAGGCTTCACGTGTCCCGTCGGGCCGGACCCCTTCTCCTTAGAAGGGAACTCCGGGCCCGCCACGTGGCCGGCAGATCCGGACCTCCCCATCATCATGGGGCGAGCTCCGGAGACCCCCGAGGGCCCTTAATACAGTTAGGACCCGGGGAAGGTGTCTGCGCAGAGCTTCGAGATTGGTGAAGGCCTCTGAGTACCTTGCGGAGCTAAGAACTTGGCCAGGCAAAACCAAGAAGGAGATAAAAGGCATCACAGGCACAAACATTCAAGAGAGTCTATTTATTCATGGCTCCATGAGCTGGACTACAAACTCGATAGAAAGAAAGAAGCCAGTCCTAAGGTCCTCCTGGTTCACGCCGGAACCTAGAGGCTACAAGGGCGGCCACGTCCCCAACTTCGGCCCTGGCAGTCTCCTCCCGCTCTGCGGCAGGGCCCTCTCTCGCTTGCTCCAGGGAGAACGAAGGGTCCCGACTCCTGAAGCATGCCAACACATGCGTGGCAACCTCCAAGGCCAGGCCCCGTCCCTCTGCCTCAAGCTCGCTGGCAACCACCGAGTCCAACCTGTTCAGCTTGGCGCCAAGTGACTCCAGTGCAGGGATCACTTCAGCCACCTTCAGCGCAGGAGCCACCGCCTTCACCGGGCTGAAGCCAAGAGGGACCAAGGCGGACCCCGCCTGGTCGACGAAGCTCGATACAGCACGGGCCTCGGAGGACCACGAAGCCAAGAGCTCCTCTACCTCGCGGCGGGCTGCTCGCAGGGCGTCGCGGCTTCCCTCGGAGGATTCCTTCTCCCTGGCTGCCAGGGAGCTTTCCCGAAGGCGGAGAGACCGGGCAAGCCGCTCCAACTCAGAAGCCCGGAAGTCGGCAGCCAACTCCCGATCCAGGATCATCAGGCATTCGCGGGAGATCTGTTCCTCCCTCGTGGCCAGGTCTGCCTTCCGGGCCTCTAGCTCCCTGTCCCGGGTTCGCAAGTCATCCTTGCCCGCCGCCAGTCGCGCGGCGACCCTCTCCGCCTTGGCTGCCGTAGAACGCTCCTGGTCCTCAATGGCGAGCTTGCGGCATTCCAGCCTCTGGCGTATCTCCTCAATGGCAGAGAGGCTCTCCTCGGTCCGAGCATGCGCCTCAAGGGCCTCCCTGTGGAGCCGCCGCGTTTCGGCGTCTAGACGGTCGACAGACCGCTTCAACCGGTCGAGGAGCGCTTCCCTGAAGTCAAGCGAATCCCGCCTGGAATCGAGCTTGCCCTTGACCTTAGCAGTTCACTCCCGCAAAAGGTTCCCCCAGATGAGGAGGCGATCCCTTTCAACCGCGTGCCCCTCTCGCTCACGACCGAGCGCGGCCAAGACCTGTCGGACGCTTGCTTAGGCGAGCACGAAGGCATCCGCCAGGGGTAGTGGGGCAGCAGAGGCCGGAGCAGCACCCCCGACCTCCTCCATCACATCATCCTCAAGAAAGGGTGATGCGCTAGGGACCGGGATGAGACGCCGGTCAGGTGAAGCTGGCGCCGGAGCTTCGACAGCCGGACCCGCCGAACTCTCACTAACTCCTGGCTCCTCAGCCCGTAGAGAGGGACGAGTGGGGGAAGTCGACGCTGAAATAGAAGCCGGGCCGCCTGGTGCAGGGTCGACCTGCGCTGGCTTGGGGGTCGCGGCAGCCGTCTCGGCAGGAGGAGATGACGCTGCCGTGGAATCCAGGCACACCGGAGCAGGAGAAACTTGCGCTGGCTTGGGGGCCGTAGCAGCTGTCCCAGTTTCCGAGCGCAACGGCGCAGACTCCCCACCAGTCGGGGACGGCCGAGAAGCGCGAACACTCCAGCGGGCCCTGAACCCCGACTTCCGAGCCGGGGTAGGATTCCCAGAGCCCACCGTCGTCACTGACGGCCGCTCCGCAGTCGCCTGGACTGACGGAGCAGGGGACGCTCCAGAAGCTCCCCCCGACGCATCAGCCCGGGACCTCTTTGTGTCGCCACCGGAAGGAGTGCCATCTCTAGAAGGAGGAGGTGCAGGCACCCTGGATCCCCGACTTGGCACATATGCCGCCACTGGAGGAGATCGAGCGCGCTTCTTCTCTGGGGGCGGGTTGGAAGCCATGGCGAGGTAGGGCTCAAAAGCAAGAAGATAAAGGCACAAGAGTCCAAGGAAAAGTGCTGGGAAGCAAGAAGGGAAGCCACAATGCGGGTAAGATCCCCTTTTAAAACTTCCCAAGTGTGATTTCAAGCGATTCGAAACTCTTCGAATACGCCGCATCAGCAACCGCTTCGGCTCCAAGACCAAGCGCTGATGACAGCTGGACCCAAGCCGCCCAGCTGAAGCGGTGGGTCAAGGAGTCAGTCTCCCAAGAAGACGAGCCGGCAAGGCACTCCGGCGGTTCCCGAAGAAAGCGCCGCAACGTGCAGAAGTGGCGGTTTTGGGAACCGCCGTAGTAAAAGCAACCATCAAGTGGGCGCACACTCCCATGATCCCGCGACTGTTCGTGCTCCGGCAGCGGTCAATGCGGGACTTAGAGAAAGTGCGCAGAACAGAAGAGACGGAGGTCCCACCTCGGGCTCGCTATCTCCCCCGAGATGGGCCCGGGGGCCACTGTCGATACCCATGATATGGGGTACCCCCGCGCACAGGGGAAAATGCCTGAGGATCTCGCCCTTCTCCGCAGGGAGAGCTCCGAAGGCGCCACGCGTCCGGCGGGGCCGAACCTCCCTCTCCTCAGAGGAGAGCTCCGGGCTCGCCACGTGGCCTACAGAAGCCGGACCTCCCCCCTCTGCGGGGGAGAGGTCTGAAGGCACCACGTGTCCAGCGGGGCCGGACCTCCCTCTCCTCAGAGGAGAGCTCCGGGCTCGCCACGTGTCCAGCAGCACAGCGCTGCCTGCCCCCGAGCGGTAGGCAGCGGGCGTAAAGACGCCCCATACCTTGCCCGTACAAGGTATTCAAGGCCCGCGCCTTCCCAAGAAGCGGAGACGCGGAGCACGCCTCTGTTAGGTGTCGTTGCGCCCAGTCGCATCACAGACTGGCGCACGGTGTCAGAACCTGCCAGCCAATAAACACAGCGACAAGACATCCTCTGCCGCTCCCGCCGTCATCAACCACTACGACTAGCATGCGGCATGGGCAGGGCGGCAAGACGAAGACTTAGAAGCCTTCGCCAGAGACAACTACCGACATAACTGCAGATACGATAGTCGGCAGGCAGTCTCCCCGGGACCACCTGTTGGGTCCCGGGCCCCCCTTGTAAGCCATACGAGCCTTGGACTATAAAAGGCTCGGGTAGGCGACGTTAGCAAGGGTTCGCACTCTAGCCATTCGCATCGTGGGTTCGCACTCCAGCAACTCACACCCTAGGCATAACTCATCCCCAAGCTCAGGACTCCGGTTCTGAGCAGCAAGCAATACAGCGAGCACCTCTGCTCACCGTGGACGTAGGGTTTTACGCTCCGGCGGCCCGAACCACGTAAAACTCGCCATGTCAAGCTCCTCTTCTGGCTAAGGCCTTCAAGGGGTAGGAGAACCTGGACTCTTCTTGGGAGACCCAAGGCGTCTTTCCCCTTCTGGCTAAGGCCTTCAAGAGTGCCGACAGACCCTGGCCGGCCCCCCAGAGATACGACCGAGGCACAGAGGCGTGCTCTCGGGTGGGGCTGGCCCGGTCCTGCACTGCAGGGGTTGGTGCTTGGGCTGCTGCGACTACTTGGAGCTTCTCCAAGGTTGACGCCGCAGCAGTGCAGCCTCCACTAACTTTTCGGGGTAGCCACAGTCGGCTACCGCCCCAGCCCGTCACCATCGGAGCTGGAGTCCTCACCGTTGTGCACCGTCTTTATGACTCGCTAAGGCTCCTGAAACCCCACCTAGTGGTCGACACTGACTGAGGCGTCACCCTTCTGCTTGCCCTCCCTCTGAGGGAGGGGCGGGGCCTCAGCTCTCTGCCGCCTCCCTTTGCGGAAGCGCTCTGCGAGCCACTGGATATCCCAGCACTCGGTAGCAGTATGATTGCTGGTGCCATGCACGGGGCATAGCTCGCCTTGGTCACCATCTGGGGCTGGTGACTGCCGCTGCCTTTTGTCGGGGCGTGGCCCCCGAGCTCCACTGGGTGCCGCTGCTGCGGCAACGGGAGCCGCGGTCGATGACTTCATCTTGCCACTCCCCCGGTTCTTGGCTTTCTTGCCGCCTCCATAGGAAGCAGCGCCGGACCCGGGCTGCCCTCCTGACTCGGAGGTTGGCAGGGAGTGCCAGTTCCGCCCTTCGGTTGCTCTGGCGCACTTGTCCGCCACGCTGAAGAGCTCGGAGACATCACGGACCTCTCTGGTCGCGAGTTTCTCAAGCATCTTCTCGTTCCGTACACCCTGCCGGAACGGCACCACCACAGAAGCACTTTGAATGTGCGGGATGGTGTTGCGTACCTAGGAGAACCGCTGGATGAAGGGGCGCAGTGATTCCCCAGGTTGTTGCTTGATGGCGTGGAGGTCAAGCTCCATGCCGGGACGGGTGTAGGAGCTGCCAAAGTTGGCGATGAACTGCCGACAGAGCTCTCCCCAGGAAGTTATGGAACCCTGGGGAGGTTTATGAGCCAAGACCAGGCTGGGCCGGTCAAGGCGACGGGGAAGTAGTTAGCCATAACGGCCTCATCCCCTCCTGCGGCAAGTACGGCGGTGGAGTAGATCTGGAGGAACTCCGCTGGGTTGACGCTGCCGTCGTACTTTTCGGGCAGGTGCGGCCGAAACTTGCGCGGCCACCTCGCGAAGCGAAGGTGGGGCGCCAGGGCCGCACATCCTGCTCCTGTTGCTGCAGGGGTTGGTGCCGCGAACACTTGGTTCGCCGCTGGCACAGTGTACCGCGGCATGGGCAAGGTTGCGCCATAGACCGGGGGCGCCGTTTGCAGGTCATATGACTGTGGCATATGCTGCGTGGCGTATGCCTGGGGCAGAGATCGCGTGGCGAAGGTCTGCGCCTCAGGTTGGGTCGAGGCTGACGTCATGCTGTCGCCAGCCTCTTGGTTGTGACGCCTTTCTCGACGTCGTTCGAGGTACACCCGGGCATCTTGGCCCAAGTGGCACCGTTCCAGCTCTGTCCTCAGGTCCGGCGACGGAAGCCTGGTGGAGCTAGAATCCGCCGTCTGCCCGTCAACCGTTGGCATGCGCGTTAGCGACACAGCTGGTTGGCCGGAGCGTCGTCCCCGCCGAAGCCGAGGGTTTGCGGCGGCGATGACGAGACGGTCTACCTCGCGAATCCACTGCTGGGTCGCTGAATGGGGTGCGTCCCTAGTAGGTGGGTTGCACAGTAGCGCTCTTGCTGCAGCTAGCGCACCCCCGTGGGGTACGCTCAGCACTGCAGAAGATCTCACGCTGGCTGGAGCCTGCATTGCCGGAGTCGGCGTTGCCGGAGTCGGCTGCTGGCTTCCAGCTTGCGCCGACACACTCCATCCTGAGTGCATCGACACGTATTCCCCGCTGGTCACGGTTCGCCGTGAACGCGGGGGAGGAGAGCTTGCCGCAGAAGAAAGCTTGGTCATCTTCGTCGGCGGAGAAGGGCGAGATCCTCAGGCATTTTCCCCTGTGCGTGGGGGTACCCCATATCGCGGGTACCGACAGTGGTCTATATTGTTATGTATCCATGCCTTATGGTCTTAAGAATGCCCTTCCTACTTTCGTGCGTGCAATGCATAAAATATTTGGGAATCTCATTCGAGACCTTGTAGAGGTGTATGTCGATGACATTTTAGTAAAGGTTTAGTCGCAAGCATCTTTGCTCGAAAACCTAGCCCTAGTCTTCAACAGGTTGCGTTCGACACGCACAAAGTTGAACCCGGACAAATGTGTCTTCGGGGTCTCTGCCGTGAAGCTACTTGGTTTCTTGGTTTCACACCGAAGGATCAAAGCTAACCCCGAGAAGATTAAGGCAATAGAGTTGATGCGGCCGCTAGCCCGCAACAAGGACGTACAAAAGCTCACCGGATGCTTGGCTGCACGCAGTCGGTTTATCTCTAGACCGGTTGAGCGGGTTGTTCTGTTCTTCAAGATTCTACGCAAATCTATTTCATTCGTATGGACCGAGGAGGCATATGAGGTGTTCGAGGAGCTGAAGAAGTTCCTCACGACGCTACCAATCATGGTGGCCCTAGAACAAGGCGAGCCTCTTTTCCTCTACATCGCTGCAACGACGGATGTCGTGAGCATGGTACTAGCTGTAGAGCGACCAAAACTCTATCGACCTCAAGTCCCAGAAAAGGCTCCTGTTGTCGTTGGTCCGGGGGAGCTAGATAGGTCCCGGCCAGCCGGACCTGATGATCAATGTATATCCTGGTCTGAGCTCTCGAAGTGTAGTCCCGGACCCGTGGGCCTAGGGGCCCCGAGTATCGGACCTCCCCAAGAAAAGTTAGTCAGGTCTCAGCCAACTAGACTTGATGACCGATGCACGTCTGGATCCCAGCTCCAAGAGTGCAGTCCCGGGCCCGGGGGCCAGCGGCTCCTGAGTTCCGCACCTCTCCAAGAGGATGCACCGGATCACTCTGGGAGGGTCCGGACCATCCAGCGTCCGGTCTACTTCATCAGCGAGGTCCTCCATGATGCCAAGACAAGATATCTAGAGGTGCACAAGCTGCTCTACGTAGTCCTCGTTGCATCAAGGAAGTTGCGCCACTACTTCCAGTATCAAAGATCTCAGTGGTCACCTTATACCCACTAAGAACCGTTCTCCACGTCCCCAATGCATCTGGGAACATAGCCAAATGGGTTGCGGAGTTGGCGCAGTTTGAGCCGGACTTCATACCGTGTCATGCGGTGAAGAGTCAGGTGCTAGCTGACTTCGTTGCAGAGTGGAGACCACCACCATGCCACCTAGGGGGCCAAGACATTGGTGAACCAAAGCCCAGAGCTCCGGTCTTCACTGGGCCTCACTTAACTCTCTTCTTCAACGGATCCTCGTACAAGCAAGGTGTCGGAGCGGGAGTGCTCCTCCTTACACCGACTGGGGAGCAGTTCAAGTACATGGTGCGACTTGACTTCAAGCCAACCAACAACATGGTGGAGTATGAGGCTCTCATCTTCGGGTTGAAGATTGCACTGTCCCTCGGCGTCCAGCAGTTGTTCGTCAAGGGTGATTCTTAGCTAATCATCAAGCAAGTCAAGAGAGAGTGCAGCTGCAATGACCCTCAACTTCCAGCCTATCTCCTCCAAGTACATAAGTTGGAGAAGGACTTCTTATCCTTGAACTTGTGCCATGTTCCCAGCGCCAACAACACAATAGCCGACGACCTGTCAACGAAGGCTTCCACTTGGGCTCCGGTGCGTGAGGGGGTGTTCAAAAGGACGTTGTTGTGACCTACCGCGTGGCCGAACGAACCAGACAAAGGGGGCGAGATCAGGACCTCGAAGCTGGTGGTCCCGACGGCCCTGCTAGCATGGTGCCCGCCAAGGATCTTAAGCGTCACTGGGGACTTCGTGCAGCCTGGCGCTCAAGATCCAAGTGCTCAAGTAGGTCTCGACGCATGGATCACGGGGATCCAGGATTACTTGAAAGACAATATCCTTTCGAATGAACGTGTATCCGCTAAACAAATCGCTCGGTTGGCTAAGAGATACGCGTTGGTAGATGGAGATCTCTACCGGTGTGGCGCTAGTGGCATCCTATTGTGGTGCATAACCCGGGAGGAGGGCTGTGACTTGCTCACAGAGATCCATGGAGGCGAGTGTAGGAACCGTGCATCTTCCTGCATGGTGGTCGATACAGCCTTCCGGCATGGCTTCTACTGGTCGACTGCTTTCTAGGATGCCATCGACCTGGTCAAGAGATGCAAGGTGTGCCAGTTCCACGCCAAGCAGATCCACACAACAGCACAGACGCTGCAGATGATCCTGCCCTCATGGCCCTTTGCTGTGCGGGGGCTGGACATCCTCGGGCCATTCCCTAGATCTGTCAGAGGGTACCGGTACCTCTACTTCGCCGTAGACAAGTTCACCAAGTGGTCAGAAGCTGCCCGTGTAGTAATAATGAACAAGCAGACAACAGCCAAGTTCATCAAGTCAATCATTTGCCGGTTCAGGGTCCTGAACAGAATTATCACCGACAACGATACCTAGTTCACTAGTGCAGTGTTCCAAGACTACTGCGAAGACCTTGGCATCCAAGTTTGCTACACTTCTGTTGCTCACCCAGAGAGCAACAATCATGTAGAGAGAGCAAACGCTAGATACTTAGGGGACCCAAGACGCGCACCTACGACAGCTTGAAGAAGCATGGTGCCAATTAGGTAGAAGGGAAACACCCTTTTCCCTAGTGTATGGGGTTGAGGCCGTCCTCCCCCCGTAGATCACCATGGGCTCATCCCGTGTCCAAGGGTACGACGAAGCCACACAGGATCAGCTCCGGCGTGAATATATCAACCTTGATGATGAGCGAGGGCGGCAAGCAGCTGCTCAAAATGCATGGTACCGCCAGACGCTCCGGCGTTATCAGCAGCAGTTCGTGTAGAGTAGACAGCTCAAGGTGGGCGACCTGGTGCTTCGGCGAATACTTTCTCGAGAAGGGGCACACAAACTCTCCCCCAGCTGGGAGGGTCCCTTTCGAGTGACACAAGTATGCCGCCCCGGGTGCGTCCGCCTGGCCACGGAGGATGGGGTATCTCTACCCAATCCATGGAACATACAACACCTCCGTAAGTTCTATCCTTAGCGCAGTGGTAGTGTTCTTTTTTCTCTGTAAGGGCGTCATAGAGTCTAGGAGCAGCGCTTAGAACAACTAAGCTTCGAAATGGTCCTGCTACCCTTGTCATTCGGAGTGGGTCGTTGTCTTCTTGTACGGCCTGTTTCCTCCTATGAATAAAACATGATATGAGAAAAATTTATCTTACCCTGCGCCTCCCCTCTCTCCCACTCTTTACAGTTTTGTGCTCACTCATGCATATCAACTGTAAACGGCTACATACTTGTCCCATGTCCCGTGGCACTGGAAGGTCCCCTCGCTGAAAGGTTAACACCGGCGGGAGGTCCAGGACGTGCAGCCTGCTTAGCCTGGTTATGTACCCTAAGCCCGCCACACAACCTCCCCAACGCTACAACTGAGTACTTGAGGGCCGGAAGGTACACACCTACGGACAAGGAAGTAACCGGACCTCGGATATTGCTTCTTTTTTTCCGTGCTTTCTTTCTATACCGCTCCGCCCGTGTGGCCAGTCACTTTTTCCTGTGTTCATCCATAGTAGGAGCTGTGCTATCCTTCTGCAGACGGGTCCGCTTGAGATAACCTATGATGTACCCGAGGCCCTTTGGTTGTCTCATTGCTCGGGGGCCTATGGTGCCGAATGGTCCCTCCCCTGAAAGCTAATGACAGCGCTACAACTAAGTACATGGGAGCCAGACGGCTCATACCACTGAGCAAGATTATAACCATACCCCAGATGCTCTTGCATTGAATTACCCAAGCCTTGTAGCTTGGCTAAGGAGCATAAGCCATAGCAAAACTAAAAATAAGAAAGAGTGACCAAAGAGCACGACTACTCCCTTTTCTCTGCCATGTCTATAGGTCCAAACAGACCCTTGGTGTCCCTGACCCCTCAGGGTTCCAAAGCTAACGTCCTGACCCAACCAGTTTGCTCGGTAGGTGCGCCCCAACTTAAGGGACACACCTACCACGGGGCCATCACGGTTGTCAATACCCTGCAGATCGTGTACCCCCGCATAGTGGATAAAGACAACCTGGGCCCCACCTCCCCGCTAAGGCGGCCCCAGCATAGCCACATGTCCTTGGCCCCATGGTCAGCCCTGGGGCTGCCACATGCGCTTGAGCTCCGGAGCTCACACGTGCCCTGGGCTCCGGTTCGAGTCTCCTCGCTGAGGTGAGGTCCAGAGCTGCCACGTGTCCCCTGGCTCAGAGCCACCTCCCCGTTAAGGACAACACTGGAGCTGACATGTGCCCTGAGCTCCGGCCCGAGCCTCCATGCTGAGGTGAGGTCCGGGGCTGCCACGTGTCCCCTGGCTCCGACCCACCTCCCCGCTGAGAACAGCTCCGGTGCTGACACATGCTCTGGGCTCCGGTCTGAGCCTCCCCGCTGAGGTGAGGTCCGGAGCATCCACGTGTCCCCTGTCTTAGAGCCACCTCCCCGCTGAGGAAAGATCCGGTGCTGACACGTGCCCCGGGCTCCGGTCCGAGCCTCCCAGCTGAGGTGAGGTCCGGAGCTGCCACGTGTCCCCTAGCACCAAACTCGTCGAAAAGAGCTCCAGAGCCGCCACATGCCCCACGATTCGTCGTGGGTCGATGAAGTCAAGAAGGAAGTACGCTGTCAGGCTTCGCATTCGAGGCTAGCGCCTTCCCCAGAAGCATGGCGCACTGTGCACTCCTTCATCCTCTGCCCGTTCGCCATCACGGTGACAAGACAGGACAACAAGGGGTGACAGCAGCACAGTGCCGCCCAACAGCATGAAGCCGCCCAAGCAGGGCGAGAAGATGCGGCAACAAGACAGCCCTTCATCATCACCTGACACGCTGTCAGGGGCGCTCAGCGCACCGGGGGGTGGGACTTAACTCCCTCGTCGACCACTCTACTCGGGGGACGAAGCCCTAGATCGTGTATAGGGTACACATAGCATTGGGGCCACCTGTCGGGGCCCAAGCCACATTGTAACCACCCCGGCCTTGAACTATAAAAGGACTGGGGTGACCACCCTGCAAAAGGTTCGCACCCAGCACCCTCTCATGCACTTACAAGCAAAAAATACAGCAAGCACTCCCGCGGACGTAGGGTATAACGCTCCGGTGGCCTGAACCACGTAAATCTCGGTGTTCATCTGCTCCCTCGAGCCCAGGTCACGTAGGGCGCCATGCCCCCTCCAGAAAAAATAACCTCGCGGGCAGCTTCCGAGCAGGCCAGGAGGAGTGTCACAGCTCTCACATTCCGGCATTTGGCGCGCCACGTAGGGGGGCATTCCGCGCTCTCCACGCGAACATGGTGGACATCACCTCTTACGGCGAGCCTTCTAGCCTAGCTCGTTGTCGTCTCCAGGCGGGAGACGACAATGCTACCTCCCGCTCCAGAGCAGGAAGGCCTAGCCAAGCCGGAAGCCAAACGGCTGGCACCCTCTGCGTGATGTACGGGGTTCTTCCGACCTCTCGTCCAGGCGAGCCGTCAAGCCCCTCCGTCGAGCAGTGGCAGCGGTCGCCCCAGTCCCGGGGCCGGCACCGCATCACAAATGGATGGAGACGCCGATCAGGTTTGGTGCCTCTGACTGCCCCAAGAACATGGCTGTCGCTGGAAAGCTGCCTCTCCTCGTCGCCCCGACCATCTCCAAAGTGAAGCTCTAGCACGTGCTGATCGATGGCGGGGCGTCCCTCAGCGTTATCAGCCTCGCAGCCTTCAAAAAGCTGCAAATCCCTATGTCCCATCTTACCCCCTCGAGACCATTCTCGGGGGTAGGTCAGGACCCAATCTTCCCCTGCAGTAGCATCTCCCTCCCGGTGACATTCGGGACACCTAAGAACTACCGTACAGAGAGCGTTGTCTTTGACGTTGCGGAGGTCAACCTCTCCTTCAGTGCCATAATTGGAGACCAACTCTGTACCGGTTCATGGCGGTAGCCCACTACGGCTACTTGGTCTTGAAGATGCCAACCCCGAGTTGCGTCCTCAAGATCCGCGGTGACCGCACCGTAGCTGTCTCAGCGCTA
The DNA here is from genome assembly GCA_030760725.1 of Neostapfia colusana. Lineage (NCBI taxonomy): Eukaryota > Viridiplantae > Streptophyta > Magnoliopsida > Poales > Poaceae > Neostapfia > Neostapfia colusana. The sequence goes on along the minus strand of JASWHV010000015.1, from coordinate 4,817,025 downwards.
GAAAATCTCCAAGCGCTGGCAGTGGCTCAGGAGGCTGCTTCCGGTCACGCTGAAGCTAGCCGCCCGCCTCCAAGCATGCGTTAGAGAGGGGTGACATCTACACCCTGTGTGCAGCCCTCGAACGGTGAGAACGTACCAATCAAGGTCATCCAAGTTGGCCCTGATGTCGTCCAGACCACCTGAATCGCCGGGGGCCTGGGTGACAAATAGGAAGATGCGCTCCTCACCTTCCTCCGGCCAATGTCGATGTGTTTGCCTAGCAACCGTCAAAAATTCCCGGGATTCCTAGGGAGGTGATTGAGCACCAACTGAAGATCCATCCCGACGCCATGCCGGTCCAACAGAAGCATCGGAAGCAATCCACCGAGCGACAAGACTTCATTCGCGAAGAAATCAAGAAGCTACTCGATGTTGGCTTCATCTGAGAGGTCCACCATCAACGATGGTTGGCCAATCCTGTTATCGTCCCCAAGGCTGGCGGGAAGCTATGCATGTGCATCGACTACACCACCCTCAATAAGGCATGTCCAAAGGATCCGTTCCCTTTCCCCTGTATAGACCAAATAGTCGATTCTACATCTGGCTGTGATCTATTTTGTTTCCTAGATGCATATTCAGGTTTCCACTAGATATCTATGTCTAGGGAAGATGAAGAACATACCGCCTTCATCACACTAGATGGTCTATACTGCTATGTGTCAATGCCTTATGGTCTAAAGAATGCCCTTCTCACTTTTGTGCGTGCAATGCACAAGACGTTCGAGAACCTCATTCCGGACCTGGTTAAGGTTTATGTCAATGACATCATAGTGAAGGTTAAGTCGCAAGCATCTCTACTTCACAACCTAGTCCTAGTCTTTGACAAACTATGTTCCACACACATGAAGTTGAACCCAGACAAATGTGTCTTCAGGGTCTCCGTCGGGAAGATGCGCGTTTTCTTGGTCTCACACCGAGGGATCAAAGCTAACCTAGAGAAGATTAAGGCGATAGAATTGATGCGGCCCCCTGCCCGCATCAAGGACGTGTAGAAGCTTACCGGATGCTTGGCCACGCTCAGTCGGTTTATCTATAGACTGGCCGAGCGGTCTCTTCTATTGTTCAAGCTTCTACACAAATCTGGTCCATTCGTATGGACCAAGGAGGCAGATGAGGCGTTCCAGGAGCCGAAGAAGTTCCTCACAACATTGTCGATCATGGTGGCCCCTAAACAAGACGAGTCACTACTCCTCTACATCGCTACCAAAACCGAGGTCGTGAGCATGGTTTTGGTCGCGAAGCGACCAGAACTCCATCATCCTGAAGTCTCAGAAAAGGCTCCTACTGTCGTTGGTCTAAAGCCCCAAGGCTCAGACTTCGTAGGAAACCCTTGGGAGGGGGAGGTAATCAGGTCCCAAACAAGCGAGCCTGATGATCAATGCATATCCGGGTCCAAGCTCCCGGAATGCAGTCCCGGACCCGGAGGCCTGGGGGCCTCGAGTCCCGGACCTCACCAAGAAGAACTAGTCGGGTCTCAGGCATCTAGACTCGACAACCGATCTGCATCCGGGTCTGAGCTCCCGGTGTGCAGTTGCGGACCCGGGGGCCAGAGGCCCCTAAGTCCTGGACCTCTACAAGAATACGCTTGGGACCCCTCCGGGAGGGTCCGAACTATCCAGCGTCCGGTCTACTTTGTTAGCGAGGTCCTCCACGATGCCAAGACAAGGTATCTAGAGGTGCACAAGATGCCATATGCAGTCCTCGTTGCATCAATGAAGTTGCGCCACTACTTCCAAGCTCACAAGATCTCAGTGGTTACCTCATACCCGCTGAGAGCCGTCCTCCACAGCCCCAACGCCATTGGAAACATAAAAAAATGGGTTGCATAGTTGGCAGAGTTTGAGCTGGACTTCTGACCGCGCCATGCGGTGAAAAGTCAGGCGTTAGCAGACTTTGTGGCAGAGTGGACTCCACCACCATGCCAACCAGAGGGCCACGACATCGGTGAACCAGAGCCCAGAGCTCCGGTCTTCACTAGGCCCTACTAGACTCTCTTCTTCTATGGCTCCTCGCGGAAGCAAGGTGCCGGAGCGGGGGTTCTTCTCATTACACCACACAGAGAGAAGTTCAAGTACATGGTGCGACTTAACTTCAAAGCAACCAACAACATGGCGGAGTATGAGGCTCTCATCTTCGGGTTAAAGACCACATTGTCCCTCGGCGTCCAACAGTTGTTGGTCAAGGGTGATTCTCAGTTGATCATCAAGCAAGTCAAGGGAGAGTGCTGTTGTAACGACCCACAACTTGTAGCATATCTCCTCCAAGTACAGAAGTTGGAGGACTTCTTATCCTTGGACTTGTGCCATGTTCCCCATGCCAACAATACAATAGCCGACGACCTGTCAACGAAGGCTTCCACTTGGGTTCTGGTGCCTGAGGGGGTCTTTGAAAGGATGTTGCTGCGACCTACCACCTGGCCGGCTGAACCAGGCGAAGGGGGTGGGACCAACACCTTGAAGCTGGTGGTCCCGGCGGTCATGTTACCATGGCGTCCGCCAAGGATTGTAAGCGTCACCGGGGACTCCGTACAACCCGGCGCTCAAGATCCAAGTCCTCAAGTAGGTCCTGATGCATGGATCAGGAGATCCGGGACTACTTGAAAGACAAGTTCCTTCCCGATGAACGTGTATCCGCTGAACGGATTGCTCGGTTGGCTAAGAGATACACGCTGGTAGAAGGGGATTTCTACAGCCGCGACGCTAATGGCGTCCTATTGCGGTTCATAACCCGGGAGGAGGGCTGCGACCTGCTCGTAGAGATCCATGGAGGCGAGTGTGGGAACCATGCATCTTCTCGCACGCTGGACAGTAAGGCCTTCCGGCATGGCTTTTACTGGCCGACAGCTCTCCAGGATGTCGTCGACCCGGTTAAGAGATGCAAGGCGTGCCAGTTCTACGCTAAGCGGATCCACACACCAGTGCAGACGCTGCAGATGATCCCGCCCTCATGGCCCTTCGCTTTGTGTGGGCTGGACATCCTAGGACCATTTCCTAGATCTGTTGGAGGGTATCGGTACCTCTACATCGCCGTAGACAATTTCACCAAGTGGTCGGAAGCTACCCTTGTAGTAACCATCAACTAGCAATCAATAGTCAAGTCGATCAAGTCAATCATCTGCCAGTTTGGGGTCCCGAACAGAATCATCACCGACAACGAGACCCAGTTCACCAGTGCAGTATTCCAAGACTGCTGCGAAGACCTCGACATCCAAGTTTGCTATGCTTCTGTTGCTCATCCAGAGAGTGATGGTCAAGCCGAAAGAGCAAACGCCGAGATACTCAGGGGACTCAAGACGCGCACCTACAATAGCTTGAAGAAGCACGGTGCCAATTGGGTTGAAGAGCTTCCGTGCGCACCGTTGGATAGCCGGACGTCCCTCAATTGCTCGACAGGGGAAACACCCTTCTTCTTGGTATATGGGGCTGAGGCCGTCCTCCCCCGGAAATCACCATGGGCTCATCCCATGTCTAAGCATACGACGGAGCCATGCAGGACCAGCTCCGACGTGAAGATATCGACCTTGTTGATGAGCGAAGGTGGCAAGCAGCTGTTTGAAATGTGCGATACCGTCAAGCTCTCCGGCGTTATCAACAGCGGTTCGTGCGGAGTAGACAGCTCGAGGTGGGTGACCTAGTGCTTCGGCTAATACTTTCTCGAGAATGGCGGAACAAACTCTCCCCCAGTTGGGAGGGCCCCTTCCGGGTGACACAAGTATGCCATCCCGGGTGCGTGCGCCTAGCTAGAGAGGATGGGGTACCTCCGTGGAACATAGAACACCTCCGTAAGTTCTATCCATAGCGCAACGGTAGTGTTTCATTTTCGCTCAAAAGGTGTCATAGTGTCTAGGAAAAACGTTTAAAACAGCTAAGCTCCGGAGGAGCCCTGCAACTCTCGACATCCGGGGCGGCTCGCTGCCTTCTAGTACGGCCTATTTCCTCCTATGAGGAGAGCTTGAAGTGAGAAAGTTTTTCCTTGCCCTGTGCGCTCTCCCTTTACAGTTTGTGCTTGCTCATGCATATCAACTGTAAATGTGCAAGCTACGTGCCCTTGACCCTAAGGTCAGCACTAGGGCTGCCACGTCGGCTTGAGTTCCGGAGCCGACGCGTGCCCTGGGCTCCGGTCCGAAGCCTCCCCGCTGAGGTGGAACCCGGAGCTACCACGCATCACTCGGCTTAGAGCCTCCTCCCCGCTGAGGATAGCTCCAGAGCTCACACGTGCCCTAGGCTCCGGAGCTGTTACGTGTCCCCCTAGGACAAGATGAAGGCGACAACCGAACTTCCCTCGCGTCCTTGCGCTGCCAAGAACCCAAAAGAGGTGGCCAGCCACACTGCTGGAGTGCCTCGGGCCCTTACGCTGCTAAGGATCTGGAGGGACAAGTTCATGACATCAGTAAAGAGCTACCCACGTCGTCTAAGTCATTCTGAACCTTTGCGCTGCCAAGGGTCCGAAGCCTACATCAACAACTCAGGACAATGAAAGACTTGAAACAAAGAACTTTCATTAATGACAAAGTTCTGGCATACGAAAGGGGATACGAGACAACTAAGGAACCTAGCAGCTACAAGTCGAGCAATCTCTTGCTCCATGGCATACTTGGTTGCCCCCCGAGCCGTTCTCTACGCTGGGAGACGGTCACCTGCTATAAGACCGAGGACGACAACAACTTATGCTGGACCTAGGCAACGATGACATCCAGTGTCATGTGGGCCAAACGCCATCTATAGAGGATTTGGTTGTCCACAACGGTACCTAGAGGAAGGCTTGACCACTCTAGACTTAACCTTCCTCTGGCGCCGGCACGTCGCCCTTCTCCAGCAAGGCGCCTACAGGACATGTCATACACGACACTAGCGTAGGGACTCCCTGCAAGTCGAGGATCCTGTCCCCGACGACCTCCCTTACCGTCTGCATGCCATCAGGATGGCTTGTACTTCTATCCGGGACCGTCAAGGAGAGGGACGCCTCAAAAGGCCGCACACACACAAACATCTCACAAAAGTGGACGAAGACGGCTAGCGATGTAAGAGCATCTGGTGGGCGAGAGTGCTGGGAAGCGGAGTCTTCCAGCGCGCAAGAGGAGAACAGAAACCACATGATGTGGGAGGGTGTCATCCAAAACCGGAAGGCCTCCTTTTATACACAACCACAACCTCTGGCAGGGCAACAGGTGCCACGAGTTGGCTTCCACCTCTGCACGTCGCGGGTTATTCGCTTCCCCCAACGATGGGTAGGATCTAAGTCCACCCATCAAACACTGGGGGATTTTGGGGATAACCTCCCGGGAACGCCCGACGGTTCTTGAGGAGAGCGGTGCGGCCAACCCGTTGGTCGCCGCGGTAAGTGACTCAAGGCAACCCCTCGGTCACGACGCCTCGATACTCACCGCCCCCTTTGATGGGTAGGACCCAGGTCCACCCGTCAGACACAAGGGGCCAGGCGAGTAACATCTCGGGAACGTCCAGCGGTTCCTGAGCAGAGCAGCGCGGTGGAGCTGTGGTGATCAACCCGTTGGTTGCCGCAGTAAGTGCCCCAAGGCAACACTTCGAGCACGTCGCCTTGGCACCCCCCCCCCCCCGATGACGGGTAGGGCCCAGGACCACCGGTCATACACCGTGGGTGAGGCGTGTAACGTCTCTGGAACGCCCGGCGGTTCCCGAGGAGAGCGGCCCGGTATGCCTGCGACCTATGGGTTGTCGTAGTAATTACCCCGAAGTGACCCCTCAAGTGCGTCATCGTGACCCATCAATCAAGAGTGAACACGACAACACACTATCTCTTCAACTGGCAAGTACGCCCACTACGCCAAGGGTGTGCAGCCTTTTTGCCTCCCAGGTATGACTACTCGTCCAATACGCGGAAATCTCGCTACCGCTTTGGTCTCCAAAGTGCAAGTTCAAAACCACCATGCGAGAGAGATGAGGGCCCCACCTAAGGGCTCGATGCCTCCCCCGAGATGGGCCCGATGACCACTGTCGGTACCCTGCAGACTGGGTACCTCCGCGTGGGGGGTCCAAGATAGCCCAGACCCACGCCTCCCCACTGAGGCGAGCGCTGGCAAGGCCGCGTGTCCTTGGCCCTGGACTCGGCCTCCCTGTTGAGGCTGGGCCACACGTTGCCAATTGTGCCTAGGCTCCAGAGCCAACACGTGCCCTTGGCTTCGGACCAAGCTGCCACACTGAAGGTGAGGTCCGGAACTGCCACGTGTATCCGGGCTCTGAACCTCCTTTCCGCTGAGGAGGGCTCCGGAGCCGACACGTGCCCTTGGCCCCGGGCCAAACCTCCCCACTGAGGTGAGGTCCGGAGCTGCCACGTGTATCGGGGCTCTGAACCTCCTCCCCGTTGAGGAGGGCTCCGAAGTCGACACGTGCCCTTGGTCCCAGACCAAGCCTCCCCACTGAGGTGAGGTCCGGAGCTGCCATGTGTATCCGGGCTCTAAACCTCCTCCCTGCTGAGGAGGGCTGTGGAGCTGACACGTGCCCTTGGCCCCGGGCCAAACCTCCTCGCTGAGATGAGGTCCGGAGCTGCCACGTGTATCTGGGCTCTAAACCTCCTCCCCGCTAAGGAGGGCTCCGGAGCCGACACGTGCCCTTGGCCCCGGGCCAAGCCTCCTCGCTGAGGTAAGGTGCGGAACTGCCACCTGTATCTGGGCTCTGAACCTCCTCCCCGCTCAGGAGGGCTCTGGAGCCGACACGTGCCATTGGCCCCGGACCGAGACTCCCCAAAAAGATGAGGTCCGTAGTTGCCACGTGTATCTAGTCTCTGAACCTCCTCCCCACCGAGGAGGGCTCCGGAGCCACCAAGTGTTCCACCATCTGTAGTGGGCCGTGGCACTTCAAAGTCAAGGAGGAACTGCGCTGTCAGGCTGCGCATTCAAGACTCACGCCTTCTTGAGAAGCATGGCACATGGCGCACACCTTCGTCCTATGCCCGTTCGCCATTACGGTGACAAGACAGGGCGTCGAGGCCTGACAACGGCATAATGCCGCCCTACGGCACAAAGCCGCCCAACAGAGCTAGAGGATGCGGCGACAAGACAACGTCTTCATCATCACCTGCTGCATGATCAGAAGCGCTCAGCGCGCCAGGCGGTGGGACTTAACTCCTCCACCAACCACTCTACCCATAGCTGTAAAAACCCTAGATTATGTATAGGGTTCAGACAGCCCCGGGGCCACCTATCGGGCCCCAGGCCACATTGTAACTGCCCCAGTCCTTGGACTATAAAAAGGACCATGGACACATACACACACATACGCGCAAGCAATACAACAATCACCCCCGTGGACGTAAGTTTTTATGCTCCGGTGGCTTGAACCACCTAAATCCTCGTGTTTGTCTTCTCCCTCAAGCTCGATCGCTCTAGGGACGTCAAGCCCCTCAAATCAAAGAACCTCCATGAGCTGCTCTAGTAGCAGACCGGGGAAAATGTCGTTGCTACACTTCGACAATATACATGCCAAGTAAATCATGATATTTAAAAAAAATCTGTGTGATACACCTTCTGTCACAACGAGACTTTTTTCTATGTTTAGTCAAATCTTATTTTCATCAATGATTTTTTTTAACTTTAATAAACTCTATGATGGAGTTCCGGACTCCGGCCCTCACGGAAGTAGTGGGAGGACATCCTATGAAGGACGACGGAGCAGGACCGAGCTTGAGCTCGAAAGGAGGCGAGGTGAGGAGCCCAGGGGTCGACCCCTAGGTGGGACGCTGGACCCAGCTGCAAGGCGATCTAGTAGGAACTAAGAGCCTCCAAGGGAGGACCCGAGCCCGACCTCGGGTAGGAGAGAACCATGTGGCCTTCAATGCGGAGCAGGCGCCGCCACAGCCAAGTGGGAGGGCATTCAAGTGCCTCCCCCTGGCCACGACATTGAATGCCCGTCATCTCCGACGAAACCAAAGAGGTGTAGAACGCGAGGCGTGCGTGCGCCTCGGTATGGATTACTCCCTAACAACGCGACGGGAGCAGGCGTAGCAGCGGGTTACGAATACGGCAGCTCCATCGAATACCTTGTCGAGTGTACAACAGAACAAGTCACCCCTTCTCACATGACTTATCTCCCCACTACGGTACAGAGGGTGAGGAGAAAGTGGGAGAGAATATAAATAGAGGGATATATTGATCCAAAGAGGCAGGCTCTCAGACATGTAAGAACCACCCCAATTCTTGAGTAAGAACAAGCGAGACACCCCGGTTGGACGTAGGGCATTTTGCCTCAACCAGGATAATCTTTCTGTGTTCTTAGCTAGGTCATCTCGAGTTAGAACACGCAGTACAATTGATCACTAGTCGAATATCCGAAACGCCGAGAGTTGGAGCGCCAGGTAGAAGGACTGCCGCACGTTCCGTTTTTTCCACCACTCGATGGCATCTCCATGATCGACTCTCGCAGCCGGTGCAACAATCTCCTTTGGTGACTTCGAGTTCACCGCCACCGCATGCGATGACGAGGGGTCCTGCCTCGTCCTCACCCAGCACACCTTCCGGTTCAGAAGTCTGGACTTTTTCACCAGCATCATTGGTACGCTCCAAATCTCCACCGGCAAAGACGTCGTGTACGACATATCGGCGTCGATCTTCGTGGGGTTAATTGAACACGCCCCAACGTTTCTTCGCAGCTCTGGTGACGACACCAAGGGACATGTCCACCCGTCTCGCGAGTGTCACATCGCCGAAACGGCCAACGCCTCCCGATTTGCTACACCAACCAGCGCGAGTCCACGAGGCGACCCGAACCGTCAGAGGCACGACATCGCAAGCTGGCCGACTAGATCAAGGTGCAACGTGCTGCCTCGAGGGCTCACCGGCCGTGACCTGGCCCTAGCTCTAGTTCAAACCCGGCACACCACAGCACCTAGCAGGTTGAGGCCAACATCGTCAACGAAAGCTAGGCCCCACACTTCCAAAGAGCCAGCCAAAATGTGGTGACCGCCGCCACTATACTGCACGACATCCCGGAGCCCGCCGACCCTAAAACTAGGAAGGCCCACCAAGATCCAGGCGCTCTTGCCGTCAGCTTCCGCTCAGCAGGCTGAAAGCTCCTTCGCTCAAACCCGGGGCTCATCAGCCCCCATAAAAGTCGAAGGATCATGAGGTGCGGAACAAACCGCATCAGAACCCACACGCCAAGCCATGCACCCGACCCGAAAGGGTCGGGTCATAATGTAAAATCCCCAAAAAGTGGTGCGAGAATTTTCAGCTCATGTACACTTAGGAAAACTGAGGGGAATTAAAACTTTGAATTATAACGGTGAAGGTTCAAAGTGAGGATTCAAACTTCCCAAAACTTCCAAAAATGGAGATCTAAATTCATAACTTGGGTCTTCATATTTCAAATATTTAACCTTCCAAATTTCAGCTCATTTGGAGGGGTTTTAGTATTTGTTTGGGATTAAAAGGAGAAGCCCTTTAATCTGAATTTCAAATTCAGTTTCAAATCCCAATTTCCTCAATTTGCAAATTTGGTTCCACAAATGTGATCTCAACATTTGAATTAGCAGCCATGCCAAAAATCAGAAACTTTGGACTTGGTTGCTATGTTTTTGGAGCAAGACAAAGGGGAGAATTCAAATTCATTTCAAATTCAAATGATCAAACACAATTCAAATTCTACACCAGAATTCAAACCATTAGAATTCAGCAAATTCAAACCATGACTTGGGGTGGAAGTATAGACTTTAATTATGAGTAGCTGGGGTAAAATATCAGAGAAAAAATTGATTAAAAGAGAGGGAGGTGGGGCCTAGTAGTCAGCCTCACAACAGAGCCACCGCCTCTGTTTTGCTTCAGCCGGTCGCTGAGGCGACGCCAGCTCCCAGCGCGACCCTCTCCCGAGGATGGCACCGCGCCAGCTCCTGCTTCTCGGCCGCGTGATCATCCCCGCGTCCCCCCAGCTGCAGCACCGAAACGCTCTTTTGCTCCCTCGCACGCTCACCGCTGCTCGGTTTCTCCCGCAAGGAAACTGCCCGGCGCCGTTTCTGTTCCTCCCTCGCACACGCTCGCCCGAGCTCGGATGATCGAGCTCACAGCAGCAAAAAGAAGCGCAAGTGCGTGCTCCAGCCTCCACCGTTCTTCCACCTGAGTTTCTTAGCTCGTGCTACGCGCAAACCAACAATTGGCGCCGGCGTTCGGAGGTGCCTGGCGGAACCCCGTTCGGATCACCGTGGACAGCACGCTACGGCCGGTGTCACCGCCCCTTCCCTACACAAGAAAGGTGTGTTGTTGTCCGTAGTTCATGTTGCCGAAAGCCTCATGTCAATTGATCTATCGGTTAGTGAGAATTTTGGGTTTTACCAAACCCTAGTTCATAGCGACACCTCTCGGGCTACGATCAAACTCGTCGCACAGCAGTAGCTAGAGCTCATTCTGGTCAAGGAGAAGCTTTGCTAGATCCCTACGGTCCTTCTCGCTCAAACAGCGCTAGAAACCATCAAAGACTAATGGAGTTCTTCGAGTTTTTGTCGCCGCCGCGTTTTGCGGGCTTGGGTCGCCGGTGAAGTCCCCCCTCCGGTGGTTTTCACGGAGAGTGGGCTATGGGTTGATGTTGTCAATGTGACACTGGTGCTTTTAGAGCAAAACCTAGCCCGAAAGACCCACTGTCGAGTGAGAACGAGGTCGCTGAAGTGAGGTTCAACAGGGTCGCCGGTGCGAGCACCGTTCCGGCCGTTGTCGTCGGCTTTCGATCCCACCATCGTGTTCAGCACGGTGTAGAACTCACAGGCGACGAGTTTGAGGAAGTTCGGACCACGGGAACCCCGTCCCGGCGAGCCTCGCCGGCGTGCGCCATCGCGGGAGGCGCAGGCTGCGCGAGGAAGACGAAGGAGGGCCGGGTCCCACCGGTCAGCCTCTGTATACACGCGGGGATCGGTCTGTGGCACCGGATCCGGTGCGGCTGCGTGGGAAATAACCCCGTGGCCCCGGTGTTGCCGTCATCTGAGTGGATAGTGGATAGCGCCACGGGTGGTGTAAAAGTCCCAAAACTTGTAAATGGAAAACTTGAGCTATGAATACAGTTGAGTATAAATACAAGAAATGGGACTTGCAAAAACTTTTGTTTACTCATGAAAGTGTTGGCATGTGCAATAAAACTTTGAATTCAGTTTGAACTAAAGGGTCACTTCAAAAAGAAGAAGGGCATTTCCAAAAGGGGAAATTCAAACTGTTGTTTAAGAAGTTGTATTTGCAATGTCCAACTCAAGAATCAGATGGCATATTTGAATTCTTCAGGTCCAAATTATGAGGAAGGCGAATTTTGGGCAAATTTGGAGGTGCTTTGATATGTATATCAAAGGGACTTGTAAATTTCATCCAAATTTGAATTTAAATTTGAAACTGAGGCACAACTTGTCAAATTGCCAAATGACTTTTGAATTTGAGTTCCTCATGGCTGAATTTGCACTAGGCCAAAAATTGGAGATATTTAGGAGGGGATCTGTGGGACCCACATGTCATAGACTGGAAATGGAGGAAACTTGCAACTGAGGCAAACCTCTTGCTCTGTTCAGACCGAGCCCGAAGCAGACAGCCGCAGCCCTCCACCGAGGCACCAGTCACCGCCACCTCCCGAGCTGCTCCGGAGTCGGTTTGCTCGCGCCCTTATCGACTCCACCGAGGGAACAACGCTCACACAACTGCCTCCCACCACTGCCGTCGATTATCTCGCGCCTCCCTCGCCGAGCTGCTGCCGCACGGAAGAACGTGCTCGGTTCCTCGACGCCCGGCCAGCCCGACGAGTCGCACGCCGCACTGAGCCCCTCCACCGCGTCGCCAGACCTCACTGAACACGGCCGACGCAAGAAACCGGAGCTAACTCCACGGAAACCCCGACAGCGAGCTCAGTTCTCCTCCACAGCACCGAGGGAAGCCGCCACGACAAGATCACGTCGCCCAGCCACCACAGCGTATCTCCCATCGTGCTGCAAAAGCAAAAAGGTGCGCCTGTAACCCTTCTTGCTCCACAGCAACACTGGGAGCTTGTTACAGGCCGTGCTCGCCGGAATTTTGCTTTTCCCGCGAACATGCAATATAAACCGGGAGTGGGGAATCGGGAAATTAAGGCAACACGGTGCGCCCCTCCTCACCAGGCTTAGAAGACTAGTTCTAGACGTTCGTGCGAGCATGTGGGATCAAGGACTAGGAAGAACCGTCGAGGAAACCTTCGGTTCTTCGAGTTTTCACCGAAATCGACCTAGGTCACACGGTGAGCCCCTAGTTGCCGACGTTTCTCGCGAGATCAGAGCCTTGGACGTTGCTCCCCAGGTCGTGGCGATGCTATAGGAGCTAACAGGAGCAAGGTTGGAGCATTACAGTGCCCTAGCGACGTTGTCGGAGTTGCCGCAGCCACTGTCGCCGTCGCGCCTAGGGTTCCGTCCATCCTCGATCCGAGATGAGACCGGTAACGTGTTCCTCGCACGGAAATATGCAGGGGCAGCGAAAATAAACAAGTTCCGAGGGCCGGAACCTCCTCCCGGCGAGATCTCCGGCGAGCCAGGCGGCGCGTGGGCGCGGGCAGCCGGAGGTTGAAGATGACCAAGGGTCCCGCATGTCAGTGACAAAATTTTAAAACGCCGATCCGCTGCGGCCCCAAGATCCAGTGTGGCTGCAAGGGAAAGGTTCTGTGGTCCCATGTGGCTTAGTTCCAACAGCTGACACGTGTGCTATGGGCCCGTGGTCAGAGTTTAAACATTTCTCCGGTTTATTCAAATAACATATTTGATTCAAATTTGGGAGGGCATAACTTTTGCTAGGAAGCTCCAAATTTAGTGATTCAAATTGGATTGGACTCGGGATGAAAAACTCTATCCAAATATGCGACCCAATTTGCATGAAAATCTATAGAAAATTCTGGAAAATTCTTTAAATCTTTTCAGCAAAAGAATTTTAGAGGGAATTTGATTAAACCAAAAATCCTCAAATTTTGCCAGAATATTCTTTAGGATGCTAGGAGACGCCTGTAAAAGTTTCAGCTCATTTGGAGTTGATTTAGTTAGGGTAATTCTGATTTCAAGTTTCTTTATTCAAATAAATACATAAACATTTTCAGAGAATTTCCAAAACTTGGAAATTCAGTTCTGGGTATTCCTTAGCTCCAAAAATCCTAGGAAAATTCATGCATGCTCCCTGAGCTATGTATGAAATTGTAGTTCACTTGAAAATGCAAATATATTCAGGATTAATTTCTTTTTGCCTAAATGCTTAGTGAATTGTTCTGAGTGATCTACTCATGGAAATATTCCAAATTTTGGTCCAGATGACTTTCTTGTGACAAGGAACTCACAGGAAAATTTCTAACTCCATTGGAGTCCTGGATCAATACTGTCCTGTTTAACCTATAGATGATCAACACACACAAGTGAGGAAACACACATCTCACTTGAGCATAGTACTTTAACCCAAACCCAAACCACTAGCACCAGTGTTATTTTAAATTCTTAAACAGAGTTCCAGTTTTAAACTTGTCTTTAGAACTTGTTAACAAAAGTTTTATAATTAAACATGTATGCATATTCATAACGTGTAGTGATTAAACGTGGAGAAGTGAAGAAGAAGTTAAGCTTGTATCAAGGAGCAAGCAGGGCAGGGATTGAGCTTCAAGTCATCAGAAACTAACTTCATACATTTCTCACTTTAGTCACCTGCAAAATCAAGGCAAGCCCCGGTTTGCATTTAAGTTGTTTTATAAAAGTTTTTCCTTTGTTCACTATTATGGGTCAAAGTTTGTATGTGCATTAAGTCAAGGATGTTTTATACCCCACTTGCATAACCTTAAATGAACCCTGAGGTCAAGGGTAGAATGGTGTCGTCGTTGTAGAATAAGGCCATGCTAAATAGGCTAGGGCATCCGGTAGAAGACGAGTAGTTGAAATCTACTCGCGAGCTTTGGTTCAGGATCACATAAGGGGGATCGGAAAAAGAGGCAAACTAAAGTTTACATTTCTAAAGATGAGACCGGGCAGGAGGGTAGGCAGCAACAAGACGAGGTCTTGGTCAAGTAGCTCTGCCTGTGTCGGTTAAGGACCAAAGCGTGTGCAACCCCGCTGAGCAAGTATTGAGTTGTGTACCGGATGCTTACTGATATATGGGAACCAGGAAACCGATGTACCAGGTTCACTGGATTGTAGAGGCATACCACATCGTCTCGTTAGACCTATGAGCCCGAGACGGCGCGGCCGGTTCTACAGTCTAGTGTCCTGCGAAAGGTTGCCACATACGACGTAATGAAGGACGCCAGATTTGGGTCTTCAGAGGCGGGCGTATGTGTCGAGTTATTCGGGTAGTGTTTGATTCGAATCACCGTCCCTCGCGGTTATGGGTACTGCTTGCTCACTGTGTTGTGACGTAGTAAGAAAGTTATGTGGAAACAGTTTGCAAAGTTTTAACTGCTGCTATGATTATTATAAATTGCATGAGAACCCTGTTTGAAGTAGAGATAGAGCAAACTAAAGTTATTTTCCACCTTGGGACAGTTACATTGGAATGAAGCATTTCTTGTTTGATTATGGAGTTCCAATGTTGCTGGGCGCAAGGTCATTACTATTATGGCTAAAATCTGAAAGTTAAGGATGAACTCGTAGGCGAGTCTTTTCGCAAATTACAGGATTGGGTCTTAGGTTACCCTCATGTAGAGTTGCATGCTTTACGAGAGACGGTTAAGTCTTGTTGAGCCTTTGTGCGCACTCTTGCTATATGAGTGGTTTTGCAGGTTAATACGACGCTATAAAGAAGGTTGTCCGGTGAGACTCGGAAACGTCCGAGTCATGTTACACATGGAGGACCTAGCCGCTGCCCTGTCTTCGTGTTGCTTGCGAGAGGAGTCCGCGGGCTGGACCTCTTCTCGGGTGCTTCATAGTTATTTGACGTGAGCTGTTTATAGACTTCCGTGGTAGCTATTTTATGTAAATTATTTACAAAGAACATTTGTAAGCTTCCGCTTTGATTTATGTAATACATTGTTCCTTATATGTGTGCTGTTAGGTGCCGCATAACACGGCACCACCCAATGCGATTCCCGGGCAAGGTGCCCCGTCCCAGTGACGGACCGGGACGGCGGGCCCCGTCAGGTGAGGCCCACAGCCAAGATTTAAACATTTCTTCAATTTCCAGATTTAGTGCAAACTTCAAAGGACCATAACTCTCAGTAGGAATGTCCAAAATTTGTGAAACAAATTTTTCTGGATTCATCTCAGTACTTTGCAGAAATTTCTCCAAAATTCATCAACGTTAAATTTTGGGAATTAATTGCAAAAGATTCCTGTTCTGGAATCTCTTCAAATTTGGCTAGGAGGTTCCTCATGATATTAAGGATCTCCAGTAAAATTTTTAGCTTCATTGGAGTTCATTTGCTAGGTCAAATTGTCTTCCAAAGTTCAGCCTTTATTTGGAAATTCCAATTTAAACAGAAACTTTTTCAGAACTCTTGTCCAACTTTAAAAATTCATATTTCTCTGTTGGTGGCTCCAAAAGTGGTGAAACAAATTTTGTTAGAACCATGGAGACTTATCCTAATCAGATCTTCTACTTTTAGCTATGTCAAAACTCCTGATTTGGGCTCAAAATTCAGAGAAGCCTTGTACTTGTAGGAATTTTAGAGACTATATTGTGCAATGACATTTCTTCAAATTTTGCTCAGATCATCCTTAGAAGGTCATCTTCACTGTAAAAATCCCAAATCCAATTAAGGACCCTAACTAGCAGTAGCTATGAATAGAAGTCTACTTCTTATAAATCCTTAAACTTATACACATATTTTGCTACATTTCATTTAGTGACCGAAGTTGAGGACACACCGGAGCCCTTGGACGTCCTCCCACCAGAAGCTAACTTCTCCTCTGACTCGCAACCAGGCAAGCCCCAGTTTGCATTTAAGTACTTTTGCAAATTCTTTATTTGTATCACTTATGTCTAGGGTGAATGCTTGCATTAGAGTTAGGGTGATTGAAACCCCACTTGCATAATTTTTTAAATCCTATGGAGGGTTGGGTAGTTTACAGACTCAAGAATAGAGAATGTCGTGCTAATATGCTTAGGATCTCGGTAGAAGTCGAGTAGTTGGAATCTACTCGCGTGGTAAGGTTTTGTCACACGGTTTGGTCAGCATAGAAAATGGCTTAAGAGTGGAGAAAATGAGACCCAGTAGGGGGGATAGGAAGCAGTGAGCGGAGGTCTCACGTGCGTAGCCCTGTTGGTGTCGATTGAGGACCGAGTCGTGTGCGGGCCTGCTGAACAAGTATCGAACAGTACCGGATGGCATACTGACATAAGCAGGAAACTGATGTAATTGGTCAACCTGGGTGTCGAGGCTTACCCAACCGTAAATAGGAGTGGGTTGAGGGTAGCAAGGTGTAAATATGCCGGTGGGCACAGTCACGCTCCACGCGGGGACCTCCTGCCCGTTACGGATGGACCGGTTCGACAATTGGGTTGCCTTTGAAAGGTTGTTGCATACAACAAAGTAGGAAGGGGTGTGGAACACACTTCTGAAAGTGGGTGTATGCAACGTGTTGTCCGGGTGTCTCCTGATTGTAATCACTGTCCCTTGCGGTTATTTAAGTACCGCTTGTTCACTGTTCTATGACGTAGTAAGAAGAATAATAAGCCAGATGAATGATAATATGCTGTGTTGAAGTATTAATATTTTGGAAACCATGTCTGCTGTATACGTAGAGCTAATTAAGTTTTTTTGCCGCTTTGGGCATCACCACATCGGAGAAAAGCGTTTCTTGTTTGATTGTGGACTTCCGATGTGAGGGCTGCCTAAGGCTCATTAAACTATTGCTATAAAACTGAAAGTAAGGATCAACATGTAGGCGCGTCTTTATTGCAAATAATGTTTCCTATCTTACATATCCTTACATGTAGAGTTCCATGTCTAGAGTTGTCAGTTAAGCCTTGCTGAGCCCTCGTGCTCACGGTTGCAATATTTGAGCTATATGCAGGTAAGAGCTATGAGGAGGGTTCCGAGGATGAGGCGATGCCCCCGTCAGGGTACACGGCCGAGATGGGGCCCTGCACGCCGTCGTGATCTTCATTAGACTGCTGCTAGTGTGTAGCGTCCTCGGGCTGGACGGCTGCACTTTTGCATAGCTAGGCTGAGAGTTTAGCTGTAAATACTACTTCCGCTGTTAATTAAGTTTTTGTAAAAGACTTCTGTTGTTTTATATCAAATAAAAGTTTGTATGTGGTTCTTAATTCTTTTCGTGTGTGCTGTTGGGTGCCGCATCGCACGACACCACCCTATGCGATCCTGGAGTGGGTGAACCACGGGGTGGTCCCCAGAGTCGTGGTATCAGAACCGCATTGAAAATAGCACGCTCGCAAAGAGCCTATTTTTGAAAACTTAGAAGTAGTCGAGTGAGGATTAGTCATTAATCCCACATAAGGTCTATGATAGTAGTAGATACTAAGGTGGAAAAGCTAACATATTTGTTATACATTCTGTAACGACGCTCCAACGTCAGGTAAGAGGTAAGGACGCCACCGCAGGTTGGTCAATTGCGGTAACTCGCCATACGAGTAATAGTATGGAATGGTATACCTTGGCTTGGCATGGTAGTTAATATGAGTCTCTGAACCTCTCAATGGTTCTGAGAGCATATGAAAACACTGATATCCAGCGTGCTTCAGGCAAAAGTGAGAATACCCCATCGTGTGGTAAGCAACAGATAGTATGCAACTCTTGAACGTTCAATGTTCAAAGGGCCATACGCAGCGCTCGCCATCGGCGTGCCTCAACAGTCATGAGGCAGTAGGTGGCATCCGTTGGGTTGATAAAATTCCCAACCGTGATGACCCGTTCGCGCTCTACTCGGGTTTCCCATCGTGTGGTGTGAAAACACGACCATGTACCTTGAGACGTGGCTTGACTCAAGGACGATCCGTATGACAATGATACGGACCGTATGTTTTTATTATGATATGGAACTGCCTGAAATGTCAAAAACCTTTGTGTGCACTATTATTGTGTGTTCTTCTGCAGGTACATTAACCATGTTAGTGCATGACGTTTAGAAACCGTTTGTGTGTGAAGTTCCTAGTTCCACCATTTGACACGTATATGTCGGAATGCCGGTTTAGGATTTTTCTTTGGTGAGGAAACGTAGTACTGAGATTGCATAAAAGGATATTTTTCAAATAAAAGAGTTAAAATGAAGTTTAGGATTCCATTTAGGGGTTATTGAACTTCCATATTGAACTAAGAGTCAATTGGGAGTATAGATTCAATCTCTAAGACTTAGGAACGACCTCCCCTGTTTCGGCAGAAATTTTGCTGAACTTAAGCAGGGTATAACTTAGGATTGGTTGAACCAATGGAGGTATGGGATACCATTCTGGAAAGGGTTTGAAGTCCTCTACATCTTTTCTGTAGAGCTCCAGAACATAATCTCTCTCCAAATGGATGAAAATCTCAGAGGAATAGGCACTGTCCAGAAACAGGGCAGACCAAAAATGCTCTCTGGAATTTTCTGTATATCAACCACAACTTTCTGTAAAAAAATTTCTAAGGGTCAAGCAAGACATCATTGGAAAGTATAGGAAATGTGCTACAACTTTATAGTTCAGTGTTTTCCTAGATTGAAGGCAGAATATGATGGAGTTTTGTGAACACTACAGCCCCTTGTAAAGGAGGTGCTGTCAAAAGTCCTAAGAAAAATTCTGTCAACTTGTAGAGGTCATAACCCATAAATTAGGAAGGCCCTAGAGGCAAATAAATACAATATGGATTTCTTGTTGAGTCTACTACAACTTTGTTGTGGAACTCTAGTCCAGATTCTGCCTACAAGGTGGCCAAAACAGTTAAATTCTTCCAACTGGTCTGCTGGGCCAGAAAATGGACAGAACACCATGTTGAAGTGTTTCAACCAAAACACTTAGTTTCACAATTCGACGTCCAGAGGCTATTATAAAACAGCGAGTTGGAGCCGAAAAGTTTATGCATTTAACATATCACTTTGAGTTAGGACATGTTTAGGTCCAGTACAATAGCGAGGAATTACGCATGCTAACACACTTAGCATCCCGTGGCGACCCCGACGGTCGAAATGAACTTTTAAACCATAAAGTTCAATACTTTGGAACTCGATCATGTGACACGGTCAAGTGATGTATATGTTGTATAAAGTTTATACTTTATCCATATGTGTGATTGTTATGCGCATTATTTATTCCATTCTCGCACTACTATTGTATAAACTGGATGCCATAAGCCAACATGTGCTGATTGTTTGAATGATACGAATGCAGAATGGTGCGTACACGGTCCACACAAGAGGAGGGAGGTCCGAGTAAAGTTCATGGTGATGAGTCTCCACCTCCGGAGCAAACCACGACGCAGCAGCAACCACCTCCTCCACCGCCAGAACTTCCAAGGAATCTTGCGGAGGTTCTCGCTGCAGTGCTCGGCTCGCGCGACGAGCAAACCGAGCTGCTACGGATGCTAGTCCAGCAGAATGCGTCCCATCAGGGAGGACGCCAAGACAATGGGCAACGCCAGACCCAACAAAGCTCATATTCAAACTTCCTGCCGACCCATCCACCGGTCTTCACAGAGGCCAAAGAGCCTTTGGAGGCGGACAGCTTTATCCGCACTCTGGAGGCGAAGTTCGGGCTGATACGATGCACCGAACACCAGAAGGCGCTGTATGCAGCGCAACAGCTTCAAGGTGAATCCGGCACATGGTGGACGAACTACACCGCCTCCTTACTGGCTGGCCATGCCGTCACATGGACGGAGTTCCGGGAGGCGTTCCGCGCCTATCACATACCTCCTGGTGTTATGGAAAGGAAGCTCCAGGAGTTCCTGGCGCTGAAATAAGGCGAGAGGAGTGCTCATGAGTACTCCAGGTCATTCAACCGGCTGGCGCAGTATGCACCAGGATTTGTGAGAACGGAGGAAGACAAACCAATGCATTCTTCCGGGGCCTGAATTCAAAAATGAAGGTCCATCTCGCCCAAAGCAATCGCGGCACATTCAACGACCTAGTTAATGCCACGATTCTACAAGAAAATGCTCAGCGCGAGCGCGGTTCTGATAAGAGGAAACGCAGCGTGCTGACGAGCAGCAGTGGTGGGACGCCACAAAAATACCGTGTGGTGTATCGCTCACCATCCGGTCAGAGATGGCAGCCACCGGCGCGACCGCTTCAGTTTCGCGGTCGGCAATATAATGTGTCGGGCTTCCGACCGACGTATCCACCACAACAACAGCAGCAGCAAAGGATGGTCCCGTGTGCGCCTCAGTTCCAACAGCGTGCACCGGGATTCCGTCCTCAAGTTGGAGGGACCCCGACACCTTACACGTGCTTCACGTGTGGGTGTGTCGGGCATATTTCAAGGGACTTCCCCGAGCCGCGACAGGGCAGGGGTGCCGCACCATATCAGGGTGCTAACCAGCCCCGTAATCAGCCCAAGAAACCAGTACCAAAACCCGGCAACGTCCACCACTTAACCATCGAAGACGTGCCGGAAGGCGAACCCGTCCTCGCGGGTACGTTTTCTTACTTAGATCATCCCGTAGTCATACTTTTAAACTCCGGTGCCACCCATAATTTCATAAGTCAGTCTTATGTTATTAAACATCAACTGCCTGTCATTCCCAAAAATAGATCATACTTGATATGCTCTCCTGGTGGGAAAATAACAGCTGATAGAATGGTCTATAGAGCACCATTACAGTTGGGTGGAAAGTTATATCCGACTTCTCTAATCATGTTAGAGAGTCAGAAACTTGATGTCATTTTAGGAATGTCATGGCTACATCATCATGGTGCTGTTCTAGACATCATTCCACGTGTGGTTCGTCTAAACTCTCCACTTCATGAACCACATGTTCTTATTCTTGACCATTCGGTTCAAGAAGCTCCAGCCACATATAACACGGAAGCCACAAAACTTGTGGATATTCGTGTGGTCCGTGAATACCCAGATGTCTTTCTGGATGATCTCCTGGGCATGCCACCCGAAAGGGATGTCGAGTTCAAGATCGAACTTGTACCTGGGACGACGCCGATATCACGGAGACCGTACAAGATGGCTCGGAATGAGCTGGCTGAACTGAAGGAGCAGCTCAACGATTTAATGAAGAAAGGTTTCATTCGACCGAGTTCCTCGCCATGGGGATGCTCAGCGCTGTTTGTGAAGAAAAAGGATGAAACCTTGAGGTTGTGTGTGGACTATCGGCCTCTCAACGCCGTCACCATCAAGAATAAATATCCACTATCCCGCATCGATATCTTATTCGATCAACTTGTGAGTGTGAGTATATTTTCGAAGATGGATCTTCGCTCCGGATATCACCAAATCAAGACCCGAGCGGAGGATATTCCGAAGACGTCCTTCTCGATGAGATATGGGTTGTATGAATACCTCGTCATGTCCTTTGGTCTCACCAACGCCCCGGCACATTTCATGTATCTTATGAACTCAGTGTTCATGCCGGAGTTGGACAATTTCGTGGTGGTTTTCATAGATGACATCTTGGTTTATTCCAACACTGAAGAAGAACATACCGAACACCTGCATATCATGCTTCAACGATTGCGAGACCATAAGCTTTATGCCAAGTTCAGGAAGTGCGAATTTTGGATCAGCCAAGTGCCATTTCTTGGTCATATTATTTCTGCAGAAGGCATTGCAGTTGATCCAAGCAAAATCGAACAAGTGCTGAGATGGAAGTCCCCCACATCAGTCCACGAAGTCAGGAGTTTCCTCGGGTTAGCAGGATATTATCGGAGATTCATACCGAACTTCTTCAAACTTGCTAAGCCGATGACTGAACTGTTGAAGAAGGGGATCAAATATGTTTGGAGATCAGCTTGTGAAGAAGCTTTCCAAGCATTAGTGAAGCATCTTACAACAGCCACGGTGTTAGCTCAACCGGATACAACCAAGCCCTTCGACGTATATTGTGATGCGTCCGGTATCAGGATTGGCTGTGCATTGATGCAAAGAGGAAGAGTGGTCGCCTATGGCTCACGTCAACTTCGTAACCACGAGCAGCACTACCCGACTCATGATCTTGAGCTTGCTGCTGTGGTATTTGCATTGAAAATGTGGAGGCACTATGTGCTTAGGAACTTAGTGCACCTCTACACCGACCACAAAAGTTTGAAGTATATATTCACTCAAAAGGAGTTGAATATGCGGCAACGGAGATGGTTAGAATTGATCAAAGACTATGAAATCGAGATTCATTCACTACAGGAAACAGGACAACATACGACAGCCTGTATAACATACGACGGCTAGCTGTCGTATATAAACTTACATACGACGGTCAGCAGAGGCTGTCGTATATAAGTTTATATACGACAGTACAGCCGTCGTTTAGTATATGGCTGTCGTATATAGTTGTTATATACGACAGCCAACCCTAGGCTGTCGTATATAGCAGTTATATACGACAGCCAAACCAAGGCTGTCGTAAATAAGCTTATGTACGACGGCCACACCATGGGCCGTTGTAAATAAGGCTTATATACTCGCGGGCCCGGGTCGGCGCGGGCATTCACGCCCGCGCCGACCCGAGCCCCCGCAGCCCTAAACGCCGCAGCCGCCCGCCCGCCGCCGCCAGCCGCGGCCCCGGCCGCCGCCCGCCCGCCGGCGCCCCGGCCGCCGCCCGCCCACCCGCCACCGCCTCCAGCCACCGCCGCCAGCCAGCCGCCGCCCGCCCGCACGTCACCGCCGCCAGCCGCCGCCGCCCCGGAGGTCCCCGCCCCGACCGCCACCCCCCCCCCCCCCCCCCCGCCGCCACAGCGGCCCCGGCCGCCGCAGGCTCGCCACAGCGCCGCCCCACGCGCTGCCTAGCCCCACCGTGCTGCCACGTCGCCGCACCGCCCGGACCTGCGCCCGTTGCGCTGTGCGCCGCCGCACCATGCCGGTCCGCCTCCACGCCGTCCGCCGCCCACCTCGCCCTGTGCCGCTCGCCGCGCCGCCTCCACCGTGAGGTAAGTCACCCGCCTCCCTCCCCATCTAGATAGTTTGGTTTTTTATTTACCAATTGTTTAGATTATGCTTGTTTGTTTTTGATTGTTTAGTGGCTAATTCTTTAGATTTAGATGAATTGATATGCTTAGGTTTAATTATTGCCCAGGTTTATTTGAATTGCTAGCTAGGTGTTTTTTTAATTGCTTAGAATTGATAAGCTTGTTAACTACGGTAATTATGTTTGTTTAGATGAGTTGTTAATTGCTTAGATGATTAATGCATATGAGTTAATAGTTTAATTGATTATTGTTTCGATTGTTTGTGTGTTTAAAAGTACTATATGTACATAAATGGGCTTAGGGCCCGATACGACCCATTTAGTGGTAACGTATACGTCTACAAAAGCACGATGTGAACAACCTAGGCCGCCTCACCCTCCGCCCCCCGCGTCTTAGCCAGTGCTCGGCCTCCGACACTCTGCCGCGGAACTGCTAATCCTTCGGCGCTCGGCCTCCTCCACCGCGGGACTGTCGATCTGCCGGCACTCGTCGGCCTCCATTGACCGGCTGCCGCGGATCTGCCGGCGCTCAACCTCCCACGAACGCAGGTCAGTCTGCTCCCCCTCTCCCCCCACATTGGTTTCCTCCGTCGACGGCACCACCCCCAACCCTTCCTTTCCCGGAAGATGTATCACCTCCTGTGCGCGGGCACTGCCGTATTCACCTGCCTTACGCCGGGATCTAAGGCAATGGGACGCCTTACGATCCCCAGGCACCTTACCGCTTAAGCGACGCCTTAACAACTATGGTTCTTTCCTTCTCTATATTGTTCTTTCCTCTCTCTCTTTGAAACGACTCAATAATGAAAGATTGACGTAAACCTTTACAATATGCGTCACCCGTTTCGAACCGGCCCGTCTCACATGTGTTACGCATGTGAGGCGTGTAGGTTCGGAATTGTCCCTTTTTGGACAGCCTAGGAGTGACCGAGAGGGTGTGCTTATGATGAGACGCGGGGTCTAGATTTGGACGTAGTTTCGACAGCGTAACCCTAATGTTCTCCGCTGCTCCATTTTCGGACGTGCAGTTGGAGAACAGCGGGGTTATGCTGCCGAAATTTCGCCTGAATCTAGACCTCGTGTCTTGTCATAAGCACGTTCGTCTCGGTCACTCTTGGGTGGGTTTAGGACCTATCCTTTCCAATAGATATAGGTCCGTGACATAAATAAATAATAAACTAACTATAAATTCTTTGACTTAAAACTGCAGAGTTAAACATGAGTAAAGACCGTAGTTGGATGTATACAGGTTGGAACAAGGCAACTGGTCACTCAGATGAGTGGTATGCCAGGACAAACGACTTTATTGATTGAGTGTTCTCGTTGTCTACGACCGATAAAGTTCGTTAACCATGTGCGAAATGCCGGAATACTAAGTTTCTGGACAAAACGACATTGTCATTACACTTGTGCAGAAACGATTACATGCCATATTATGAGGTCTGGAGTTTCCACGGTGAGTCTGCTCCTCGAGCCATTCATGTAGTGGAAGATGATGATGATTGTCCAGGTGTTGACAGGATTGATGAGATGTTACAAGATATACAAACGGAGGATCCGCCTACAAATGAGGCAGACGCATTCTTTAGTCTCTTGAAAGCTTCTGAAGAGGTGTTGCATGATCATACTGAAATGACTCTTCTTACTTTCATGACCAGATTTATGACAATCAAATCTAAGTATTTCTTCTCTAATAATTGCTACAATGATATGATGAAACTTATCAGTGATGCTCTTCCACAACCTCATAAACTGCCCAAAGATATGTATCACTCAAAGAAATTACTATCTGGACTGGGTATGAAATATGAGAAAATTGACGTGTGTCCAGATAATTGCATTCTATTCTGGAAAGTGCATGATAAAGAGAAGAATTGTTTAAAGTGTTGAAAATCAAGGTTTGTCGAAGTTGTCAATGACGATGGTGATAAAGTAATGACATAAGTTACACATAAGCAATTGCGTTACTTGCCTGTAACACCTCGGTTGAAGCGGTTGTTTCTTTCTAAAAGATCTGCCAGACACATGAGATGGCACAAAGAAGGTGTGCATGAGAACAAAGATGTGTTGACTCATCCTTCGGACGGTGATGCATGGAAGTCTTTGGACTCTTTTGATCCTGCTTTTGCTAGTGATGCGAGAAATGTTCGCATTGGGTTAGCGACGGATGGTTTTTCACCTTTCAGTATAAATGCCACACCATACTCTTGTTGGCCCGTCTTTGTTATTCCGTACAACCTACCACCTTCTCTTTGTATGAAGTACGAGTTTATGTTTCTTAGCCTCATTATACCAGGACCAGATCATCCGGGATCACGTATCAATGTGATGTTGAAACCATTGATTGAAGAATTGAAAACGTTGTGGATTGGAGTTGAAGCGTATGACTGTTAATAGAAGCAGAAATTCAACCTTCGAGTTGCTTATTTGTGGTCTGTCCATGATTTCTCTGCGTACGACATGTTTTCTGGATGGAGCACACATGGTCGTTTGTCGTGTCCCATATGTGCGTCTGACACATAGTGTTTTCGACTTACATACAGTGGCAAGATAAGCTACTTTGATTGTCATAGACGTTGGCTTCCTCGAAACCCCCCATTCAGTCAACAGAGGAATGTCTTCAGAAAAGATACTGTTGTCACTAAGGAACCACCTAAACGCCTAAGCGGGTGTGAAGTATCCGATGTGTTGGACTCACTAGTCCCTGATGAAACTCGCCCTGGATTCTTTGTAGGTTACGGAAATGTTCACAACTGGACTCATGTATGTGGAGTTTGGGAGCTACCATATGTGAAGTCATTGATACTGATGCATAATATTGATGTAATGCATCAGGAGCGTAACATGGCCGAATTTATCATAAGCACGTGCATGGATATCACGGGTAAAACGAAAGACAACTTAAAGGCTCGAAAGGATTTGGCCGAGATTTGTAATCGACCTACTCTTGAGCTCTCTGAAAGCGGTGGTAAGCCACGTGCTTCTTTCGTGCTTCGACCTAACGAAAAGAAACAAGTTATGGAATGGTTGAAAACTTTGAAATTACCAGATGGTTATGCTGCTAGTCTGAGACGAGCCGTGAATGTTAAAACGGGAAAGCTCACTGGGTTGAAGAGTCATGACTATCATATAATAATGGAAAGACTCTTACCTGTTATGTTTCGGGGATATCTGGATTATGCGGTGTGGAAGGTGTTAGCTGAGCTCTCATTATTCTATAGGCAGTTATGTGCCAAAGAAATAACGAAAGACATGATGGAGAAGTTAAAGAAGGAGATACCTATACTTTTATGTAAGATGGAAAAAATATTTCCTCCTGATTTCTTCAATCCAATGCAACATCTTCTTATACATCTTCCATTCGAAGCAAAAGTTGGTGGTCCTGTGAAATATAGATAGATGTACCATATTGAAAGAGCATTGAGATATTTGAAAACTATGGTTGGCAACAGAGCAAGGGTTGAAGGGTGCATTGCCAAAGCATTTATTCTAAAGGAATTAGGTTACTTTTCTAGTTTCTACTTTACAGAGGAAAACAATGTCAATACTTCGGCAATGCGATACAATGTAGATGACGAACCACCAGTTAGCGATCTCTCTATTTCTGAATCGAGGGGAACTACTGTTGGCAGCAGCACGACATACGATTTTACTGAAGGAGAAAGGACTGCTGCTTTACTCTACATGTATGCTAATATCGATGGCATGGAGAAATATTTCGAGTAAGTGTTTCTCTTACATTTATGATGATTATTGTATTTACCAATACATGTATGCTTATGTCGATCACATATGTTTTGTGTGTACAGTGAGTTTCACAACCAAAACTGGAAACATAAGCATCAACCAACGAGAAAGCAAGTAGAAACGATGCGACAGGCTGGAATTAATGGAGGGCCTAATTTCTTATCCTAGTTTCGAGCTTATGTATTAGCGAACACCGACATCCATCAAGATTTACGACAACTGTCTTATGGATTAGTGAAAGTTAGAAGCTATGGTCGATATGACGTAAATGGCTTCCGATTCCGTACAACTCAATTCGAAACTCTTCGTCCTCTCACAGCAACATAAAATTGCGGAGTTGTGACGAGAACAATCGACTCACAAGGGAAAGAAACCAATTACTATGGAATCATTAACAAAATTCTGGAATTTACTTTTGCTGGCAATAAAGAACTTTCAGTGGTGTTCTTTGATTGTGATTGGTTTGATAACAATCATGGAACTCGAGAAAATCAATTTGGCATGATGGAAGTAAATCACAACGAACGCTTACGAGGTTTAGATACATACGTTCTTGCACATCAAGTAGAACAAGTGTATTATCTATCTTATCCATGTAAGAAGCTTAGCACTTGGTGGGTGGTATATAAAGTGAATCCTCGTGAACGCTTGTATACTCCTGGAGATGACGGTTATCATGATAGTGGAGACACTGAAGAAGTTTACCAAGACGAAGAGTTGCCAGGCTCTTTTATCGTCGAGCCTGGTGCAGAACTCGATAACTTAGTAGGAGACGTTGCAGATGTAGAGACATCTACAATGCGAAAGCGGAAACATAAACAGCTCACGACGACAGATCACGGTGTTGATGATCGTGATGTTGATGATCATGATGTTGATGAATTTTGAAACTGATTACGAGTAATGCTCTTTTAAATGAAAGTGACATTAATTATCGCTTACATTACTTTTGAAACTGATTATGAGTAATGTTTTTTTAAACTGATTAGGATGTCGTCAAGCAAGGGTTCAAAGGGTTCGAAGGGGAAGAAGGCGCCGAGTGTGAGGGGTTTCCTCCCCTCGTAGGAGAGAGACGACTACTTCTACGGTTCCACTTACAGCGGGAGCAGACGCACTCAACTGTTAAGTGCGTGTCCAGAGTTGCGGGACAAGGTTGTCAGTTTGCAGCGTACAGAGGTAAATTTTTCTACAATGCACAAAATTATTAAAATCACTTTTTCAATTTAACTTACTTACTTTACCATTGTATTCTGATTCGGACTATGAGTCCGAGGCCAGAGCGGCACCTCAGGAGACGGGTACGCAGCGCAGCGTGCCCTCGGGGAGCGAGCCCTCTGGTAGCCAGGCCTCTCGCAGCCAGCCCTCCGGCAGCCACCCCCAGGGTAGTCTGCCCAGCGAGCCCGAGGGCACCCAGCCCGAGGACACGTCCGGTGACCAGCCTTCTGGGTCACCAGACGTGGTGCCGCAGTGGAGGATACGTACGAGGAGTAACTTTGTTGGTCCTCCATTCCTAGAGAGCCGATAATTATTCGTCCGGTTGGAGACATGTAACACATTATAAAGTATTCATTTCTATTTGTTCTCAAAGACTATGATCTTATTTAATGACTTAACAAACGTCTTTTTAGTTCTTGGGAGGACCTCTCGTACGACGGGCAGAAACACTACAGGACGGTGAACGGTTGCATCGGGAACTTAGTGCGTCTGCACTATCCCGGTGCGATCGATGGACGTGCAGCTACGTCGTGGGACGACTACGCGCGCGTTCCTCACCCGGAGAACGACAACCTACAGGGAGTCGTGTGGGCAGATTTTTGGGTAAGTAACTTTCATAAATATTTGAAGTTTCAATTCTTTATGTTCCTTCAAATATTATTGTGTGTATATGTCAAACTGTGTTGGCTTCCTACAGCTCACGTACCGCCTTGAGGACCCGGCTGAGCAGATGGATCACGCCCGCTCCGTGTTCGAAGTGAACGCTCGGAAGCTTGTTATGCAAATGCTTTCGAACGCTCGGAGTCAAGTAGTTAACGACTACTTAAAGCTCCACGACCACGAGGTTGGGTCGTTCAGAGACGCCTCCGACACGTACTTGACGGAGGAGCAATACGCAGAAGTAAGTTGCGTAATCTTTAAATTGTTCACATTAATTTTGCTAAGTAACATCTAATGAAATACGCATGTGTGCAGGTTAGTGTCCCTTGGTTACAAGGACGAACTGAAGATTACCGAGCCCTTTGCAGGTATTGGGCTAGCGATGAGTTCATCGCTAAGTCCAAGAAGGCTCAAGATGCCAGAGGGAGCTCAAGGAAGCACGGTATGGGCGTCCAAGGTTTTGTGCGAATGGATAAATGGATGGTAAGTTTCTTGGTAGTTTTTATTATATTCATAATGTAGTATTGTTCGTACTAACATATGTTCACAGGAAAAGGAGACCGGCGTGCGACCGAGTGCTACTACGGTCTATAGGAGAGGTCACGCTGACCTTTCTCAGCCGGAGCAGTGTAGTCAGTACGCAGCAGAGCGCCTGGTAAGTTTCATGACCTCTCAAATTATTTGACACTATATATGTTGTTGAACTTACACAATTTCATTGTTTTTCAGACTAGGTATGGGCAAGAGGCTGTGAGGATACACGGCAAAGGGTTCGATTGGGAAAACTCCCCCAACATTGACCCTCAAGCCGCGTATGCAGGCGGAGGTGGAAAAGCACACGGAAGGTGAATTCATTTACTTTCATTATTTTCAATTCAAGATTATTTAATTTTACCTTGAATTGATTCGTTTTTTTAGGCTTGCCATATTCTCTGGAGTCGTCAACTCTAGGGAGGCACGACCTGCGAGAGGCAGCTCCTCGCAGTCTTCGGCTGTTGGCGCAGGCTCCTCCAGCCGCCGTGTCACCGAGAGAGATCTCGAAGTCATGGCGCTTCGGGAGAGTTTGGCTCGGCAGGAGGAGGCCTTGGCGAGAGAGCGAGAGAACAACAGGGCTGCCATAGCGTACCATGCGTCCTATATGGCACAGATACAAGCGGCAATGGAAGTAAGAAACATACAATTATACTTTAATTACATTGCGTTTCAATTGGTTTTGTAAATTGTAATGTTTGAAATGACAGGCGCTAGCTCGACAGCAAGGGCAGCAAATCCAGATACCCTTGTGGCAGCCACCTCCGTTCGTGCTGGAGCCGTCGCCACCACAGGAGCAGTTTCCTGGAGTACAGGTATAAAAAGAAAGTTACATTAAGTGGAAGACCCAACCGCTAAAAATCCTAATCAACCTAGAAAAAGAATTGTAAACTTGTACATATGTCACTGTGTTTCGCAGGGATCAGGGACGGAGGCTCGGACTCCATCGCCACAGCTAAGGGCGCCAGTTTCGCCGCGGCAGGATGACTGCTTCGCTCCCGGAGGTAGTGGAGGGGCTAGTAATCAATAGATTTGTGATTTTGTTTTTGATTGTGTGGATGTCAGACTTCGTGATTGTCGATGTGTACTATTGCACTTTGTTTGAATTTTATACATCAAACTATTTTGTTGTTGTCTATTGATTTGGATGTGTAGCTGGCCATCGAGCCAGGTTAGCCATTTTCTGTTTTTTTTTAAAATGGAAAAGCTTATATACGACGGCCTGTATAGTTTATATACAACGGTCGCCATACAGGGCCGTCGTAAATAAGCCTAAATTATATACGACGGCTGGGCCCAGGCTGTCGTATATAAGCGCTTATCAAGCCAGCATCAAGATGGCGCCGTATAAAGCTCTCTACGGCCGGAAATACCGCACACCTCTCAACTGGTGCGAGTCCGGCGAGCGAGTTATCTACGGCATTGAACTTGTGAATGAAGCTAAAGAACGAGTGCGAGTAATGCAAGCAAATCTCAAGGCTGCTCAATCTCGTCGGAAGAGCTATGCTGATAAAAGAAGCCTCCCTCTCCACTTCGACATCAGGGACCATGTTTATTTCCGTGTGTCTCCGATGAAGGGAGTCCATCGTTTCGGAGTGAAGGGTAAACTTGCGCCGCGGTTCATTGGTCCGTTCGCCGTCATTGAAAAATGCGGACCCGTGGCCTATCGCTTGAATTTACCGGCGTCGCTCGCAGGCATTCACAACGTCTTCCACATCGCTCAGCTGAGGAAGTGCCTCAAACCCTCTGCTGAAATCCGCACTGAAGACATAGAAGTTCTTCAAACGGACCTCACGTACACAGAGTATCCAATCCGGATTATCGATGAAAAGACTCGCGCCACAAGAAACCAGACCTTATGGTTCTACAAGGTCTTGTGGAGTAACCATACCGCTGATGAGGCGGCATGGGAAAGCGAGGACTATCTACGAGCATATCATCCGGACTTGCTATCATCGTATAACCGGTAATGTTTCCCCCACTTTGCATTTCTTTTAAAATCTCGGGACGAGATTCTTTTTAAGGGGGGAGGGATGTAAAATCCCCAAAAAGTGGTAGCAAGAATTTTCAGCTCATGTACACTTAGGAAAAATGAGGGGAATTAAAACTTTGAATTATAACGGTGAAGGTTCAAAGTGAGGATTCAAACTTCCCAAAACTTTTAAAAATGGAGATCTAAATTCATAACTTGGGTCTTCATATTTCAAATATTTAACCTTCCAAATTTCAGCTCATTTGGAGGGGTTTAGTATTTGTTTGGGATTAAAAGGAGAAGCCCTTTAATCTGAATTTCAAATTCAGTTTCAAATCCCAATTTCCTCAATTTGCAAATTTGGTTCCACAAATGTGATCTCCACATTTGAATTAGCAGCCATGCCAAAAATCAGAAACTTTGGACTTGGTTGCTATGTTTTTGGAGCAAGACAAAGGGGAGAATTCAAATTCATTTCAAATTCAAATGATCAAACACAATTCAAATTCTACACCAGAATTCAAACCATTTGAATCCAGCAAATTCAAACCATGACTTGGGGTGGAAGTATAGACTTTAATTATGAGTAGCTGGGGTAAAATATCAGAGAAAAATTTTATTAAAAGAGAGGGAGGTGGGGCCCAGTAGTCAGCCTCACAACAGAGCCACCGCCTCTGTTTTGCTTCAGCCGGTCGCCGAGGCGACGCCAGCTCCTGGCGCGACCCTCTCCCGAGGACGGCACCGCGCCATCTCCTGCTTCTCGGCCTCGTGATCATCCCCGCCCCCCCCCAGCTGCAGTACCGAAACACTCTTTTGCTCCCTCGCACGCTCACAGCTGCTCGGTTTCTCCTGCAAGGAAACTGCCCGGCGCCGTTTCTGTTCCTCCCTCGCACACGCTCGCCTGAGCTCGGATGATCGAGCTCCCAGCAGCAAAATGAGGCGCAAGTGCGTGCTCCAGCCTCCACCGTTCTTCCACCTGAGTTTCCTAGCTCGTGCTACGCGCAAACCAACAATTGGCGCTGGCGTTCGGAGGTGCCCGGCGGAACCCCGTTCGGATCACCGTGGACAGCATGCTACGGCTGGTGTCACCGCCCCTTCCCTACACAAGAAAGGTGCGTTGTTGTCCGTAGTTCGTGTTGCCCAAAGCCTCATGTCAATTGATCTATCGGTTAGTGAGAATTTTGGGTTTTACCAAACCCTAGTTCATAGTGACACCTCTCGGGCTACGATCAAATTCGTCGCGCAGCAGTAGATAGAGCTCATTCTGGTCCAGGAGAAGCTTTGCTAGATCCCTACGGTCCTTCTCGCTCAAACTGCGCTAGAAACCATCAAAGACTGAAGGAGTTCTTCGAGTTTTTGTCACCGCCGGCGTTTTGCGGGCTCGGGTCGCCGGTGAGGTCCCCTCTCCGGTGGTTTTCATGGAGAGTGGGCAATGGGTCGATGTTGTCCGTGTGACACTGGTGCTTTTAGATCAAACCCTAGCCCGAAAGACCCACTATCGAGTGAGAACGAGGTCGCCGAAGTGAGGTTCAACAGGGTCGCCGGTGTGAGCACCGTTCCATCCGTTGTCATCGGCTCCCGACCCCACCATCGTGTTCAGCACGGTGTAGAACTCACAGGCGGCGAGTTTGAGGAAGTTCGGACCGCGAGAACCCCGTCCCGGCGAGCCTCGCCGGCGTGCGCCGCCGCGGGAGGCGCGGGTAGCGCGAGGAAGACGAAGGAGGGTCAGGTCCCACCGGTCAGCCTCTGTATATGCGCGGGGATCGGTCTGTGGCACCGGATCCGGTGCGGCTGCATAGGAAATAACCCCGTGGCCCCGGGGTTGCCGTCATATGAGTGGATAGCGCCACGGGTGGGGCCCACAGCCAGGATTTAAACATTTCTTCAATTTCCAGATTTAGTGCAAACTTCAAAGGACCATAACTCTCAGTAGGAATATCCAAAATTTGTGAAACAAATTTTTTTGGATTCCTCGCAGTCAGTACTTTGCATAAATACAAAGAAATTTATCTGAGGATCTTTGGAAATTTCTCCAAAATTCGTCAAATTTAAATATTTGGGAATTAATTCCAGAAGATTCCTGTTCTGGAATCTCTTCAAATTTGGCTAAGAGGTTCCTCATGATATTATGGACCCCCAGTAAAAATTTGAGCTTCATTGGAGTTCATTTTCTAGGTCAAATTGTCTTCCAAAGTTCAGCCTTTATTTGGAAATTCCAATTTAAACAGAAACTTTTTAAGAACTCCTGTCCAACTTGAAAAATTCATATTTCTCTGTTGGTGGCTCCAAAAATGGTAAAACAAATTTGGTTAGAACCATGAAGACTTACCCTAATCAGATCTTCCACTTTTAGCTATGTCAAAACTTCTGATTTGGGCTCAAAATTCAGAGAAGCCTTGTACTTGTAGGAATTTTAGAGACTACATTGTGCAATGTCATTTCTCCAAGTTTTGCTCAGATCATCCTTAGAAGGTCTAATCTTCACTGTAAAAATCCCAAAGCAATTAAGTATCCTAAATAGCAGTAGCTATGAATAGAAGTCTACTTCTTATAAATCCTTAATACTTATACACATATTTTGCTACATTTCATTTAGTGACCGAAGTTGAGGACGCACCAGAGCCCTTGGACGTCCTCCCACCAGAAGCTAACTTCTCCTCTAACTCGCAACCAGGCAAGCCCCGGTTTGCATTTAAGTACTTTTGCAAATTCTTTATTTGTATCACTTATGTCTAGGGTGAATGCTTGCATTAGAGTTAGGGTGATTGAAACCCCACTTGCATAACCTTTTAAATCCTATGGAGGGTTGAGTAGTTTACAGACTCGACAAGTAGAGAATGTCATGCTAATATGCTTAGGATCTCGGTAGAAGTCGAGTAGTTGGAATCTACTCGCGAGGTAAGATTTTGTCACACGGTTTGGTCAGCATAGAAAATGGCTTAAGAGTGGAGAAAATGAGACCCAGCAGGGGGATAGGAAGCAATGAGCGGAGGTCTCACGTGTGTAGCCCTGTTGGTGTTGATTGAGGACCGAGTCGTGTGCGGGCCTGCTGAACAAGTATCGAACAGTACCGGATGGCATACTGACATAAGCAGAAAACCGATGTAATTGGTTAACCTGGGTGTCGAGGCTTATCCAACCGTAAATAGGAGTGGGTTGAGGGTAGCAAGGTGTAAATCTGCCAGTGGGCACAGTCACACTTCACGCGGGGACCTCCTGCCCGTTACGGATGGACCGGTTCGACAATTGGGTTGCCTTTGAAAGGTTGTTGCATACAACAGAGCAGGAAGGGGTGTGGAATCACGCTTTTGAAAGTGGGTGTATGCAACGTGTTGTCGGGTGTCTCCTGATTGCAATCACCGTCCCTCGCGGTTATTTGAGTAACACTTGTTATTTGAGTACCGCTTGTTCAATGTTCTGTGACGTAGTAAGAAGAATAATAAGCTAGATGAATGATAATATGTTGTGTTGAAGTATTAATGTTTTGGGAACCATGTCTGCTGTAGACGTAGAGCTAATTAAGTTTATTTTCCACTTTGGGCATCACCACATCGGAGGAAAGCGTTTCTTGTTTGATTGTGGACTTCCGATGTGAGGGCTGCCTAACGCTCATTAAACTATTGCTAAAACTGAAAGTAAGGATCAACATGTAGGCGCGTCTTTATTGCAAAATCCTGTTTCCTATCTTACATATCCTTACATGTAGAGTTCCATGCCTAGAGTTTCCGGTTAAGCCTTGCTGAGCCCTCGTGCTCACGGTTGCAATATTTGAGCTGTATGCATGTGAGAGCTATGAGGAGGGTTCCGAGGATGAGGTGATGCCCCCGTCAGGGTACATGGCCGAGATGGAGCCCTGCACACCGCCGTGATCTTCATTGGACTACTGCTTGTGTGTAGCGTCCCCGGGCTGGACGGCTGCACTTTTGCATAGCTAGGCTGAGAGTTTAGCTGTAAATACTACTTCCGCTATTAATTAAGTTTTTGTAAAAGACTTCCGTTGTTTTATGTCAAATAAAAGTTTGTATGTTGTTCTTAATTCTTTTCGTGTGTGCTGTTGGGTGGCGCATCGCACGGCACCACCCTATACGATCCTGGAGTGGGTGAACTACAGGGTGGTCCCCACAATCGACCCCCTCACGTAACTCGGTATGCGAGCGTATGGGGTCCTACGACCTCCGCCAGACTCTCGAAGCCAAGCGGCGAACCATGGAAGGCCCCTTGGGTTCACCTTCCAACTCTTGGCCCCAACGGCCTCGCTAGGCCGGCGGCCACAGACGTGGAAGAAGACAGAGCCTGAGCTCTGGCCCCCTAGGCCCAAAAGCCTTTGGGAAGGGAATACATGGTGCTCCCTTCCCACAAAGGTTCCGAGCCCCGACAAACAACGGGAAGTACGACGTGGAGACCAACCCC
Source organism: Neostapfia colusana (assembly GCA_030760725.1). Lineage (NCBI taxonomy): Eukaryota > Viridiplantae > Streptophyta > Magnoliopsida > Poales > Poaceae > Neostapfia > Neostapfia colusana. Next base: position 4,781,469 of record JASWHV010000015.1, on the reverse strand, counting down.
GTCGTGTGGCTGGAGGACTACCACCTCGCCTGCCGAGCCGGCGGAGCGGAGGATTATGACTTCATCATCCAATACCTCCCCATCTATCTGGCCAAGCCAGCACGTGCGTGGCTCGAATACCTTCCCCTCGACAACATCTAAAATTGGGCCGAGCTCAGATAAATATTTGTCGACAACTTCTAGGGAACCTACGCGCATCCCAACAACTGCTGGGACCTCAAAGGTTGCTGGCATAGGAAGGATGAGACCCCGCGGTAATACATCCGGCGCTTCTCGAAGAAGTGCAACTAGCGCCCGGACGTCGTCGACGCTGACATCGTCGCGACCTACCTATCAAGGACGACCTGCAGGTCCCTCGTACACAAGCTTGGCTGCATCAAGCCAAGAAGCACGAGGTACCTCCTCGACATCGCCACAAACCATGCCTCTGGCAAGGAGGCGATCGGGGCCATCTTCAACAAGACAAAGCCAAGGAACCCTGACGTGGGGAGCAAAGAGCCGTCCCACAAGGGAGACAAGAGGAGGCGAACGAATGATGGCAGGCGCCCATACCCGACCAACAGTGGTTCAGACCTCGTAACGGCCGTTGAACGCTGCGAAGGCAAGAGATCGGCCATTGGGCAGGCCGACTACTTCGAGAAGTCATGCACCAACCATGCCTACCCATAAAGCATACCCTCAAATACTGCACCTTGCAGAAACGCTTTGTTAGCGTCAATACATATGTGGCGGGAGACAAGGGCAAGGGGCCCGCTAAGACAAGTCCTGAGCCCAACGAGCCAAGCTTCCCCACACCGGAGGGCTACCTCATGATCTTCAGGGGAAGTCAAGCCTACGAGAGCCACCGCAAGCAGAATCTGACAACCTGAGAGGTCAGTATCGTCTCTCCCGCCATCCCGACCTTCTTACGATGTTCTGAAGCGGCAGCCGATTTCGACCTATTGGACCACCCCGACCTCATTCCACAACCCGGGCGTTTCCCCCTGGTTGTGGACCCAGTCATAGGCCCAAAGCGCTTGACGAGGGTTCTAATGGACGGAGGAAGTGGTCTCAACATACTTTATGTTGGGACCCTCGACACCATGGGGATCCCGCGCACGAGCCTCTGTCCGACCCAAGCCCCCTTCCACGAGGTCATCCCTGGCCAACAGGCAATACCGTTGGGGAAGATTGACCTCCCCGTCACTTTCGGGGACGAGTCCAACTTTCACACGGAGACCCTCACCTTTGAGGTCCCCAGCTTCCATGGCACTTATCACGCCATCCTTGGAAGGCCAACTTACGCGAAGTTCCTGGCCATCCCAAACTACACATACCTCAAGTTGAAGATGCATGACCCCAGGGGAATCATTACAGTAGAGGAAAAGTTCTTGCATGCCCTACTGTGCGAGCAACATGGTTGCAAACAGGCCGTAGCGGCAGCCGCAATAGCAGAACTCAGCTTGGCTCGTCGAGCAACAGCAAGAACCCCTCCTGACCAGCCCTCAACCGGTCCCCCGAAGGACACGAGGATGGTCGACGTCCAACCCGGGGGCTCGGCAAAGGCGGCACGAACAACATCCTCACCGCCCGAAGACTAAAGAGGGGCGTCGCCCACCCTAGAACATATTCAAGGCGCCACAAAATTGTATTTGTAACCCCTAAGTTGGGCGGAGCTAATATATAGACATCATGGCTTATCTTTAGAATTTCGAGCTCTTTGTGACCCAATGTATTCTCCCCTCACAACGGATCCGGACCCAACCTCCAGCATCACACGACCCCCTCGTGCGAGGCCTCGGAAGCTCGCATAGGGGACAACCGGTTAAAGGACAATGAAAACTCTAAACAAAGCCACGGTCCAAAAGGAACGAAGGGGGCGCTGTTTTTTGGCAAAAGATATGCAAGACATGAAGGCTTGCGCCAAGAGACCCGACCCTATGAAGTGCGGAGCCGCGTGACCTATGGCCAAGGGACAATGATAACCCAGGACGTAGCCATGATCTGAGCGAGGCACATTGGATAAAATGCACGGGCCCCTTCCTCCGGAGTCGCGTGACCCATGGCCAAGGGACAACGATAACCCAGAGCGTAGCCATGGTCCGAGCGAGTCGTAATGGACAAAGTCCCCCCCCCCCCCCCCCCCCCGCGCAACCCACGACTAAGGGACAACAAAAACTCTCAAGGCCACAGTCCGAACGAGGCAAAGGATGTGATTTCCTCCTCAAATCACGTGAGCCTCTAATGCTTACGCTAGAGGATCTGACCTATCAAGTCCGGAGTCGTGTGACCCATGGCCAAGGGACAACGAAAACTCAGAGCGTAGCCATGGTCCGAACGAGACTCAATGGACAAAGCGTCGGGACCCTTTCTTCCCGAACCACGCCGCACGACCTACGCCAAGGGACAATGATAACCAAAAGCGTATCCATGGTCCGATAACACATGGCGGACGAAAGCCCGGGCCACTAACACGACCCGCCTAAGGAGCCCCTCAGCTCCACTCTGGAGGGGCCGCCAGCAGAACCTTTCCTAATGGCCACAAGGTCGACCCTAGGGTAAGCGTGATAGCACCACGCCAAGACCATCTGAGCTTCGCAGATGACTTCGACACCCCCGTTAGATGATGAACGGGACGACCAGCCGATCTCCGACAAAATAGAAATATACATATGAAGAAGAGCACCGCGCGACGAGAGGAGCGTACCAACCCTCGCACGGTGCTCGGGGGCTACCCATCCACTAGAGAGCCAAAAGCAACCAAGATACAACATATTTTTTTCATTCCACAAGAGGAGAGCTAGTGTTCCCCACAAATTACAAAACAAAAACCCAAGGAAGAATCCTAACTACGAAGAGGGACTACTCCTCCTTCGCTTCCTGTCCACCTCATCCTTGATCGCCTCTTCCGGGATGAGCTCAACCAAGGAGAGCGCAGCTGGAGTTACCGCGTCCTTGCCCCCCTCAGGATCCGCTATCGGCTCGCGAAGGCCGCGAAGAAGATGAATATTGAGGGCGGGGTAGTGAGACGACACGGCCCCTAGCGCCACTCGGGCCCCGCAGAAGACCCTGGCTTCCCCGACTGCCCGTCTCTAACTGTTCACTTTGCCAAGCGCCTTGATCAGCGGACCAGAGAGCCTGACTACAGACCGGTCCATGAGAACTAGGTCACATATTGACTGCCTGGCGCCCCAGAGGATGGAGAGCTCTGACCGAAGTGCTGCGAAGCGCTAGGTAACTTGTTGAAGCCAAGACTCCGAGGAGGCGAGGTTCACCAAAGTAGTGGCCAGCATCAAACCCAACATCCGATCGCAAGTCGCTGCTACCACGCGTTGTGTATTCTCCAGCGTCCGTTCCTCAGCTGAGAGGCGAACACAAAGACTCTCTACATCCTCCCCTCGAGCCTCAACCAAGTCTCTAGCGACAGTGATGCGCCCTTGATTCTCTACAACAAGACACATCACAAAGATGACAAGCCGGCGCGGATGCATGAAGCCAAAGACGGAAAAGAAGAAGGGACCAACCCGTGATTTTGTCCCTCATCTTCTCCACAACGACCAGGGCTTGTTGGAGCTCCCGTCTGTGGGCCGCCAACTCCTCCGCAGCCTGAGCCGCGCCCCCTCGCGTGGTCTCGGCAACCGCACGAAGGCGAGCGAGCTTCACGGACGACGATGCTGCCCCCTCGATCGCAGTCGCCGCTTCACAAGCTGCTTCCTCCGCAATATCCCAGGCCCTCTCGAGCTCCTCCCACACCTCTGCTAGCTCAGCCTTCGCGCGACGATGACAATTCTCACTCTCGCGAAGACACCGTTAGTCTTCAGCAGCTCAGCGAACCAGCTCCTACCGACAAGGGGGAGACCCTTCATCAAAACCCAAGAATATGCAATGGCAAGGAGAGAAGAAGAAGGCTCACCACACCACTCGGAGCCACCTGCTGTAATTGCCCAAGCACGGGTCTTGACGGCTGCACCCCGCCAAGAGACTTGACCAAATGCCAACAAGTTAGGAGCAAAGGGAACCTAGGTCTCCCTCTCACCTCCGTTCGTCCGGTCCTGAAACACCACTGACTTCGACCCCGGCAACCCTCGCATCTAGTGTCGGAAGACGCTCTGGCATCAGAAGTCGGGGGGGACAATGCCCACGACCACCACTTCACCTCCAGCGACGGAGGGACCTGGAATAGCCATCGAGCCGGAGGCCGGTGCAGGTCTCCCTCTCGCTAATTCAGCTGCCGGCAAGGCATGCCTCCTCGCCGAGTCCTTAGGCGGGGTCGCGGCTCCCAAGAGAATATTCGGCGCGCGATGGGCGTCCTGCGCAAGGGCGTGGATCAGAAAGCCTAATCGAGAAAAAGACAATACATCACCAGGGAAAAGAAAGTACCCCTCCCGCTGTTGAATAATGGCGCATGACCCGCACGACGAGGACACACTATCCTTGAAACGAGGAGCGGCGAGCGGGAACAAAAGCTGGAGTCACCGCCTTCAGCCTTTGAGCACCCAAGGACGTGGAACCGTGCTCAACGAGATCTGTCAGACCGGCCTCGACTCCCGATCGACCCTCCTCCAATGCTTGACTGTCCAACCGCCGTGATCCCTCGTCGAAGGGCATGGGCCCCCCAACGATCTGAGCACCTGACGCCTAGGCCCCCGAAAGGCTAGCGTCGGACCCCATGCAGCGACGCTCGGTGGGGTCGACGTTTGCCCTCCCCTTCGGCCCCCGATCACGAGCGATGCTCGCTTCTCTCGGTCTTCAGAAACCTTGGGCAGGCTGACGATGCCCCATAGCTCGTGAAGGTTCGGAGAAGCCGCATTTAGAGGAGGCGGCCCGGGGGAACAGGGTTCGCAGACGCCCGGCCCTAGAATCACCTGAAAGAAGCGAGACATCTACTCTTGAGAGAGCTTCTCGCTCGAATCCCAGCACGTACTGCTTGGTCCCCTGTAGAAATTTAGAGTATGGGGCGGACGCGGATGGGCAGCACCCATTGCCGAAGGAAGGTCTGAAAAAGATGGGTGCCCAAAATGTCGCTTTTCCTCAGGTTCCGGAATGTTGAAGTATCGGGTCAAGCTTCCGCATCTCCCCACTTCCAAGAGTCTTGCTCTCGAGGAGACCTGCCCGAGAAAGGCGGAAGAGCGAGAGTGTGTTCTTGATGTAGAATCACTGACGCTCCCACCTGATTGGAGGAGGAGGCAAGCGCGTGCTGATAAAGTCCGATCGCCCACGGCGCAACTCAATGACGGTGCCCCGCACGGACGACACATAGACTTGATTGGACGATGACCGCAAACAAAAGAAGTACCTCCACAACCCGAAAGGGGGGGGGGGGCATCCCCAAGAAGGCTTTGCACAATACGATGAACAATGACACCTGGAGCACGTCGTCTGGAGTCACGTGACGAAGCTCCAACCCGTATTCGTGCAGCAAGCCACAGAAGAAGTGATGCGCCAGCAGACCAAGCCCGCGCAGGTGAAGCGCGCCCAGCGACACAACCTCGCCGACCTGCAGATTGGGAAACTGCTCCTACGTGGGGACACAGATGCCGCGGACATCGCGCTCCGACAACAGCCCCATCTCCTGAAGGGCGACGACGCGGCTCTGTCGGAACTCTGACTTCGAACACGAAGACATCTCAAGAAAGACAAGAGAGACAGGAGAAAGTCGGGAGCGCTGCGCAAGACAGAAGAGCGAGAAGGGCGAACGGGGAGTACACGAGTGCGAAATGAAATCCGGGGGGACAAAAAATGTAGAGTGGGAAAAAAAAAACAACCATAGGATGACAACCGTCAGGTGGCAGGTGATAGGCGGACCCTCATGACCACCTCAACCTCGAGGAAACCATCGTCGTAACATCAATCGACCCCCCGCCGGATTAAAGCTAGATTGACTGCTAGGGAACCAAGTCGAGCGGCGCCTCCTCGGTTTCCCCGTGCAAAACCAGCCAGAAGGGTACGGAGGGCCCACCGGGCCATGACCGTTTGGCTCCGTGACACAAAACCACAAGCACGACATGGGGGTTGAGTCGAGCGGTGCCTCAACCTCAACAGAATTTGGAGGAGACGAAGGTCAACGCAACCGCGAATGGAAGGTAAGTCTCCAGCCCGCATTATGGGCTCAAAGTCCCCGGTTCATAGGTCGGCCAGCGGATGGCTCAGAAGCCGCCTAGGACGACCCCGAGCGAGGGGCAAGCGATGTGAAGCAATCTGCGACAGAGACAACTTTGGGCAGGATGAATCCTCCCGACGCTTCTATGCTTGTAGCTGAGTCCCAAAACCACGAGCGCCGAGGTAACCCCTCGAAGGGTTGGCAGGGAGCTGCCCAAGCTAGCGATGAGCTCGGGAATCACGCGCACGCCTCGAGCAGGGATTCAATGAAACGCGGGCACCGAAGCCTCGGCTAGAAAGCCCCTCGGTGCGAAGAAGGGCCAATGGGGGGCGAGGCAAACTCGCCATGAATGACAACCCGACCCCTCGAGAGAGGAATCCAGGGGCTCGCCGTAGGACCCCAACTGGGATGACCGACTGTCATGACCGGCCGCTGGAGGTTCACACGTCGCGGCTATCTAAATAAGTCAAGTACTAATAATCTTTCTTGTTGGTTTTCTTTGTTTAAATCGTGCAGGAGCGAGGCCGATCAAAGTTTACCCCCGACCAACCATCAAAGTCGGTCAGGGGCTCGGGGCCTACTGACGGAGTTCCGGACTCCGGCCCTCAGGGAAGGAGTGGGAGGACATCCTACGAAGGACGGCGGAGCAGGCCCGAGCCCGAGATCGGGAGGAGGCGGGGCGAGGAGCCCGGGGGCCGACCCGTAGGTGGGACGCTGGACCCACCTACAAGGCGATCTAGAAGGAAGTAAGAGCCTTCAAGGGAGGACCCGAGCCCGATCTCGGTTAGGAGAGAAGAAGGTGGCCTTCAATGTGGAGAAGGCGCCGCCTCAGCCAAGTGGGAGGGCACTCGAGTGCCTCCCCCTGGCCGTGGCATTGAATGTGTGTCACCTCCGATGGAACCAAAGAGGAGTAAAACACGGGACGCGCGTGCGCCTCAGAATGGACTACTCCCTAATGATGGGACGGGAGCAGGTGTAGCAGTAGGCTACGAATACGACGACTCCATCGAGTACTATCCTGCCGAGCGTACGGCGGGACAAGCCACCCCTGCCCCCACGACTTATCTCCCCACTACGGTACGGAGGGAGAGGAGAGAGTGAGAGAGAGTATAAATAGAGGGACCTGTCGACCTGAAGAGGCAGACTCTCAGACTTGTAAGAACCACCCCCATTCTTGAGTAAGAACAAGCGAGACACCCCAGCTGGACGTAGTGCATTTTGCCTGAAGGAGGATAATATTTTTATGTTCTTAGCACCTCGAGGTAGAACGTGCGGTACAATCGATCACTAGTCGGATATCCGTTAGTAGATTTATTATAAAATATTTTCATAATACACAATTTGTATGTTATTAAAGTTGATCGAATTTATAGATATTATTGGTTAAAGATAAGTTTAAACAGGGCTGAAAATAAAGTTCTACTGTGACAGAGGAAGTATCTTCATCGCAAGACACCAGTTAGTAATATAAGTAGAAAAAACGACTATTAACAAATAATTCTCCACTTGAGCATGTGACTGGTCGGTGGAGGGGTCAAATTTTCTGCAGTACTACACATGCAGTAGCAGTCGCTGACATGCGTGGATCCACATGTCAGCGACTGCACGCAGGCCCACATGTCAGCTGTATGTGCAGTACTGCAGAGGATACACACCCGGTGGCGGACCTACAGTACAGAACTGCAGTATGCGGATGCTTCTCTATTGGCTCCGCGCGAATGTGCTGCTGCTTTGTCTTTTGGCTGCCCTGTTGTTACGCGTGGCACGGGATGCGATAGATTACGATTCCGACCACGATTTCGTTGTTACCAGAGTTCTCTCCTGTTCCCTTTCATGCGTACTCGAAAATAAATAAGGTTCAATTAGACGTAGGTTTGAGTACGGATGAGAGGAGAGAAGCTGCATTTATATGCTAGCGTATGCATTCGATTCGTGGATTCTAATTATATTCGACTGTCGAGGGATCAACAAGTTTTCAGCACGAGTCCAACAGACTATCACGACCAGATGTCATTGTTTCATGCAAGATTCCATTCATCTCGGATAAACCCTTTCCTTCCAATTGGTTTTCAAGCAAGAGGCGGTTTACGGTGCACATTACCATTTTCCCTACCGAATTATCAACAGGATACGGGACTGGATATTAGTCAGGCAACATAAAACGATTGTTTCACAACATTGACAACACGAAAAGATAATCAACGACAAGGCAAAATCAAAGCTTCAATAATCTTTTCTCGTCTACAAACTCTTCGAATTCTTGAGAATGCAACAAAATATGGCACTCGACTTCTCGGCCCATGCAAAGCACAGGCGGAAACTAACTCTGCGGGGGTGAGAAAATGCCCCGACGATTTTCTTGTCAGCATAGTAATTTGGTGTAGCAATTCATGTGCCAGAAACGTAGTCTTGTTTTTTTTTCTTTTTTTCTTTTCTCTTTTTCTTTTCCTTTTTTCTTATTTCTTTTCTCTTTTCTCTTTTTCCTTTTTCTTTTTTCTTTTTTTTTTCTTTTTTTTTCCTTTTTTTCCCCTTGTTCTCATATCTCTTCCTCTGTTTTACTTCATTGATATTGGGTTTCATGTCTAGCCGACCCCAACAGGCTTGGGATAAAGGCTTGGTTGTTGTTGTTGTTGTTGCATAGTAATTTGGTCTATGAAATGGTGGACGGCATATATACTACTAGCTCTGTGAACCTTGCAGCTTGTTCTTCACAGCAAGGGCCGCCGCACCATACCACGCAGCTGCAGCCATTGCTCCTGGATCAGGGATTGAAGCTAGGAGATCGGGAGCAACGTAGGATGACCGTCCCGCCTGCAAGTGGGATACGAAAGGGGATATTATCAGGGGGGGGGGGCGGGTATGAGAATATGTATGGTGTAACAAAGTTACAATTGCAAGAGCTCTACAAACTAAGGGTGGCAGGTGAGAATCCATACCTTTGCTTGCATCTGTTTGGTTGATTCAGCACCAGCTGATGCTGCTTCAGAAGAAGCGATGAAGGCAGTTACAGGATCATCCCCAGCCTTGAGCCTCTGTTTAGCATGGTAACTTCATCAGATAACTACGGATAATACAGTGCACTGAACGAGTGGATGCAAGTAACCTGTTTCAAGATTGTAGAAGCAGGAATTAAGGCATCCAGCATGGTACGGTATCCTGAGCTGGCACCACCATATTTGCTAACGGCAGCAACAGAGGCTTCTAGAGCATCCGCCCCTGTAAAAAGAAACATATTATTGCTTATGTTGTAAATTCCAAGAAAATTGGTCAGTTACGATGGTTCTAGAGCATCAGCAGCAACATTTCTTACATTCATTAGCTGTGGTTGTTTTGTTTTTCTTTAAGCTAGCATATGCAGCCTTGCAGAGTATGTCATACCTGGAGAATATTAGGAAATACAAATTCACGTCCTCAGGAATCATATTGTCAGTAAGGAAATAAAGAGCACAGAGGGACGCAGATCTATAACATACAAGATTCCACTTGTTCCACCCATCACCCTTCGTATGGTTGCCCCAATCTCACTTATTGTCCCAGCTGCATCATTCAAAGGGTACCTGGTAAAGAGAGAAAACACTTTTATGTGTGACAACAATAAGCATTTCTACGTCATAGATAGGTGAGTTGAGCACATCTCAAAGCTGGACCCCCCCGCTGGAAGCTCCCTACCATGAGTGGTTGATAAGCAAAATTGTGCCATAAAATTAACCAGCCAACAACTATAAAAAAGAACAGTGGAAACAACATTGGCTGGCAAAAGAATGAAATGCTACTGATAAGACTTCAAAAAAGATTACACGCACCATTTCCATATGACAGGAACCAAAGTTGAAACATGACAAACATTTAAGATAGTTAAACTGTGTAAACATAATCCATAAATTATAAACAATACTAACTTAGCGCTTTTTTATATCTTCAAGAATATGCCTCCAAAGTGGAAACATGGTGTACATTGAAGAAAGTTAAACTGTGTAAAACATATATCATACAACAACAACAACAACAACAAAGCTCTTTGTCTCAAGCACGTTGAGGTATATGCTAGATACGAAACCCAGTTTAGGTTTCATATCCATAGGAATGACTGGTTTTGATGCTGGCTCGTCAAGTCTATCACAACCCTCCTCCTTTACTCGGGCTTGGGACCATCTATACCTAGAAAGGCATAGGCGGAGTTGTAAAACATATTTCATAAATTATAAATAATGTAACCTTACCGCTTTTTCATATCTTCAAGAATAGCTTTGGCACCTCTATACATCTGAAAAAATAGCAGTGAAATATTTCATCTTATACCAGAACAGACATATTCAGATAAGCATTAAAAGTATGAGACTCACTGTTGTTCCACAGTCACCGACACCAACTTGACTGTCCCATTCATTTAGGCTATCCTTGATGTTGATGATTTCTTTAGTACTTGCTTCAATAGCAGCCTCCAAAACACACCCTTGTGTGCTTAGCTCCTGAGGTTGAGTAATCTGCAAAGCAATAGCTTCATTCAGCATAACTGATGAAACTGAAAGTGGCAACTGGGACATTAATATGCCAGTTTGATGAAGAAACATCAGAAAAGGATCGATGACATCTGATCTCTATTTTTCTCCCACAGTTACCCATTCCTATTTATTGTCACATCAACTAACAACAACAAAGCCTTTGTCTCAAGCACATTAAGGTAGGCTAGATATGAAACCCAAACTAGGTTTCATATCCATAGAAATGGCTGATTTTGATGCTGGCTCGCCAGACCTATCACAGCAACAACAACAAAGCCTTTGTCCCAAGCACGTTGGGTAGGCTAGACATGAAACCCAATAATACCAAACAACTGAGAATTTAGAAATATAAGTCTTTAAGCCCTCCAAGACCAACAGAAACTCCTAATAAAAGTGCATGTGAGCTCCTACAATCAGGAAAAACAAAGAGAACAGTACAAAAAATCATAATGAGGAATTTGGTTTACCTCGTCATCCTTCAACGAAGGGGATGGTGGTACAGGAACAGGAAATTTTGCAGGTGGTCGGTTTCCTATAATCAAAATTACGTTTAGAAAATGATTATCAGATAAGAAAGTTTCCCACATGAATGCAGGAAAAACAACGAAGCCAACTAGATAGGTCTAACTTATACACCAAAAATGAAATAGCTAATAGCTTTCAAGCATACTGTAGACTTTGTGAGGTGAAGAACATTGTATAGAAACATCAAAAAAATTGTATGGCTCACTTTATATAGTTTTTAGTGAAGCAAGGTTAGCAGTTGAAAAAGGAAAGGAAAAATAAAGGAATCCTGCTACCTGTTAGAATTATTAAGCTACTATGCACCGACCAGTTGACCCCAAAAGCTTAAGCTGATGAGGAAGGGTGGGCAATTCACTTATATTTTAACACTTCTCCTCACGTGCAGGCTCCCTCGGCCCGCAAACGTGGAATAAGAGTCGGCTGCAATTTATTTAATAAATCGCGTCCGCCAGGATTCAAACTCGAGACCTCTGGCTCTGATACCATATTAAGCTACTATGCACCGACCAGTTGACCCCAAAAGCTTAAGCTGATGAGGAAGGGTGGACAATTCACTTATATTTCAATAAGAATTAATCTTATTTTTGGAATAGTGGGAGTCGTATTAGGATGAGACTCCGTAAATAAGGAAACTCATAGATAAGGCAGGTCATATAGATGGAAAGATCGCTACCATTTAATTAGGAAAGTAGAGTCCTAGTAATTTCTCACAAAAAAAGGAGAGTCCTGGTGGATCGGATCAGGAAAGTAGAGTCCTAGATGGAAACAAGATCTGGGTGTACTCGGCAACAATAAAGCCTGCCAATCAATGGAATAAAAGAATCCCCTCATTATTGCTGATTTCTATCGCCCTGGTTCCATCACCACCTTACTATCTAAGAATCTTCTATATCTAATGGTAAGTCAATCTGCTATGAGGAAGATACCTTCAGAACCAACAGGCCAAGCTGGAGCTTTAGTGGGAGCATCAAGTCTCTGCAAAATGTTTTCGTCTGACTTCATAATTGTAATAGAGAATCCTGCAAATGGAAACAGAAGTTTGAGGAAGTTGTTTGACAAGATCACAAGATAAGGTGAGAAATTACCATAAATCAAGTACACGGACTACACGCATGGCACATGAAATGCACGGTATATAAGTGGTGTGTGAAAGGGGTGGGGTGGTTTAGAAAATAAAGTGTAGTTAATGAAAATAAATAAGCAGTACACGTTAAAGCTGTTAAAGATATGGGTGTATTATATTTTCCCTTTTACGTAAGGGGTTTTCTATATAATTGTAATCTCCTATACCTCTATTTATACAGCTTTCTGGCCTCCATAATAATACAAGCACTATTCATAACATGGTAACATAGCCATAAAACTAGGGTTTTGTTCTACCCTACACCTTAGCACTTTTTTCCGCGCCGCCAGAATTTCTTTGCTTCGCTTCAGCGCCACCAGGATTTTTTTTCGTCCCGCTCTGGTCTTGCACACCTGTCACCGCGCCTGCGCCCTGCCACCGCTGCCTCCAACGGCATCCACCTGCTCGATTGCTTCTTCTGCCGCCTACGTACAAGGTGCGCTGCCGCCTGATAGTCTGCTCCAATCTTCATGCCCAAAATGGTGCTCCCGGCTGGACCATTATCGGCTGCTGCACGTTTTCGTCTGGATCACGTCGATCAGCGCACAACACTCCACCGGTGACCACAGGTGCGCCCGACTCGGTCCTGCGCTTGCTGCCCACCGCCCATAGCTCTGTACGCGCCGCCCGAGCCTGCCCCAGCCCGCGCCTCGATCGGCGCTGTTTGCGCGCGGTTCGGCCTGCGCCCTCGCCCCGAGCGCAAGAGCTCATTGATGTGTGCGGCTGTTTGACTAGGGTTTCAAAAAAAGAAAAAAAAAGAAGAAAAAAGAAAGAAAAAAATATTTTGCATCTTGCGCCGCTGCTTATTTTGCGCTCTCGCTGTCACTGCTGTCCTGTCAGGATGACGTCTTCTGGTGGTGTTCCGGTTCTGCAGTGTCCGGTGCTTTTCAATGGCACCAACTATCGTGACTGGGTTACCCGCACTCGTCTTCGTGCTACTGGTCCATTGGAACCCTCCTTAGTTTTGATTGCTCGTTCTTCGACCTCTCGACAGATTGCTCCTCCACCGACGGTACCTTCTTCAGTTCCTCCTCCTTCTGCACCTGGAGGACATGGTAGTCTTCACTGTACCTACTGCAATAAAGATGGGCATGTGGAGGTGTACTGCTTTAAAAAGAGGAAGTTTCAGACTCGTTGTTCTTCACAGGGTGCTGGTAGTGATGGTACTGCAGGTTCTCAAAGAGGGTTTGCTACTACTACAGATGATTGGTTGCTCACGTTTCTTCGTCGCCTTGCTGCCTCTACACCTTCAGAAGTTGTTGTGCTGGTTCTGTGACTCAGTCTTCTTCACCTTCAGGTACTGCTGCTGCTTCTCAGTCTTTCACTAAGGGACCACCTTCCACTTCTACTCTAGGTATCTATCCATGGATTCTTGATTCTGGTGCATTGTTCCATATGACTCTTTATCGTACCAGTTTATCTTCTTTAAGTCCTTCCTCTCGTTCTCTCACTGTTCATACTGCCGATGGTTCTCCTCTTTCTGTTGTTGGACAGGGCACTCTTTTATGTAACTCTTTTGATGTTTCCGATGTTTCTTATGTTCCTGGTCTCACCATGCAGCTTATATCAGCTGGCCAGCTCACTGATCATGACTGTCGAGTGATTTTTAATCTCGATTTTTGTTATGTTCATGATCGTCGCACGGGTCGCCTGGTTGGTACTGACCCTAGTCGTTGTAATTCCCAACGTCTATGAGAACTTGACTGGCTTTGTCTTCCTTCCGTTGCGCCTGTCTGTCTTTACGGCTCCGCCCTTGCTGCTTCATCCACTTTGTCATTTGCTCAGTGACATCATTGATTAGGACATCTTTATGCCTCTCGTCTATCTGTTTTAGTTCGTCGAGGTCTTTTAGGATCGGTCTCAGGTTCTGAGTCTTTATCTCAGTGTCAGGGTTGTCGATTAGGGAAGCAGACTCAGCTCCCTTATTCCAGTGAGTCAGTGTTCCAGCGTCCTTGAAAGTTGCCTTTGTCAAGTTTATTTCTCATTAGTATATAAGACGCATTAAATTCATGAAGGGCATAGTGGAAACAAAATGTGTATTTGCATGAGTAGACTTGTCTAATTTCACATTTGTGTAAGACCCTTCTTTAACAAAAATAAGACATTCCTTATTGTACTTTAATACTCTAGCGTTTTTCTTGCCACCTCTAACATAGCCAAGACCTTCTTTTATTAAGGGAGATCTAGAGTTCAAATATGCACTTCTTGCATATTTGAGCATCTCCTTATCAAAAACTTCTTTCTTGATTGGAGTTTTGCTTTGTGCCATCTTAAGTTGCTCCTTCAATTTAAGTATCAATTTTGCACAATCACAAGCTTTAGTGGTGGAGTGCCTAGTGGGGTCAAGTGAGCTTTTAGAAGATGAGACACTAGATTTGAGAGTCTCAAATTGCACTTCAAGTGATTTGTAAACTTTTGACAAGTTCTCAAATTTATCTTGAAGAGCAACATTTGAACTCTTGAGACTTGAACATGTCTCTTTGCACGATGCAAGTTCTAAGTCTAGTTTGTTAGTCTTCTCTTTTTCAAGTTTTAGTAAACTCTCAAATTCAAGATTTTTCTCTTTCTCAAGGATGAGTAATCCTTCTTGTTTGTCAAGAATCTCTTCCATGTCAAATACGTGTTCCATTAGACTTTCAATTTTGGAAATGGTCTTTACTCATCCCCTTAAACATGAACTCCATATCGCTACTACTACTATCACAAGTGTTATTACTAGTAATAGACTCGGAGGAGGATTTGGAGCTTACCTTACGCTTTGCCTCCTTAGCCATGAGACAAGTGTGGTTTTTGTTCTTCTAATTTTCTTGATTGGACAATAGTACCTTTTTGCTTGAATGCTTATTGATGGTTGTGTTAGTCACTTCTTCATCTTCGGATGAGGAGCTCTCATCATTTGAGTCCCACTCTTCTCTAATATGAGCAGCTCCAAAGAATTTTTTTCTTGAGATTCTTCTTATCTTGAAATTTTGTTTCCTTCTTTTTCTTCTTGCCATCATCTTCATCTCTCTTCTCACATGGACAATTAGTGATGTAATGCCCATGCTTGCCACAATTATAGCAAGCTCTTTTTGTCCTTGACCTTGTTTTGTCCTTGGACTTGTTCTCATAGCTTGCGCTCTTCTTCTTTCTCATTATCCTCTTAAATTTTCTAATGAAGAGTGTCATTTCTTCATCATCCATTGAGCTTTCATCCTCATTCTTTTCACTTGAGCTTTGTTTTTTCACTTCCTTGACTTTTGATTTCTTGTACGTCTTGAGAGTGATGTCGTGCTTCTTGGATGAGGTTGCTTTGTATAGGTCCTTCACATGTTTAACTTCTTTCTCCATCATCTCATGATTGACAAATTTTCCAAGTACTTTATCGGAAGTCATGGCATCAAAGTTGGGACTCTCACGTATCAAAGTGCAAAGTGTGAGGTTTCGCGCCGTGAAGGCTCTAATCATCCTTTTGACCACTTCATGGTCGGTCCATCTCTTGCAACCATAAACTCGACTTTTGTTGACGAGAACTTTAAGTCGGGTGTACATCTCTTGTGGAGTTTCATCATCCTTTATTGCAAACCTCCCAAGTTCCCCGTCAATCATCTCTATCTTGGCCTCACGGATAGATTTGGTACCCTCATGTGCAACCTTGAGGGTGTCTCAAATGTCTTTTGCAATCTCCAATCCGTCAACCTTGTGAAATTCTTCCTTGGACAAGGAAGAGATGATGACGGTTGCGGCTTGAGCGTTGCGATGGATTTGTTGCTCTTGATCCGGACTTCCGGAGTGAGCTCATCATCATCCTCCGGAAGTTCTATCCCTGTACATACAACGCTCCAAAGTCCGGGGTTAATAGGGATTAGATGTAATTACATATTGTGCATCTACATTGTGTAATTTGTGCCATCAAGGTGGGGGGGGGGGGCTTGCCGGAATAGAAAGAAAATTAGTTCGTATTTAAACGCTCATAGTTGAAAGGAGACCGGAAGAAGTCCTTTCACTCCTTTTTCTTCTTTTCTTCCTTCTTCTTCATCAAGGCCATGAGGCGCTCCACCTCTTCCTCTTCATTGTTTGAGGCATCGGAGTTTGTTCTTTGTCGTTCACGTCTTCTTCTTACGAACGGTGTGACGGTATTGACTTCATCCTCACTCTCAAGAGTGTAAGAGCGAGATGAGTCGACCCGTCCGCCATCGGCTTGAGCGTTTGGTTTCTTGCTTAGAAGGTTCACATTTATGTCTCCCATGACCTCTCCGAGCGGTTAAGCCCCTAATTACAGAGTTAGACTTTGATACTAATTAAAAGTTGCCTAGAGGGGGTGAATACGTTAATTAAAATTTAAAGCACAATTATCAATTGATTGTTCTGTCAGGTTCGGACACCGAAAATATTTCGAGTAAGTCCGAAATTTTCAAATAAGTCTGATGAAATCAGACTTGTCCGAAGCCAGTCGCAGCGGAAATAAATCTAACCAGTTCTAGATCAAGTATATAAGCAATATGGTTTAGAGATAGTTGTAAAACAAGTCTAGCAGCCTACTAAACAAACTTGACGATCTAAATGCTAAAGTATTCCAATGCTAGGGTTTGATCAGTCACAAGCAAGAACCATGATATGAAGTTGACGAATAAGTAAATAGACACAAGTGGACACGAAGATTTGTTTAGCGAAGTACGATTCCACATAGGAATCTACATCTCCGTTGAGGTGTCCACAAAGTATTGGGTCTCTTTTAACCCTAACCCTTGCCAAGTGATCACAAAGATCAAACTTGGTTGTTCCACTATCAAGCCAAGGTGATTACAAACTTCCCGGGTCTCACCACAAGTTGGGAGTCACCGGGCGACACCTAGCCGCCTAGTAGCAATGCTCCAAGAGTAATAAACACAGATCACGCAGCAAGTAGGTGTGCATCTCAACAAGCTTAACCCTAAGATCTCTTCTTAAATCTCCTCACAAAGTCTCAAATCCTCACAAGATTCAAGAATGAATGCTAGAGAGTGTGAGAGAGTCTAGGAATGCTCAAGAACACCTTTGAAAGCTCTGTGTTCATCTATCTTCAAATGGGGACGAGATCCCTCCGTTTATAGGGCTCCCCAAAATATGACCGTTGCCAACAACTAAAGTTTAGACATGTCTGAACTCCACTTCGGACATGTCTGAGATTGGGGACCACCAACGGTAAAATAATGTACTCATTTGACACTAAGTCATACTGTACTTTTGATTCCACTTCGAACATGTCCGAACTCCACTTCGGACATGTCCAACGCTAAACAGAAGGTACATCTTCGAACACTTCGGACATGTCCGAACCTATACGAGGGTACATGTCCGACTTCTTCGGACATGTCCGACCCTAAATAGAAGGTGCGTTTCCGACTTTTTCTGACATGTCCGACCTTCTGGACTTAGGAAGTCCCAGAAACCCTAGACATCAGACATATCCGAATTTCTTCGGATATGTCCGAATCTACACAGAAGGTACTTCTCTAAAATCTTCGGACATGTCCGAGTCTATACAGAGAGAACTTTTTCGAATCTCTCTGACATGTCCGAGGTTTTTGACCTAACGACTCTTTTCGACACTAAGGGTTGTTTTATGGAATTGAGCTTGCTTTTCTTTTGCTGTGTGTCGTGTCCCTCTTAGTAATGCATTCCTACACTCGAAAAGATAAAAACTCTAATTCCATTGTGTAGTTTCACACCTTCTTCTTCATTTCCCTTTTTGAAAAGCCCTCAATCTCTTCTTGCCATCCAACCTTTCTGCACATAGATTCATTAGTGTTTTAATTGTTCGTCATCAGTCCTCCAAAAGCCACACGGGGACCTAGATGCACTTTCAGTCCTTTTGATCTTGTCCACTCAGATGTGTGGGGTCCTGCTCCTTTGTTTCAAAAGGAGGACATCGATATTATATCATTTTTATAGATGATTTTTCTCGCCACAAATGGGTTTACTTTTTGAAACATCGTAGTGAGGTTTTATCTATCTATAAAACTTTCTCGGCTATGATTCGCACCTAGTTTGACACGTCTATTCGTTTTTTTCGTGCTGATTCTGTTGGTGAGTATCTCTCTGATGCTTTTCGTCAGGTTCTTTCTAAGCAAGGTACTCTTGCTCAATTTTCTTGTCCTGGCGCTCATGCTCAGAATGGCGTTGCTGAGCGGAAGCATCGTCATCTCCTTGAGACTGCTCGTGCTCTTCTAATTGCTTTTGTTGTCCCCCCTCATTTCTAGGCCGAGGCTATTTCTACTGCCACTTATTTGATTAACATTCAGCACTCAACTGCTCTTCAGGGGGGATTCCTTTTCAGCGTCTCACTGGCAAGACACCTGACTATGCCAACCTTCGTCTTTTTGGTTGTGTGTGCTATGTATTGCTCGCGTCTCGTGAGCGCACTAAGCTTATGACTCAGTCGGTCGAGTGTGTTTTTCTTACAGTGCTGAGCATAAGGGGTATCGTTCTTGGGATCCGGTTGGACGACGGATGAGGACTTCACGAGATGTTTTTATGAGACACGTCCTTTCTATCCTCGTCCTTCTTCAGACACCTCTTCTGTATCTGTTGTCGATCCTGTTTCATTCTTATTTTTCCCTGATACCCCTGTTGCTATTATGCCTCCTTCACGTTCAGTGCCTCTCTCGGTGTCTTCTTCGGAGCCTTCTCTGGTTCCTAATGATACTATGAAGCCTCCCGTGACACAGGTTTATACTCGACGAGTTGTGTCTTATTCGGATGTGCCATCTTCCTCTGACGAGCCATCTACTCCAGTTGTTTCATCTTCTTCTGATCACCCATCTTCTCCAGCCGAACTTGTGTCTCCTGATGTAACCTCTTCCGCTGAGAAGTCATCTCTTTCTGATGACTCTTCTCCTGAGCAGGCTCTTGGACGTGGTCATCGCGCTTGCCGACCTCCTGAGCGGTATTCTTCTTCTAGTTATGTTGCTACCGTTCTTTCTTAGCCGACTACGTATCGTGATGTCATTCTTCATCCAAAATGGCAACATGCGATGGCTGACGAGATTGCTACTCTTGAACGCACTGGCACGTGGGAGCTTATGACCTGTCCTCCACGTGTTAGTCCTATTACCTGTAAGTGAGTTTAAAAGGTTAAGAGTCGCTCTGATGGTTCACTTGAGCGATATAAGCCTCGACTAGTCGCCCGTGGCTTCCAGCAGGAATATGGTCGTGACTATGATGAGACTTTTGCTCCTATCGCGCACATGACCACTGTTCGTACTCTTCTTGTTGTAACCTGTCCGTGACTGGTCCATCTCTCAGCTTGATGTGAAGAATGTCTTTCTTAATGGTCAGCTACGTGAGGAGGTTTATATGCAGCCACCGCCTAGGCATTCTGTTCATGAGGGTATGGTTTGTCGTCTTCGTCGTTCTCTTTACGGCCTTAAGCAGGCTCCTCGTGCTTGGTTTCAACGTTTTGCGTATGTGGTTTCTCTGCTAATGCTCATAATCCCGCACTTTTTGTGCACACTTCGTCTCGTGGTCGCACTCTTCTTCTTCTCTATGTCGATGATATGATCATCACCGGAGACGATTTTGAATACATAGCTTTCATGAAGGCCCGTCTCAACAAGCAGTTTCTTATGTCCAATCTTGGTCCACTGCGCTATTTTCTTGGTATTGAGGTTTCCTCCTCCTCTGAGGGAATTTATCTGTCTCAGGAGAAGTACATTCGGGATCTCCTTGATCGGGCTTCTCTTACTGATCACCGGACTATTGAGACTCCCATGGAACTCAATGTCCGTCTTCGAGCCACTGATGGTGAGCCTCTTGATCCAACTCGTTACCGTCATATTGTAGGGAGTTTAGTGTATCTTGATGTCACTCGTCCTGATATCTCGTACTCTGTTCACATTCTGAGTCAGTTTGTTTCGGCTCCCACCCAGATCCACTATAGTCACTTGCTTCGTGTCTTGCGTTATCTTCGTGGGACTATCTCTAGACGCTTGTTCTTTCCACGCTCTAGCTCTCTACAGCTCAAAGCATATTATGATGCTACTTGGGCTAGTGATTCTTCTGATCGTCGATCTCTTTCTGCTTATTATGTTTTTTTAGTGGTTTCCTCATTGCTTGGAAGACTAAGAAGCAGGTAGTAGTTTCTCGTCCGAGTGCAGAGGCTGAGTTGCGTGCTATGGCTCTTGTGAGTGCAAAGGTTACATAGTTGTGGTGGTTGCTTGAGGATTTTGGTGTTTCTGTTGATATGCCAACTCCTCTTTTGTCTGACGGTACAAGTGCTAGCAGTATTGCTCGTGATCCGGTCAAGCATGAGCTTACCAAGCATATTGGTGTTGATGCTTCTTATACACGAGCACGGGTACAAGATGGTGTTGTTGATCTTTAGTATGTGACTTCAGAGCTTCAGCTGGCTGATTTCTTCACGAAGGCACAGACCGAGCTCAGCATAGTTTTTATCTCTCCAAACTCAGTGTCCGTGATGCATCTTGAGTTTGAGGGGGGTGTTGTTAGATATAGTCTCGTTTTTCTAGAGTAATTAGAGTTAGAGATAGAGTCCAAGTCAAATAAGAGTAGGAGTCTAGGTAGTATTAGATTAGGACTCTGTAAATCGGGGCTATATATATAGCCCCCCCATTGAGAATAAATCAAGAGAACAGTTTAGAGAAAATTAACCCCAGATTTCCAACAATTGGTATCAGAGCTAGGATTCAAGATCTAACCTTGTGTTGCCCTCGGGAGGACGAACTCTCGGGGGCGGCGCGGCCAAACTGGCCCGGAGAGGTTCACGGGCGAGCGAGCTCGGGGACAAAGGGGTCGAGGCCAGGTGGTGGCGTGCTTGACGGCCCGGCGACGAGGGCAGCAAGACTTGAGGCCACCGACTGCCGCTGCGTCGGTGCGCGCGACGGGTGGTGACGGAGACGGAGCCATCCATGGAGGTCGCATTGGAGCGATTCCGCGTGGAGACTGCCGAGGAGATCGTGTCGGCACGAGCGCGGCCAGCGGACGGGCGCGAGGAGCGCGGGCCGGGCGCCAGCGGCGCGCGCGGCAAAGGCGGCGCGAGCGCTGCCAGGGCGGGCGCTAGCGGCAAGGGCAGCACGAGCGCAGCCAGGATCAGGTCCGCGAGGCGGTCGAGCCGGATCCAGAAGGAGGGTGAGGCGGACGCGAGCGTGGAAGCTCGTTGGCGGCGCGAGGAGGAGGCTGGTGTCAGCGGCTGCTGCCAGAGAAAGGAGGAAGAAGCGGCAGCTGTGGAGAGAGAGGCTGAAGGGTTAGGGTTTCTATGTGGGCCAGTTGGGCGTGGACCAGTTGGGCTGGTCACCGGGCCTGTTTCGTTGATAACAGTAAAGGAACACGCTACAGGCTGTGATGGGCTAAGCCCTTCTACACACATGATGCAGAGAAACGGACCAACGGAAGATGAGCTGGTCCTTCACTTTCTCCGACCACGGCTGTGTGGTTTTCCACTGCGTGAGGCAAGCATTGTGATAGAAGCAGACTTCTATGATGTGACGCCGTGGGACCTTTTGACAAATTACGGCCTGCGTGACTTGGGATACTTCTTCATGTTACGCAGGCGGAGCAAGCCTCAAGTACAGCGGTCCGACGGCGGCGGCATCTGGAAGCATAGGGCGACCAAGTGCACACAGTCAATTTCCAACATGGGAGTTGTGGTGCAGTGGCGTATGGTTAAGTTCTGCTTCTACATGCATGGAGAACTCGGGAAGCGTCGTAACACGGGATGGATCTTGGAGGAGTACGAGATCACTGACCCAAGGTGATATCGCCACGACGATGAAGGTGAAGAAGAAGAATATTGGGTGCTCTGTCGCGTGAGGAAGAGCAGACCAATGCGAGGTGTGCTCGAGATGAAGATGTGACCATCTCGAGTATGTGGTAGGAATGAAGATGCACCCATTTCGAGATCAAATACGGAATGAAAACATGCCCATCCCAAAATTGAGTGTTCGAGGTGTAGTGCCCACTCCAGGGTTGTAGTGCCCAACCCAAATTCGTGTTCGGGATGTAGTGCCCATCCTCTAGTGTGTGCAGCGTGAAGTGACCATCCTGGAGGTGTAGTGTCCACCCCAAATGCATGTGTAGGGTGGAAGTGTGTTTCCATCCTAATTAGTGTGAGTGTGATCTAGAAAAATGAGATTAGGGGATGATT
Source organism: Neostapfia colusana (assembly GCA_030760725.1). Classification (NCBI taxonomy): domain Eukaryota; kingdom Viridiplantae; phylum Streptophyta; class Magnoliopsida; order Poales; family Poaceae; genus Neostapfia; species Neostapfia colusana. Next base: position 4,759,117 of record JASWHV010000015.1, on the reverse strand, counting down.
GTTAGATATAATCCCGTTTTTCTAGAGTAATTAGAGTTAGAGATAGAGTCCAAGTCAAATAAGAGGAGTCTAGGTAGTATTAGATTAGGACTTTGTAAATTGGGGCTATATATATAGCCCCCCCCCATTGAAAATAAATCAAGAGAATAGTTTTGAGAAAATTAACCCTAGATTTCCAACAGGTGTTAGAGATATAGGGGTGTATTTATATTTTTCTTTTTACGTAAGGGGTTTTCTGTATAATTGTAATCTCCTGTACCTCTATTTATACAGTCCTCTGGCCTCCATAATAATACAAACACTATTCATAACAAAGGCATACAAGAACTGACCAGCCATATCAAGTGAGGTCATAAGTGAACCAGTGTAGACTCTGTCGACAGCAATCCCATACTCCAGTTGTAACTCAGGAACCGCTTTCCTTGCTGCAATCATAAGTTCCATGATAGGAGTAGCACCCAATCTGTACAAAGAAAACATGGGATCAAACAAGTAGCAGCACAATGGACTCAACTGAGAGTAAACGATGCAGGTGAAGGAAATTGATATACAGATTATGTGCCTTCTCAGAGACATCAAATATCATCATAGTATGTCTCATAGTCAGGGTTGTGAATCCACGCCTGGACGCCTAGGCGCCCGCCGGCCGCCGGGACGCCTAGGCGGTCGCCTAGGCGAGCGCCAGGCGAGGAGGGGAGGCGGCGGCGGGTCGAGGAGGGAGGCGGCGGCGGCGAGCAGCAGCTGCGGGCGGAGGTGGCGGCGGTAGGCGGAGGCAAGGTCGGCGGGGGGCGGCGGCGGCGGGCGGAGGCAGAGGTGGCGGCAGCGGCGGGTGTCCAGGGCGGACGCGGTGGTGTGAGGGCGGACCAACGGACACGGGCAGGAGGCAGCGGGAAGGCTGGGCCGATTGTGAACCGTCGGATGGGATCCGACGGTGCTCTTTTCAACTCACGACTTATAAAAACCCATCCCACCCTAACCCTAGCCATTTTATTCTCACACCCCCACTTCCCTCTCCACTGGCGGCGGTGGCGGCGCCGCGAGGGGCTCGCGGCGGGGCTCGCGGTGGCGGCGGCGCTGCGAGGGGCTCGCGGCGGCGGCGAGCCCGCGACGGCGGCGGCAGCGAGTGGCACAACATCTACGGTGGCAGCAGCGACCTTACCACGGCGGCGGCCGCCGGCCGGCCGGCCAGGCGAGTCGACCGCCTCAAAAACGCTGCTCATAGTAAGTTGTTAAACAATATAAAAACATCTTGTGGCAAGGTTGCATGTACTTTCGAAAGAGGAAAGTTGGTAAACAAGCATGTTCAGAAAGATAAACACATGGGGAATGCAACTCAGTGTGATTTAGAGAAAAAACTTCCAATGCCCTATCAGACTCAGTCCTACAACCCCTTGAAGCTATACCTAGGCTATCCAAGTTGCAGAATGAAGGGCTTTAGAAGTCACTTACCAGACAGATTCTCTGCACCATAGTATGAGCTGGGTAGAGATGATACTGATATGACAACTTTCTAAGCAGGCTCATTTGTTTTATGAGTGCGGATTTTACGTCCAGGGGATCCCGCGCCCCCAATACCAAATTCTGATGTTGAAATATTTCAAAAATTTATCGAAAAATCATATGTGTAGTACACATGAACTTAAGTAGGACTATAGAATTTAGCATCCGAGATGTCAAGAAACAAAATGGCAAAGAATCAATGGCACTGTTCATCATATGCAAACAATGCCCCTTGTGATTTTTGAATCTTGATATCAAAGATAATTTTGAAGATGATATTTTGTAGGTTTTCATATCTCTGTGTGCTACTTACATGAGTTTTTATGGATTTTTTTTAAAAGTTGAAGCATGTAAAATTCTCGCATTTTCAATAAGTGGGGTGTGTGCCAACCCTGAGGCACCAACGAATTACTCTTGTTGTATAATCAGCATGAAAGGGATTTGAGATTTATCACTTAACAACCCTCATATATATTAAACATAAACCAAGACAACGGTTGAAAAACTATGCACCTTAGGTCAGACAATAATACCCCAAAACATTAAAACTATCCAATCACTGTGGGCGCATACAATTATCCTCATCATAGCAGAATGTGTCAAAAAGAACTTATATCTGTTTTCAACTTGTATCATTCAATTCATACAGCATGGAAAATTATCAGATATGTAATTACCCATTGATTAGGATGACAGCATTGCTCCCTCTTGTGATAGGAAGATATTGGGTTTCCTGCAAGGGTGTAAGATCACAACATGAATAATTATAGGATAGAGGACTATAGAGGTAACAGTAGAAAGTTTCCTTTCTGCATTCAAGTGTTATGATTCAGATGCATGTGTAACAACAACAACAAAGCCTTTGTCTCAAGCACGTTGAGGTAGGCTGGATATGAAACCCAAATTGGTTTCTTATCCATAGGAATGGCTGGTTTTGATGCTGGCTCGCCAAGCCTATCACAACCCTCCTCCTTTGCCTGAGCTTGGGACCGGCTATACCTAAAAAAGCAGATGCATGTGTATAACAGGGAAACCCATGGAAGAAGACGATAAGTCCCTTTCATGTAATTCACATTTCATATTACATATCAATTAAATTAATCCTAGGACCATTTTTTAACATGGACACTTCCTACTGTTTCCATGAAAAAGAAGACAAGATACAAGAACCATTTCCTACATTTCAGAGTATCTCAACCTAAAAAGAGCTCACATTACAATGAGGAATGGAAAACATGGTGCCAAAATGAAAGAGGTCGATAACAGAAAACTAAAATTAATATGCCAGCAGTGCAGTCAAGACAGATCAAAATTTGCATTATGTTCAATGAATGGAGAAATAAAAAGGACATTTAATATAAATTTGCAAATAAGAAGGTTACCTGTGATAGTATCTGCTTAAGAATGTGCTCTACAAGTACATCAACTGGCTGCAGATCAACAACAGCAACACCTGGTTCTCCATGCTATGAAAATGAAATAAATACATACTTCTTATTTCATGATATTGTAGATTTCAAGTTCTCAATGTACTTAAAACAAGCATATATGCACAAAAACTATATATTCAAATATTTCAAGTGTTTATTTAAGTGATATATGAGGAACTGGCAGTCACAATTCAAATGGCTTCAACTTACAATTCCAAGGCCAAGCTCCATTTGCTTTGGACCCAAACGATCAGATGTTACTTGTCCAGGCAAGGTGCATACAGAAAGTGCAACTCCCATTGTACCCACAACCTCAGATGCATGTTTTGCTTCTGCTGCAACATCTGCAAGAGATAAACCAGCATCTGCAGCAGCCCCAGCAACCTGTGAAATAAAAACAAACTTAAGGTTTTCGTCACATAACACAAAATAAAATAAGTACAAGAGAGCATTTTTTCATTCAAGTTTGAACATTCATAAAATGTTGATACTAGTGCCAGAGTATGTTCAGCATGAAAAGTTACTAAAATATATCATATTAAGAATCACTCATAACACCCCCATCAACAAGGGAAGCTGAAAATGTTTGGTTCAATCAAAAATCAATTACTCCTACAGAAAGTTATGGGATTGTTACAACTAGTTATGTACTTATGTTATTTAGTGTGTTCCAATGCCACATCTAGCACATACCAAGAATGTTCTGGGTATATGGTGAAAGTTGGTGAAATAGATGAAAAAAGTTGCTTGCATGAATAAACAGTCAATTGCTTGAAAGGAGTACCATTTGCTCAGGTCAGCATTACTCAGCCAAAATGTATCATCCCAATAACTGAGAAGATAACTGAGAGAGGGATAATAGAGAACAATGGGCAAAAAATAAAGTACCTTATGCACAAGAATTGTTCCAGCTAAACCTCTCCTGCCAGCTATCCCCCGAGGTGGTGGAAGGGCGCAGTCATCCCCAACAATAACCATCTGCAATGGGAGGATAAATATTGAATTTCGATTACCATAATAAGTTATATGATGCTTGTATGTTTTTCAACCTCAATCTTGTAGCCTTCAGATTTTGCCTGCTCCGCTGCTAATCCAAAATTAAGTCTATCACCAGTGTAGTTCTGCAAATATTTAACAATTGAAAGTAAGAAGGATGCAATATAGCAAAGGACTCACTGATGCAATACCTTTATGGATAAACTTCAAGAGGAACTAGCGCTACAGAGTAAATGTTTGAAAGACAATGTTAGAATCACTGTTTCAGGTGCATCAGTATCTGAAATAGCAATCATCAGGACTGTTTCTCCTGAAACATTACTCTAAAAGAACTTTTCCTCAAAACATGTACATAGTACGGAATTCATTGAATGAGAGCAGGTATAAGGCAGTGCCAACCACAAAATAATGGAATCACCAGATAGTATTCAAATACTAATATCAAGTCTGCTCCCTCAATTCACTTTTGAGTATCTTATCAGGGCTATTATTCACAAGTAACAATAAACTTGATAAATGGTTTTAGCATGATAGAAAAACATTGATCTGGAATTACAGAAATGTTATATACTTTGACAACAACTTGTATAAAACTATGACAAATATGCGAAATGATATTTTTAGCACATTTTACTCCCTTTTTTGTCGATGTGTGTAAATATGCATAAACAAAAGGAAAAGGGTGAGCAAGTGGTAGCAAAATGTAAACATGGTAGTAATAATAATAAGTGATCAATCCTAAGCATCAGATAATCCAGACAGCACAACTTTGCAGACATGTTAAGTGCACCTATTATCTCATGATTGTCGTTTTCTTTAAGTATACCTTTACTATCAGAAGGCATCCCATGGGACCTGTTACAGCTCGAATAGCCTACAATTAGAATGCAGTTGGAATATGAGATAGAGTGATTAAAACAAGGAAGGCAGCTTGACAAGGTTTTATGAAAGACACGTACAGCTAAAATGGAATCAACAGGTGGAGAAGCAAAGACATCTCCTGAAACAGCGGCAGTCAACATCCCTGGCCCAACAAATCCAGCATGTGTTGGTTCATGGCCACTTCCACCACCTATTAAAAAAAATCAGCATGCAACAGTAAGCAGTTACAGTATCATAGCAATATAAAATCGAACTTGAACTAATGACTATCCAGACCCAATCTTTTTGAAACAATTAAAATAAATTAAAAAATGTTAAGGTCGTCAGAAACTAAGTGTACGACAGGATAATAGTATGTAAACACCAGAATGGACACATCAAATCTTCCCTGCGAGAGCCATGATTCGCCATCGCTCACAGGGGAAAGCAGCATTCATTTTTCTATGACAATGTCGTGACATGCAGCATTCCATGTTTGCCGGAAATACATTCTCTTCTAAGATTACAGAAAACATTTCTAGGATAAACCTAATTATACTATGTCAGTATACAAACTTTGTGGCCTGAAATTGGCTAAAGAGGATATATGAGTGCTCACAGAAAAACTTATCATAGTCAAAATTGATGAAATGTTGTTTCCGCCAAGCGGAGTTGCCTGTGTGAGGCATCAAAACAGCCTTCCCAGCGAGTTGATGAATGGAGCGAGAAGAAAGCTTTCCTACAATTAAGCAAATGCAAATTGGACCCTGCCTATTCTAGCGGAACAGTCTCCCAAACAAAAGCACAGTTCAATCAAAGCAGAACGAAACTACCTGATATGACTGCAACCTTTTCATAGGCACCACGAACGACATCAGCTCGAATAACAACCATAATCTGCGCAAATTTCCGAAGAAATGCGTCAGAAAATGCACGCCAAAACCACTCCAACTCGTTCACTCTCTCGAATTTCACCTGAGGAAACCCATCCAGATACTGGAGGCCTGGGTATGTCTCCACCAGTCCTTCAATGAACTCCGTCACCACATCTGCAAAGAAAAACCAAGCTGAAGACCCGCTGAGTCTATGGGACGCGATTAAACCCTAGCAATCGTGGAAAAACTGCCCAGAATTGAGAGGGAAATGGGGGAGAATGGACGTGTGGGACGGTTACCGTTAGGATCGTTGATGAGCTTCTTCCCGTGCAAGGCCATGGCGAGGGGCTCCCCGCAGCAGCGCAGCTCCGGCGATCGCCGGCAGCGGGGAGGGGCGAGAGATTGAGGGGGTGAAACGGCTAGGTGAGCGGTACGAAGCAAGTCGCCTCCCCCTCCCCTGTTCTGGGGGTTCTGTGGGTTTTTGCTTGCACCGGGAGCTTATCCTCTTATAGGCGCGGATTAGTAGAACCACAAACACGCAATGGTGGAATTCTGTGTGCTATTTCCGGTTTTCCTTCGGGGAAATCATAGTCTATTTCATTATTGATTTGGGAAGGTAATAGATAATGTGGTTGATGGTTGTTGCTCTTGAGATGACGGTGAAATAAATCATTTGTGTTCAATTGATACTTTGAGGTAGATTAAAAAATTATGATATACCGTAACAACTGCAAAATGGATATATACTTTTTTTTGAACAACTGAAACAAATATACAGTTGTGAGAACAGAAATAAATTCTTAGTGGGGATTATTTTTTCTTGGTATAGGAAGATTAATTTCTTAAATGGAAATAATGATCCTGCAATATTCTAATCGGTAGGAATTCTCCTTGCAAGATAGTGACATTCATGTTCTGTGAAGTCAAATGCCTTAAGTCATAGATACCTGCTGATTCGTTTTATACGGATTTTCCTTTCAAGGATCGAGGTTGAACATGAAAACAAAATCAAAGCATGCTATCTCAAACAATAGTTTACTTTATAATATTCTTTCTAGAACATTGCAATAAAGACTTTCAGTCCAATGACAGTATAAAAGAAGCACGAAGCAGTGGTGGAGTCAAAGTGGATTGGGAGGGGCGCTCATCTTGTCTGTCCAATTGCTCCAAGTATTATATGAAGTGAATGTATTTGTCATCCTTTGTGTAGAAGGAGAAAACACCATGAGACCAAATATGAGAAACAAAAGGGCCGGTGCTAATCATACAATTTGGGGGGAGGCGTATGTCAAGGATGGAAAGGGGTGACTTGGATCTTTCAAGAAAGGGACAAACGGGACTGCCCGGTGACTCTCGGCCGTCCATCACACATCGGACAGCGCACATGGACCACTCGGCCAATAACACTGAAATCAACAGATCGCTACAAGGGCTGTTTCCTTTATCAAGGAGGGAGCTGCTGCACGGCACCTCAACCACGCAAGCAATCAAGTTGACAAGCTGTGCGCAGTGCAGAACGCAAACCAGACCAAGAATCCATTTGACGCCGCACAGTCGCAGACAACACATGTCACCAACACAGCAACCAACCACCAAGGAGTAGAGTACGAGGAGATCAATTCACGTGCAATTCAACTCCGATTGAATCGCGTCAATGCATATCATCAGAGGGGAAGAGGCGTCTAAATTATTGGACACCACACGTGCGGCCACACAGGCGCAACGCACAATTTGCATACTCGTACGTACGTATCCCTGAAAAAATTATCGGGATTCAATGGGGGAGGCGTGAGTAAGCCGTCACCGTAGGTAAATATATTCCTTGTCCTGCTCGACTGCGCTCGTATAATCGACGCCGGCAGGCAAGGCCTTTCGCCGTCCTCGCTCTGCAGCTGATTCAGACCGCGTCATCGCCTTCCGGAGGCGGCGAGGCAGCCCGCTCGCTCATCCTCCGCGCTCTGCGGCTCCCGACCAGAACCTGCGTCAGGCTCAGACCGACGGATCGGCCGGCACGGTACGGCCAACTTCGTCAGATCCTGGGGCTCAGCCACGCCACGATGTCGTCCATCACCTTGTCCTTCTCGGGCTCGATCAGGAGGTCATGCAGCAGCCCGTTGTAGAGCTTGATGGACTTGTCCGTGGACGAGGACTGCTCATACAACGCCCGCGAACCCTTTGGGTCTGTCACCAGGTCGTCGGCGCCGTGAAGCACTAGCATCGGGACGGCGATCCTGTGCAGGTGCTGCTGCAGGTAGGACGTCAGGCGGAGGATCTCGTAGCCCGTCCTGACACGGATCGAGCCGGTGAACACGAGCTGGTCCGTGTATTTGGATTTCAGGGCCTCAGGGTCGCGCGACACAGGTGGCCCTTTCCTGTGCGACCCGGTGAACTGGTACCTAGGTGCCATGAGCGCAAAAACTGGTGCCATGACCTGCAGTAGAGACAACAGAGAATCTTATAAGCATAAAGGAACACTGTTTTATGTTCAAATAAATCAAATAGAAAATAGCGAAACAATTTTCATATACCACTGGCCAAGCTTTTTTCCAAACATCAATCTAACAATCTACATCAAATTGACTTCTTTTTTCATGAGTGGAGAATCTATTGATTAAGAAAGTAAACATACCCTTATGATTGGGTGGGCAGGCTGAACGCGAACGGCTGGAGACGTCAGAACAATACCGCTTATGCAAGTTTTTACCTCCGGATCAATTGCAGCCTGTCAAAAACCAAAACAACAAATAGAGTTATGCAGGGCAACACGAGTGCACAAACACGCCATTGTGGAACTGAGCACCACTAACGCAGTTCACATGGAACAACGGACGTTACCTTCAGGATGATACCTCCACCCGTTGAATGTCCAAAGCAGAAGCATGGAAGACCAGGGTTCTCAGCTAAGACTTTCTCGAGGTACATTTTCTGCATTGAATAAAAGGGTTTGGATTAGAATTTAATACAAAAGGTTTAAACCAATAGGAGAAGCATTCAACTGCTCATACCAAGTCACTGACGGCATGATCCAGAGACTGAACATATCCATGTAGACCGTCACTTCCACCATGGCCTGTATCACATAATATTCTATACAGGTTAGAAAAGGCAAGGAAATCACTCATGACGAATATCATTACGTTCCTGCAGTCAGATCATATTGATTTGACAAATTCTGAGTAACGATCAGTTCATTATCCAGTGGTTTCTTTATTACAATTTGGTTCCTACTTCCTACTCACTAAAAGGATCTAGAATCTCAATTTCTGCTTTTGCCGTCTTACATGGTAACTTAGAATCTATTCCACCAACAGAAAAGCAAAACTGAGAACTGAAATATCTGTTCACAGGCCATTTACTTCTTTTGGAATTGTTTAGTGATGTTGTAATCAGGCAGACCTTTTACTGCTAAATATCAAATGATCAGTCAAGAAATGAGAACCCGCCAAATATTTTTGAAAGGATGGTCTTGGGTTCGAACCAGCCTCTCTGCAAAAGTAAGGGTAAGACTGTCTAGAAATAACCCTTCCCCAGACTCCACATGAGAGCCTTCGGCACTGGGTACGTGCTGTGGACGCCTTTGTGGGCCGACACTACAGCCGGCGTAGGCCCAATAGCGCCCACAGCCCAGCCGCATGAAGCCCAGGCGCAGGAACCTCTTAGAAAGGAATAAAATACCAGATTGATCTATTAAAAATAGTATCTGTTTTAGATGAAATAAAATAGAGAGATAAGGAATAAAAGATAACAATTAGAGATAGGATCTGTTTTAGATGGCATAAAATAGAGAGATAAGGGATAAAAGATAACAAAATGATCTATTAGAGATAGAATCTGTTTTAGATGGAATAAAATAGAGAGATAAGGAATAAAAGATAGAGTCGATTGAGGGGTGCCCAACCGAACCTATCCTGGCCGCGCGGCTGCTAGGGGCGCAGGGGTCTCCCTGCCCCTATATAAACAGCCGCAGCCCCCCTTTGTAATGCATCCATGAAAATAAGAATTACCCCATTGGGTTGTTCTTCTCCTTGGGTCACCGTGGCTACGAACCCTAACCCTAGCTGCCGTGACAACTCTCCCCCGCCCCCACGCTACCCTCTACGCAGCGACCCGACATCCTCCTCGCTGCTGCTTCCGCCTCTGCGCAGCCCTAGGCGCAGCAGGAGGCCTCCTCCCACCACGATTCACAGCATTTGGTATCCAGAGAGTACGGGGCAGCGACCATGTCCGGCCCCGTGGACGATTCTAGGACTTCCACCCTCCAAGATCTCGGCAACATGATGAGCAAGATAACGGGGCAGATCGACACCATCAACAAGCACTTGAACCGCCACGATATGCGCCCTGCGCGCGTTGAGAAGGCACCGGAGCGGGAGCTCCCCGGTGACGAGGATCTGCAACAACACACACCGCAGGGCAGCAACCTCCGCCGCAACGGCGGCAGCGGCAGGGGCGGTGGCGGTGCCGGCGACGACCACCACTACGGTCCCACGCGCCCCTCGGGGCGCCCGACCTTCGACGACGGCGGGCGCCGTCACAAGATCAGTTTTCCCAAATTCGACGGGGAAACCGATCCATTACCGTGGCTCACCAAGTGCGAGACATATTTCTGCGGGACACATACAATGCTTGAAGAGAAGGTGTGGCTCGCATCTCTCCACCTGGAGGGTGTCGCAGCCGAGTGGTACACCGCCCTCGAACGCGACTGTGGCATCGTGTCCTGGGAACAGTTCGCGGATTTCGTGAACATGCGCTTCGGGCCTCCACTCCGTTCCAATGACCTAGCTGAGATCAAGGACCTCCGACGCACTGGTACGGTAGAGGAGTACCAACGCCAGTTCCTGGTACTCCTTTGACGTTGCGAGGACCTCAGCCAGCGCCATCAGATCAACTTCTTCACAGCGGGTCTCGGCGAGCCACTTCGTACTGACGTCAAGCTACAATTTCTCACTAATCTGCAGACTCCCATGAGCTTGGCCAGGGCCTTCGAGCGCCGTCTTGCGGCGACGTCAGACAGCGGGACACAAAAGGGTGCCGCCACTCAACGCTCTACGCGCCCTTCTCCTATGTCACACACCCCCACCACAACCCCTAGTGAGGGTTCGGCTGCACCAGCCCCGTCATCAACAGCATCATCCCGACCGCGCCTCCCGACCGCGCCTTAAGCGTCTCTCGCCTGATGAGATGGCTGCCAAGTGGGCGAGTGGCAAATGCTATCACTGCTCGGAGCGATACATGCCAGGCCACAAGTGCACCGGCAAGGGGATCTTCCTCTTGGAGCTCGATGACGACGACGACGTTGACGCGGCCATAGCTGACATGGGCATCTCGCTACATGCCCTAACCGGTATCGACCTCGCCAACACGATGAAGCTTCAGGTCCACGTCCGCGGCAAGCTGTTGACCGCCTTGGTCGACACAGACTCCACACACACCTTCATCAGGGAGCCCCTCATCCTGGAGCTCGGTCTGATGATGTTGCCGTGTCTAGGCGTCGGCGTTCGAGTCGCCAACGGCGACTCTATCTCTTGCACAGGCATCTGCCCGTGTGTACCTTTGTTGATTGCAGGGGATCACTTTGATGTCACGTGCTACGCGCTCCCGCTTGACGGCTTTGACCTTGTCCTAGAGGTTCAGTGGTTGCGGTCCTTGGGACCCATCCTCTAGAACCTCGAGAACCTCACAATGGAGCTATGGCGCGGGAAACGAAAAGTGATCTGGACGGGGCTGCGCAACCCCACCCCTGTGTGCGCCTCTCTGGCGCCACCCACTGACATAATGGGCGCCCTCCTGGATGGCTTCAAGGACCTCTTCGACGAGCCACAGGGTCTTCCTCCTCCACGACGTCACGACCACCGTATCAGGCTCCTGCCGGGCACAGCTCCAGTAGTTGTCCGACCGTACCGCTACCCCTAGCTTCTCAAGGACGAGATTGAGAAACAATGCGCCGAGATGCTTCGCCAAGGCATCATCAGAGAATGCATCTCTGCGTTCTCCTCGCCAGTGTTGTTGGTCCGCAAGGCCGACGGCACGTGGCGCTTCTGCATCGACTACGGCGAGCTCAACGCCCGAACTTTGAAAGGTAAGTTCCCTATTCCGGTGGTCGACGAGCTACTGGACGAGCTCCTGGATGACATCGACAAGACGACTACTTCTTGGTGCACATGCACCTGGATGACATCGACAAGACGGCGTTTCGAACTCATCGATGCCACTATGAGTTCTTGGTGATGCCGTTTGACCTCACCAACACGCCATCAACATTCCAATTGTTGATGAACGACGTCCTCGACTCCTACATCAGGAAATTCGTACTTGTCCTGGGCCGAACACCTCCAGCACGTCAAACAGGTGTTCCAGTCACTCCGAGCGCATAAGTTGTTCTTGAAGAAGTTCAAGTGCTTCTTCGACCAGGAGTCTATGTCCTACCTAGGACACATCATCTCCTCTCAGGGCGTGGCGATGGACCCGACTAAGGTGGAGGCCGTGGAGCGTTGGCCTATACCTCGGTCACTACGAGCAATGCGGGGCTTCCTCGGGCTCATCGGCTACTGCCGCAAGTTCATTGCGAGGTATGGTGTGGTGGCCGCGCCCCTCACGGCACTCCTCAAGCGAGAGGCGTTCTGCTGGACCCATGACGCGCAGTACGCCTTCTCTCAGCTCAAACAGGTGTTGATGACAGCGCCTTTCCTTCAGAAGGATGTCGGACTTCGACGAGCGCTTTATCATCGACTGCGACGCGTCGGGCGCCGGCTTTGGGGCAGTATTGCACCAGGGCGATGACGCCATCGCCTTCTTCAGCCGCGCCGTAGCTTCTCACCACCAGAAGCTACCGGCGTATGAGCAAGAGTTGATCAGCCTGGTGAAGGCAGTGCGCCACTAGCGGCCCTATCTCTGGGGTCGCTCCTTCAATGTTCGGACTGACATGCCTGGGTGAGCAAGCTCTTCGGCTATGATTTGCAGGTCGAGTACAGGGCGGGACGTCTCAACAGGGCAGCCGATGCACTGTCCCGTCACAACGAGGAGGACATGGCTGTTCACACCATATCAGCGCCTGTTATCCACCTCTTCGACTCGCTACGCGCGGAGACCGCCACAGACCAGCAGGAGCAGCAGCTACATGCCCAGCTCCAGGAGGGAGCCGCACCTGCCGACTGGGCCGAGCGTGACAGCCTCCTCCTCTACAAAGGGAAGCTCTTCATCCTTGACACGTCCTTCTTGTGGCCCTCTCTTCTGGCTGACGCACATGATGGGGGTCACGAGGGCATCCAGAAGATGGCGCACCGACTACGCCTCTCCTTCTACAGCCTGTCACTGCTACAACGGGTGCGTGAGTACGTCCGTGGTTGCGCCACGTGCCATCGTAACAAGACGGATCATCTTCATCCAGTCGGCCTGCTACAACCACTTCCTGTACCTTCGGAAGTCTAGAGTGACATCTCCATGGACTTCATTGAAGGCTTTCCGAAGGTTGTTGGGAAGTCGGTAATCCTGACAGTGGTGGATCGTTTTTCAATGTACGCCCACTTCATTCCCCACCCGTACACTGTTGCATCGGTGGCAAGGGCGTTCTTTGATGACATCGTGCGTCTACACGATTTCCCCTGCTCCATCGTCAGCGATCGTGACACCATCTTCACCGGCCCCTTCTGGTCGGACTAGTTCCGGCTGGCCGGTGTCCGCCTCCAGCTCAGCTCGGCCTTCCATCCATAGTCTGATGGGCAGTCCGAGGTCGTCAACAAGGTCATCACTATGTACCTTCGCTGCTTGGCAGGTGACCGACCAAAGACTTGGTTGCAGTGGCTTCCTTGGGCTGAGTATTGCTACAACGCTTCCTACAAGACGGCCCTCAAATGCTCGCCCTTCAGAGTGGTCTATGGCAGGGACCCTCCAGCTTTTATTGCTTATCAACAGGGCGTCTCTAGAGTAGCAGCAATGGATAAACAGCTGAAGGACAGGGATGAGTTCTTGGCTGAAATTAAGGACAGAATTGTGCAGGCCCAAGTCACCATGAAGAGCTATGAAGATAAATCTCACCGTGAGATGAATTTCAGATTGGTGATTGGGTTTGGCTGCGGCTTCATCAGAGAACAGCTATGGGAGTAATAGTGGCGCCTCCATCTAAGATTGGTCCGAAGTATTTTGGACCATATCAGATATTACAACGCATTGGTGTTGTATCTTACAAGCTTCAGCTGCCTCCTCAAGCCAGGATACATGATGTCTTTCATGTGTCCTTATTGAAGAAGTTTGAAGGTCCTGCTCCAGCACTGGTGGCGCCTCTGCCACCACTTCTCCATGGAAGAGTTGTACCTACACCTGAAAAGGTCCAACGGGCACAACTGAATCGAGGAGTTTGAGAGTTGCTTGTCAAGTGGGCAGGTCATTCTGAAACTGGTGCATCTTGGGAGCAGCTGGAAGACTTCAAGACAAAGCATCCTCACTTCAAGCTCGAGGACGAACTTTTTGTCGGGAAGGGGGGAAATGATGTGGACGCCTTTGTGGGCCGACACTACAGCCGACGCAGGCCCAATAGCGCCCACAACCCAGCCGCATGAAGCCCAGGCGCAAGAACCTCTTAGAAAGGAATAAAATAGCAGATTGATCTATTAGAGATAGAATTTGTTTTAGATGGACTAAAATAGAGAGATAAGGAATAAAAGATAACAGATTGATCTATTAGAGATATGATCTGTTTTAGATAGAATAAAATAGAGAGATAAGGAATAAAAGATAGAGTCGGTTGGGGGGGTGTCCCAACCGACCCTATCTTGGCCGCACGGCTACTAGGGGCTCAGGGATCTCCCTACCCCTATATAAACAGCCGCAGCCCCCTTTGTAATGCATCCAAGAAAATAAGAATTACCCCATTGGGTTGTTTTTCTCCTTGGGTCACCGTGGCTACAAACCCTAACCCTAGCCGCCGTGACAACTCTCCCCCGCCCCCACGCTACCCTCTACGCAGCGACCCGACATCCTCCTCGCTGTTGCTTCCGCCTCTGGCAGCCCTAGGCGCAGCACGAGGACTCCTCCCCACCACGATTCACAGCAGTACACCCTTTCTTATAGAAGTTAAATCACATTAAGAGAAGTCAAACTTGGTATGCAAGTGTATAACTGATATGGCTTGGAATAAAGATTTGAAATGAAGCCTGCAAAACTTCTAGACGTCCAAACCAAGCCCAAAATGAACATTTTTCTTCATTTTCTTTCCACAAATAGTTTAAGGTTTTTAGTAATGCTCTACTAGATATTTTTGTTCGCTTTATTTATGACCCATAATATTTCTTTTGTGGAAGTGAATTTGTCGCTGTTAATATCTGTACTTCATCTATGATAAATTGTGTCCACATCTGACTAAATTCAGTCCACAGTACGGAAATAAAATCAAATGAAAATAAACAACTGGTTCATCAATAAAGTAAGAGCAAAGCATCATATCTAAGGAGGTAACAAAGAACACTCACCAGTCCAGTCCATCCCGTGCACCTTGATGCCAATTTCATTCAACCGCCTCGCTAAATGATCATACCTCCCACTACAAAGCCAAACCAATCAAAGAAGGTCAGGGTCAGCAATCCGCTAGCTACCAGCTTACAAGTTCAAACCATCATTTCAAGGAATTTGATGGGAACATGAACCACTCTCACCTATGCTCGTTTAACCCGTGCATGACCACAACTATCGCCCTGCATAACGATCGCCAACAGCACAGGACGAATAATCAGCACAATAAAACTAGAAGGCAAACCTTTCAGGATAGGAAATGGAACAAAACTTTCAAGCACATGTGAACGCGCCCCTGGTTTGGATTCTCACCTTGGTTTGATGGCGGAGGAGGGCGGGTGGGGCCACCAGCACTGCGTGAAGAGCGTCTCACCGCGAGGCGTGGGGACGAGCTCGTGCTCCTGTCCGGCCTCCCGCACCCGGCGGACGGCCACATCCCTCCGCGCCGAGGCCTGCCTCCGCGCGGCGACCATGGGCGACCCGGCCGGCAACCGCAGCACCACCGCCGCCGCCGACTTCCCCTTCTTCCCGCTGGGTCCCGCCGCGACCGCGGCGTCGCCGCCCGCCGCGGCCGCGGAGACCGCCACGGCCCCGGGCCGCGCGCGCCGCCGGAAGGGGAGGAGCAGGAGCAGGGCCAGCGGCTGGAGTACGGCGAGGAGCCGCCGCAGCGCGAGCAGCGAGAGCAGCGCGCTCAGCCGCCCCGCCGCCTCCGCGGCCTGCATCCTCCCTGCCATCCTCGCGACCACCAGGTCTTCCTCCTATCCCTTCTTCGGCGCGGGCCGCCGGGCTGCTGCGTCGGGTCTATTGGGCGTCGCCGCTCCTCTCGCCTCTTCTCCAGGGAAATAAAGCTCCCGGTCCAGGACCGATCGCGCCGGCACCGCCCTAAAAATGGATTCCTCCAGCGCAAGTTCTCCACCACCACCGCCCACAAAAATGGAAATGCTCTATCGTCTTATCGATTCTGCACCCGTTTCCAGTCGCCCGCGCCGCCGCCGCCGCTTTGGAACCAGATTCCCCCGGCGCACGCAACGAAGACCGAGACCATATAAAAGCCGGAACGATCGGCTCGAGAAAACCGGAGGAGAAAGCTGAGTAGTTTTTTTTTTGAGCTATACGCGGGTTGGAATTGTTGGAGTGGAGGCGGAAGCTTCAACCGTCCACCGCACCGCGATCCTAATTCCTAACCAAGAGGCGGGGGCGGCAAGGCAACTTGAAGCGAAGGGCGGCAATGCCACGTGTCGTTTCGCCGCGGCGCGGAGGAGGAGGCCCCCACGTGGCGGGGATCTGGCCAGGGTTCCCCCGCTCGCCAGCATCTTTCGGCCGAAACGTGCGGTGTGTGGCGGAGGCTCAAGCGGCACGACGCGTGGCGGGCGGGTAGCGAGGCGCCTGGAAATTTCTGGTGCCTCTGGGAACGTCGTCAGAGGTGTGTGAATGGACATGATCGTACGGTGGTTAGTCAGCGATCATGACGGACGGAGGCCACTATTCAAAAATGCTCAAGAGTACCCTGTTTAATACGGTAACGTACATTGTACAGACAGCGGAGGTGACAAAGTCGCGCCGGTAGCAGCACGGCCGACGGGCGAGAATCATCAGTCGCGACCGGGTCGTAAGTCGCGGCCGGCAGCCCGCTTGCGGGGCGAAGGACTATTAATCACGAGGGAGGCAGACCGGTTTTGTGTGTGGTGTGCGGGACGCGGTCGGCCATGGCGGTGGCGGACGGTGGTGGGCGGCGAGTCGGCGACCGGGCTAAGCACCGCGCTCATTGGACGTACTGGACTCGACTAAAATCAAAGGTTACGGCGGCCGCCGCCCGTGTGTCTCAGACCTGCAGAAGCAGAACCGGGACTCGGCCTGCAGTATCTGGCCGCGAGGCAGTTGACCACTCCTCACCATCGGCTAATGAAGCAGTGTTTGTTTTTGAAAGAAATGAGACCTCACCGTGAGCAAACAAGGACGAGGGCTCAGCTCCGCCTCTGCGTTTCTGTGACACAGGGGGGGGGGGGGGGGGGTCACAGCGGTTCCGGCTAAAGACGAGCTTCTCAACGGCGCCTCTGCTGTCGGATACGGCTGCGCGCGGTGCGGCCGTGGTAGAACAGAGCCGTGCTCGGACCCGCGGGATGGCGACGAGCGGAAACGGGACACGCGGCCAAAGATGCCCACGCGGCAGCACGGGGCGATGCGAAAGCAGCAGCGTGCGGCGGCGCGCGCGCGACGCGGGTATGCGGCGGCCTGGCGCTGGTTGTACAGTGTAGTGGGCCAGGTTGGGTCGGGACTATGGAAGTGCTAATGGGCCGACCTGAAGGAAACAATGGGTTGTGGCCCAACTATTCTCTATAGGGTTTTTAATAGAAAATTAAATAACGGAAAACCAGAGAAACAACAGGACTCTAAAAAACTTGAAAAATACCAGAAGACTAAGAAAATGGCAGCCGAAGATTATAAAAAAATATTCCTCTAAAAGATGGATTTTAAAGTTGATTTCAATTATTTGGTCATTCTTATTGCTAAGTTGGTTTGGCTAGAATGAAGCGCAACAGTTTTTTTTTATGGATGCCCAACACAATTAGAGCAGATAACATAAAGGATAATGGAGGAAGCTCGACTTTGGAGGAAAACCGGCTTGGTACCTTGGTTGGATGTAATCCCTTGAGTAAACAAATCCTTATATCATCTAATACATCTAACAAAATGTGCTTGTATCTTTTTATTGCCTAGCCAAATAGTTTATCTGCACCATTTTATTCAGGATCATCTTCATGCAACCAACCAAACACTACATTAGTGTTGTTCGGTCCTGTTTAAACTTTTAAGTCGGTCTTTCACATGTGGTGAGTAGTTTCACTTTTGTTTGTGTTTTTGGATCACAATATACCTTCTAATACAAATGTACCAAACACGATATTGGCAAAACCCAGACACCTGGCGTCCAGCAGTGTTGTGCAAAGCTAATTCCGGTTGTGCCAAGACAAGAAGAGAAATCTTTAGATGTTGTCCTTTACTTAGAGTTGGCAAAAAAATACTACCTCTATTGCAAAACCGTTATGCACTCTAAAACTGCACGTTCTTATGGCCTTAGTGCCAGTTGGACAAGACCCCAATGCAAAGATTAAGGCAACAACCACATCAGCTAGAAAAAAAAAGCCATCACATAAGATTAAAAATGAAGTGAATCACAAACAAAGTGGATCAAACTATCGGATCGCCCCATTTCCCCACAACTCCTCAGAAATACTGACTCTGGAATAGTCAGAATAAGGCATGCCTATAAACCTAGTAAGCTCCTTCGCAGACAAGCTTGAAATTCCTAAACAACCGTTAGTGTAATGAAAGGTGTACAGAATTTGGGTTAGAACCGTAATTGAAGCGCACAACATGGCACATGGTTTAACAATAATCACACCATGTACAACATGACAGCCCTATTCCTAGAAAGTCGGTGAAAGAAGTACCTAAACCAAAATGGCCTGTTACATGGGGCTAGAAATCGACAAAACCGAATTATATTACAACCACAACACAGGGCATGCATCAATAGAAAACGGCACTAGGACCATCAAATCGGCACCAAGTCATCATCAAACTGAATCCAGATTTACATTTTTGATGCCATGGCCTGCTCGTGGTACAATATATTTCGCCTTGCTCTACCAAAAATTCATGGTGCATGAGTACTAAGACAAATGCTAAGCAACCCGTGATCATCCAACAATTGCATCATGAAGATATTGGCTCATAGGGGAAAGAAAGCCATGGATGCTTCAATGCTTCTGAGGCACTTGGGCGCTTCTTTGGGTTTACCTCAAGAAGGTACATAACGAATTCAATAAACCCTTGATCAGCCATGGGTAAACGGTGTCGCAAAGATGTCTTTTTGGGAATCAAGTATTCAAGTCTGTTGGTTTCCTGAAGTACAACGAAATGCAAGCTTAAATGCTAATATTATACAAGGAAATTGCTAAAATAACCTACAATTGATGATTATGATGGTGATGATGATAGTAATAATAAAAACAAAAATCTCTTGAAGAGCACAAACCTGATTTCTTTCGTACAACATGTGGTTTTTTGTGAAATATTTGTATGCATCCCGTCCCTGTGCAAGCATAGCTTGTTCTATGGAGCCGATGATGCCAATCACACGTGCAAGTAATGTTGCAGGAGAGTCATTTTGGAAAAGGACCTGGAAAATGTATAGGACCCTTAATTCAGTTCATGTACTCCATACAAGCATATAACAGAAAATTAGACCTCAAATGCGGTTAGGGGATTGAATCCCTTTAAATGGAGTGATCATGCTTGTGAAAGAAAGCACTTTTCTCGATTTCGTGCACGAAGAAAGATCTGTATACGAATGGTTCTTATGCTTGCCAAGGGAAAGGGGCCGAACCCATATTCGTTACCCGAAACCAGGAGGGTGAAAAAACTAACAGGACATCTAACAACAGAATATCACAATAATGATCTGTGGATTTTATAATTAACATCTTCCCTATGTCACTTCATTCATCATATCATCAGCAGTGGCCAATGAATTTTAAATACACATCTTACTACGATAAGCACATTAACAAATACAGGAAAGCAAAGAAAAAGGGTATCAGAAGATCTATATTGCTTAGTTTTAGTATTTAGTAGATTCCTAGCTTGCATTACGCGTTAGTTTTATCTCTAACATTGCCAGAACATCATGTATGATATAAATGAGCACAGCAGTGACTGGAGAACAATAGTAGTTGATATGCTAAGTACTTACACTTCCAGTGCAAAGTTCTGCTAGTATACATCCAAGTGACCATATATCTATCTTTTTGTCGTAAGGTAAGCCCAATATAACCTCAGGTGCACGGTAAGATCGAGATTGCACATATGAGCACAGATGATCTGTCTCAAAACAGCTACTCCCAAGGTCAATGACTTTCACTTCGCATCTGCTGTAGCTCTTTACCAATATGTTCTCAGGCTTCAAATCACAGTGAATTAGACCAAGACCATGCAGAAATTGCAGCGCCTCTAGACACTGAATAGCTATTGACTGCACAAAGGGAAATATCATATTGCTAACTATCATGTCTGATTAGTGGTAGTGCGGCATCAAGTCAACAATAGTGGATAATATAGCTCGGTAATACCTGTAGCCGTGGCATTGTGAAGTAAACCTCACCCCCTGATTCCCTGTTGAACTTTTGGAACTCATACAAATTTGCCTTCAGAAGTTCACAGACAATCAGCAAATGCTCCTGCAAACAATACTCAAAATAAGCAAAAGTAACTGAATTTGTTTAAATATGATATGATGTAAATTTAGAAGGAAAAGAAAAGAAATAGAAGTTTCATTTCAACCCTGATCTCTGGACCCAGTTCAACTTTCAACCTTGAACTCTTAAACAGTGCAGTTTACAGTCCGCTACTCTAAAACTACCTACAAGTAGTTATCTAGCCATTCTAGTGGATCAAGTCAAACTTTTAGAAAATGACCCAACCCCAGAATCTACTAGGAAAAGACCCAACAAATAACGCTTGGAATAAGTCTGACACTAAGCATGACTGATGTTACAAGATGCACAACAACAACAACCAAGCCTTTATCCCAAGCCTGTTGAGGTCGGCTAGACATGAAACCCAATATCAATAAAGTAAAAGAGAGGAAGAGATATAAGAACAAGGAAAAAAGAAAAAAAGAGAAAAAAAAAGAAAAAAAAGAAAAAAAAAGAAAAAGGAAAAAGAGAAAAGAAATAAGAAAAAAGGAAAAGAAAAGAGAAAAGAAAAGAAAAAGAAAAAAAACAAGACTACGATTCTAGCACATGAATTGCTACTTTCCATGCGGTCCTATCATGAGCTAAGTCTCTGGATACATTCCAATCTCTCAAATCTCGTTTTACCGCCTCCTCCCAAGTCAACCTTGGTCGTCCTCTACCCCTCCTACTATTTTCTCTACCTCTTAAAATCCCACTGTTAACCGGTGCTTCTGGAGGTCTCCGTTGGATATGTCCAAACCACCTAAGTCGATGTTGGACTAACTTTTCTTCAATCGGCGCCACCCCTACCTTATCACGAATCGCCTCATTCCTTATTCGGTCTCTTCTCGTGTGCCCGCACATCCACCGTAGCATTCGCATCTCTGCGACACTCATTTGTTGGACATGTTGCCGTTTAGTTGGCCAACATTCCGCCCCATAGAGCATCGCGGGTCTGATCACCGTCCTATAGAACTTCCCTTTTAGCTTTTGTGGGACTTTCCTATCACATAGGATTCCAGAGGCTTGCCGCCATTTCATCCACCCTACCTTGATCCTGTGGCAAACATCCTCGTCAATATCGCCATTGCTTTGTAACATTGATCCTAAGTATCGGAAAGAGTCCCTTCTAGTTACTATTTGTCCTTGTAGACTAACATTTCCTTCTTCACGACCAACACCACTAAAGTCACCTCATATACTCGATTTTAGTCCTACTAAGTCTAAACCCCTTGGACTCTAAGGTTTGTCTCCATAACTCTAATTTCTTATCAACACCATCTCTAGTTTCATCTACCAGCACTACATCATCAGCAAAGAGCATGCACCAAGGGATATCCCCTTGTATATCCTTCGACACCTCATCCACCACCAAGGAAAAGATGTATGGGCTCAAAGCTGATCCTTGATGTAGTCCTACCGTGATAGGAAATGCATCAGTCTCACTATCACTTACGCGCACACTTGTCCTAACATTATTGTACATATCCTTGATAAGGGTAATGTACTTTGTTGGCACTTTATGTTTCTCTAGTGCCCACCACATGACTGACCTTGGTATCTTGTCGTACGCCTTCTCCAAGTCGATGAATACCATATGCAAGTCCTTCTTCTGCTCCCTATATCTCTCCATAAGCTGACGAAGCAAGAAAATCGCCTCCATTTTAGACCTCCCAGGCATAAAACCAAACTGGTTTTTAGTGACATTGGTCACTTTCCTCAGGCGGTGTTCAATCACTCTCTCCCAAAGCTTCATAGTATGACTCATAAGCTTAATACCTCGATAATTAGTACAACTTTGAATATCTCCTTTATTTTTGAAGATAGGTACTAATATACTTTTCCTCCATTCTTCAGGCATCTTGTTTGACCGAAAAATATGGTTGAATAGCTTTGTGAGCCATACTATTGCGACGTCCCCAAGACATCTCCACACCTCAATAGGGACATCGTCAGGGCCGAGGGTCTTTCCTCCTTTCATCCTCTTTAAGGCCTCCTTAACCTCAAACTCTTGTATCCTCCGCACGAACCGCCTGTTGGAGTCATCAAAGGAGTCATCCAACTCAACCATAGTGCTCCCATTCCCATCATTGAATAGCCCATTAAAGTAATCACGCCATCTATTCTTAATCTCTTCATCCTTCACTAGAATGCGGTCAGTCTCATCTTTGATGCATTTAACTTGATTGAGATCCCTCATCTTTCTCTCGCGGATTTTTGCTACCTTGTATATGTCCTTTTCACCTTCTTTTGTCCCTAGTCTCTCATATAACTTATCATAGGCCTGTCCTCTTGCCTTACTCACAACCCGCCTTGCATTCTTCTTAGCATCTTTATACTTAAGCATGTTGCTTGCGCTTCTATCATTATGCCAACTCTTATAACACTCCTTCTCCTTAATGGCCTTTTGTACATCCTCATTCCACCACCAAGTGTCTTTATCTACAAGTTTCTTTCCCTTTGTCACACCGAACACCTCACTAGCTACCTTCCTAATGCAAGTTGCCATCTTCATCCACATACTATCTGCATCTCCATTTTCTGGCCAGGGTCCTTCTGTGATCACCCTATTTTTAAAGGATACTTGTGATTCTCCCTTCAACTTCCACCACTTTGTTCTTGTGATTTTGACACCTTTGTCCCGCAAAGAACATGTATGGAAGCGAAAATCAGCTACCACAAGCTTATGTTGTGTCACAACACACTCCCCCGGGATCACCTTACAATCTAGACACTCCTGTCTATCCTTTCTCCTAGTGAGGACAAAGTCAATCTGGCTAGAGTGTTGGGCACTACTAAAGGTCACTAGGTGAGATTGCCTCTTCCTAAAGAGGGTGTTAGCTATCAACAGATCATAGGCTACGGCAAAGTCTAGGATGTCCTTACCCTCTTGATTTCTATCGCCGCATCCAAAACCTCCATGTACTCCCTCAAATCCTAGGTTAGTTGCACCCACATGACCATTGAGATCTCCCCCTATGAGGAGTTTCTCGGTTATCGGTACACTACTAACCATATCCTCCAAGTCCTCCCAAAATTGCCTCTTAGCACTCATGTTGAGCCCAACTTGTGGGGCATAAGCACTAATGACGTTCAAGACAATGTCCCCAATTACTATCTTGATTAAGATGATCCTATCTCCTCGTCTTCGAACATCCACTACTCCATCCTTAAGACTCTTATCTATTAGAACACCTACGCCATTCCTAGTCCCAGCCGAACCAGAATACCAAAGCTTGAAACCGGTATTCTCGACTTCTCTCGCCTTTTGACCCGCCCATCTAGTCTCTTGTACACAAAGGATATTTACTCGTCTCCTAATGGCAACATCTACTAACTCACGTAGCTTCCCCGTCAAGGATCCTACATTCCAACTACCCACCCGAAATCTATGTTCCTCGGCTAGCTTCCTTACGCTTTGCACCCGTCGAGTAAGATGCAAAGACCCTTGCTCACTTATCACTACATCCGGGCGATGATGTAGCGCGCCACTAAGGTGATGGCGATCCGGCCCTTGCTCATTTAACACCATATCCGGGTTCCGATATGGCGCGCCACTAAGGCGGTGGCGACCCGGCCCTTGCCCACTTAACACCATACCCGGGTTCCGATATGGCGCGTCGCTAAGAGGGTTACGCCCCAACGAATTTCTATTGGGTTTCATTTCCATGAGAATGGCTAAGTGTAGTTGTTGGCTCGCCAAGCCTATCACAACCCCCTCCTCCTTTACCCGGGCTTGGGACCGGCTATGTCATTACAACATAGGCGGAGTATGGCACAGAATTCACAAACATCAATGCTTAGGGAATATGGATCATTTGGAATAATCTCAATTCCTGCCTTAATAAATTCTGGAATCTAAAAGTTGTGAAATGCTACAGCACACATAACAAAACTGGAATAGCTTCATAATAACGGGATAAAATATCAGAAGGGGAAATGCCAGAGAATACTAGATATATCACACGCCAAAACATGCTTTTAATAAATCTTAAATCCTTAATTTTGCAGCTAAGATTGGAGGCAAGACATGTATAGATACATTAAAATTCGAATATACAATATAATAGTTGCTACAGCAACTCATTCAGAATACACCTTTCAGCAAGTAGTAAGTTATGATAAATTCAATACTCAATAGAAACTATATAACCCTGAAAAGAGATATATTCAGTGAAACTTAAATTTACCCGATAGTAGAAGTAATCATACAGACGCAAAAGGTGGTACTTGTCAGCAGGATCATGCTTGTTAACATACTTCAGAAGCTTGATCTCATCAAGGCTCTGATCAAAAAAATCTTTGTTATTTTTTATTATTTTAACACACACATCCATTCCCGTGTGTAAATCATGTGCCTGGATAGCTTTGCTGAATGCCGCTGAGCCCAAAAACTCTGTGACAAGATAACGGCCGGCAATGACAGAATTGAGAACAACATGGAAGTTTTTGTCTTCTTCAAAGCCAGTTCTGTTATATTGTTAACAGGAGACGATGTTAGAAAAACTTAAATAGAATCTCCAAAAAAACATATGTTGCTGTTTCGCTGCAGACATAGGCACAGGAAATGCAATAGAAAACTGGAAATCACAACAGGCCAAATTAAGTTTGATGTTACTAACATCTAATGACCAGGAAAAATACCTGTTTTTTCTGTGCACGATCTTCAGGTTGAATGTTTCAAATTCTTCTTCCTGCGCCTTTATCTGTCTAACTTGCTCTTGCAAAGCTGCTGCTTCCTCGTCATCTAAGGTGGTTCCAGTGTCTTCTTCTTGTGCGTCATCTAGTTTGTGGCGCCGAACATTCGCTGTGCCCTCAGTTTCATCATATGATACACTTGAATTTCTTGATCTAACAACATCAGAAGTTATTTCATCTCTAGAACTTATTAGAGAAGACTCACTATTCTTTTTCCTCCATGTAGCAAGCATATCATCTGACACCAAACCATTTTGACAGTCATCAGATTCGTTGATGCAATACACATCATCCTTCTTTGACCATGAAGGTTTAGCATCAGAATCATGAATTTTTCCAGAATGCAATGGCGGTGGAAAAGAAAATCCAACATCAGATGCTCCTGGTGGTAGATTGCCTTTCTGAATGTCTCCGGCATAATTGATTTGGTCATGTTTTGCTCCTTTAGCACCTACTCTCTTCTTTTCAGTTTCCTGCTGGGAATGCCTTTTTCCACTAACACTCAGGCTGCTCTCATTGAAGTATTCAATGTCACCTTCACTGCTACCTCCAATCAGGCTTTCCCGCACCTCACTGCCAATGTCAGCAGCATCACTGCTTATGCCAACACCAATTGACCTAACCGAGCCATGCTGATCGTCCTCTACAAAAGGATCATCAGGATGAACTCGTTCAGAGTCATTAAGGAAATTGCCATTCCCTAACATGCCTAGTTCATTGTTCTGCGACACAAAACCCTGCCACACTGGTTCCGAATGCATCAAATTAAGCTCTTCAGGATCCAAAAGTTGGCCATCATACTGAGCCATCATATCATTATCAGGAACTCCGTGCACCATTGGATCTGCAGAAGTACCTATGTGTGCAACATTCTTTCCATGAAAATATTGTTCACCAGATATGTAAGAATCTTCCTCAACAAATGATTGATCATCATCTTCATCCTTTGTGGGGTGATCATGTCGATCAGGACCACTTGTCCGACCAGTTGCCCTCTCATTGTCACTAGGATAGTCAATTTCATGTGCCAGAAACCAGGTTTCATCCTCAATTGGTTGTCGAGTATAACCAATATCATCGTCATCATCATACTCATCAGAATCCCAATATTCATTTGGATATTCAAGTGAGTCATCACCAATTGTTGCAAAACCAGATACCAGATCAGAAGTATCCTCTGCAATACCTTGACTGACAGACAACCAACTACTGCCAATTGTGCGCCTTCCACCTAAATATATTATAGATAGGTCAATATCAAAGTGCAAAAAATAAGCAAATGTATGGAGCATCACACACTAATACAGTTTCAGTTAAATATATTCAGCCGAACATATTGGATTACCATTTATATGATACAAACTTTTCTAGCAGATGCTGGAAAACAAATCTCTTATGGAAACATGGAAAGACGCCAATCAATGATCCTTATGAGTAAGAGAATCTGAGAATGGGTTCCATCTAGTAAGGGTGTGTTTGGTTCAACCGTGGATTCTTGAAAATCTGATTCTAGCTGTGAGATGTGAGAAAGCTGTTGTGAGCTGAGAGCTGCGGTGAAGCTGAAATCTGTTTGGCTGGAAACAACTATCAAATGTGGATTCTGTAATAAATGTGTATTATAAAGAAAATAATGATTGATTGTGTAATCAGTGGCATGGTGGGTAATTTCTGTGAAAAGTTGGAACAGAAATCTGGAAAATCTGGGGTGCTGACAGATTTTCCATTTGCACTAGTAAAATTTGTATATTCTGGAGAATCTGATTCTCATGTGAACCCCTTTAGTTCAGATTTCTGATTTTTAGTAGAGAATTTGGTTGGTGCAGCTGAACCAAACGGACCCTAAATCAAGCTCACATCATGCTACGTTGCTTGATGGCTAGGCATAAATCTTTCATGTTATCGGGGACATATCTAGTCTAAAAGGGGCTTACGCTGCTAACATGCTACACATTTGTGTCCATTCGACCTATCACCAAGGCTACGATTAGTGGAGTTGGAAGTGCAAGAAAGACATAAATACAGGGGTTCTTTTTTCAAGAACGTTTATTGCAGCTGGGTTGCACCTCCACCCCCCCTAATCCTAGCCTTGGGTGATAGATCGGATGGACACAAATGTTTATTAGCATCTTAGCACCGTAAGGCCCTTTTACACTAGATATGTGACATGTTACCCATGTTATCATATATCTCTTAAAAGATTAGCATGTTGACAGACAAATCATAAATGAGCTCAATAGCAACATACCTGAAGATGTTATTTCCTGCCCAATGGGAACATCAAGAAAGGATCCAATCATAAAGGCATGATCATCACTAGATTGATTGGTTCCAGATCCATGATGATTGATCTTTTCCTCCCAGTTCATATTGACTAGCTTATCTTCAGATTTAAGCCTCACATGCGGTAACTTTGGAAGGTCCTCGTGCTGGTTATCTCCAACAAGCTGCAGCTCAAAGCAACGGTCAGCCACCTGCTCTGTATCGATGGACTTTTCAAAGTAATATTGCTTGCTTCCGTCATCAAGCTGTGCTTTTGCTGCTTTTCCAACCACATCTGCATTAAGGCCGTTCTTTATTTCTTTCCTCTCATTTTCGTGGTGTGTACTATTGTAACTAGATGACGGGCTTTCTGCAGGGAATGGAAGCACTGTCTTGACTGTGCAACCATTCATAAGCACCTCTTTTTCAGGAACCAGATTTTTATCCCTGGAATGACCGTGGTCATTGTTTTCATGCCTCCCTGCAGCATCAACTTTTACCTTCCCTCTTCCAAAGGAGACCTTTTGCTCCAGCGTCAGACCAGGCTGCTCGGTCCCAACTCCTCGATCCCTCTTCTCTGTCACTATTACACCATGACGATGTCTTGGCACCTCCTCCGACACAAGCAACTCAGCCAACTGTTCAGCTGTGCTGTTAGCAATGCCAAAGTTCCAAGGGTACAGATCCCCCATATTGTTCTCCTGAGGCTGGCTGATCCCCAAGCCCTTTGTTCCCTCTGACCCATTCTGCATGGCACCTACATCAATCTCAACGATGAACTCCCTGGACGAGTCTGCGCTCCTCACTGACCCAGCACCCTTGGGCCCTGCATTGGAGCCCACTTCCTGCTCGTTCTCCTCCTTCAGATCAGCCACACGCCTCTGCATCGTCGGGCCGTTGGAATCACCCTGGCCGGTGAGCTCCCCGTGGAGCGCGGCCTCCGCCTTGGCGAACCGGTTCCTCCGCAGGAACTCGAGCACCAGATCGATGTTCTCCGACATGGTTCCCTCCAATATCAGATAACCCGGAAGAAAACCCCACCAGGAGAAGAAAAAGACGAACGCAGAGAACCGATGAGCTGAAGGTGGGGCCCGGGTGGAACACAGAACCAGCCGATTCGAAGCTTCAGCCCCTCCTAGACTTGAGCCGCCGCCCAATGCCGCTGCGCACCTCCCTCCGGGACTCGAGAGGCAGCCGCAGATCGGCGCCGGTCCCGCGAGAAGCCCTTGGCACAGACGAAGCTTCCCGAGAGCCCCTCCGAATAGCGCGGCCGCAGGACCAAGCCCTAGACGAAATGAGCAGCTGGCGGAGGCAGGCGCGAAACCCCGACGGCGCGCAGGACGACGCTCGAATCACTGAAACCCTAGCTCCAGACGAGACGAGCCGAGCCGAGCTGCGCCGCGCCGCCGGGGGAGAGGGCGGTGCTGGCAGGGCAGGACATGGACATCAAGAGGTGGCCAGGTGGGGACCGCGGGCCCAGGGTCAGAGGTAGATGGACAGGGTGCGGGAGGCCGGGGGGGGGGGGGGGGAGCTGGCGGCGCCCGAGCGGATCCGGCGGCGGAGGCGTGGCAGCGACGACGGGGAGGGCGCGTCGAGCCGAGGGGGCGCGGGGGATCAGGGCGCGGCTGGGGGCAGCATATTCGGGGTGGCGGAGGTGGAGGTGCGCGTGACGGCGTGAGACCCAGCGCACGGCGAGAAAGGGAAATGGAAGGAAAAAAGACCAAGGAAATTGTTTTTTTTTCGCGTTCCACCTCGTTTGGTGTTTTGCGCTGCGCTGATGCTGCGAGGAACGGCGTGGGTGCCTGTCCAGACAATAGTTTTTTACTCCTTTAATACAGCTAATTTAATTTAAATTAAATTAGATTTATATATTAAACATTATTTATTTGAGAACAGAAAGAGCCGTTAAAAACTGGACTGGTCCCGCGGCTTGGGCTGTGTGCAGCCGAGGAGGCCGGGATGCTTGCTGTTCAAAACTGGACTGATCCCGCATCAGCGTGCCGCTGTGGATGGTGGCACTAAGCAGCGGATCTTGCACCTTTTTCAGGTGAGGCTAACGCAGGTTGTAGTCGGGCGATCTGATCAGGTCCTAGGTGGCCGTGTCATGTTTGAATTCCTACTGCACTGGTACTGTTAACCAGACGCTGGCCCAGTTTTGAATTAAAGCTAAGGTATTAGTCTTCTGGTTTGTCAGCTAACCCCGTTTTTTCCCCTGGAGTATTAGACAAATCCACTCACCTGCCGGACTTCGGCTGGATCGCGCGTTGGTCGGAGCTCCACGTGGTGTATTGAAGTGGATTTATCGGACGGATAGCGGTTGAACCGTCCTATTTCGCGGGAGGTGTTGTTGCTGTTGTTCCCGTTGCGTTTAGAGCTGCACGTAGCAAACTCTTGGACAGCCATCTTCCGTTCCGTACCACATGCCCTAATTAGGGTGTTGTTGGGCGAGAACGCCACGGGGGCGTCTACTCCTGTTAAGCTTCCGTATGTTTTTTTCCTTTGTTGTACTTTTATTATGTGTTCCGGACTCTGTGATGACGCAATTTCAGCCCCTTTATTACTTTCATGGAGTGACAACAGCTGAACAGCATAATAGTGATGATACAGCTGCTCAGGCTACCCGAAATGGACTCCCCGACTACTACTACTCCCACCGCCCAAAATAAATTTATGTTTAAATCTGATGAAATTTATTTTTGATCCATGATTTCTATAAATTCAATTAAATTTTATTATATAAATTATATATTACAAAATATATCTCATGATTAATTTAAAATATAAGTCTCATATTGTAAAAGTTGATTAGATTTATAAAAATTATTGACCAAAAACATATTTGACTAAATCTAAACATAAACTTATTCTACGACAGGCTAAGGGTCACATTGTTTCCCATCGACAATCAAGGCATTGTCATTGCTCTGAATTTTCAGGCAGTGGGCACATGAGAAATTAGTGGTCAATCGATGAAACGGGAGACACAGCCCTATTGTTGCTTTGCAAGTAGAACCGTTTTCTTCTCTTTTTATAAAGGAGAAAAAAAGGAAAACAAAGCTGCATGCAGGTATTTCTGCTCATTTTTTCCATGCAATTTGAACCTGGCACTTACTTTCTCTGTTCTAATTTAATTATCATTTTGGATCTGGACATAAGAATTGAGGGGTATAAAAGATGTGCATAGAAAACAAGGAGAAGAGAGATAGAGATATATTTGCAAGAGAGAAAGGTGTATTTTGAGAAGTGAGAATAACAAGTAATTTGAGAAAAATATTAAACCCTAAGATGACAAGTAGTTTGAAACACACAACAAAAGTACAGAAACACCTATGACACTACTACCTTATTCGCTAACAAACAACCCCACCGGCCGGACTTGTTTATGGAGCCAGTGATCCTAGAGGGTGCAGTATTCTCCGTCCTCCACACACCAACTCGGATATCAGAAACAACCTGGGAAGCCAAGAGCTGAAAAAATATTTTTGTTTTAGAAATGTGAGAAACAGAAACACTGCCACTAGTGAAAAGAATACAACATTTGAAGCCTAGAGCGACACAATAAGCATAAAGGATCAAAATCAGCCATTTCAGCTACTCATATGCTCCGTAATAACTAAGAAGAATATAAAACTCAGAACTTTTTCATTTCCATTAATAAGCTTTAGCCATCTGACACTGGCAGCTAGGGAGAGTGGGTAGTTTATTCAGTGGAAATCTATAGCAGGAAGTTTCGGAAATTGTAGAAGAGTTTTTCAACCTTAGCCAAAGAATTGAACGTTTGTATATTGTAGAGGCAGGTTTCAGAGTTCCCAGAACATTTGGCAGGGAAAATAAGATGAGCTAAACGACCAGCTGCTGCGGATTACCTTAGCTCGTTCCACTTCCTACGCTGGCTTCAATGTCCACTGGCTGCTGGGGCAGAAGCAAGCTCAGCAGTGAGGATGAAAGTTGACATGCCAGCTTCTCTTAGATAACGGACATTGCCATTCATGAGCCTCAGAAGGTTTCTAGAAATAAGAAGGCTCAAGCCCTCCTCTGATTGCTCTTTATTGTCCTCCCCGTACATTTGTGACAATATATCTGCTGTGACTCCTGGGCCATGGTGCTTGATCCTGAAAAATCGTGAACACACAAGAATGACTCTTGTTACAGCATGAATACTTATTTACTTCTTTTATCAGAAACAGAAGTGCATGAAAACGTGTATGCCTAGGGTACCTAAGTTCCATGTCTATGAGATTAAGGTTTTCGCTGATGCTGTTCTTAGTCAGTTTTGAAGAGATCTCAACAGAACCTCCAACAGGAGAGAACTTCACCGAAACAAACAGGAAGTCTGAGAGGATCTGCTGGAGTCGAATACCATCCCCGTAAACTTTTTGTTTCATGAATTTCTCTGGTAGGTTGCATGATACTCTGATCCCTTTTCCCTGGCAAGCTATCAGTGATTGACTCACGGCAGCCAGCACAACATCTTGCAGAAGAAATTCGACCATCTCCAAATCCAAGCAACTTGACCTGTTGAGTCAATGATAATTAATAACTTGATAGCAACTCTTATGCATGTAAGCTTCAATAGTACGTGACAAGTAGATGGAACTTGATGCAAAAAACCAAGAGACTGGCTTAAAAGGTTAGGTAAGAATAGTACTGGTCTGTGATGTTATCTTGATCCAAGTCGACCAGTATCTTGTTTAGCTGCTGATGACAGCTATCTGCAACCTGTACCTGCCTCATCTGCTCTTCATTCAGACCCATGCTCTTCAGTGCTTCTCTGCAGTAAACCATACCTGACAGAGGTTTGTTGATGGCATGTCGCATGTAGGAGAAAGCCTTCAACTTTCTCAGGGCATTCTGCTCAGAGGCTTGCTGCACATGTAGCGCATGCTGCAGCTCATCACTAGGAACATGAATGAAACAAAACACTCCAGTGATGATTCCATCTTCATTTTCTTTTCTGTTCACTGAGAGAAGACACTCAATGTACTTCCCATTTCGGTCGAAGAAGCCAAATGGAGCTTTTTCTGCTTCTTCCCCAGCTAACGCACTGTTGATTATAATGCAAAGGCGTACAAAGGAATCTTTGTCCTTCAAACGGCAGGAAGCATTGTTACTGTCAAAAACTTCACCCAGGAGCATCTTATCGATCACCTCATCCCGGTGCCACCCAGTAAGCTTGGTCATGGCTGCATTCCATTCAGAACACCACCCAAATTGGTCAGCACCAAATATGGGAGGAATGAGGGGGTTCGGGTTGTGGACTATTGCCTTGTAGTCTCCCTCCACCCGAGTGAATTTGTCCATGACCAGCTTATGAATAGTCATGTCTTGGGCTACAAAGCACACCCCAACAACATGGTCATGAAGGTCACGACTAGCACAAGCATTTACAACCAAGATAACAGGGCCATTTTCCCTCTTGGGGCCATGAGTTTTCACCTCAAATTGAACTTCTTTCTGTTCTCTGCCTGCACACGACAACAACAATAACAAAACCTTAGAAAGCAACACACAACATGGCCAAAATATCCATTAGAAATACTGCTGAACTATCCAATTTTTGTGAGGACCAAGTACAACCATCAAATGTATCAGATAACAAGTAGATGCTGAACACTTCTTACATAATGGAAGAATAATAATAAATGACGTTATCTAACTAGGAAAATATAGTAAAGCAGCTAGAATAAATCCACCCACCTTGTAGAGCTAAGTATAGCATCCGCTGGACAATTGACACAGACGAATCCTCAACAAGTGTAAGTATGTGTCTTCCTATAGCCTCATCAACTCTCAACCCCGTCAACTCCGCTACCTTTTGGTTCCAACCATTGATCAATCCATTGCCATCTACTGCCAAAATCGGAACAGTTGCTGTTTCCATCAGGCGAACCATTTCACTTGTCACAGCCTGCAATTCAGCAAGACCGTCGACTTTGAGATCACTAATCTGATTATCCAGACCAGATTCCCTGGCCAGTTTGTTGGTGTCATTCAGCGTACCTCTTAGTATAAGTTGCAATGAGTGAATAGCATCCATTTCATCGTTACTCCAGGGTGGACTCTTCATCTTGACGACCTCAAGGAATGCCTTAAAGGACAACCTTGGGTGCATCCTTCTGCTGTCATCCTTTTCAGATGGGTCATGCTTGGCACCTCCCCATTTGACTTCAGCTGCTGTATGTGACCTGAACCAGAAAAGAATGTCCTTGGAAGTGATCTTAGCTACAGCCATTCCACAAATCATGTCACCAAGGGAAGAAGCTCCTGGATACCCAGCATCATGAAGGCTATCCGTACTCAGGCCTGTGGAATCCCTGTGAACTTCTGAAAGCCAAAAGGCAATGCCACGTATCTGAGACTCAGTTGGAGCCGTACGTAGCCGCCATACTTTGTCCCCATACAAAAGAGCAGCACCATCACACCTGACTAGGTCCATGATATTTGGACTCCCAGATATGATACTCAGAGGAGATGCCTCTTTGAACAGCATGTCAGAAAGAATTGTTTGCGTACGCAGGATGCTTTTCTCTCGTATCTGCTTCTCTAATTCAAATTCCTTGTTTACGTGCACAGCAAAAACTTGAGCTAAGAATTCACAGGCATACCGCAGTGGAAAGGGGACATATCGTGGACTCTCATGGTGGCAAACAATGAGACCCCACAGTTTCTTTTTCTGCTGTTGTGATGGCTGCTCAGGCTCGGCTTCATCATCCTCTTCATTCTCATTAACCACAACAGCCATGACAAGGGATGCAATAGAGTTCATATTCTCCATATACTGAAGGTGACAACTATGTGGTGCCCTCAGAGTTGAACCACACAAGCTAATGTCAATGGAGACTGCCCCATCTTCAATAATCTTCACGGATCTTGCACGGCAATCACAGATCATTCTGACTTTGTTCTTCATGAAAAGAAACCTGGCAGCTTGAGGGATATCAGTGGCTGGATAGTGCAGACCAAGATATGGCTCAATACCAGGTTTGGTGATCTCAGCAAAGACCTCACCATGCTCATCTTCATGAAACTTGTAAGCCATAACTCTGTCATAACCTGTAAGATCGAAGACCTCCTTAACAACAGTATTGCATAAGGCCTCCATGCTTCCACCTGGTAGTGACTGGATCTTGGAGATTGCCTTGGCGGCAAGCTTGTATGACTGCAATGCGCCAGCAGCAGAGGAAGGAAATTCTGTAGGCTTTACAGGCTCAAGATCTACCACCAGACAACCTGTTACCCTATGAACAATGGCATAGAATGGCTTTCCTGAGGTCTTGCACTGAACAAGTATAGGATTCAGCAATGATACATCAGCAAATCCTAATGCCTTCTGCAGTGCTGTGGCACCAGTGTCAGTGAAAAGGGAGCAACCATTAGTGCCAATTCTTAGCTTTGGGGGATCATCAACATTTGGCACTGCATGGCTGACTGTGGTAAGCATTTCTGGTGCATTCTCACTGAACGCGATTACCCTAAAGCTCTTCTCATCAAGAGCCAACAAGCAACCAAATGGTTGGATTAGCTTTGCTCTCTGAATGTGCTGCAAGTAGGCTATGACCTTCTCCGGGCGGCCTTGCTGCTCCGGTGGAGTGGCCCTCTGTGCTTCAACCAACTTGGAATAATCAAAGGAATCAGCAGATTCTTCATACTCTGCATTGAGCTCAGCATCAAGGGTTGTTTGCGCTAATATCCTTGCCCGGGAGCTCTGACGAGTCCTGCTGGATGAACTGGAAGCAGGCCTCGAGGAAGACATTTTTGTGTCTCGATCTCAAGTACTTGAGCCACACAAGAGTCTTATCACTGGATATCACTCCTGATGAACTATTAAATGAGCAATCGACAAAAATTAGTACAATAGAAAGGTCTAGCACCACCTGGTACTTTGTAATATGCAGAAATAATAGGTTTACAAGGTGTACCGAATTTATGTAAAAAAAAGGGCATACCCAGTGCTGAAAGCTCCCACACGTTGTGGGGTCTGGGAAAGGGAATTTCTAGGCAGCCTTCCCCTTGCTTATTTTGCAAGGAGGCTGATTCGAACCCAGGACCTCCAGGACACAAGTGTACCAAATTTATGTGCAGTGTTAAAATATACTCAATGATTCAAAGCACATGACAAGTCCCTTGTTGCCATCTTTTTCTTGTTTCCCTTTTTTTGTCTTTCCAGAGCTTGGGAAATGCCTTTCTAGGTATAGCCGGTCCCAAGCCCGGGTAAAGGAGGAGGGTCGTGATAGGCTTGGCGAGCCAGCATCAAAACCAGCCATTCTATGGATTCATATATAGCCTACCTCAACGTGCTTGAGACAAAGGCTTTGTTATTGTTGTTATTGTTGTCCAGAGCTTGGGAAATATCAAGGTAGCATTTTAATCTCTCCATAGAAAGTGCCTAAAGATGAACTCTTATTAAAACGGTAGCTCAACAAACAAATTAACTTTTAGTTAGCTATAAATTATAACCTGATCCAAGTTATAATTTTAATCGAGAAATGGTGAAGTCCTTATCTGAACCAGATGGATGTACTACACACAGTAGAGTTATATATATACATATATATATATATATATGGGGATGGCACAGGAGTCGTACCCTATTAGAAATCTCTAGGGGGTCTAACATGAACAGTAAGCATCACGGAGTTACCCTTGCGCAGTTGACTTTCTATGTTTATTAACAAAGCTAGTACTGTTATAGGTGGGTCGTACTAAACCATAAACCAGGTCCTAACTATTAGATATTTTGGCTTCATAAAATATTCAAGAAGTTGAAGTTTCTATATTATTGGGTCATGCTAAACATAAACGAGGTCCTAACTATAGAAATTGAAGTTTCTATATATTTTTTCATAGACTACTCTTCTGGTGAAGCATATATGTTCACTGTTTTCAGAAAATTTATCCAGAACATGGTAATGAGATAGATATTGGTTTTCGATCGATTGCAAGACCACGGCCTTTTGCAGCAGAACAGAAATACATGTGTCATATGTTGGCCACAGAGGGCCCGTCCGCCCCCATATGTTCTGCCGCCGTGCTCTGCCCGACCTTTTGATCGTGAAGGAGACCTCACTCAGGCTGTGCAGCGACAGCCATGGGGGCTATGAGCGCGTCCTGAGCGACGACGCGCCAGCCATCGCGGTGGATCTCGGGGATTGGCGCGTCGTGCGATGACGACTGCCGCAAGGGATGTGGAACGAAGTAGGGCGTCGGCGTCCCCTCGCCGTGTTTCGAAGGCTATGGGTGGCGGCACGATCGGGCCACTTCAGATCAGATATAAAGGATCCCACGACCGGAGCAGACATCCAGATCGTACGTACGAGGCCGCGCTCGCCGACGCCTACCGTCACTATGTGTGCCTTCCCAAGGATTGGTCAGATACGCAGCCGCCCCAATCACTATGTGTGCACGAGCTAACGACTATCGCGCCACCGTCACCATGATCTATGTAGTCGCCGCTCTGTCCAGACGACCGCCGGACTCACAGTTGACGTATGCTCACCGGTGATGGATTCAACAATGGGGACGAGGAGCGAGCCTAGCGCCGAGCCATAACGTGCCAGGTTGTCCCTACCCCGGCCGGTGGCATCACTCCATGCGGCAACGACTATCGCGCCACCGTCACCATGATCTATGTAGTCGTCACCATGATCTATGTAACCGCCGCTCCGTCCGGACGACCGTCGGACTCACAGGAGCGTATGCTCGCGGGTGATGGATTCAACAAAGGGGACGAGGAGCGAGCCCACCGCCGAGCCATAGCATGCCAGGTTATGTCCCTGCCCCGGCGGGTGGCATCACCCAGTGCGGCATGAGGCAGTTCACGCCGGTGATCCCACAAGGGCAGCCTGGCATGGGAGGAAATCTCTGCATCAATCACGTCTCGGTGCACAGATTGGAAGCGTCTGACCCTCAGGGTGGCGGCTGCCGCTATGATTTTAGCTTCAGCCGCCCATGGTTAGATTTGCGCCGCTAAATTGAAGCCTCCCCACGTTGTATGTGAGATCCGACAGGCGGTGGCATGCTGCTCCTCTCCGTCATTAGGAGCGATCGAAAATAAGCAGTGCTTGTACCTCATTGGATCTACGTATGAAAATATAATCCAATTATGGATGGACGTCGATGACGCCTCTGATATCACATACTATTAAAAAGCGTCATCTTGAAGATCTCGGGTGAAGTTCTTGTGGCTTTGTTCGTTGGTTGTTGTCGAAGTGTTTCCCTGCGACACTTCCCCCGGTCTACCTGAGCAGCCCGCGGAGGTTCTTTTTTCGATGGGGACTAGTGATTCTCCAAGGTCGGAACACAATGGCGAGAGGAAAGACACGAGGATTTATGTGGTTTGGGCCGCCGGAGCGTAATACTCTACGTCCACGAGTGTGTTCGTTGTATTATTCGCACGTATGAGTGAGTGAGTTGGTTGGGTCGCGAACCCCTTGCCCGGAGGCTGCCCCGGTCCTTTTATAGTCCAAGGCCGGGGCAATTACAAGGTGGCTCGGGGTCCGGCAGGTGGTCCCGCGGCTATATGCATCCTATACATAAGCTATAGGCACCTACACCTATATGCTTTGTCATTGTCGGTGGAGTTATGGCGTGTCGTCTGTCACGCCGGGTGCCTCTGTCTAGGCGGCCGATGATGATGAAGTCCCCGTCTTGTCGTCGCGTCTCCTCGCTCTGCTAGACGGCTCTGTGCCGTTGGGCGACACTGTTACGCCATCACGCCTCGCCGCCCTACCTTTCACCGTAATGGTGCGCAGACGGCGAACGGAGGCGTACATCGTGCGCCATGCTTCTGAGGAAGCGCGAGCCTTGAATGCTCGACCTGACAGCGTATCTTCCTCTTTACTCCTTGACCATCTAGCCGTTGCTCGTTGGAGCGACGCACGGGCAGCTGGCCCCCGCGACACGCGTCCCTGCTGGAGCTATCTTGCGGAGTATCGGGTGGTCCGGAGTTGTTGGGCACGTGGCAGCTCCGGAGCCCTCCTGTACTCGAGGTCGGGTCCGGGACGCAAGTCACGTGACACATCCAGGGCCTTCCTCGGATGGAGGGTTTTCCAGGAGCCGTCGCCCACGCGGCCGCACCGGAGCCCTCCCATGTTGTAGGTCGGACTCAGAGCCGCATGTCACGTGGCCCCTCCGGAGCTCTTTATGGCGGAGGGTGCGGCCCGGAAGCTCCGAGCACGTGACAGCGCCGGAGCCCTTCTTGACGGAAGATGGGGTCAGGCATCACCAGCCACGTGGCGGTTCCTGAGCCACTCTCAGCCGGTCTTCAGGCTCAGGGCCCGAAGACACGCAGCGATCCCAGTTCTGCCCATCGGGCCCAGGGCATGTGGCTTACGTTAGGGCCCGCCTAAGCCGGGAAGGTGGGGCCCAGGTGCTCTATCCACTACGCGGGGATACCCGGTTCGTAGGGTACCGACAGTGGCCCCCGGGCCCACCTTGGGGGAGGTATTGAGCCCGCAGGTGAGGCCTCTATCTCTCCCGTGTGGTGGTTTTAGTCTTGCAGTTTATGGAAATCGAAATGGTGGCGAGATTTTCACGTAGTGAGCGAGCGGTCATGCCTGGGAGACAAAGAGGTTGTTCGTGCTCGGTGTAGTGGGCGCACTCAGTCAAAGTGGCAGCGCCTCGTCGTGTCCACTCTGACTTGACCAGTCACGGCGTGGCAGCCGAGGGGCTGCCTCGGGGCAATTACTACAACCGCTCGTGAACCGTCGGGGTACCACGCCGCTTCTCTTGGGAAGCTCCAGACGTTCCCGAGTTCATACTCGCCTGTCCGGTGCCTGACTAGTGGGCCCAGGCCCTACCTGTCATTGGCGAATGCTAGGGCGACGTGCTCGAGGGGTCGCCCCGAGTTATTCACTGCGGTAGCCGATGAGCCGGTCGCACCGCTCTCCTCGAGAACCGACGGATGTTCCCGAAGGGTTATCCTCTCGACCCCTAGCGGCTGACGGGTGGACCTGAGCTCAGCCCATTGCTGGGGGAGGGGAATAGCCCACGGCGTGCAGTGGTGGTGACCCAATTGTCGCGCCTGTTGCGCTGCCTGAGGCCGAGGACGGGTATAAAAAGGAGGCCTTGCGGTGTGGGTCGGCACCCTTCCTCACCATGTGGCCTTTGTTCTCCTCTTGCGCGCTGGAAGTCGCCGCTTGCTCTCGCCCACCAGATACTCTTTCCCACTGGTAGCCATCTTCGTCCACCTCTGCGAGATGTTCGTGTGCGCGGCCTCCAGTGAGGGTCTCTGACGGATCTCTCTCCTTGACGGTCTTGGATAGAGGCACAAGCCATCCTGATGACGTGCAGGCGGTAGGGGAGTCCGTCGGGGACAGGGTCTTCGACCCGCAGTAAGCGCCAACGCCAGTGTCGGGTGGAGCACGTCCTCTAGCGCTCTGCCGCAGGAGAACTGCTTGCCGGTACCGAAGGAAGGCTAGGTCCAGGGTTATCAGGCCTTCCTCCTGGTACTGTGGTAGACAACAAAATATGTCGTAGATGGCGATTTTGCCCACCCGGTACTGGATGTTACTGTTGTCTTGGTCCAGCATACATCGCTGCCGCCCTTGGTCTAATAGCAGGTGACTGTCTCACTGTACAGAGATCAGCTCGGGGGACAACCAAGCAGGTTCGGAGCAGAAGACTACTCGACTTGTAGCTGCTAGTTGCTTAGTTATCTTGCACCCCCTTTTGTATGGCAGGCCCCTAATAACAATGAAAGTATTTCTATTTCAAGTCTTTCATTGTCTTGACCTGTACTTTTTGTGTTCATGAATGAAAAAATCCTTTTGCTAGACTCCCATCCGTTGGTCACTCGGGGCAGGGCCCGGTTGGCAGCGCCACTTTTTACTTTCCGCAAGACCCCCTGGTCTCTAGTGCCGCAAGGACCGGAGGCTCTCCTAACTTGCCAAAATGGCCGAAGTTCCCTTGTTGCTCGTCGTAGATGCGTACCCACTTCCTCTTCGCGTGTTGCCGGGGTCCGGCCAATTTGCTTGGTTTGACCAGTCGGGATGGCCCTCTGGCAAACGAACGACAGTGCAAGGCATAAACTCCGGAGCCTTCTGGAGGCGTCAAATTTGGGGGGTCCGAGAGTGGCCCCTTAGGATAATTGGGGTTCGGGTCCCACGGACCGGAGGCCTATGGCTTGCACAAGCACTGAAAGAGAAGGATAATTGTGTCGTGTAGTTGCATTTTCTCTGCTCGATAGCCCCATCATGGCTCCTGATCCTCTGCTAAGGGTGCGGGACCTGGGCAATTCAGTGTAGTAGTGTTCAGACCCTGGTTATCATCCTTCTCAGGGCGTTATGTCATCCGGATCCCTCGTACTTGGGTGCAGCGCTGGGAGAGGCAGGATGCACATGTTTTAGGGCGCAGGGCCAGTCAAGCAGGCTGCACATCCTGGACTTCCCGCTGGCCCGACTCCCCGAAGAGGGGAAGCGTCCTTCTGGCACCGCTGGACCCAAGCAGAGGGAAAGAAAAGAAAAGGAAAGTAGAATGAGAGATAAGAGAACGAAAGATAGAGTAAGGTGGGAGAGAAAGAATGTAGGAAGACAAAGCTAGTGCGAATAAAGGAAGCGTCCTTCTGACACCACCGGACACAAGCGGGAAGATAACCAGAGGGTCCGGAGACAACACAGGTACCTCATGTATTTCTGCCTTGTAGCTTGGACAGTATAACCTCGGCCAAGGATGATACAGAGAAAACTCAACTAAGTACACGAGGTGGGAGACGCAAAAATATATGCAAGCTTTGAAAAGGAAAGTTGTATGGGTAAGGGAGCGCAAAGGTCCAGAACGACTTAGCTGACGTGGGCATCACTTTGCCAATGTCTCAAACTTGTCCCTCCAGGCCCTTAGCGGCGTAAGGACTCAGGGCGCCCTGGCGGTGTGGCTACCATTCTTTCTGGACCCCTGGTAACACAAAGAGCCGAGGGGAGTTCAGCCTTGTCTTCAAGTTGTCGTAGCCGGCGCTCCGAGTCTTCTGCTCGTTGCTCGAGTGGTCCGATGCCCTGCCCGCATGGTTTGCCGTGATGGCCCCCTGGTAGGTGTGGCCGCTTAGTTGGGGGGGGGGGGGGGGGGGGCACCTGCCAAGTAGACAGAATGAGGCAGGGTGCTAGCATCGGACCTTCCGGATGGTCCGGGACATCACGGACCTATTG
Source organism: Neostapfia colusana (assembly GCA_030760725.1). Taxonomy (NCBI): domain Eukaryota; kingdom Viridiplantae; phylum Streptophyta; class Magnoliopsida; order Poales; family Poaceae; genus Neostapfia; species Neostapfia colusana. The sequence continues at coordinate 4,717,619 of JASWHV010000015.1, read as the reverse complement.
AGACGGTTCGGGCTTGGGCGATGTGGTCGTCCAGGGTGCGGTTCGGACCTTGCTCAGGGGCATGAGCCACCTGACTCCCCGGCACTGAGTCGTAGCGCCGGGATGCCCAACCATCATGCCTCGAATGGTCACAAGGGCAGGATCATCTGCAGCGTCTGCGCCGGTATGTGGATCTGCTTGGCGTGGAACTGATACGCCTTGCATCTCCTGACCAACTCGACGGCATCCAGGAGGGCTATCGACCAGTAGAAGCCATGCCGGAAGGCTTTACCGGCCAGCGTGCGGAACGAAGCGTGGTTGCCACGCTTGCCCTCATGGATCTCTACGAGTAGCTGGCAGCCTTCCTCCCATGTTATGCACAGATCGCTGTCAGCGCCACACCGGTAGGGATCTTCGTCTACCAGTGTGTATCTTTTAGCCATACGAACGATCGGTTCAGCGGTTACACGTTCATCGGGAAGGATATTGTCCTTCAAGTAGGTCCGGACCTCCGTGATCCATGCATCAGGACCTACTTGAGCTTCTGGATCTTGGGCGCCGGGTTGCACGGAGTCCCCTGTGACGCATACGATCCTTGGCGAGCACCATGGTTGCAAGACCGCCGGGACTGCCAGCTTCGAGGTGTTGGGCTCACCCCCTTCGTCTGGTTCGGCAAGCCAGGCTGTATGACGCAGTAGCTTCCTTTCAAATATGCCTTCGGAGATCGGAGCCCATGCACAGGATTTTATTGAAAGGTTGTCTGCCACCGCGTTGTTGGCGCGGGGGATATGGCGCTACTCCAAAGCATGAAATCCCTTCTCCACCTCTTGCACACGGATAAGGTAGGCAGCTAGTTGTAGGTCAATGTAGGAATACTCACGCTCCGCCTTGTTTGATGGCGAGTTGGGAGTCTCCTTTCAACTAGCACCTACCGCGTTCCTAGAGTAAGGGCAGTACCCAAGCCAAATATGAGGGCTTCGTACTTTGTCATGCTATTAGTAGCTTTGAAGTCAAGATGCACCATGTACTTCAACTGCTCTCCTGACTGCGAGATGAGCAGGACCCCCGCTTTGGCACCTCGCTCGCGCGAGGGCCGTAACAGTAGAGTGTCTAGTGGGATCCGGTGAAAACCGGGGCTCTAGCTCTAGACCACCGTCGTCTTAACCCCCTGGGTGGTATGGAGATGGAATCCATTCCGCCACAAATGTGTAGGACTAGTGTGTAGGATGGGCTCTGGACATGCCATTAATAGTCGCTATGCATGAGCCAACATAAACTGTAATGGAGTGCATAGGACAGGATACATTTTTTCTTATTTCTGGCATCCTTCGGGTAACAGGAGGCAACAGACCGTGTAAGAAGGCATCAATTCGCCCTGGGTACCGAGAGTGGCTGGACCCTTCCGGGACTTTAGTTGTTCTAAGCTCTGTTCCTAGTCTCTACGTTACCCTTACAAGAAAGGGAAAAAGAAAAAACATCCTACCACTACCTTAGGGGTAGAACTTACATAGAAGTCCTATGACCTGTGGTCCAGGTAGAGGTATCCATCCTCTGCAGCAAGGCGGATGCACCTGTATCAGCATGTTTGTACTGGTCGGGGTGAACCGTCTCCGCCGGGGGAAAGGCCTGTCACCACTCCTCGAGAAAGGGTTGGCCAAGGCACCAGGTAGCCCTCCCTTCAGCTGCCTACTCCTCGCCGTGTGTCTGGGCATTGGATGAGCCTTGGTCGCACGGCGACGTGGGGAACGCCCGGTCAGGCGTGGAGCGTCTTGCGCCGCTCACTGTGGTCGGAGTCGGAGCTTCCGTCTTGGTCATAGATGACCTTCAACGCCCGCTTGGCGTCTTGGAACTCCATTTCCTGGTCCATGCTGACCTCTGGGTCAGCCTTTTGCTTGCCCTCCCGCTGGCAGGTGGGTGCACCATCCTGGCGCTGCTGTTGGAGCTCACGGAAGCGCTCCGCCAGCCTCTGGATTTCTAGGCACTCGTTGGTGCTGTGCCGGTTGGTGCCGTGGACCGGACACCTCTGGTCGCTGTCGTCGCTGCCAGACGGCTGTCGCGGGCACTTGTCGATGTGTGGCCCCCGGCCCCCTGCGGCCGCTACTGCTGCTGTAGTGTGGGCTCTGGCCAGTGGCTTGTCCTTGCCGCCGACTTTCTTCTTCCTGCCACCAGGGCCCTCCCCGGTGGTCTCTCCCCTTTTGCTGGGCGTCGTGTGCCAGTTACGGCCCTCCGCGGCCCTGGCACACTTGTCCGTCAAGCTGAAGAGCTCGGAGACGTCCTGCACGTCATGCGTTGCCAACTTCTCGAGCATCTTCTTGTCGCGGACTCCCTGTCGAAAGGCGAGGACGACCGACGGAGGCGTTGGAAATGCGGGGGATGGTGTTCCTAACCTGGGAGAAACATTGGGCGGCCGGTGATGATGAGGTCCCCGTCTTGTCGCTGCGTCTCCTCGCTCTGCTAGGCGGCTTTGTGCCGTTGGGCGGCACTGTTACACCGTCACGCCTCGCGGCCCCCTTTCGCCGTAATGGTGCGCAGACGGGGAACGGAGGCGTGCATCGTGCGCCGCTTCTGAGGAAGGTGCGAGCTTTGAATGCTCGACCTGACAGCGTACCTTCCTCTTTACTCCTTGACCATCTGGCCGTTGCTCATTGGGACACACGTCCCTGTTGGAGCTGTCTTGCGGAGTATCGGGTGGTCCGAAGTTGTTGGGCACGTGGCAGCTCCGGAGCTCTCCCGTACTAGAGGCCTGGACCGAGACGCAAGTCACGTGACACATCCAGGGCCTTCGTCGGATGGAGGGTTTTCCAGGAGCCATCGCCCACGCGGCCACACCGGAGCCCTCCCATGTTGTAGGTCGGACTCCGAGTCGCATGTCACGTGGCCCCTCCGGAGCTCTTTCTGGCGGAGGGTGTGGCCCGGAGGCTCTGAGCACGTGGCAGCGTCGGAGCCCTTCTTGACGGAAGATGGGATCAGGCATCACCAGCCACGTGGCGCTTCCTGAGCCACTCTCGGCCGGTCGGCGATCCCGGGTCTGCCCATCGGGCCCAGGGCATGTGGCTTACGCTGGAGCCCGCCTAAGCCGGGAATACGGGGCCTAGGTGCTCTCTATCCACTACGCGGGGTACCCGGTTCGTAGGGTACCGACAGTTGTGGTGACCCTTTGTATCATTGGAGGATTTTCGCAATTGTCAAATTGTGTCTCCCATAGATCTCCTTTGTGCTAATCTTCATGCTCAGATGGAGTTGACAGATCCATAATTCATCATTGCCCCTCCATCGACGATAGCATAGATTGTTGGATACATTAACGACATTTGTGTTATGATGGATTAGTAACAAGCATTTACGAAGATGATGAGGGAACTAACTATACAATAGATACATGCAACATTTAGTACTGATACTTCGTGTACTAAATTTGTATTTTTGCATTTTATCTTTGTTCATGTAATAATCAAGGCTATGTGTGTTGGTTGTTTGCGAAGCACGGAGGACTGGAATGTAATTCCATTTTCTAAAAAAACAAAATTGACCCTTAAAAATCAGGCATCCAGTAGTAGGCATTTCAGATTCTTTTCAAAAATCATGGGGATTTCAGGTTTTCATTTCTGTGACATGAGAAAAAGGGGTCCTGCTTTTCTATTGGCGGCACAACTCAACAAGCAGCTTTCAGCAAAAAATAAGGGAAACGGCTATAATACAAGAGAACATGAATAAAGGACCTACTAGCAAATAGAATAACATGATGCAAGAACACCCAAAATCATCATTCCAGTCCATGAGGACATAACCTACAAACGACTAAGCAAAGCAGATAAACGGGGTCCCAATTTCTACCCCTGGATCAAAGAACCTGAAGCTGCATTTCGTCCCCTACCTTTTCGTTCCAATCCACTTTCTGTAGTGGCATATTGTAACATCGACAGTACCTAGAACCAACAGGCACTCAAAAAGCCAAGAAATCGACTCCCAGCAGCCCATCTCCTTTCTCCTACTCCTACGATACCATATCAGCTAGACAGGGACGGACACTATCCTTATTTTTGTATCAGCTAGACAGGGACTAGCATTGACTCAGATGATCCCACATGAGACAACATAATCAAAAAAGCAACAAAAAGGGCGTCAAAATGTCAAAAGAAAATCTGGTGAACAACACTCAGGAAAGGGATTTGTTCAGATACATCTTAACAAGTCCCAACGAGGGGGCTCTGAATCATCAAGGATACACACCGATTCACTAATTCTGCTAATTCCAGCCACCAAATATGCGTATGATGTCCGGACTAATCAGGAACAAGTCCCAACCCCACACCCCACAATCAACAGGTGACGAGAAACAGCATCTTTCGGACCATCGTATTCTAGCTGCCCGCCCGCCCCCCAACCGGGAGCGCAAGAAAGACGCGGCAGCAACCGGCCCTCACACCGCTCATCACGATCCGTTTTCATGAACCTCGAGAGGCGGTAATCAAGGCAGCGCAAACGACACGGAAGAACGGAGAACGCCATCACATCAAAGCTGGGCGGCACGCAACAGGGGAGAGGAGGGGGGAGGGGGACCTACAAGGCAGCGGCAGCGGCAGCGGCGGCGGCAGCGGCGGTGGAGAGCAGCGAGAAGGGAGCCTTGTCGTCAGCGGCGACTAAACTGGTAGTCGCAGTGCCGGCATAAATAGCGGGGACGTGGGTCGGGACGTGGCTCGCGGAGTCGACACGGCGCCCATGGCCCGGCGCGCCATTAGCCGTGGCCTCGTTGCCTAAACTCGCCTGTAGTTTTATTTAACCCAGTATGACGCTAACTTTATGTGAGGTTCACTTCCCCAGCATGTACCACCTCACCAGGCTGCTGCTTTGGGCAATCAAGATACGGCACGAGTATAATATATTTCCAAAGGAAGCTGTGGCTGCAGGGGGTAAATAAACCAGCTTGTGCTGGCGCCGAACGCGACGTGGTCCGGCCGTGTAGCTTGGCTTGCTTTCCCTCTCGTACAGAGACGTTTTCTTCCTTGCGGAGGTGCGGCCGTCAAGCCGGAGCTCCGTCGCGTCCTGCCCTCGGGGACGGGGACGTCTGGGGCTTTCCACTTGGGGACATCGGCATGTGACGGGCACGTGAACGCCCGTGAGCCCCCACTCTGCCGGCTCAGCGGGGCAACAGCTTGGGAGTGGGAACCAGCCCAGCGCTCTAGCAGGTTCGCTTCACAGCGAGAAATGGTTGTCTTCCTGTTCCGTCCGTCTAAAAAAAAGTATCATTTTAAGATTTAAAATCTACCACGTAATTCTCACTTTCTGATATAAATGTTCCTTTATCCTCATTTACTGTGCACTTTCTACTTTTTTAACCTTTCTTTAATTCTCAGCTCAGAAAACGTCATTAAAAGTAGCGGAAACCTGAGTGACAGGTGCAAACGGGCCTGAAACCAATCCGGCCGACGTGAAAGACGGCAGGCCATCTACGTACTGACTACGCCCGAGAGAACGTGTCCTATTTTGATTTCGTTCCTTGCGCAGGTGCATGGCTCCTCTTTCAAGTCGGCACCCTGATCCCGTCGCAGCTCGAACTGCTCAGATTTTTGGACGGATTCTGGAGTTACTAGGCCAAGTTAACTAGTATGGGCTTGCCGGTTGCGAGAGCATCGAGTCTTCCCTCCACAACGAGCGGGCCCGTCATCGCCTATGAGTTTTCTTTGCCTAGAATAAATTTGAAAGGGGAGGGGGGTATAGGGAACAACGGTGTTATATGGTATAAGAAGTATGCATAGACGTTATGTTTCTGGATGTGCTCCTTAGTCGTAGCGTCTGTTTATTTCACTTGTTACCTATGGTACTAGCTGATAAACTGAATTACAGGGGGACGATCCCTCTCTTCGATTGCTATCTAGCTACTGATGATCTCCTCCTGGCCGGGCATTGACGAGGGGCTGCAGGGTCTTGACGACGATGGTCATGTTCGGCCTGAAATCAGCTTCGTACTGGACGACGCACAGCGCCGCCACCGCCGTGAGCTGCACGGAAAGAGAACACAACGCACAGGGCGTCAGGATTCACCAAGTGCAAGCAGAAGCAGCAGGGCCAGTACCCGTTCAGGTGCGGCGTACCTTGGCCACGGCCTTCGGAGGGTAGTTGTCGTTCAGCTTCGGATCCACGCACTGCTTGGCTTTGTCCTCGCTCAATCTCAGAGTGACCTGGACGGGGCACAAGGTTTTTCAGGCAACTGACAGTTTAGCACGAGACAGTGCGTGTGTAAAAAAAAAGCAACCCAGTATTGGAACTCACATACGTTGTGGAGTCTGAGAAAGGGAATTTATAGGCAGTCTTCCCTTTGCTTATTTTGCAAGGAGGCTGATTCGGATCCAGGACTGACCTTCAGAACACAAGTGGACAGACTCTACCACTACGCAACCCTGCCCTTGCACGAGACAGTGCGTGTGTGCTGACACAAAAAGGTCTCCGCGCGTAACGGAACGGAATGGAAGCCTACGTACCCAGGTGACTAGGCTCTGCTGCCCCTCGGGCATGCTGTGATCCACGGGCCTCCTCCCGGTCAGGAGCTCCAGGAGCACGGCGCCGAAGCTGTAGACGTAGACGTCGCTCTTCTGGGTCACCTGGCCCGTCGTCGCGTACCTCACAAAACGCCACGCGGTTTTAATTAGGAGGGTCTCCATGAATCCTGGGTAAGCTGGGATCTGGACCGTCGACCGGTACGGTCGGACGGCGGCGGATTTAATCTACTTCGCGTTCCGTGCTTACTCCGGCGCGTGTGGTAGCCGAACGTGCCGAGCAACTTGGTGGAGTGCAGCCGCGCGCGGCGGAGTCGGGGGACTGGTTGGTGAGGTTGAAGTCACCGATCTTGGCGGCGGCGTGGCCGTCGAAGACGAGCACGTTGCTGGACCGCACGTCGCGGTGCACGCGATTGGCGGCCGCGCCTTCTCGTGGCGGAGGTGCTCCAGCCCGCGGCCGGGCGGCGCCGTGCGCGTCCCTGGCGCGCTGACCCCACGTCAGCACCGAACCGGCGGGCTCCGCGCCATGCACGATGCCGTAGAGGGGAGCCCATGGTGGCGAACTGGTATAGCACAATCCGGTCATTGAGCTCCAGGCAGTAGCCCAGCAGGTGGGTGAAGTGCTCGCACTTGAGCCGGGACGCCACGGATAGCTGCTCGCAGAACTCGGACTCCGACTGACCCGAGGCGCTGCCGTTGTCGAACCGCTTGACCGCCAGGGCCTCCCCGGTGCTGAGCGTCCTGCGGGACACGCAGCCGTACGAGCCTTTCCCCGACCAGCACCCGGTCGTCGAAGCTGCCCGTAAGACGGTTCAGCTCCGGCAGAGAGATGGTCGGGACGTCGATGGGGAGCACCTTCGCCGGCGACGCGCCAACGCGGGGTCTCGGCGCGTTCGGCCCTCTCGGCTGGGCTGCACAGTGAAAAAGGGAAAAAGGAAAACAAGAATAGTTAAGACACAAAACCAGCGATGGTGCCAAAGAAGAAGAGGAAATAAGAACCTGGTGCTCGCGACCGGGTTGTTGCGTGCCGGCGGGCCGCTGTACGTCCTCTTCCTCCTCGCTCCTGCAGCACCACATCCTCGGTCTCGAATGGGCGTGGATGACAATGGTAGCTAGCCGCCGTCGAACTCGGTAGTTGGAAGAGGGAGGGGCGCGCGGACGACGACGCTGATTCCCGGCGGCCGGCGTTGCAATTATTCCTTCGACTACGTGCGGCCTGCACGGCTGAACCGATGTTGTTGCTGGCTGGCATGTTGTTAGCTAGCTCTGTCGCCATTTCAATTTGTCTCAAACTTGTTTTTTCCCCACTCCCGACTACACTTCACCAATCAGTGTGAAGTGCGAGCAACAAGCATAGTTATTAAAATTGTAAGGTGATCGACCTCCTTTTTATCTTTTAAGCGATAAGGCGTAAGACAAGGTGACACCTTAGTAATAAATAAATATAAAAAAATAAAAAATCCAAATAAATAAGGATAAAAGTAGTAATTAGGAAATAGAAGTAGTTTAACATAAGATAACATAGTAGACTAAAAGTATCATTATTGTCTTCTCCACCATCATCTCCACCCGATTATTCATCACTATGAGTCACATCCATGTCATCATGTGGATCTTCCTCCAAGTCTGAATCATTAGCATCTTCTTTACCTTCCTCAACATCTTGTGCCCTCATTTTTATACGTCTTTGGTAGTGTTTATCCTGCTAGCTTGTCTTGTAAGGCTACGACCTTGAAGCGAGCTTGATGCTCCAACGGCTTCATCAATATGATCCCATGTGAGTTCAAGAAGATCAGCATTATCCCTACCGGTGTGAACAACCGATGAGTCTATCCATTCATTTGTCCCAATCAAAATCTTCAATGACCAATGGGTCATAACTTGGGCCAACTTTCTTCCTCCTCTTTTGAAACCTACTTTGCATCTTCCGGTTGTATGAAACAAAAACTAAGTCATTTAACCTCTTGTGTAGCAACCGGTTCCTTTTTTGTGTGCATCTATAAATTCAGCAATGAGAAGCTAAATGAGTATATGGATTATTCAACTCTAATATATGGATTGTGGATTCCAATACTTACAAATTCAAAGGTACTCCAATTCCGCTCACAACCAGATGATGAAGCACAAAGGCTAACTATACGTTTTGCAAATCTTTGCAATTCAAAGGCTCGACCACCATATGAACACCACCAATCAACTAGAATGAGAAATGCAAGCACATATTAGTTACAAACTCTGAATAGAATTAATATGGATAAATTAGCAAGCAAAACACCAATACTTACAAGGGTTTTTTAGTTCAACTTGTTGTTGTGCCATAATGTTTGAGAAGATAGGCACTTGTTGTCTTGATAATGCATTGCATACTCATCAATCTTGGCCCGAACTTCTTCATCAGGTTCCATTCTTGCAAGCACATCATTGAAGCAACTCCTTATCTTACCCACATATCTATCATCTCCCTTCCTTTGTATTGCAAAAAAATTTCTAGTTCAAAAAAAGTGCAGCTCCATACAATGAATGGTCTATTTGTGAGACCCATCTACACTCAATGATGTCCAAGACTCTTTTTAGCAAGGCTTGCTTGTTTGGGTAGGAAAGCTAGCACTTATCTTCTCTTTTACAACATTCATTAGAGATGCAACCTCAGGCATGGCTGGTCTTTCATCAGCATCAACTGCCCTAAGCACAATAAGAAGAGGTGTCGAAGCTCTAAGACAACCTTCAACTGAGAACCAAAACACCTTAGCAAGAATAATATCACATACATTATTTCCAGCCTCAGTCTTTGCTAATTTGTTTTGATTCCATGCTTCACTCACAAATAGACCCCTCAAGGCATCACGATGCTTGTGTAGGCTCTTTAAAGTAAGGAAGCAAGTGGCAAACCGAGTGGTTGCAGGTCTTACCAAGTCCATCCCACCTGTCTTCTCCTTCATTGCTGCAAGAAACCTCCCATGCCTATATATAAAAGTGGTGACCCATTTGACTTGTGCAATTGGCTTCTTAAAATCTTTCAACTTTCCAATGTCTTCCAACATCAGGTCCAAACAATGAGCTGCACAAGGAGTCCAAAACAAATGTGCGAATCCGCGGCATTAGAACTCTACCCGCCGCCTTGTAGTTAGCACCATTATTTGTGACTACTTGAACCACTTTATCTTTACCAATGTGGTCAATCCTCTTCTCTAGCAAATCAGCTAGCATATCTGCATCGTATCTCATTTGATGCATCAACGGACTCTAGGAAGTATGTTCCAGTTGGGCTATTGATAAGAAAATTAATCAAGTTATGCCCCTTCTATCGGTCCATCCGTCGGACATAAGTGTGCAGCCATAAGTCTTCTATGCTAACTCATGATCAGCCCTCAAGTTGCTTCTATCATTTACACACTCATGAAGTAAAGGCTCCTTGATCTCATGCATACTAGGAGGCACATACCCTGATCCATATTGTGTTGTGGCCTCACAAGCAATATGAAACTGTGTGGAGTTTATAGCATTAAAGAGTACACCACACTCATAGAACCATAAATCCCATTGCTTGTTCACATAATTCGTGTCAGACTTAGACTTTGTGCTAGCCTCAATGGTGGTTTGGTGTGGTACTGAAGAGCACCTATCATCCACAACTTGTTCAGGTGTTCTTCGGAGCATGCTTACAACTTTTCTAGATTGTGATTGTGTTGTTGCATCTTGTGTCTTCTTTAAGGTCTTCACCTCAAACATGGCTCTCCTCCTTTTAGCAGCTGTCCCTAAACTTGGCTGAACAACGGACTGAGAATTGTCCCCAACCTTCCCCTGCTCCTGTTGCTTCCCAACATCATCATCTAGGAAAACTGGTCTAGTTCTTTTATTTTTTTTCTAGGTAAGCTGCCATTTCTTTTCTAATCTCACTGGTAGTCTTGGAGCACATCAGGGTATCATCATCCACCTGCAAGATGCTCTTTCAACCTTTTGATTCCTCCTGTTGTCACGGTCTTGCAAAGATTGTATATCACCTTATCTCTATTCCCAATTTCCGTCCAATAATTATACTCCCATTCTGGATCATTGGACTTTGCTCTTCGTTTAGGATCAGCCATTGGATCATAAGCATCTACATTCGTAGGAGCATCGGCAGAACCAACACTCTCAATTGGATTCATTGTCAATTTTTAATCCTGCATGAACAGCAAGCAAATTGTGGGCGGTGAGAGTGAGACCACACTTCGTACATGACATGAGTACTTGAATAGCAAGTAGCAACCAGCTCCAGCTCAATCTACATTCACATGAGACAGAGACTCAAAGAGATGAGTTTCACTTACACCCAGTCACTCACCCGTGTAGCGAGCCAGCAACCAGACAGACGGAAAGCCACCGAGCAGAACAGAGCAGAAACAGAGGGGAGCCCCGGCCTAGCAGGAGAGTCGCTGCCGCCGAGCAGGGGAGAGTCGCCGCCGCCGAGCAGGGGAGCGCCGCTCCGCCGATCCTGGAGAGCGCCGCGCAGGGCCGAGTAGGGCACCGTCGAAGATCTCGCCGCCTTCCAGTGAGCCGCCAAGCCGCCGTCGCCTTCCTGTGGGCCGCCGCCGCCAACCCTAACCAGCAAACCAGCCTTCTGTCTCTACTCTGCGCACGGTGCAAGCGCTGGGCTAAAGCTGAATAAAGCCCAATTGAATCCCGAGCTAAGGCGTCCCCTTGAGCTCGCCTCGGCGGACGCCTCAAGTACGCCCCGGACGGCTTACGGACGCCTTAACAACTATGGCAACGAGAAGTTGTCGAACCACCGCAAAGTGGATGGGAGAGAGGAGAGACTCTCGATGATAATTGAATGACACGTTGGTAATCCATCCGTCGACAGTCGCCTCAGAACCAACACCGGATTAGGAGATAGAGAGAGTAGAAGCCGCGTATTTTGATTAAGCTTCACTGGACTTGGCCGATTAATTAGTGGTTCCCCTAAAGAAATTGGGGATCAACAAGTGAGGCGATCAACCCAATCAAGGGAAGGAACCACAACATCCATCAACGATCTCCACAGTGGTAGCACGCCGTGTCTCCTCAAAGCCACAAGAGCAGCGAAGAAGAAGAAGAGGAGGACGGGGAAACACCCGTTAGAGAGCAAGCCAACTGGGACAAGAAAACGCCACAACGCCAACAGGGGGCAACAAAAGAACACCTACTGAACGCACCGCGGAGAGACAAATCGCGCATCGGATCGACGGTGATGAGCGGCGAGCAGAAGGGAAGCTCGACCAACTATTAGCTAGCTAAAAACTACGAAGATAGATGAGTGCATATTTGTCGGGTGCAAATGCACCAAAGATGGAAATCTGAAAAAGTTCAATGCAAGCCATCGGATCGTGCATCTACGGTTGGAAATTTCATATTTTTATTTTTTAGTGTATTTGCACCAGGTATGCACTTTAGATTGATAGCTTAAAACCTAATACAGCTACTAGGACGATTCAGTTTTCTAAAAGACAGCTACTAGGATAGGGTGGGTACCCCCCCCCCCCCCCCCCCCACTCGTCACTGCCGTCAATATGAACTGGGAGGCAACAACCTTGGGGAACACTTGGGGAAGACTTCGCTAAAGATAGATGCAAACGTCTGAGATTATTTAGATTACTTATCAGTAGAAGATATCTTGGCGAGGGTTAGTTATCTTCACTGTTTCGATCTAGTTGGTGATCGAAGGCGTTCAGAATATTAAGATACGACAAACTGAAAACGGGTGGTAAGAGACTGACAGGCTGATGATTATAGCCCACGTTCATGCAGCAGCTCGCGCGAACAGCTCCGGGTCCCACGAGACGTGCTCTCATGCTACCTCACCGTCGTCGACGGCAACGCCTTGACCATGCGACGGATTGGCTAGCAAAACCATCCTTTTTAACGATAAAAAAGTATTAATCAGACAACCACAGAAGATGTGACATGTACGCATTGCGGTCACTCTGGCCTATCTTGCTAAGCTCGAGGGCCCAGGTTTCACACGTATGTACGTACTGGCAAAAACTGCAGATTGATAGGCATCGATTTAGGTCTATTTGTTTGCACTATGGATTATGAGAATCCGTTAGATTCTGAAAATTTATGAAAAACTAAATTATCAAAAGCTATAGTTTAAAACTTGAAAGTTAGATAGATTGTGAGATCATGGAATACATTTGACATAATATGGATTAGAATTTGACAAAATCTGAGAAAGAATTGATTGCAAGGTTCTGAATTTTAGAGGGTTTCGATTATTGAACCCAGCCCAGTTCAAAAATTACTAAAGCAGACATCCTTCAAAGCTTCAAGCATATCCTTGTGCGGTCAGCACTACGGCTATATCAAGAAAAAAACTGGAAATCAAATCTGAGGCTGATAGCAAAGTAAGAAATATAATTATTGGTAAGAAGCATAAATACATGAGGAAGTATTAATGTGTACAATGAGAAAGAGCTTGTAGCTAATTAAGGGTCGGTTCTTTCATGTATGAATACATATTTACAGATTGAGTGCAGTATCCATGACTTCTGGACCTTATAACTCAACATGCTTTCTTGCTTTTGTATCTCTTGGCGCAGATGACATATATGACCAAGTTTATAAAACTAAGACCAGCAAGAAGCCAGAAAAAATAGTCGAGGTGCCCTTCGTTCAAGTTATCCGGAATCCATCCGTGGTTACCTCCCCCTTGTTGTGAAGTAGTCAAGTAGGCAACCATTGTCAAAATAAATGTGCTGAGATAATTCCCGAAGGCTGTTGTGAGGAGCTGCAGCGCACTGCAGAGGCTTCGCATGGCATCTGGTGATTGATCGTAGAAGAACTCGAGCGCCCCAATGAATGTGAACACCTCTGACAAGCCAACCAAGAAATACTGAGGAATTTGCCAGAATAAGCTCAATGGAACCGGGACGTTCTGCTCCCACAAGTGTTCATCCCTGGCAACTGCCAGCCGCTTTGTAACACCCAAAAGTTTCAAAAATTCAAAAGAGAGATTTTGGACGTGATGCATGGGAAAAAATTTCAAAAGTTCGAAGTGGAATTCAAATTTGAAGTGGAGAAACAGAAAAGAAAAGTAAAAGAAAAAGAAAAACGGGCTACTGGGTCGAAACCGACCCGAGCAGCCCAACAAGCCGCGCCCCTTCTCCCCTCTCCCCGTCACTGCAGGCCGGACCCCACATGTTGGTTCTTTCTCTCCCAACCGTCGCCGAGTCTCCCGCGCCGATCGCCGCCTCCCGCGTCCGAAATTCGCGCACCTTGGCCATGATCTCGGATTTTCCGCGCTCGTTTCGCACGTCTCCAACCTCCCCGACCCCGGCTCCATCGGTTTTATAAACCACAAGAGCCCCTCGGGTCCTCTCAACTCGCAACCGCATCCCGCCGGTGAGTGCTGCCGCCAAAGTCTAAAATTCGCCTCTGATGTCGCCTTTCCTTCAAGTCTAACTAGCCTCTCCGCTTCCTAGGAACTCCCTCGATTCTTCAGCGCCGACTTTGGAAATAATCCTCGCCGGAAGGCTCGATTCCGTCGCACACTAGTGAGCCACCGCCGCTCCTCGTCGTTGCATCGCCGAGATATTATCCCTCTCCCCTTGCTGATCCTCCAGATCGCCTTGGTGTGTTGTCGCGCAGCTCTCGAGCAAGAAAAATACCATAGGTCCCGTGCCTAAACACTCGGCCGACAATCACCGATGAGCTTTGCTGGTCTACGTCGTCGTCGATCGTCTCCCAAGTCTTCCGGGTTCAAGAAGACCGCTGAGATGAGACCTCCTACTTCCCCTCCTTCGAATTGTGCAAAGAAAGTGAAGGTCTAGGGCTGGTAGACGGGTTTTTGTAGAAACCCGGCGAGCTCCCCGCCTCCCACCGCCGGATCGCGCCGCCCGCTCCTGACAGGGTGACCTGGCTCGCTACGGGGCGTTCATTTTAAATCGTAAGGTCACGAATAGGTCAGCGTGTACCCCTTCGATGATCTAATCGAGTCGTCTATTTAAAATCCTACGGCCCAAATTTAATCCATCGATTCCCGCCAGAAAACTTTCGGACTACCCCCTAGCGCGCTAGGAAATTTTAATCTAATCCCGGATTCTTCTGAGCTACCCTGTAGACTTATAAAATTCATAAATATGCTAGAAATAACTGATTTAGCTCCTCCACTTAATAAAAATTAGGGAAAACTTTCGCTATTTGATAGTTAGACCCCTGAATTTTATAGAAAATACAAGTGTGGACCCGAGCAGTGTAGAATTTAAATTTGAACCCTGTAGAACATCTGATTTAGGAATTTAATCATTTGGATATGATTTAAATTTAAATAGGGGTGCAAACACATGTGCAAATTCAGTTTAAATTGCCCTAACCCTGTTAAAACTTGTAGGACAGTTTGAAATTCGGATTTAGATGGAAAATAAAATCTGAAAATGTAATTTAGTTTCTGTTTATTGCTGAAAATTCATTTTTAGGCATAAAACAAATCTGAATATATGGAATAAAATGATAAACCCTTAGGAAATGTTCATATAAGGTTTTGAACATAAAGTTTCAATTTGAAAGATGATTAGAGTGTGTGAAATTCTGTTTAGTGCTGGATTATATACTTTTATGCAAGTTTTGTGGCCAAAAAGTGTGGAATATAATATAGAAATTAGTTTGAATTGACAATTCATTTTAGGAGTACATATAAAATCTGAATGACAAAATTGGAAGCAATATATATTTTTAAAAAGTGTAGGTATGTATAGACACAATTCATATAGTGTGAAATTTGGATAGAAGTAAAGTTTAAATGTAATATATATGCACACATGCACATCAAATTTTGGTTAAGAGATTATAGGAAGCTAAAAAGAAGAATTTCACCATGAGACGCACAAGATGAATATGTATATGTATACTTTGGTAATTTGACTAAGATAATAATGTGGAACGGTGTTGTATGTATGTTTGATTTGTGTATGTGAAAGATTGCTTATGCAGTGTTGTTTCTTTTGCTATGTGTATCTTGGCATGAGTAGAACCAGCCCAGAGCCGGTTCCCAATTTTCAAGATCAAGACTTTCCCTTTCCAATGCAGCAGGAAGAAGACAAGTGTCCTTGACCACTTTACACCTAAGATAGGATGTGTAGTTAAAATTATTTGCATTGTCATATGAATTATGAAACCCATGTTAGAAAGTTTCCCTATATTTTCATATCTTATCCCTTGTAGCCTAGGTTAGGAATTTCTCATTATGTTATTTATATTATTCATGCTTAGCCATGTTTAGAGTGGGATAATTAGGATATGAGTTGCAACACCTTGATTATTTACTATTGATGATATATGATGATTAATGGTAGAGGTACAAATCTAGGCAAGTTGGTTGGTGCTGCGTGCACGAGACTCGTGTTTGTGTTTAGTGCTTACTTGGATTTTAAGGACCGGTTCATGTATGCATTTAGCCTGGCTTTACTATGCCACCACAATGCTTAGATGAGGCAGCTTGGCAAATTAACTAGATGCATTTTCGACGTAGTGTGGGTGTTTGGATGTTGCGAGAAATAGGTGTCAACTGAACTACTATAGAAACCGCAAGGCTCAAAAGGGGGCCACTGCAGGGGAGGTTGGAGCGTCCTGTATACTGTTAGTGGTGAAACCTCAGTGGGTCCATACTCATCGGGAATACCTTTGTAAAGGTCTCGTAGTTATCTCCTGACTACACACCTGGGGAGTGTGAACGTGGTTCGCAACCACAGGTAAAATGGAGGTTCTTAGTCCACCCGTCGACGGAGATGAAATCGCTACATGTGGTTAAAGGATACAAACTCTGCAGAGTTAAAACTGTCATAACAGACATGTTCACGGTCAAGAGCGGTTTAGACTTATTCATGATTAGTATAAGTGGACGATGAAGTGAGAGGTTGAGAATGTTAAATGGGGTGTTTAACAATGGAAATGAAGTTATGAGATTAGGACTACTTTACTCATGTAGTAAATAGACACTTAATAAGTTAAGGTGATAGTATTCAATTTGCGTAGTGCATTAAACATGAGTTAAGACGATCTAGCCTTTATAACGTTACTTTCTCACACTTGCTGAGTAATTTATGTACTCATGTGTTTTTCTTTTTATTTTATTATAAATATTGCTCAGTAAAAAGAATATCAAATAAAGACAATATAAAATTTATGTTGCTGCCAGTCGATTTGTCCTCTGAACGACTCTATAAGATTTTTCTCTTTCGCTGCTATTTAACTCATTTAAGGTATAAATATTTTTATATTTGATATACAACTATTTATCACTATTTATTCTATATATATGATTAAACCGATCCTAACATATATATATATATATATATATATATATATAGATTTCGACCGATTTTACTTTATATAAAACCGGACGTGACACCGGACGTGACACGCTTAATCTCAAGGATTGCAGCTATTGCCATGATGCCATCGTTATGATGATGGAAATTACCAACCCAATGCCTACCTCTGCAACTCTGTAAAGCCCTTCTGCGTACCAGTGAATTTGCGAGCTATTGGAACCAGTACACTATCGTAGAGAATGACACATATAAGGACGCTTAGTGTGTCAAAAGTAGATAGAGATGCTGGGGGAATCTTGAATGAACCCAAGGATGGGTCAAGTACCATCCCTTGTTCCACAAACATTGTCGACATCGGAGCATATACAGCAGAAAACACTATTGTTGTTGCCCAGATAGGAAACATCCTGACCAGTATCTTCAGTTTTTCCACTTGGGTAACAGTGCATATCCGCCATGAATTGGTAAAGCCATCTGTTTTCACAACAATATCTGTAACTGTAGCAGCCTTGTCCAAACATCTGAAACCATCTGTTGGAATATGTTAAGCCTCTTGGCTTTCACACATTATTGGAAAAGAAGCCGAACAGCTATTACAATTCAAGTCATAAATGTTCATCTACTTAGCAATGCAACCAAGGAAAAAAGGCCAGTCTAGCTTATAGGTCTTAATTTAGTAAAAATTAAATCCAGACTAGAAACAATCAGGGACTGGTCCAGCAATGTTTAGACTACATATTTGTGAAGGTATTTACGAATCAGCAAATTGTTCCAGGTTGTAGCATAATTTAGAATTTTGTCTCACAAAGAGACATACCTGAGTTCATCGGTGTGATCCAATTGCCGACTCCCTTCAATTGCTGATACTCCATTAGGTAGCTCATACAAGAGGGAACTATCCTCTGGGGCATGTACATTCCACTTGCGCAAAGAGGCAACTACAACCTGGCATACTCGTGTAATAGGACTACCTCCTGGTTTTTGGAACCTATAAAGTGAAGTGCCAGAGAAGAAGCTTATGATTGCCAACCCCATGAATACTGTTGGAATGCCAAAGCCCAAACCCCATCCTAAATTATCTTGCACCCAGACCAGAAAGCTGCTCGCTACAAGAGCACCAATGTTTATTGAAAAATAGAGCAAATTAAAGAAAGAGCCCTTCTGGATTCTCTCAGCTGGATCTGTATCATCAAATTGATCCGCTCCAAAGGACGAGACACATGGCTTAATTCCACCAGTCCCCAAGGCGATAAGATAAAGACCAAGAAAAAAGACAGTATATTGAAAAGGACTTGCTGGTGGGCAAAAGGACCCTTCACAGGGTGAAGGCATGAGCACAGGGACTGATGCTGAAAGAGTCAATATTGCCATCCCCTACAATTAAAAGATGGTGTCAACTTAAACAAAACATAATAAACTAACAGGTTATACCAGAGCCAATTGAAAGGACTTAACACATGAATTGAGAATGAGGTCTAGTAGTCTAGTATATAGAAATTCAAGGGCCTATTTGTTAGTCACAAGAAGAACAAACTGATCCCAAGTATCTTTCTCCATATCAATGTTAGTGTTGACAGATAACAATAAGATATCTTTAATATGAGATGTAATGTACCATGATGTTTTGGAGAAAAATGACTTACAATGAAGTATATCGTGGAGAACGTTGCAATTGTCCAATACCTCCCCCAGTATGCATCAGCCAGGATTGCTCCAATGAGGGGAGTCAGATAGCAAGTTGCTGCCCATGTAGTCACATTGCTAGCAGCAGAGACATTGCCATCATGTAGTTTTTTTGTCAAGTAAGTAACAAGGTTTGTAGCGATGCCATAATAAGCCAACCGCTCACAGCATTCATTACCTGTAGGTTAACCAACCATGGCTAATTGAATGTTATATGACAAGTAAACAAACGAATAACTCAAACACATAACAGAATTACTCCAGGAAAATACCTAAGATGAATGGGCATGCCTTCCATCTACCAGTTCGTTCCTTCACAACAGGATTTCCAAAAAAGTCGACAGATCCATCTCCGGTGTACGTCACTATTTGGTTGGGTTCCTGAAACCACGATTATATTGAGCACTACATAAAATCCGTCGCACAAACATTACAGGGGGCCGAAAAACATAAGAGAGCACTTTGATTATGCGTGCAACCATCATACATCAATGCTCAAAGAGCAAGATGCTTTGCTTACATGATTAATGCCCAAAGAAAGAAACATAGCACTATGCTGGTATTATGGGGATCCATCAGCTTAACGAAGACGAAAGTGAAATAACAGGAAACTTGGCCTGGAATAGGATGTTTTTCTTCTGTCCATGTTTTTCTTCTGGCCTATATAGGTTCAGATACGTATATTCAGCTGAAGAATAGAGACAACCAATCCCACCAAAACATCCGGATCGAGAGTCGCTAACCAACGCTAATTGCAGGGAATCGACATATGGCGCCACACAGACCATCATGAGAAAGGACTGAAAACAAAACGAGACGAGACGGACGGACAATCGAAGCTGTCGAGTCGGCTCACCTCCGGAGCGATCCAGCGTGCCCTCCTACTCGCGCTCCGCGGCGGCCATGGTCCGCTCCCGGCGACGCAAGCACTCGAGTGGGGACCAGTACTACTTTCCAAACCCGATCGGAGCAATAAACAACAGCATTTCCTTGCCTTCTCCGGCGAGGAAGCGAGAACGGCAGGTCCACCACCGAGGTGAAAACTCAAGGAGTGGTATTTATGGCAGCCGGGGAGTCTGGATTAGGAGGAAGCCATAGCCCATAGCGTGTAGACCCGGCCATCTAGATGATTAGATACCTAGTGATGAAGGACACGGCACAGGCTCTCCCCGTACTGTTGCTGTTCCGGTGCCCTATTCAGTCGGGGGCTGGTGGTTGGGGAGGGCTCGGCGCCGGCGCTGGGGCGTGCGTGAAGAAGAGACCGGACTACACATTCTCTGACATGTGGGCCACCCATAGCCTAGCAAAGTGGGTTAGTGCGATCTGACTTCATTGTTGGGTGATAAATGATAATCGTCAGGCGCTTATAGTCCCGTTATCTGTTTTCTAGGGACGTTAGAAATATCACGACAAAAACAGTTTAGTTATACTGTCTCAACTAGGACACTCCATATTCAAAAGTTAAAAGCTAAACAAAATAGCGTAGTATGAGCTATTTTGTTCAAGTTAAAAGTTAAGCACAGCCAATTCACCAGCGGAACAAACTGGATCCCCAACAAAAGTGTTGAATTGGATTTTTTGAGCCAACATACTTGATATTTTAGAGGTTGTTACAACAGCAACAGCCCCCAATTGTAGACCATTGCTGATTCCCTAAACGCAAAATAAAACAAACAAATCATCACGTCAGTGTCAAACAGATAGGGCCACCAACATCAAGCCTTATGATATATTTTTTTTCGGGGCCTAATAGGACGCACTTGGATGTAGAGTAGGGGATAGATTGTTGGCCACCTCACACGTACACACACTTCTCTCTCTCTCCTCTACAATACACATAAAGAATTGACGGAAGAAGATGAACAAGACACGAGAATTCCAGCGCTGCACACCAACGCACGACACATACAATTGAATTTCTCCACAGTACACTCACCAAACGCTGCACCAGGCACACAATCTACTCCTGACACAAAGCACTCGCACTAGCAGCACTACTCACGCACAACACTACACTCACACACACCTAGGCCTTCACTTGGCTCACACTACCACAAAACACCGGACCCACTCTCTGCACCTCGCACTACCGGATTTTTATAGATACAACTATGTAACCCCAAGCAACCACTCTATCCTCTTTATGCGCATGTACGTTAGCCATGATCCGACCTCCGTGTCGTACGTGGGCCAGTTCTTATCTCCGTAAGAATTTGTCAGGCACCGTTCTGAGACTTGGTAGCCACGATGCATAGCATAGCAGCACACATCCAATAGAAATCCTGTCAGAGACTTGTTCACATGTAGCAGCCTTCACACAACTTGTCGTGGAGACTTGGCTCTAACCCAACTTCCCTCTGTCAAGTCACATCACCTACAGCTGCTCATGCACTCAACCACTGCACCACCGCACTAAGGGCATCACTTTGAAACAATGAAACGGCTGCAGAAACTTCACTCGCTTCTTGCGCCGAGCACTCAACACATAACTCTTTCTCACTTCATACACGCAACAAATCTCCCTAACCCGAACAAACTAACAATAAATAACAAGATTATTCTAACAATCACCCACTAATCTTGTTAATTTATTCTTTCACAGCAAAGTTGTCTTATAGTCGGCATCTGCTATGGCAAGCTGCGCCAAACCATTAGACATTTTATTCACTGCATCACACTTGTTGGTAAAGTAATCATACTCACCGTATTTGCGGCAATCAATTTTGGACTTGTCAAACTTGCGGCGAAACTTTTTCTCACCATTCTTGTTGGCGCCGCTACCGGAGGCCTCGCCATTCCGCTTCTCTTCAGCAATTACAGCCTCCCGCTCGGCACGCGAGAGTCTCGGCTTGGCGTGCGCCACTAGCAGCTTCTCCATATCACTTTCGTGTTGTCGCCCCTTGGAAGATTCCTCGAATGATCGTAGGCGCTCGACAACTTTGGCCACCGACATTGTTGCCACATCCCCCCATTGCTCTATGGTGCTCACAACGGGTAGAAACTTGTCGGGGACGGAACACGAGAGCTTCTCGCCGGCGCTTGCCTTCTCCACTTTCGTGCCGAGAGCACGTATCTTGTTCACGACATTGATCACCTTCAAAGCAAACTCAATAAACTTTTCAGAATCACCCATGTACATACCATCAAATTCTCTCTTGAGAGTCTGTACGCGAGCCTTCTTGACACTATCTTCACCGACGCGCATTTCCTTGAGTGCGTCCCTTGCGTACTTCGCCGTCTCCTTCTCCGATATGGCCATCACTAAGCCATCCGACATGGCTTGGACAATAGCGGCGAGAGCCATTTGGTCCATCCTCTTGTCGACACCTTACTTTCCCTCCACGGCTGCCTACGCACCTTGGACACGTGCGAGGATCTTCATCTTCACCGCCCACACGCCGTAGTTATCCTCTAGGTAACACAATGTCGCCCCCGCCTCCTTTATAACCGGCTCTTAACTGCCGTCTCCACCGTTGCCACCGAAAATGGTGACCCCGCGACGTGTACACTACAGGAAAAACGATCATCGACGACGGCGAAATTTATTGACGACAGGGCCGTCGTCTTTAATATTATTGACGACGGCTTTATCTAGCCATCGTCAATAAATTATTAACGAGAACCATCGTCAATAAATTATTGATGACGGTGGCCGTCATCTTTAACTAAATTCGGGCCCATCCGAGGAGTTATTGACGACGGTAACCTAGCACCGTCGTCAACAAGACCTTATAGACGACAGTTTCCTAGCACCGTCGTCAATAACGGGGTATATAACCCGTACGCGAGCCGGGAGGCGGCCAGTGCCGCCTCCCGGCTCGCACCGGACTTCCCCGTCGCCGCCGCCGTCCCGGTCGCCGCCGCCCGTCTCCAGCCCAAGGTAAGTCCCCTCCCCCTCCGGCCTCTCCCCGGCTTTCGTCAGACCCCGGCCGCGCCACCGTCCACCGGCCGGCCGGCCTCGCCGTCCGGCCTCTCCGGCCCCTCCCCCTCCGGCCCCTCCCCCTCCGGCCCGGCCCCTGGATCTGTTCTGCAATGGAATGTTTAGATGCTAAGCTGTTGATGATCGATGGATCAGTGAACTTAGAAATATGACTACTTTTTCCCTAACAATTTGATCAGATTACTAACAAACACGTTTTCTGGACACGATACATTCGTGAAGTGCTGCAGATCGTGCATGAACACTAATAATTATAATCTCTGCTATTTAAGTAACTTGAGGAAAAATACCACACATGATTGCTCTGTTCAAAAGCATTTGTTCACTTGATAAACAAAACTTGCTTTGACCATGAACAATTTCTGTAACTTCCACACATTTCATGGAAAGAGATACTACCATTCCATTCTGTGTGTCCTAATGATGGCTATAAGTGGACTTACCTGCAAGGTGCACTTATAAGAATTTTATTGACTATAAGTGGTGCTCACAAATTACACTGCAGAAATTCTTCCATCCCCCATCAATGATTATCATGTCTATCTGTGCATGTTCCGTAGTTGGTAGATTTTAACACCAAACCTATCACATCATATCTCAATTGATCATGTGCAAATGTCACAAATGTTTATGAAAAGGATGTTGTTTTATATTGGAAAAAACTACTTTGCCCCCTTGTGCTATGATCAGTGTTTAGTCCCCTGTACTATCTTTTAGTCTGCTTAACCCTCACATTTTAGAAAAACCAGAGCATTAGTCACCTTTAACGGTCTCCCTAACCAGGATGTCATCGAGCAGTAGACGACGGGGGACGCGGGGCTTTTTGCCCCCGAGAGCAGACTCCATTTTACAGGGCTGTCAGTCTAGCAATGGTAGATTGTCTCAGCTGTTGGGCCACGACAGAGGCCAGGGATCACGAGAGCGGTCATGACAGATAAAGAATATTAAATTACATAAATTATATAAGTAACTTCTTAAATCTATATTATCAATCTTCAAATTTTTAGGACGACTCTACGTCTGAGGAGACAGAGGCCAATGGTCCTCTTCAGACACCACATGTTTCGGAGCCTGTTCCAGATCCTGCATCGGATCCTCTTCAGGTTCCGGCACCGCAGGCTTTAGACCCTGCTTCGTAGCCTTCCACAGAGTGTTATGTGGAGCCGGCTCCACAGCGGCGTTATAGGATCCTCCTCCGTTTCCTGCACAGCCAAAAGATCGGTTCGTTATTCGTCCGGTTGGCGATAAGTAAGTAGATCTTTAACAAATCAATTTAGATATTTTAACACTTATATATGTACTAATTGAGAATCGTGTATTAGGTCTTGGGCCGATGACTCGTTCACGGGTCAAGGACGCCACCGCCAGGTCAACGCTGTCCTTGGCCAGCTTATCCGTTGTCACTACCCCGGTCTAGTGAACGGACGGGCTGCTACGTCTTGGGACGATTACGCTACGGCCCAGGACACTACCTACGACAACCACCAGGAGCATGTGTGGCATGAATTCATGGTAAGTAAATCGTCTATTTGTTAAATGCGAATCTATTATATGTTAAATACATTAACTTGTATATTTCTTCTTGTAGAAATATTACCATTTGGAGGACGAGGCCCTGTTGGATCACGCTCGCCTGGTCTCCAACAACAAAGCTAGGAAGCTCCTGATGCAGTCGATATCAACGGCTCGCATTCAGACTACGAAGGTGTACTATAAGTTGCATCCGGACGAGGGTGAGCCAGGGCAGTTTAGGGATGTGGCGGACAAGTATTTGACGGAGGCACAGTACGCAAAGGTAAAATCTTTATTTTACTTTGCTTCGTTATCCAATTTTCATCAATGTTTTAATCCAATAACAAATGCGTGCAGGTCAGCGTACCGTGGCTTGAGTCATGTCCGGACGCCTACAGTTTCCTGTGTGCTCGTTGGGCGAGCCAGGGCTTCCAAGGCGTGTCGATGACCCGCCGACAGAGTCAAGGGACGGACGGGAAACACCGTGTTAGCGGGGACGGCTACGTACGCCTTGCTAAACGGATGGTAAGTGATACTCGAATTTTATTCTAGTTAGTTTCTATCGCTATCATTGTGCTAACACGTATCGATAGGAGCGCGAGATCGGTCAGGAGCCGGCCGCTATCCAGGTGTGGAGGAGGGGTCACATGGGAAGTGACCCCTCGCAGTCTGATCAGCTGTCTTCTCAAACGGCGACGGAGACATTGGTGAGTACTTTAGTTAACTTAATTGTATTCTCTTTAAAACTTCTGATGACTTTAATTTTCCGTATTTTTAGGAAAAGTATGGGGAGGAGGTTCGGAGGCTTTGAGGCGACGATTACGATTGGCAGAACTCACCGATCGTACCCGAAGCCGCCTATGCAAGCTGTGGCGATAAACCTCATGGCCGGTGAGTTATGTTGTTTTTCATTTACTTTCATGAAATTCGAGATACGAAACTTTAATACTCTTACTTCGTTGTGTAGGTTGGCCATCTTCGATGGAGTAGTCGACTCGAGTGAGGCGCGGTCTTCCTCGAGGGCCTCTTCATCGCAGGGTGGATCCAGCAGGCGTGGCAGCCGAGATCTGGAGCTCCAGAGTGTTCAGGAGGAGCTCCAGAGGACGCAGGAAGCGCTGAGGCTCACGAACGAGAGACAGGCAGCCGAGCTCCGGGCTAGGGACGAGTATCAACACTCGTACATGCTACAGCTGCAAGCTGTCATGCAGGTAAGTTCAGATCGTTGTACTCAACGTTTCTAATATATGAATGACATGTATAATAATTTACTTTATATTTGCAGGCTATGGCCGCATGACAGTCGGTTGTCTTTCCTCAGTGGGCGCCGCCACCGATACAGCTACCACAGTGACCGACGTTAGTAGCACAGGTACAAAATTTATCATAATAGCTGCAACTAGTTAAACTTGCTCAAATTTAGTTGAATTTGATCAAACTTACTCAAACTTAGGAAAAACTAGTTAAACATACTCAAACTAAGTAAAATATGGTACAATTTACTCAACCATAGTCAAATATGAGCAAACTTACTCAAACATATCCAAAACTAGTTGAACTAGCTCAAACATAAACAATACTAGTCCATACTTCTCAAACTTAGTAAAATATGAGCAAACTTACTCAAACATAGCCAAATCTAACTAACTTGCTCAATTCTAACTTCTAATGAGTTTATTTAGTCATATACATTGTGAACTTCTAATTTATCTAACTATACATGTACATCACAGGGATCGGCGACGCAGACTCAGTAAACTCCATCCCCTCAGCATCCGACGTTTGGACGAGCGCGCGACGACTTCCTGGACTCCGGTGGTAGCGGTCGGGGTAGCGTTTGACGTGCGTATAGTGTTTTTGTGCCTGCCTGTGAGTATGTTTTGATTGGCTGTGATCTGTCCATCGAGTCAGGGCTGGCCTCGAAGCCTGGGCATGATTTTCTGTTTTTTAAAAAAATTGCAAAGCTTATTGACGACGGCCAAGTACCAGAAACCGTCGTCAATTAGCCACTGTTATTGACGACGGCCAAAAACTTGGCTGTCGTCAATAAGCCATCGTTATTAACGACGGTACAAAACCTGGTTGTCGTCAATTAGCTAGCTTATTGACGAGAGTCTGACCCTGCCCGTCGTCAATATTCTGCTGTAGCTTATTGACGACGGTCGGATTTAGCTGTCGTCAATAAACTTATTGACGACTAATAATTGACGACAACCATAAACCGTCGTGTATAACGTTTTACCATCGTCAATAAGTTATTGACGACGGTACTGTGCTTATTGACGATGGTTTTCGACCGTCGTCTATTGTCCAGATTCCTGTAGTAATAGATTTAAGGCTCTGATACCAATTCTTGGTCCAACTCACACTTACACACTTACGCGCTCTCTCTCTGGAACACACACACAAAGAATTGACAGAAGAAGATGAACTAGACACGAGAATTCCAACGCTGCACACCAGCGCACGACACGTACACTTGTATTTCTCCACACTACACTCACCATTGTGCTGCATCAGGCACACACTCTACTCCCGAGGAAAAGCACTCGCACTGGCAGCACTACTCACGCACAACACTGCACTCACACACATCCTGGCCTTCACTTGCCTCACACTACCACAAAACATCGAACTCACTCTGCACCTGGCACTACCCGGTTTTTATAGATACAACTACGCAACCCCAAGCAACCACTCTCTCCTCTTTACGGGCACGTACGTTAGCCATGATCCGGCATTCGCGTCGTACGTGGGCCAGTTCTTATCTCCGTAAGAATCTGTCAGCCACCGTTGTGAGAATTGGTAGCCAGGATGCATAGCATAGCAGCACACATCCAACAGAAAATCCTGCCAAATATCTGCTCACATGCAGCAGCCTTCACACAACTTGCCGTAGAAACTTGGGCTCTGACCCAACTTAGTCACATCAGGTGTAGCGGCTCATGCACTCAACCACTTTAGCACCGCACTAACACTATTGGCACTCGTGGACCTCTATATTAGAGCTCTAAAAAATATTTCTAGCTTTTTACAGTCGTCTCTGAAAGATTCCTACCTTTACAGTTTAATTCTCCGCACTCGTTCACCTCTAAATCATACCTCTATATTAACTATTTTATATTACGTAACACAACTAACTCATATTTTATATAACTAAATTTATGTAAATAATATTATATTTACAAGTTATTAAAAATTACCAATTTTTTATTTCATTCTCTTTTCTTCTTATTTTTTCCTCCTTTTCACATTTCCCTTTTTATTTTTCCTTTTCTTTTTCCCCTTTTTCCTTCTCTTCTTTCCTTTTTCTTTTTCTTTCCTTTCTTCCTCCTCTCTTTCTCCCTCTCTCTCTCTTCTCTCCGGTGCTACAAGACCTTGTTAATTTGCAGCTGAACTATAGACAACTGCAAAATAGGGATCGCCAAACCAGCCCCAGTGCGGATGGCCGTTACCAGCGCGGCCGCTATACTTGCAGAGCTGGCGCGGGTAGCGGCCAGCCTAAGTGCATCACTTTGAAACATAGAAATGGCTGCAGAGACTTCACTCGCTTCTTACGCCGAACACTCAGCACACGACTCTTTCTCAATGCGCGCAACAAATCTCCTAACCCGAACAAACTAACAATAAATAACAAGATTACTCTAACATAGATCTCTGCCATTGTTATGATGTCAAGGAGTGACACCTAGTGTCTGAAACCCCCGGTAATGACTTCATCATCTATGCAGACGCCACCAGCCTTCCATACAACAATATCCAGGAGCCTGACGTGTGAGGCCAGGGCTCGGGTTACTTTCTCCAGAGTTTGGAGAACTCGAGAAGTTGTTCGCACCCGGCAGGTGGATCCAACGCGAGCGAGAACGGCTGCCCCTCGGCTGAAGATCAACTGTAATCGGCGCCGACCGCGCTTTTCCTTGTTTCGTCGCTCTCGCTCCGGTTGGGTTCGCCCGGCGTGGGCCTCGTGCGTGGCCCATCCCTGACGGCTACGTATGTTGGTGGGACGGGCTAGCGTAGGATCACTAAACTGGGCCTAATAAATGCTGAGCCTATGTGGAGTGCCTTCTAATAGGCCTAAGCCGTCGCTGGGGTGGGTTGGGCTGAACTGTGTTCCCCAAGGCGGTCGCGACATACCCTTGCACGAGCTATTGAGCCGAACTACACGCAGCAGCTCAGCAGCCGCACTTGCGCTGGCTGTGGCGAAAGAAACAAAGATGCACCCGTGCTTGTGCTTCGATAGCCACGGCACCGTCCACCGGCCATGCCATTTCATTTGATGCCCGAGTCAGCGGGAGACGGCAGAAAGCACAGGTGGGTTCGGGGGAGGCGACGCCCGGCCCGGCGTCCGAGGGTCGAGGCGCGCACGGGCCGCTGGGCGCGTCCGTCAAGGCTCCACTGCTGAACACGCCAGTTGACCGTCTCTTCTTCTTTTTTTTCTTCCTCTTTAGTATTTTTTTCTTTGGTCTCCCTCCGGTCTTTGTGTGGACCTGAGGCCAACACGGGGACGGGAATGCACGGACTCGGCGGTAATGTGGTCGTCGTGACCTGTGAGTTGTACCAGCGTGGCTCATGCGATCAGCTCATCACCTCCTTGAATGAGAACAGAAAACAATGTTCGTCAGGCGATCGATCCAGGTCGAATCCTCGAGAGATGGTGAACTTTCTCGTGTGGAGCCTTCTGTGCTGGTACAAACTCAGGGACCCTCTCTGTCCCGCCTCTCGGACTCGACGCCAAACCGAGCAAAAAATGTGCGATCCAGATTCAAGACGTACTCGTGCGCTGGCATGCCCGTCCGAACCCTTCCTGGATCTGGACAGGAGGCTCATGGGTTGTTGGCTCATCATGGCTTCAACGGGCCCATCCAGACCCACATGTTTTTGACTTCGCGCATGGCTTCGGCATGATTGCCTTGAAATAGTTCTTCGGCCTCGCGTGCAGCTACATCAACACCTCTCCAGTGAATCCATCAAGTATGTGCGCATGTTTTTTTTTAAATCTAACTATATTGGCTTGAATTTGAAGAACGAAACTGGTATAGTTATTCCATTATTTTGAATGTGTAAAATCCATATTTCCTCATCCAAAAAAACATGTTTTAGCAATTCCAATGTCTCAACTACTCGACTATTGTGCCAACCATATGTAACTTAATGCATCAGTAATTGTAGGCATATGGAACCCTTGTAAAATGCATCGAGGAATCTGTAATTGTAGCCTTTGTAGGCATATGTAAGATTAGCAATAAAAGGGTGTCGTGACATATCTGCTCAGATGCAGTTAAGACTCCGAAGGGACGTGCGAGGCAGCAGATACAAGTCGAGGCGCTGAACAAACTTTTGTTGATTAGTCCATATGAGGGTGTGCAAATTAGTTGGAATGGTAACTTTTATTTGTTGAATTTGACAGGCGATTGTGAAAGGACCGGGAGATCCGCACCGACCAGCGACCAGGTCAGGGAGGATAAGTTCCGGAAGCATCTATCTACGTCGACCACATCAGGGGCAGAAAAGATTGAAGCTTCTACGCCAATCAAATCGGGAGAGGGCTTGATCTGCAAGGTGCGTGGTCTTTCGTCTTCTCTCTATCACCTCATCGTAATGCTTTGGTAGATGTTTTATGCGTAGCTCTTTGTCTGATTACGCTTAGCCATGTCTGTTACTGCAGTGGTTACCGCAGATGTGTATCAGACCTTGCGTAGGTTGACATTTCTGGTGTTCTCAAAAACTTTGTAGTTTGTACTCGGGTAGTCCACACCTATGGTCCTTTCGAATAATAATTTCGTAATTAATGCAACTAGATTGAAGTTGTGTAACCTCTACATAATTATACTTAAACACTCCCACCTGCACACTTCAATTCTTTCAACTTATATTGTCAGGTGGGAGGATTTAAGTGTAAAAATACACTCACCGCATGATGTATATCGTGTGGTTTAGAAGGGATTTTTGCACGATTACACCAAATAACTGTTTGCATTCTAGTTGTTTCCATATTTATTAGTCCCTGATACAGTCCAATTTGATGAACACGCCTTCCACTTCCGGAGCCGCAAACCAAACGTCGTGATGGTATCCAGTCACATAAGCGCGTGCAAACAAAACAAAACAAGGAATCAACGATCCCACCGGTGGTCACTCGGTGATCCATTATTCACATTAATGTTGACGTCGCCGCCTGCCTAACCAAACAGCACCATAGACTAAACACGTTGCTACCACTACTCGAGCAGGCCTGCATGTCCTTACGATGATTGTCAAGTGGTCAGGTGGACGCCGACGACAGGCTACCGCGCGCAGGCGTTCATATGGCTCCCAACACCCACTCCGACATAGTATCTTTTCTGAAAAATGAATAATTTAAACTCTCCCAACGACTCCAATTTGCATCGTGATACACACGCCACATAACTACAAATGTACAGATCGACCTTTCATGATTTTAATAACGAGAATGCTAAATTCTAAACGTCTGAAATAGCATCTTCTTTCAACATACGGTCTGACTCATCAAATATATTATAAGATTCATGAGCTTGTTGTCAGATTTTTTATTTTTTTTATAGAATTATGTATCAACTATGGAAAAATAAATAAGTTGCAGCCGTTCGATCCATTCTTGACGACTCAGAGTGTAGAATGAGAGGAGGTACTAATTTTAGGTGTTTGAAAATTAACAAGCCCCTTTTAATAAACCTCTGGAAAACAGAATAATCAGTCATAGTTCTGTCCCCAGTCTATCATCATCTCCGGTATGTCTGAAAAGGAAACCGAACCTCCACTAACCGGTTATATTTCACAAAATGAGAATGGAACGCGACAAATCACCGTTTTTTTCGAAAGGAAAGAAGAGGAGGACGAGAACGAGATCCAGGAACACGCGTGAGACCTTCCGTTAAGACAAAGACGAACGCCGCGTCGTACGGGCTGCGGCTTCGCTGTGCCCTTCCTTCGTTGACGGCGTTGCATTGTTCTCAAGGTTGAAAGTTGACAGCGTAGCGTGGAATCGTTCCGCTGTTGGGCCCTGAACGGGGATGATTAGAGGACAGGAGCCGCTCGATCGTTTTCACGTAGGCGGAGAGTCGGAGACACGGATCGGTACACGGAAACGGAACAGCGAAACCGCGGCCCGTCGTACGGGAGCAGTCCGTGCCTGCCTCACATAACACGGCCCCAGACACGCCATCTCTACGCTACGCGTCGCAAAAAAATTTAGCAGTTTCCTTTTGTTTTTCGGCAGGTACTGTTAGTACTAATAAATACCAGACGCGGGCAGCACTGCAGCAACGACGACCGCGTCGGCTCGCGCTCTCTCTCCCCTCCTCCGAGCAAAGCAAGCAAAGCAAACCCAACGAACCTTTCCCCTTCCCCGGCCACCAACGCCGCTTCCCCGCCGGCGACGAGACATCCGTCGCCATGGTGCTCTCACACGGCGTCGGTGGTTCCGACGCGTCCATCCACTCGACGTTCGCCTCCCGCTACGTTCGCGCCTCGCTCCCCAGGCACGTCGCCGCGCGCCGTTTCTTCCCGGCGGCTCGCCGCATTCCTGCCCCGGAAAGAGATCGAATACAAGGGCCCGGTCTCTCTTTCCGCGTTACGCGGTGTTTGCTGATCTAGTCGCTTGGTATGTTGCCGTGTCTGGCCGGGCAGGTACCGGATGCCGGAGGAATCGATCCCCAAGGAGGCGGCGTACCAGATCATCAACGACGAGCTGATGCTGGACGGGAACCCGCGGCTGAACCTGGCGTCCTTCGTCACCACGTGGATGGAGCCCGAGTGCGACAAGCTCATCCAGGCCTCCGTCAACAAGAACTACGTCGACATGGACGAGTACCCCGTCACTACTGAGCTCCAGGTACGCTTCATCCTTCCCTCGCGCCCGCCCTTTTGCCTGAGCGCTTGCTTCTTGGGATCATCCATGGTTTTGCACTGGCCACTTGCCCTCGGATCCGGCCTCGAAACTAGGAAACAAACGCGAAAATTGCCGTCACATGCGCACGCGTTTTTCTCATGGGTTCGTTCGTTGGATTCTTTGCTTTCGGTGTTCCTTTTCTCGAAAACTAAAAAAAAAACTGCCGGGTGAAAGAGAGAGCCAGCGGGAGGCGAATACCGTATGTTCTGTTTGTATAGAGTTTAATAATCAATATTCGGAGTGGATTGAACTAAAAAGTAGTTTATTTTTTACTCCATTCCACTTCAATGGAGAGAGATTTATTACACCCAAACAAACCCGTAACGGATGCCCCACGAATCGATTTCAGCTCCCTTTGAAGCGTGCCGGCACATGCGCACTCGTTATTCTCATGGGTTCGTTCGTTGGATTCTTTCCTTTCCCTATTCCTTGTCCTCGTTCTTTCCTAATTTCCCCATCAAAACTGCCGGGTGAAAGAGAGAGGCAGGGGGAGGCGAATACTGTAATGGGATGTTCCCACGAATCAGCCTCAGCTCCCTTTGAAGTTTCGCAACCGCAGGCGTAACGGGATGAACAAGTCGGTCCATGTGAAGCAGCAGCTTGTTCCGCAGGCTGGACCAACAGCGACTGGCCGACCTGACAGAAATAAAAGCAAATGGCACCACGACCGTTACGGAATACTAGATAATCCCGCTGTTTCATAATACTTATTATTTTTAGATTTAAATTGTTTATAATATTTGTTATTCTTTCCTGTCAATACATTTATATCTAGTTTGATTCTTGATACATTTATATCTTTACATCAACAACAATATCAACGCAGCCTTTGTCCCAAACACGTTAGCGTAGGTTAGATATAAAACCCAATATTTTTTTGTTTTTTTAAATAGAGTAGAAATGAGAAAAATATATAAGAGTAACAAAATAAAAAAAATACATTTATATCTTTATCTCTCTTTTAATTACTTCTCGTTTTTTATACATCACACACTTCTCAGCTCTTCTTAGTTTTCGTGCATGCAGCCAAAATAACAACAAAAAATAAATGAAGATAGTACTTCTTTCCGTAGTCTATTTATGTGGATCTTGGACAAGTTTGGCTTAATTCTGTAGCCATCAATAGATAAAATGTCACTGTACTAAGGTCGATGTCTCCATTTGTCACGTGGACTAAATTCGTGGCCGGTGAGGATCTCCTCGGGATAAGTAGCATGTTATGTTACCTGAAGCGTTTCCTGCTTTCGTATTTGCTCTTTTTCTTTTGTTGTTGTTTGAAACCATGGAAAAGAAAAGGCAGTGAGTGGTAGACTGGTAGTGGTGGGTCTCTGCGCTATCGCGGCCGAAAGCTACCTCCCCTGTGCCGTGGCCGACATGTTTTGCGGTGACAGCGCGCGTGCCACTGCTTATCCGTCATGTCATCAAGGCATGGTACGCAGTGCCAGACAAACGAGTCGCTTCCTCGCCCAATGAGTTTCGCTGGCTCACTGGTCCGTTCGTCTGGCGCGGTTACTAACATATAGGTTAATTAAAATTTATAGTTAAAAATGCCTTTTACTTTTATGTATTATAATTAGTCGATTTTTATTTGTTTTTTGTATTAACTAAATAATTAAGTTTACTGAAATTTCAGCCGAACTACCCACAACACAAAAACAAAACTCAATAATACTTATCTTAATCATTATCAAAATTTTCTCACAGTCCGGTCTAATATTGACAATATCCATCCCACCATTGCCCCATACAAATCATTTTTATGTGTTTATTGCTATTCTTTTTTATGTGTTTATTGTTATTTTATCCTATAAATCATATTAAATATGTAGTTAATCATAAAATCGAACTAAATTAATTATAATTACATTGTGTGATTATATTTTTTTTCATATTCAATTATCAATTTTATATAACCTAAATTTTTCTTTAGACAAAAAAACGAGTGCAGTGTGGTTCGAATTGGTTTGGGTATGATGCGCTCATTACAGTTTGACTCCTGCCTTGGCGCACATCGCGTTAAATAGGTCGCTGTCGGATGACTACGAAGGGGAATTAAAGGGAAGAATGAGATAGTTTGGCACTTTCGGCAATACGCGTATGGAGACAAAATGGTGTGCTCCAATTGCAGAAAGTGCCGTGTGTCTGCAACCTTGCTAGGCTCATCGGGTATCAATCAGGCCGGAAGTGCCGTGTGTCTGCAATTCTGCATACATTTTCTCTGGAATGACTCCCGTATCAGATTCAAAATCCAAAGTGAAGTCTTGATTACAGTATAAAACATTGGAGAATCCGAATTAAATCCAGTTCGGTGAAGTAACGTTTTTACTTGAAAAACTTAAATGTTCTTTATTTGGGATTTTAAATGTTATATTTGAAAATCTAATGTTTCTTTTTGCAGTACCAAAAAAAGAATGACTGCCTGATTGTCGACTGTTTGAATTAAACCTTGGCCTGAAGTTGTGATTTTACAGAACCGATGCGTGAACATGATCGCGCATCTCTTCAACGCCCCTCTCGGGGAAGACGAGACAGCCGTCGGGGTCGGCACGGTCGGCTCGTCCGAGGCCATCATGCTCGCCGGCCTGGCGTTCAAAAGGCGGTGGCAGAACAAGATAAAAGCCGCCGGCAGGCCCTGCGACAAGCCTAACATTGTAACCGGCGCCAACGTCCAGGTAAGCGAGCTCGTAATCTGCAACATGGTGCACTGTGCAATGCAGATGCGTAGTTTACGTTTTGCTGACCTGACTGGAATCGGAAATGTAATGCAGGTTTGCTGGGAGAAGTTCGCGCGCTACTTCGAGGTGGAGCTCAAGGAGGTGAAGCTCAGGGAAGGGTACTACGTGATGGACCCCGAGAAGGCCGTCGAGATGGTCGACGAGAACACCATCTGCGTCGCTGCCATCCTCGGCTCTACGCTCAACGGCGAGTTCGAGGACGTGAAGATGCTCAACGACCTGCTCGTGAAGAAGAACGCGGAGACAGGGTAACCACTTACCGAACAAGCACTCCGTCTTGCACTGCTCTCTCCGTCAGTGCATTCGGTCTCGTTGTCTTGGTGTGTGCCGTTGCGATTCTTATGGATGGACTTGAACTGAACGTGCAGCTGGGACACGCCGATCCACGTGGACGCGGCGAGCGGCGGGTTCATCGCGCCGTTCCTGTACCCGGACCTGGAGTGGGACTTCCGGCTGCCGCTGGTGAAGAGCATCAACGTCAGCGGGCACAAGTACGGCCTCGTCTACGCCGGCATCGGTTGGTGCATCTGGAGAACCAAGGAGGACCTGCCGGAGGAGCTCATTTTCCACATCAACTACCTCGGTGCTGATCAGCCCACGTTCACCCTCAACTTCTCCAAAGGTGCATTTCTTAGTTCTTGCTTAGCTTTCCGTGTTCAGTGATGCATCCACACCACACCACACCGCAGGCTAATCTGCTCTTCTTGGTCACCCAAACTTCAGGTTCCAGCCAGGTTATTGCACAGTACTACCAGCTGATCCGCCTTGGCTACGAGGTAAATAAATAAATCGCATTAGTTCATTGCTAAAAACTACAAGAATGGTCACTTTCAAGTTATTTTTATATGTGGAAATAGCATTCTGATTTTTTTTTCAAAAAAACATAAACGTGTTTCGGTTGCGCAGGGATACAAGAACATCATGGAGAACTGCCAGGAGAACGCGATGGTGCTGAAGGAGGGCCTGGAGAAGACGGGCCGCTTCAACATCGTGTCCAAGGACAACGGCGTGCCGCTGGTGGCCTTCTCCCTCAAGGACAGCAGCCGGCACAACGAGTTCGAGATCTCCGACTTCCTGCGCCGCTTCGGCTGGATCGTGCCGGCCTACACCATGCCGCCCGACGCGCAGCACGTGACGGTGCTCCGCGTGGTCATCCGCGAGGACTTCAGCCGCACCCTCGCGGAGCGCCTCGTGCTGGACATCGGGAAGGTGCTGCACGAGCTCGACGCGCTGCCCGCCCGCGTCCCCAGCGGCGGCGACCTCGCCGCCGCCGAGGAAGCCGAGAGCCAGAAGGCGAAGCAGCGCCAGGTCATCTCGCTCTGGAAGAGGGCCGTCCTGGCCGAGAAGACCAACGGAGTGTGCTAAGCGACGCGGTGCATGGAGCTCTTATCTGCGATAAGTTATCCTATCTTCTTATGAACTCTGGCTGAAATTTATGATTTTTATATTTGCTGTGGAATCAAGGTTGAAACCTGTCCGAACTCAGGGGTTCCGGCTCGATATGAATTGTGAAGTAGCGAGCGTATTAAACTATTAATGTTCGTGTTGAACACCGATCTTGTACTTATTACATCGCACTTGCATATTGGTTTGTTACTGCCTTGCAACTCAATTTGTGTAGTACTTAGTAGTACCTTTCGTTGGCCCCTTCGATCTGACTCTCTATTGAAAGAATAACCCTCTTTGTGCATTTGTATGTTGATGTTGACACGTTTTATCTACGCCGTTGATCTTGAGTGACTCGTCAGACTGGGCATAAGCAGCTTGATGACGATACAGCCCTGACCATGCCGCAGGCCTGGGCTAGTACGGCCTGCCTTTTAACGTGTGGTAAAGCGGACCTAGAATTTGAGCTGCCAAATTCAAGTCATGGGCCTCTCTCCTACTTTTAAGTACACGGCCTAGTACGTATGATCCAGCCCAAACCGGCTTCTACTCTCCATGCGTCCACCTGTTTCCTCACTGGAGTCGAGCCAGCAAGGGTCGAGGTGATCCGCAACATAAGAAATTCAACCACAATTTCTACCGCCTCGCTCAATAGCTTTTTTGAGATAAAAGCACAACATACTGTGCTCCATGGCCCACTTCTCTGACTGGCAGAGGAGCACCTCCCCGTACGTAAAACGACACCTGCTACAACCCCCCGTCAAAAAGTTGAGCCACCGTTCCAGGGAAGCAACACACCTGTCCTGTCTACCTCTAGCGGATCCCACCGCGCGCGCGCCCTCACGCGACAAGAAGGCCACACACCCAAACGGGAGCCGGGAGACGCGTCAAGCCAATCCGCCCACGACGGCGCGCGTCTCTGCAACCGCGTCTCCCATCCACCGTCAACCTCGCAACGCACAGTCGGGCCGCGCTCCAAGCTGGCGCTTGCCCCCATCCGAGATGAATCTCGAACCGGACCCCCTCTCGCATTTGCAGCGTGCTACCGTCACGGCCACCACCACGAACCGGACGCCGGTCGCCGCCCATCCCTTCTCTTTCTCCCCAACTGATGGCTACGCGCTCCCGGGTGCGGCCGTGCGGGCTCTCGCTTCGGTTCTACGAAACGGCCTGGCTATAGCTGAAACGAGCACGGCTCCGTCCAGCGCGCGGACGACGCATTCTTACCCCCACTCACTTGGTCCCCGACAACGTCGTCAGCAGCCACCACCACCACCTTGTACCCCAAAAAAAATCGCACTGCCGGTAAACAAAGAAAGCGAAACCTGGTACCCAAAGAAAACGAGCTACCCAAAACCTCGACGTTGTTTTTCCTGCGCCAGAACCAGAACAAAAGTGGTTTCCCCCACCCCTTCCTTCCACAGAGAGATGTCATTTAAGGAGGAGACACCTCATTTTCTCTCTCTAGCCACTAGACGTTGCTTTCAGTAAGATCTCAGTTAGTTTTCGGTGATCACCTTTACATGACTTCCGTTAACAATTCGCCACTACTCTCTGAGAGCTATCCACAACGATACCTTGCTGCTTGTGGTGCAATTGGGATGATTGTAACGGGTCTTCAAAGAGGCTTTAAACTGGAGAATATTAGGAGCCGACGTCAGGCGTGCGCCTCAGTCAGCGGGAAGGACTGGTCAGTTGGATCATCGGATCGCACATCAAACTTTCGCCAATTTGCCAAGCGACCGACGGTGAGGGCTGATCTCAGCTGGTACAACACGCTGGATTGGCGGGAAAGGAAAACCGCAGGCGTCTCCGTCTCCATGGGTTAACGTACCAAGCACCACACCATATCGAGGTGTCGAATCCCATCAGGCTAGGTACAGTATGATCTCCTAAGCACGTATCTTTTTCAGACGGGTGATACTGATACCACCACTCCTTCACCCTGCGGTGAAGAAGCTATGGAAACTATAGCCACCTTCCAGGATGGGCTAGTGGTGCTGTGTGTCACTACCGTAATCACGACAATAGACGACGACCAGATTTATTGACGACGGAGCTATCGTCAATAAAAATATTGACGATGGCTGGATAACACCGTCGTCAATAAATCATTAATTGACGACGATTGACCTAGTACCGTCGTCTATAACCTCTCAGGCCTTATAGATGACGGTCCACCATCGACAATAATGGCTCTCGTCAATATGGGCCGTAACCTGGGCCTTTCCGGGAACTTATAGACGACGGTTGACCTACACCGTCGTCAATTAAATCTTGTTGACGACGGTGTAAATCGTCTTTAAGTCCCCATATACTCGAGCCAGCCTCTCGGTTCTCTCTCTCACTCTCGCCGCCGCCGCCTATTCTCACTGTCGCTGCGCCACCGCCGCCGACAACGTCAGGTACGCCGTGCCCCTCCCTCCTCCCCTTCTCCGCCCGAGCACGCCCGGCGCCGCCCCGCCGGCCGTCAGTCGCCTCGCCGGCCCCGCCGCCCCGAGCCCTCGCCGGCCGCCCCCCCCCCCCCCCCCCCCGGGCTGCCCCTCGCCGGCAGCCGCCGCCCCGCCGCCCTGAGCCCTCGCCGGTCGCGCCCCCCTCCCCCCGGATGCCCCTAAACACAGCGCCGCCCGGGGCCGCCCCGTCGGCCGTCGATTGCCCGCCGGCCGTAGGCCGTCCCGCCGCCCTGAGCCCTCGCTAGCCGCACCCCCTCCCCCACGGCTGCCCTGCGCTCGCAGCGCCGCCCGGGGCCGCCCCTCGGTCGCCCCGCTGGACGTAGGCCGCCCCACCCCCCTAAGCCCTCGTCGGTCGCGCCCCCCTCCCCCCTGGATTGTCACGACCCTTGGCCTCTAGCTTGCCGGACCGACGACGTGAGCTCAGACATGATCGTCGCTGATGAACGGGGCATGCGAGGTAGCAAGGAAGAAGGCGATAGCCTCAACCCTTTCTCTGTTCTGTTCGATCCTTTTTGAATGTGTCCACGCACGAGACCTTAACGTGGTTACAGAGGGCCTCGCCCCACACACTACAGGATTCCCGTCAACATACGACAGTCGAAACCGTCGTATATAAGGCAAAAGCCGTCGTATATAATCCATATACGACAGCAGTGGTTTATATACGGCGGTTTGTGGCCGTCGTATATATCTTGTCGTATATAAACTTATATACGCCGTCGTATATAAGTTTATATATATGACGGCCCGTAATATACGATGGCCCGTTTCGTAGAGAAGGGCCAGTGAGATGGGCCT
This sequence comes from Neostapfia colusana, assembly GCA_030760725.1. NCBI lineage: Eukaryota > Viridiplantae > Streptophyta > Magnoliopsida > Poales > Poaceae > Neostapfia > Neostapfia colusana. The sequence continues at coordinate 4,678,444 of JASWHV010000015.1, read as the reverse complement.
TTATATATGATGGTTCTGGGCCCTAGCTGTCGTATATAAGCTCTTATATACGACGGTCTAGGCCTAGCCATCGTATATAATTTAGGCTTATATACGACGGTTTGGGCCTAGCCGTCGTATATAATTTGGGCTTATATACGACGGTCTGGGCCTAGCCGTCGTATATTATTTAGGCTTATATATGACGACCCTGTATAGACACCGTCATATATAACTTATACAGGCCATCGTATATAAGTTTTTCTATTAAAAAAACAGAAAATGACTAACTTGGCTCTATGGCCAGCTACATATCCACAATCACAAAACAACTTCACAAAACAGATTCACATCCAAATCACAAGGTGCAATAGTACACATCCATAATCACGAAGTCTGACATCCACAATCAAGAACAAATCACAACGCTATTCATTACTAGCCCCTCCACTACCTCCGGGGGCGAAGAATTCATATTGCCGCGACGAACCTGGCGCCCATAGCTACGGCGATGGAGTCTGAGCCTCCGTCCCTGATCCCTGTGAAACACGGTGACATATGTATAAGTTTACAATGGTGTTTTTGTATTCAATTATTTAGTTGAACTTAATGTAACTTCTTTTTTGTACCTATACTAAAGGAAACTGCTCCTGTGGTGGTGACGTGTAAGTGCATCTAGGATATCCCTTGTGGGTTTTGGCTAATTGATGACGAACATATGAGATCCTAATGAAACTATTAAGATGATTGCAGGATAAACAAAGTGAACTGGCTCGGCACACACACAAAAAGGTGAAAAATAGAGTGGTGCCCGAAAAGGAAGAAGTTAGTGAAATTTAGAGAAGCAAAGTAGATATAAATGTATAGGTGGTGTGTGAGAGAGACACATCCCAAGAGCTCATGACTTTGCGTAGGGGTAAGGGGTTTAAAAATCAACTAAAATCCACTGAAAACCGGACTAGTCCGTTCATGGACCGGACTAGTCCGTTTAACTTTCTGAAAGACGCAAACATAGTGCACCGGACTAGTCCACCTTGTGAACCGGACTAGTCCGGTCAGCTCACTGGAACGCAACCGGACAAGTCCGGTTTTAGACCGGACTAGTCCGGTCATGTCTCTGTTGTCCTCCTTAAAGGACTACGGACTAGTCCATCCAGCAACAGGACTAGTCCGCTAAAGTTCCTGAAAACCCATCTCACATAGTACCGGACAAGTCCGGTTTGTGGACCGGACTAGTCCGGTTAACCCACTGGAAGTAGGCCGGACAAGTTCGATCATATACCGGACTAGTTCGGTAGTAGGTTTAACAACGGAAACTTTTTGGAAAAGCCTATAAAAAGAGGTCCTTCGGCTTTTCCCCAATAATACACGACTCATACTGTCAAAACTTGAAACCCTAGCGCCGCCACCTGTCCCAAGAGCACAAAAACATATCTCCCCACACATCTAAGGTGCAAAAAGGTGAAGATCAATAAAATACTTGGATTTGGGATTGGGAGATCGTCGTTCCTTCGTTGTGAGCTCTTGGGGTTTGATCTCTCTACACTCATATTCTGAATTGTAATCTTTTTGAGTGTATTTGATCAACTTCTCATTGTAATTCTTGTGGGAGCCCTCAACGTGTGAGGTAGCCCCATAAAAACGGTGATTACACTTGATAGTGAAGTCAAGTCGACCTGTGTGGTGACTTGAAGAGGAAAAGGGTTGAGAACCTGGCTCTGTGTGAGCTTCCTCAACGAGGACGTAGATCTCTTGGTGAGATCGAACCTCGGTAAAAATTCGTGTCTTTTGTCTCTCATTTGGTTTACATCTTGACACATTAGATTACTAGTTTGCTAGTCATCGTTTGAGTTCTTTACAAGTTTGCACGTGCATCCATACTATAAATTTAAGTTATAAAAACTGTTGTTCTTATTCCGCTGCTATAAGATAAAACTTGTGAGACACACTTAATCAACTCAAACAATTCAGCACACCGGACTAGTCCGCCCACACAACCGGACTAGTCCGGTCAGTCAAATTTCTAACAACTTTATTAAGTGTGCAGGAATTCTTTAAAGGCCTATTCACCCCCCCTCTAGGCCACATTCAATTGGTATCAGAGCCAAGTTCTCCATTAACGAGACTCACATCTCGGAGAGATCAATGGCCTCTGAGAAGAACAACGATATCCCGAAGACGAGCAACAACGATGAGGAGCAAGAAGCCAAAGCCTTCGATGTGCTGAAAGAAAACCCACATGACGATGAAGAAGTGAGGCAGCTAAAAGCACTCCTGAGAAAGAAACTGCTGGCACAAAAAGGAAAAGAGGAAGAAAAGACGATGGGGAGTGGTCATCACGACTACTCCCGGTATCCTTACAACTACAACCGACTCAATTCAAATAATCATTATCTCTCTATTCCTATGGGAAAGCCTCCACAGTTTGATGGAAGTGACTACACCATGTGGAAGTACAACATGAAGATGCATCTGATATCCCTGAACCCTAGTCCGTGGCACATTGTTTGCACAGGCATCGATATTCCAGACACGGATGATGAACTCACCCCAGAACAAGAACAGGAGATTCATAGAAACGCACAAGCCGTCGCCGTGATCGCATCATCACTAAGTAGAGAGGAATTCACCAAGATCGATGGGTTAGAAAGTGCAAAAGAAATCTGGGATACCCTCAAGACAGCTCACGAAGGAAATAGGTCAGTTCGTGAAGCCAAAATCGAAATGCTTGAAGGAGAGTTGGAAAGATTTGCTATTGAAGAAGGCGAATCACCTCAAGACATGTACAACCGGATGAAAGCACTCATCAACAGAATTCGTGCGTATGGAAGTAAGAAATGGACAGATCACAAAGTGGTCAAAAGAATGATTAGAGCCTTCATGCCAAGAAACGTCACACTTTGCTCAATGATTAGAGAAAACCCCGGGTTTCACAAAATGACTCCCGATGAGTTATTGGGAAAGATCATAAATCATGAAATGATGGAGAAAGTGGCTCAATACGTCAAAGACTTAGCCGAGCTCACCTCTTCTAAAAAGAAAGAAGTTGCCCTCAAAGCAACGTGCAGACCCAAACTCAAAGAAACTCGTGAAGACCAAGACGATGGAGATACAAGCGATGAAAGCACCGATCTTGATGACGAAGAAATTGTACTCTTCATCAAAAAGTTTAAACGCATGATGAAGAGAAGACACGGCAACAATTCACATGAAGGCAAAAGCAAGGATAAAGGAAAATCCAAGGCTCGACGCACTTGCTACAACTGCGGAGAGTATGGTCACTTCATGGTGGACTGTACTTATGAGGAAAACAAAAAGAAGAAGGAAACAAGATCTCAAGAAAAGAAAAATTTCAGAAAAAGAAGACAAGCCCATCAAGCTCACATTGGGAAGGAGTGGGACTCAAACGACGAGTCCTCCTCCGATGAAGAAGAAGAGGTGGTCACAATCGCAGTCAAGAAACCAACTACGAGAGCCACACTCTTTCCGAACATGGGAGGACGGGACATGAACATCCACACTTGTCTTATGGCTAAGGAAGGCAAGAAAAAGGTTAGACTTACTCCTCCTATACTAAATTCCTCCATTGATGACTTTGATAGCTCTAGTGATAATGAAGAATTATTTAGAGGGCTAAGTAAAATTGCTTTAAAGAAAATGGAAATGTTGTCGAACGAAATCTTTGAAAAGGAGGAACTTGTCAACCGACAAGAAGATATGCTCATCCTTGAGAGGAAGAGATATCAAGAAGTTGAAAAGCTTCTTGAGCTTGAAAGAGAGAAGAATGAGTCACTTGAGTTAGAGCTAACCTTGAGTAAGGAAACTTACTCAAAGTTAGAGAACTCGCACATTGCAATCAAGGAAGAACTTGCTAACTTGTCAAAAGTTAACAAAATCCTTGAGGTGCAAGTTGAGTCCCTCAAACAAAGTGACTCCTCTTCCTCCAAGAGCTCTTCCTCCAAAGATATGCGCTCGACAACAGTAAGAACCTGCACTTGCTCTAGTAAGAAGAATGTAATTTCTAATGCTTTAACCCCACATGACATGCATTCTTCTCAAAACGGCATCTTTGATAAGGAGAAGATCAAATATGCAAGAAGTGCATATATGATCACTAGACCTTCCAATGTCAAAGATGGACTTGGCTTCGACAGGAATAGACACATGTCTACCTCTAATCATGCTAAAAATAGAATCATTTTTGTTAAAGAAAAATCCCATGAATATGAGCTACAAACATTATTTCATACATTTGATACTTCTTATGTTCTCATGAAAAACAAGTTTGGAAAAGTCATTGCTAAATATACAGGGCCACGCCACAAGAACTTAAAAACTTGTGTGTGGGTGCCCAAGACTCTTGTGACTAACCTGAGAGGACCCAAGCAAGCTTGGGTACCTAAAACCCAGAAATAATTCTGTTTTGCAGGCTTACTCCTCCGGTGGATCTAAGTGGGTGCTAGACAGCGGATGCACAAATCATATGACCGGAGAGAGAAGTATGTTTGTGGAATACGAGTGCAACAAGGATCCAAGTGAAGGAATATACTTTGGAGATAACAGCCAAGGAAAGGTCCTTGGTAGTGGTAACATTGAAATATCCTCTCAACACACCTTATCTAATGTTTTACATGTAGATTCTCTAGATTATAATCTTTTATCAATATCTCAACTATGCGACAAAGGTTACAACTGTTTATTCACTAATGAGGGTGTGACCGTCTTTAGAAGAAGCAATGGCTCGATTGCATTCAAGGGATTGTTGAAGGGAAAGCTTTATCTTGTTGACTTCAACAAAGATAAAGCCGAACTCATCACTTGCTTGGTTGCTAAGACCAATATGGGATGGTTGTGGCATAGACGGCTAGCCCATGTTGGAATGAGAAATCTGCAGAAACTTCTAAAAGGTGGTCACATCCGTGGTCTTAAGGATGTGGTTTTTGAAAAAGACAGGCAGTGCAGCGCTTGTCAAGCAGGAAAACAGGTTGGAGCACCACACCCCGCCAAGAATGTGATGACCGCCGCTAAACCGCTGGAACTTCTCCACATGGATCTCTTTGGTCCAATTGCGTACATCAGCATCGGCGGTAACAAATACGGTTTAGTAATTGTTGATGATTTTTCAAGATTTACCTGGGTATTTTTTCTTGTATGATAAATCAGAAACTCAAGGAATCCTCAAGAAGTTCTTGAAAAGAGCTCAAAATGAATTCTCATCAACAGTAAAGAATATCAGAAGTGACAATGGGACAGAATTCAAGAACACCCAAGTTGAAGAATATCTCAATGAAGAAGGTATAAAGTATGAATTCTCGGCACCCTATTCTCCTCAACAGAATGGGGTGGCCGAAAGGAAGAACCGAACATTGATCGAAATGGCGAGAACAATGTTGGATGAATACAAGACGTCAGACCGGTTTTGGGCAGAAGCGGTGAATACTGCTTGTCATGCCACAAATCGGTTGTACCTTCATCGACTTCTGAAGAAAACTCCATATGAGCTTCTCACGGGTAAAAAGCCTAACGTTTCTTATTTCAAAGTTTTTGGTTGCAAATGTTTTATTCTGAACAAGAAACCAAGGGCATCGAAGTTTGCTTCGAAGTCCGATGAAGGATTCTTGCTCGGATATGAATCGAACGCCTACGCCTATCGTGTCTTCAACAAAGTGTCCGGCCTTGTTGAAGTAGCGCGTGACGTAGTGTTCGATGAAACTAACGGCTCACAAGTGGAGCAAGTCGATAAGTCTATGCTAGATAAGGAGGAAGCTCCATGTGAAGCCCTGAAGAAAATGGCACTTGGTGATATCCTACCACGAGAGGAGACACAAGATGAATTTCATCAAGGAAGCAATGATCAAGGGGGAGCTCCTACACAAGATCAAGTTGAGGAAGATCAAGAAAATCAAGATGATCATGGAAGCAATGATCTAGGGGGAGACATGACACATGAAGACAATGAAGAACAAACAACTATACAAAATCCACACCCAAGAGTACATCAGTGTGTGCAAAGGGACCATCCTGTCAACAATATCATTGGAGATATTGCTAAGGGAGTAACTACTAGATCTCAAATTGCAAATTTTTGTGAACATTATTCTTTTGTGTCTTTTCTGGAGCCATAAAGGGTAGAAGAAGCCTTAAGGGATCCAGACTGGGTGATTGCGATACAAGAGGAGCTGAACAACTTCAAAAGAAATGAAGTGTGGGAGCTGGTGGAAAGACCAAGGGCGAACATCGTTGGAACCAAATGGGTCTTTCGGAACAAACAAGATGAACATGGAGTAGTGACAAGAAATAAAGCAAGGTTGGTGGCCAAAGGTTATTCTCAAGTGGAAGGTTTGGATTTTGATGAAACCTTCGCTCCTGTAGCTAGACTTGAGTCCATTCGCATTTTATTGGCATATGCTACTCACCATAATTTTAAGTTGTATCAAATGGACGTCAAGAGTGCCTTTCTGAATGGTCCGATAAAGGAGGAAGTCTACGTGGAGCAGCCGCCGGGGTTTGAAGATCAGAAGTATCCCAACCATGTCTATAAACTGCGTAAGGCTCTCTATGACCTCAAACAGGCTCCTCGAGCCTGGTATGAGTGCCTTAGAGATTTTCTGATTCAAAATGGATTCAAAATTGGTAAAGCTGACTATACACTCTTTACTAAACATTTTGATGATCATTTATTCGTATGTCAAATTTATGTTGATGACATTATCTTTGGATCCACTAACAAGTCCTTCTGTGAAGAATTTAGCAAAATAATGACAGACAGGTTCGAGATGTCAATGATGGGTGAATTGAAGTTCTTCTTGGGATTTCAAGTGAAGCAACTGAGAGAAGGTACATTTATAAGCCAAACTAAATATACACAAGACATTCTCAAGAAATTCAATATGGACAAAGCCAAGCCCATCAAGACACCCATGGCCATCAACGGACATCTCGACCTCAATGAAGATGGTCCAAATGTGGACCAAAAGGTATATCGGTCCATGATTGGTTCCTTACTATACTTATGTGCATCTAGGCCAGATATTATGCTTAGTGTTTGCATGTGTGCAAGGTTTCAAGCCGCACCCAAAGAGTGTCACTTAATTGCTGTAAAAAGAATCCTAAGGTATCTTGTGCACACACCCAACTTGGGCCTTTGGTATCCCAAAGGATCCAAGTTTAACTTGATAGGGTACTCCGACGCTGACTATGCGGGATACAAAGTCGATAGAAAGAGCACGTCAGGGACTTGTCAATTTCTTGGTAGGTCCCTAGTTTCTTGGTCATCTAAAAAGCAAAACTCCATTGCTCTTTCCACAGCGGAAGCAGAGTATGTTGCAGCCGGTAGTTGCTGTTCGCAAATGCTCTGGATGCAACAAACTCTTAGGGACTACGGCTACAATCTAAGTCATATCCCGCTTCTATGCGATAATGAAAGTGCTATAAAAATTGCACACAACCCGGTAGAGCACTCAAGAACTAAGCACATAGACATCCGTCATCACTTTCTTAGAGATCATTCATTAAAAGGTGACATAGCTATTTCACATGTTAGGACTGAAAAACAACTTGCAGATATTTTTACCAAACCATTAGATGAGAAAAGGTTCTGTGAACTAAGAAATGAGCTAAACATTCTTGACTCTCGAAATGTGGCTTGAAACATTGCATACCTGGTTGCAACTAAAATTGTTCCTCCGTACTGTCAAAAATGCTCCTCCTCTCCTTTGTACTCAGAAAACTATTCTTAATGAATAAATCTTGTGGATTATGACCATTGTTTGATTGTTGATTGTATACTGGTCGTAATCACCAAGACTACTTGCAAAATTGTTGTCCTTGGATCACTATTAGTTATCTATATATATATCAAGTCTGTTGAAAACGGACTAGTCCGATTCCCAACCGGACTAGTCCGGACAGACAACAATTAGGTTAAACTTAGGGGTACCGGACTAGTCCGCTACCAGGACCGGACTAGTCCGGTCAGTCGGATATAGAAGCAGTCAGCCGGACCAAACGCCTCCCTCTCCACTCATAATCACTTTGCAACACCCTCTCTCCTAAACCCTAGCTCTCAAAGTGATTTTCGAGTTGAGCCCTCAAACTCGGAGTTTTCTCCGTGAAAAAGCCTCTTCTCGACGAGGGGATCCTACTTTCCGGACACATCCGGATTGATTTCCACTCCTTCAACGCGAATCTTCAAATCTTGGTAAATCCCCCCAAAACCCAAAATCTCAATTTTTCTAGCTCTAGCTAGTTTCCTTTGATTTCAAAAGGATGTTTGCATAAATAGATGTATTTCTACCACTTTCCTACCCTTGTATCCATAGATAGGAGATTTGCTTCAAATAAAACACTCAAGTTAGGGTTCTTATGCTAGGCCGGACTAGTCCGGCGTCCAGATGCGGACAAGTCCGGTCCACCGGACTAGTCCGCACTCTGAAACCGGACAAGTCCGGTCTCTGACAGCTGAACTCCTACATTCCCATTTGAAGTCGATAAGGTGTCCGTTTGCATCTAATCCTTAAACTCCTTGTCAGGCATCATGTCTTCAGGATCAGATGACAGCTCTTTTCACATTGACGAAGAAGTTCAACGTGAAAGAGTGAGGAGAGCTAAGGAGGGAGTGATGAAGAAGAGACATGACGTCAATGCTCACTCTCCACCCTCCGACGACAATCTTCCTAAGAAGAGAAAAGTCATTATCAAAAGGCCTCAAAGGAAAGATGCTGCTGAGGGCTCATCAGGGCCAAGAAGAGTTCTCAATAAAGGGAAGGGACTTGCTAGTGGCCCCATTGGGCCCTTGAAATTGAAAAATCCCGTTCATCGCAACAGGCAGCCTTCAAGTGAAGATTTCACTGGAAAAGGGAATGAGCTAGCTGATAACTTCAGAAAGATTGAAGTGTATGGACGACCTAAACAATGTTCTGATCCTAGGTTCTGGAGCAACTTCCATGCAGACTACTACGAGCACGTGTACATGAAGATGAAGAATCCCGTAGTAGAGAGTCAATGGCTGAATGTTGACTACCTGAAGTCGAAGAAGTATCCCGCATTTCGTGAGATGGTGGAGGCCTTAGAGAGGCACGGTCTGACGGACCTGCTATCCTTTGAGTATGACTGGAACAATGAAGTCATTACTCAGTTTTACTCCACTCTCTACTTTGCTCGGGATGATGGAGACAACCTTACTTGGATGACTCATGGTTCAAGGTACAGTGTCACTTATGATGAATTTGCTAGGATTCTTCACCTCCAAAACACTTTGGATCATGAACTGGTCATTCATAATCTGAAACCCGTGGAGAAGGAGGAACTTGAATTTCTCTATGACACAAGGATGCCATATGTCCCTCCAACCATCAAATATCTAAAGCCCTTCTTTGTGGTTCTAAATAGAGTCTTGAGAAAGACGATAGCTCCGAAGGATGGAGATGCAGGAACTATACAAGGAACCTTGAGAACTCTCATGAAAGTCATTAGTGGGAGGAGACCATTCAATGTCTTTGAGTATATCTACAATGACATTGTGAACATCTCAATTACCCCCAATAGGTCCTGTGGATACGCACCGTATATCATGTACATGATTGAGAAGGTGACAGGACTCGAGTTTGTCAAGGATGTCAAGCATACGGGGTTGAAGCCGCAAAAACCCACCGAGTACACTCTCCCTCCGGCTCCAGCTGCCCCGTCCTCTCCACCAGTGGAGAGGAGATCAAAGCAAGCTCATGATGACAATAGGTCTGCAGCTGCTCCTCCTGGCTCTCCACCTGCCCAAGAATCATCTAGCGGCATCCTCAAGATGCTCTCCTCTATCTTTGCCTGCTGCCGTAAGATCGAAGACAGGCAACGCAAAGAAAAGCTTGCAAGGAAGAGACATCAACAGTACGTCAATGCAAATATCAAGTCTATCTGTGCAAAGCTTGAGATTGAGCCTGTTGGATCACCGCCTGCCTCCGAGGACTCAGAGGAAGATCCTGCTCCCGTGGATGATGAAGATAAAGATCAGACTGAGACTGACAGAGGAGGCAGCGATGAGTGACTTCCCTCAATTTTTCTCTTTTTGGTGTCTTGATGCCAAAGGGGGAGAGATTGAGATTAGACTTGGACTATTTTTCTATCTAGTATTAGTCATTAAGATCTTGTGTGATCAAGGACATGTACCTAATCTTGTAATGCACTATTTCTTTTCCTATGTGTGAAGTACTATGCTCTAATGCCCACTTACATGTTCACTACTGGTTGTCTTTAATTTAGCACATTTTGTTTATCACACACCTGTGAGGCACCCCACCATAAGGTGTGTACATATGTGAGAAGTTTTTTGTGAATTCTTTATTGTTCTCATGTGTACGCACCTTATGAAAATCAACCTTTTATTCTCAATTGTGATATCTCAAATGGTTGCCATTAATCACCAAAAAGGGGGAGATTGTAAGTGCATCTAGGATATCCCTTATCGGTTTTGGCTAATTGATGACGAACATATGAGATCCTAATGAAACTATTAAGATGATTGCAGGATAAACAAAGTGAACTGGCTCGGCACACACACAAAAAGGTGAAAAATAGAGTGGTGCCCGAAAAGGAAGAAGTTAGTGAAATTTAGAGAAGCAAAGTAGATATAAATGTATAGGTGGTGTGTGAGAGAGACACATCCCAAGAGCTCATGACTTTGCGTAGGGGTAAGGGGTTTAAAAATCAACTAAAATCCACTGAAAACCGGACTAGTCCGTTCATGGACCGGACTAGTCCGTTTAACTTTCTGAAAGACGCAAACATAGTGCACCGGACTAGTCCGCCTTGTGAACCGGACTAGTCCGGTCAGCTCACTAGAACGCAACCGGACAAGTCCGGTTTTAGACCGGACTAGTCCGGTCATGTCTCTGTTGTCCTCCTTAGAGGACTACGGACTAGTCCATCCAGCAACAGGACTAGTCCGCTAAAGTTTCTGAAAACCCATCTCACATAGTACCGGACAAGTCCGGTTTGTGAACCGGACTAGTCCGGTTAACCCACTGGAAGTAGGCCGGACAAGTCCGATCATATACCGGACTAGTCCGGTAGTAGGTTTAACAACGGAAACTTTTTGGAAAAGCCTATAAAAAGAGGTCTTTCGGCTTTTCCCCAATAATACACGACTCATACTGTCAAAACTTGAAACCCTAGCGCCGCCACCTGTCCCAAGAGCCCAAAAACACATCTCCCCACACATCTAAGGTGCAAAAAGGTGAAGATCAATAAAATACTTGGATTTGGGATTGGGAGATCGTCGTTCCTTCGTTGTGAGCTCTTGGGGTTTGATCTCTCTACACTCATATTCTGAATTGTAATCTTTTTGAGTGTATTTGATCAACTTCTCATTGTAATTCTTGTGGGAGCCCTCAACGTGTGAGGTAGCCCCATAAAAACGGTGATTACACTTGATAGTGAAGTCAAGTCGGCCTGTGTGGTGACTTGAAGAGGAAAAGGGTTGAGAACCCGACTCTGTGTGAGCTTCCTCAACGAGGACGTAGATCTCTTGGTGAGATCGAACCTCGGTAAAAATTCGTGTCTTTTGTCTCTCATTTGGTTTACATCTTGACACATTAGATTACTAGTTTGCTAGTCATCGTTTGAGTTCTTTACAAGTTTGCACATGCATCCATACTATAAATTTAAGTTATAAAAACTGTTGTTCTTATTCCGCTGCTATAAGATAAAACTTGTGAGACACACTTAATCAACTCAAACAATTCAGCACACCGGACTAGTCCGCCCACACAACCGGACTAGTCCGGTCAGTCAAATTTCTAACAACTTTATTAAGTGTGCAGGAATTCTTTAAAGGCCTATTCACCCCCCCTCTAGGCCACATTCAATTGGTATCAGAGCCAAGTTCTCCATCAACGAGACTCACATCTCGGAGAGATCAATGGCCTCTGAGAAGAACAACGATATCCCGAAGACGAGCAACAACGATGAGGAGCAAGAAGCCAAAGCCTTCGATGTGGTGAAAGAAAACCCACATGACGATGAAGAAGTGAGGCAGCTAAAAGCACTCCTGAGAAAGAAACTGCTGGCACAAAAAGGAAAAGAGGAAGAAAAGACGATGGGGAGTGGTCATCACGACTACTCCCGGTATCCTTACAACTACAACCGACTCAATTCAAATAATCATTATCTCTCTATTCCTATGGGAAGGCCTCCACAGTTTGATGGAAGTGACTACACCATGTGGAAGTACAACATGAAGATGCATCTGATATCCCTGAACCCTAGTCTGTGGCACATTGTTTGCACAGGCATCGATATTCCGGACACGGATGATGAACTCACCCCAGAACAAGAACAGGAGATTCACAGAAACGCACAAGCCGTCGCCGTGATCGCATCATCACTAAGCAGAGAGGAATTCACCAAGATCGATGGGTTAGAAAGTGCAAAAGAAATCTGGGATACCCTCAAGACAGCTCACGAAGGAAATAGGTCAGTTCGTGAGGCCAAAATCGAAATGCTTGAAGGAGAGTTGGGAAGATTTGCTATTGAAGAAGGCGAATCACCTCAAGACATGTACAGCCGGATGAAAGCACTCATCAACAGAATTCATGCGTATGGAAGTAAGAAATGGACAGATCACAAAGTGGTCAAAGTGGTCAAAAGTGGTCAAAAGCACTCATCAAGCGATGAAAGCACCGATCTTGATGACGAAGAAATTGTACTCTTCATCAAAAAGTTTAAACGCATGATGAAGAGAAGACACGGCAACAATTCACATGAAGGCAAAAGCAAGGATAAAGGAAAATCCAAGGCTCGACGCACTTGCTATAACTGCGGAGAGTATGGTCACTTCATGGTGGACTGTACTTATGAGGAAAACAAAAAGAAGAAGGAAACAATATCTCAAGAAAAGAAAAATTTCAGAAAAAGAAGACAAGCCCAACAAGCCCACATTGGGAAGGAGTGGGACTCAAACGACGAGTCCTCCTCCGATGAAGAAGAAGAGGTGGCCACAATCGCAGTCAAGAAACCAACTACGAGAGCCACACTCTTTCCGAACATGGGAGGACGGGACATGAACATCCACACTTGTCATATGGCTAAGGAAGGCAAGAAAAAGGTTAGACTTACTCCTCCTATACTAAATTCCTCCATTGATGACTTTGATAGCTCTAGTGATAATGAAGAATTATTTAGAGGGCTAAGTAAAATTGCTTTAAAGAAAATGGAAATGTTTTCGAACGAAATCTTTGAAAAGGAGGAACTTGTCAACCGACAAGAAGATATGCTCATCCTTGAGAGGAAGAGATATCAAGAAGTTGAAAAGCTTCTTGAGCTTGAAAGAGAGAAGAATGAGTCACTTGAGTTAGAGCTAACCTTGAGTAAGGAAACTTACTCAAAGTTAGAGAACTCGCACATTGCAATCAAGGAAGAACTTGCTAACTTGTCAAAAGTTAACAAAATCCTTGAGGTGCAAGTTGAGTCCCTCAAACAAAGTGACTCCTCTTCCTCCAAGAGCTCTTCCTCCAAAGATATGCGCTCGACAACAGTAAGAACCTGCACTTGCTCTAGTAAGAAGAATGTAATTTCTAATGCTTTAACCCCACATGACATGCATTCTTCTCAAAACGGCATCTTTGATAAGGAGAAGATCAAATATGCAAGAAGTGCATATATGATCACTAGACCTTCCAATGTCAAAGATGGACTTGGCTTCGACAGGAATAGACACATGTCTACCTCTAATCATGCTAAGAATAGAATCATTTTTGTTAAAGAAAAATCCCATGAATCCGAGCTACAAACATTATTTCATACATTTGATGCTTCTTATGTTCTCATGAAAAACAAGTATGGAAAAGTCATTGCTAAATATACAGGGCCACGCCACAAGAACATAAAAACTTGTGTGTGGGTGCCCAAGACTCTTGTGACTAACCTGAGAGGACCCAAGCAAGCTTGGGTACCTAAAACCCAGAAATAATTCTGTTTTGCAGGCTTACTCCTCCGGTGGATCTAAGTGGGTGCTAGACAGCGGATGCACAAATCATATGACCGGAGAGAGAAGTATGTTTGTGGAATACGAGTGCAACAAGTATCCAAGTGAAGGAATATACTTTGGAGATAACAGCCAAGGAAAGGTCCTTGGTAGTGGTAACATTGAAATATCCTCTCAACACACCTTATCTAATGTTTTACATGTAGATTCTCTAGATTATAATCTTTTATCAATATCTCAACTATGCGACAAAGGTTACAACTGTTTATTCACTAATGAGGGTGTGACCGTCTTTAGAAGAAGCGATGGCTCGATTGCATTCAAGGGATTGTTGAAGGGAAAGCTTTATCTTGTTGACTTCAACAAAGATAAAGCCGAACTCATCACTTGCTTGGTTGCTAAGACCAATATGGGATGGTTGTGGCATAGACGGCTAGCCCATGTTGGAATGAGAAATCTGCAGAAACTTCTAAAAGGTGGTCACATCCGTGGTCTTAAGGATGTGGTTTTTGAAAAAGACAGGCAGTGCAGCGCTTGTCAAGCAGGAAAACAGGTTGGAGCACCACACCCCGCCAAGAATGTGATGACCGCCGCTAAACCGCTGGAACTTCTCCACATGGATCTCTTTGGTCCAATTGCGTACATCAGCATCGGCGGTAACAAATACGGTTTAGTAATTGTTGATGATTTTTCAAGATTTACCTGGGTATTTTTTCTTGTATGATAAATCAGAAACTCAAGGAATCCTCAAGAAGTTCTTGAAAAGAGCTCAAAATGAATTCTCATCAACAGTAAAGAATATCAGAAGTGACAATGGGACAGAATTCAAGAACACCCAAGTTGAAGAATATCTCAATGAAGAAGGTATAAAGCATGAATTCTCGGCACCCTATTCTCCTCAACAGAATGGGGTGGCCGAAAGGAAGAACCGAACATTGATCGAAATGGCGAGAACAATGTTGGATGAATACAAGACGTTAGATCGGTTTTGGGCAGAAGCGGTGAATACCGCTTGTCATGCCACAAATCGGTTGTACCTTCATCGACTTCTGAAGAAAACTCCATATGAGCTTCTCACGGGTAAAAAGCCTAACGTTTCTTATTTTAAAGTTTTTGGTTGCAAATGTTTTATTCTGAACCCTCCGCTTGCATACGCGGCTTGAGGGTTGATGTTGGGGGAATTTTCCCAATCGAACCCTTCGCCGTGTATCCTCACAGCCTCTTGCCCATAGCTAGTCTGGAAAACAATGAAATTGTTATAGTTCAACAACATATATAGTGTCAACTAATTTGAGAGGTCATGAAACTTACAGGCGCTCCGCTGCGTATTGACTACACTGCTCCGGCTGAGAAGGGTCGGCGTGACCTCTCCTATAGTCCGCAGTAGCGCTCTGTCGCACGCCGGTCTCCTTTTCTTGTGAACATATGTTAGTACGAACAATATCACATTATGATCTGTCGTCGTGAGCTGTTTACGTTTCCGCTTTCACATTGTAGATGTCTCTACATCTTCAACGTCTCCTACTAAGTTATCGAGTCCTGCACCAGGCTCGACGATAAAAGAGTCTGGCAACTCTTCGTCTTGGTAAACTTATTCAGTGTCTCCACTATCATGATAACCATCATCTCGAGGAGTATACAAGCGCTCACGAGGATTCACCTTATATACCACCCACCAAGCGCTAAGCTTCCTACATGGATAAGGTAGATAATACACTTGTTCCACTTGATGTACAAGAACGTATGTATCTAAACCTCGTAAGTGTTTTTTGTGATTCACTTCCACTATGCCAAATTGATTTTCTTGAGTTCCATTATTGTTATCAAAACAATCACAATCAAAGAACACCACTCAAAGTTCTTTATTGTTAGCGAAAGTAAATTCCAGAATTTTAGTAATTGGTTTCTTTCCCTTGTGAGTCGATTGCCCTCGTCACAACTCCGTAATTTGATGTTGCTGCAAGAGGACGAAGAGTTTCGAATTGAGTTGTACGGAATCAGAAGCCATTTACGTCATATCGATCATAGCTTCTAACTTTCACTAATCCATCAGATAGTTGTCGTAAATCTTGATGGATGTCGGTGTTCACTAATACATAAGCTCGAAACTAGAATAAGAAATTAAGCCCTCCATTAATTCCAGCTCGTTGCATCGTTTCTACTTGCTTTCTCGTAGGTTGAGGCGTATGTTTCCAGTTTTGGTTATGGAACTTGTTGTACACACAAAACATATGTTGTCGACATTAGCATACGTGTATCGGTAAATACAATAATAATCATAAATGTAAGAGAAACACTTACTCGAAATATTTCTCAATGCCATCGATATTAGCATACATGTAGAGTAAAGCAACAATCCTTTCTCTTTCAGTAAAATCGTATGTCGTGCTACTGCCAACGATAGTTCCCCTTGATTCAAAAATAGAGAGATCACTAACTGGTGGTTCGTCATCTACATTGTATCGCGTTGCCCAAGTATTGGCATTGTTTTCCTCTGCAAAGTAGAAACTAGAAAAGTAACCTACTTCCTTTAGAGTAAATGCTTTGGCAATGCACCTTTCAACCCTTGCTCTGTTGCCAACCATAGTTTTCAGATATCTCAATGCTCTTTCAATATGGTGCATCCACCTATATTGCACAGGACCACCAACTTTTGCTTCAATTGGAAGAAATATAAGAAGATGTTGCATTGGATTGAAGAAACCATGAGAAAATATTTTTTCCATATTACATAAAAGTATATGTCGAAGTGTTCGGTCGACACTTCCCCCGTGCCTGCACTGGGCAGCCCGTGGAGTTTCTTTTTTCGGTGGGGCTAGTCCCTTGCGGAGAGCTTGCGCTGATGGACGAGTTCCTTAGGCATTTTTCCCCTGTGCGCGGGGGTACCCCATATCGTGGGTACCGACAGTGGCCCCCGGGCCCATCTCAGGGGAGATAGCGAGCCCGAGGTGGGACCTCCGTCTCTTCTGATCCGCGCACTTTCTCTAAGTCCCGCATTGACCGCTGTCGGAGCACGAACGACCGTGGGATCGTGGGAGCGTGTGCCCACTTGATGGTTGCTTTTACTATGGCGGTTCCCAAGACTGCCACTGCTGCACGTTGCGGCGCTTTCTTCGGGAACCGCCGAAGTGCCTTGCCGGCTCATCTTCTCAGGAGACTGACTCCTTGGCCCACCGCTTCAGTTGGGTGGCTTGGGTCCACCGGTCATCGGCGCCCGGTCTAGGAGCCGAAGCGGTTGCCAATGCGGCGTACTCGAAGAGTTCCGAATCGCTTGGAATTGCACCCGGGAAGTTTTTAGAGGGGATCTTACCCACATTGCGGCTTCCCTTCGCACTTCTCAGGCTTCTTCTCAGACTCTTGCGCCTTTGCCCTCTTTCCCTTGAGTCCTTCCTCGTCATGGCCTCCAACCCGCCACCAGAGAAGAAGCGCGCTCGATCTCCTCCAGCGGCGGCGTCTGTGCCAAGTCGGGAACCTGGGGTGTCTGTACCTCCTGTTTCTGGAGATGGTACTCCCTCCGGTGGCGACCCAAAGCGGCTTCGGGCTGATGCGTTGGGGGAAGCCTCTGGGGCGTCCCCTGCTCCGCCAGTTCAAGCAACTGCGGAGCGGCCGTCAGTGATGGCGGTGGGCTCTGGGAGTCCTACCCCGGCTCGGAAGTCGGGGTTCAGAGCCCGCTGCAGTGTCCGCGCTTCTCGGCCATCCCCGACTGGCGGGGAGTCTGCGCCGTTGCGCTCGGAACCCGGGACAGATGCCGCGGCCCCCAAGCCAGCGCGAGCTTCTCCTGTTCCGGTGTGCCCGGACTCCGTGGCGGCGCCATCTCTTCCTGCCGAGACAGTCGCCGTGGCCCCCAGGCTAGTGCAGGTCGACCCCGCACCAGGCGGCCCGGCCTTTATTCCCGCGCCATCTTCCCCGGCTCGCCCCTCTCCACAGGTCAAGGAGCCAGAAGCTAAAGAGAGCCCGGCAGGTCCGGCTGCCAGAGCCCCGGTGCCAGCTTCTCCTGACCGGCGTCTCGTCTCGGTTGCTGGTGCGTCCTCTTGAGGACGAGGTGATGGAGGAGGTCCGGGGAACTGCCACGGCCTCTATTGCTCCATTGCCCCTGGCGGATGCCTTCGCGCTTGCCGAGACGAGCGTCCGGCAGGTCTTGGCTGCACTAGGTCGCGAGCGGGAGGAGTATACAGTTGAACGGGATCGCCTCCTCACCTGGGGGAACCTTTTGCGGGAGAGGACCGCGAAGGTTAAGAGCGAGATCGACTCCAGGCAGGAGTTGCTCGACTTCAGGGAAGTGCTCCTCGACCGGCTGAAGCGGGCTGTCAACCGCATGGACGCTGAATCGCGGCGGATCAACAGGGAGGCCCTGGAGGCACACGCCCGGGCCGAGGAGAGCCTCTCTGCTGCTGAGGAGATACGGCAGCGGTTGGAGCGCCGTAAGCTCGTCGTTGAGGAACGGGAGCGTTCCGCAGCAGCCGAGGCGGAGAGGGTCGCCGCGTAGCTGGCGGCGGGCGAGGATGACCTTCGAGCTCGGATCGAGGAGCTAGAGATCCTGAAGGCGGACCTCGACTTGAGGGAGGAACAGGTCTCCCGCGAACGCCGGGCGGTCTTGGATCGGGAGTTGTCCGCCGACTTCAAGGCTGCTGAGTTGGAGCGGCTCGCCAAGACTCTCCACCTTAGGGAGAGCTCCCTGGCGGCCAAGGAGAAGGAATTCTCCGAGAGGAACCTAGAGGCCTTGCAGGCAGCCAGGCGCGAGGTGGAGGAGCTCTCGGCCTTGCGGTCCTCCGAGGCTCATGCGGTCTCAAGCTTCGTTGATCGAGCGGGGTCCGCCCTGATCCCTCTCGGCTTCAGTCCGGTGAGGGCAGCGGCTCCTGCGTTGAAGGTGGCGGAGGTGATCCCCGCGCTGGAGTCGATCGGCGCCAAGCTGCACAGGCTAGACTCGGTGGTCGCCAGCGAGCTCGAGTCCGAGGGACGCGGCCTAGCCTTAGAGGTCGCCTCACATGTGCTGGCATGCTTCAAGAGCCGCGACCCCTCTTTCTCCCTGGAACCAGCGAGAGAGGGCCCAGCCGCGGAGCAGGAGGAAGCTGCCAGGGCTGAACTCGAGGATGTGGCCGCCCTTGTAGCCGCTAGGTTCCGGCGTGAGCCGGGAGGTCCTTAGGACTTGTTTCTCCCTCTTTATCGAGTCTGTAGTCCAACTCATGGAGCCTCACATAATTTGACTCTTTTAGATATTTGTGTCTGCGATGCCTTTTCTTTCCTTCTTGGCTTTACCTGACCGAGTCCTTAGCTCCGCAAGGTACTCAGAGGCCTTTTCCAATCTCGGAGCTCTGCACAGACACCTTCCCCGGGTCCTAACTGTGTTAGGGGCCCCCGGGGGTCTCCGGATCTCGCCCTATGGGGAGCTCCAAATCTGCCTGCCACGTGGCGGGTCCGGAGCCCCTCCTTAGGAGGCGGGAGCTCTGGCCCTGCTGGACACGTAGGGCTTTCGGAGCTCTCCCACCGGGGGGGAGGTCCGGTTTCTGCCCGCCACGTGGCGAGTCCGGAGCACCCCTCATGGGAGGCGGGAGCTCCGGGCCCACTGGACACGTGGGGCCTTCGGGCCTCGCCCCTGCTGAAGGGGCGGGGCACGGTCCTTCCAGTCCTAGGCCGGTGCAGTTGATAGCTCCTTTCCCCCCGCTTCATGCAGTCCCCGTTGCCATAACCTGGAGGTCCTGCACACAGGCAGAGGAAACATAATTCTCCTCGGGGGGTCCTCCCCTCCCGTCTCCTAGTCTTATTCGTCTTACGATCCTGATCTGTTATACGGGGCTTGGGCAATTTTGTGCTCGAGGCGCCGGAGCTCCGGCTCCCTCCGAGGTCCGGGTACGGTCGTCCGATCCCTAGTACCGGGCCGTGCGCTGGGGAAGCAGAGTGCACGTGCTTTGGGTTCATGACCAGGCAAAGCGGTTGTACTCCCCTGTACCTCCGGAGGGCAGGATGCGCACGCTTTGGGCTCATGGCCTGCTAAGCGGGATACGCACCCTGGACCCCCCATGCACAACGCAGGCCTTTCCTGGAGGTGACCAATTGGCGCTGCAACACCTGACTGGGGGAGGCCCGAGAGACTCACTCGGCCATCGGCAGGTGCCTCAAGCGCGGCCGCCCTCGGTAGGTTAGCGAATGCTGACTATGGATGAGCGCGGGAGAGGGGGAGCTAGATGTACGATGAGCATACATAGATAGTGCGATCATAAAAATTAATGCATAATTTAAATGAGCGCATGAGAGAGAGCTAAGTAGAACAGGTTTCTGTGTTCATGCCCATAGGTGGAATTCTGGCTGTACATGGAGGCAATGTTCCGCCTCGTCTACAAGGGAAGCAAGACTCTATGCGCTTAGGGTCGGAACCAGGCTAAACTGGATGTAGTCCTGTACCGTCCCTTGAGACTTAGCTACCCCAAGCTCTGTTCCTAAATTCTATGGGATTCATTACAGAAGGGAATGACCCTGTTCTACTGATGCTCGGGGAGTAGGACTTACAGTGTTGCTCCATGCCAAGGGTTTTGGGAACGGATCCCACACTCGGTTGAAAGTCATGTGTACCTGGGGCGGCAGCTTTCATGATTCAGAAGGGACCTTCCCTGCTGGGGGAGAGCTTATGGGTCCTTCTCGGGAAAGAGCGTGCCGCGACACCAGGTTTCCCTTCTGCAGGTCCCTGATGCGTTCGATTCTTTGGCGGTAGTTCTTAGAGCATCAGCCGAGACCGCGCATTGTGACGTGTTACCTGCAGCCGAGTCTCGTCGACGAGGTTGTCATCTTCACGCTGGATCAGGTCCTGCGCGGCTTCTCCTGGGCGCCCCAGGGGTGTTCTCCCCTTCTGGCTAAGGCCTTCAAGGGGTAGGTGGACTCGGGCTCGTCTTGGGAGACCTAAGGCGTCTTCCCCTTATGGCAAGGCCTTCAAGGGGTTGACTGACCTTGGGCGGCCCCCGGGAGGTATGACCGAGGCACGGAGGCGTGCTCTCGGGTGAGGCTGGCCCGTCCTTGCACCATTGTCGTCAGTGCTTGGGCTTCTGCGACTACTTGGGGCTTCTCTAAGGTTGACGCCGCAGCAGTGCAGCCTCCACTGACCTAGGACGGTAGCCACAGCCGGCTACCGCCCCGGCCCGTCACCATCGGAGCTGGAGTCCTCACCGTTATGCACTGTCTTTATGACACGCTGAGGCTCCTAAAACCCCACCTGGTGGGCGGCGCTGACTGGAGCGTCAACTTTCTGCTTGCCATCCCTCTGAGGGTAGGGCGGTCCTTCAGCTCTCTGTTGTCTTACTTTGCGGAAGCGCTCTGCAAGCCTCTGGATATCGCAACACTCGGCAGCAGTATGGTTGCCGACACCATGCACGGGGCATAGCCCGCCCTGGTCACCATCCGGGGCCGGTGACTGCCGCTGCCTTTTGTCGGGGCGTGGCCCCCGAGCTCCACTAGTCGTCGCTGCTGCGGCGATGGGAGCCGCGAACGATGACTTCATCTTGCCACTCCCCGGTTCTTGGGCTTCTTGCCACCCCCATAGGCAGCAGCGCCGGACCCGGGCTGTCCCCCTGACTCGGTAGTTGGCAGAGAGTGCTAGTTCCGCCCTTCAGCTGCTCTGGCGCATTTGTCCGCCAGGCTAAAGAGCTCAGAGACGTCGCGGACCTCTCTGGTCGCGAGCTTCTCGAGCATTTTCTCGTCCCGGACACCCTGACGGAACGCCACCACCACAGAAGCACTTTGAATATGCGGGATGGTGTTGCGTACCTGGGAGAACCGCTGGATGAAAGAGCACAGCGACTCCCCAGGTTGCTGCTTGACGGCGTGGAGGTCAAGCTCCGTGCCGGGACGGGTGTAGGAGCTGCCGAAGTTGGCGACGAACTGCCGACAGAGCTCTCCCCAGGAGGTTATGGACCCCTGAGGGAGATTCATGAGCCAAGACCGAGCTGGGCCGGTCAAGGCGACAGGGAAGTAGTTGGCCATGACAGCCTCATCCCCTCCTGCGGCAAGTACGGCGGTGGAGTAGATCTGGAGGAACTCCGCCGGGTTGACGCTGCCGTCGTACTTCTCGGGCAGGTGCGGCCACCTCGCGAAGCGAAGGTGGGGTGCAAGGGCTGCACATCCTGCTCCTGCTGCCACAGGCATTGGCGCTGCGAACGCTTGGTTCGCACTTGGCACCGTGTACCCCGGCATGGGCATGGCTGCTCCATAGACCGGGGGCGCCGCTTGCAGTGCATATGGTTGTGGCATATGCTGCGCGGCGTATGTCTGAGGCAGGACTCGCGTAGCGAAGATCTGCCCTCCAGGCGGTGTTGAGGCCGACGTCATGCTGTCGCCAGCCTCTTGGTTGCAACGCCTTTCTCGACGTTGCTCGAGGTACACCCGGGCATCCTGGCCCAAGTGGCACCGTTCCAGCTCCCTTCTCAGGTCCGTCGACTGGAGCCTGGAGGAGCTGGAATCCGCCGTCTGCCCGTCAACCGTTGTAGTGCGCGTCAGTGACACAGCCGGTTGACCGGGACGTCGTCCTCGCCGAAACCGAGGGTTCGCGGCAGCGACGACAAGGAGATCCACCTCGCGGACCCACTGTTGGGTCGCTGAATGGGGCGCATACCCAGCAGGTGGGTTGCGCAGTAGTGCTCTTGCTGCAGCTAGCGCACCCCCATGGTGTACGCTCAGCGCTGCAGAAGATCTCACGCTGGTCGGAGCCTGCATTGCCGGGGTCGGCGTTGCCGGAGTCGGCTGCTGGCTGCCAGCTTGTGCCGACACACTCTGTCCCGAGTGTGTCGACATGTACTCCCCACTGGTCACGGTTCACCGTGAACGCGGAGGGGGAGAGTTTGCCACTGAGGGAATCTTGGTCATCTTCGTCGACGGAAACTCGTCGCGCAAGGGGAAAAGCCCCCTACCTGGCGCGCCAAATGTCGAAGTGTTCGGTCGACATTCCCCCGGGCCTGCACTGGGCAGCCCGCGGAGGTTTTTTTTCGGTGGGGCTAGTCCCTTGCGGAGAGCTTGCGCGGATGGACGAGTTAGTAAGAGCTTGACACGGTGAGTTTTACGTGATTCAGGCCGCCGGAGCGTAAAACCCTACGTCCACGGCGAGCTATGGAGCTCGCTGTATTGCTTGCTGCTCAGAACCGGAGTCCTGAGCTTGGGGGTGAGTTACAGCTTGGGTGTGAATGGCTAGCGTATGAGTTGCCGAGATGCGAACCCTTGCTATCGTCGCCTACCCGAGCCTTTTATATTCCAAGACTCGGGTGGCTTACAAGGGGGCCCGGGACCCGACAGGTGGTCCCGTGGAGATTGTCTATCATCTACCATATCTGCAGTTACGCCGGTAGTTGTCTTTGGCGAAGGCTTCTGGGTCTTCGTCTTGCAGCCCTGCCCATGCCGCATGCTAGTCGTAGTGGATGATGACGGCGGGGGCGGCATGGGATGTCTTGTCGCTGTGTTTATTGGTTGGCAGGCTCTGACACTGCGCGCCAGTCTGTGATGCGACTGGGCGCAACAGCACCTGACAGAGGCGTGCTCCGTGTCTCTGCATCTTGGGAAGACGCGGACCTTGAATACCTTGTACGGGCAAGGTATGGGGCGTCTTTACGCCAGCTGCCTATCGCTCGGGGGCAGGCAACGTCGTTCTGCTGGCCATGTGGCGGACCCGGAGCCCTTCTCAGAGGAGAGGAGGGTCCGGCCCCGCGGGGCACGTGGAGTCTTCGGACCTCTCCCCACGAAGGGGGAGGTTTGTTTTCTGTCGCCACGTGGCGGGCCCGGAGCTCTTCTCTGAGGAGAGGGGGTTTCCGGCCCCGCCGGATACGTGGCACCTTTGGACCTCTCTCCCGCGGAGGGGGAGGTCCGACCTTTGTATGCCACATGGCGGGCCCTGAGCCCTCCTCTGAGGAGAGGGAGGTCCGGCCCCACCGGACACGTGGCGCCTTCGGAGCTCTCCCTGCGGAGAAGGGCGAGTTCCTTAGGCATTTTTCCCCTGTGCGCGGGGGTACCCCATATCGTGGGTACCGACAGTATAGGTATCTCCTTCTCTAACTTCTCCATCATTTGTTTCATTATTTCTTTGGCAGATAGCTGCCTATAGAATAGTGAGAGCTCAGCTAGCACCTTCTACAGCGCATCATCTAGATATCCCCGAAACATAACAGGTAAGTGTCTTTCCATTATTATATAATAATCATGAATCTTCAACCCACCGAGCTTTCCTGTTTTGACATTCACGGCTCGTCTCAGACTAGCAACATAACCATCTGGGAATTTCAAAGTTTTTAACCATTCCATAACTTGTTTCTTTTCATTAGGTCGAAGCACGAAAGAAGCACGTTGCTTACCACCGCTTTCAGAGAGCTCAAGAGTAGGTCGATTACAAATCTCGGCCAAATCCTTTTGAGCCTTTAAGTTATCTTTCGTTTTGCCCGTGATATCCATGCACGTGCTTATGATACATTCGCCCATGTTACGCTCCTGATGCATTACATCAATATTATGCATCAGTATCAATGACTTCATATACGGTAGCTTCCAAACTCCACATACATGAGTCCGGTTGTGAACATTTCCGTAACCAACAAAGAATCCAGGGCGAGCTTCATTAGGGACTACTTTGTCCAACACATCGGATACTTCACATCCGCTTATGCGTTTAGGTGGTTCCTTAGTGATAACAGTATCTTTTCTGAAGACATTCCCCTGTTGCCTGAAAGGGTGGTTTCGAGGAAGCCAACGCCTATCACAATCAAAGTAGTTTATCTTGCCACCGTTTGTAAGTCGAGAACACTCTGTGTGAGACGCACATATGGCACACAACAAACGACCATGTGTTCTCCATCCAGAAAACATGTTGTATGCAGGGAAATCATGGACAGACCATAAATAAGCAGCTCGAAGGTTGAATTTATGCTTCTTGTAACAGTCATACGCTTCAACTCCAGTCCACAAAGTTTTCAATTCTTCAATCAATGGTTTCAACATCACATTGAGACGTGATCCCGGATGATCTGGTCCTGGTATAATGAGGCTAAGAAACATAAATTCGTACTTCATACAAAGAGAAGGTAGTAGGTTGTACGGAATAACAAAGACAGGCCAACAGGAGTATGGTGTGGCATTTGTACTGAAAGGTAAAAATCCATCCGTCGCTAACCCGATGCGAACATTTCTCGCATCACTAGCAAAAGCAGGATCGAAAGAGTCCAAAGACTTCCATGCATCATTGTCCGACGGATGGGTCAACATATCTTTGTTCTCAAGCACACCTTCTTGGTGCCATCTCATGTGTGTGGCAGATCTTTTTTAAAGAAACAGTCGCTTCAACCGAGGTGTCACAAGCAAGTAACTCATTTACTTATGTGCAACTTCGGTCATTAATTTATCACCATCGTCATTGACAACTTCGACAAATCTTGATTTTCCACACTTTAAACAATTCTTCTATTTTTCGTGCTCTTTCCAGAATAGCATACAGTTATGTGGACACACGTCAATTTTATCATATTTCATATCGAGACCACATAGCAATTTCTTGGAGTGATACATATCTTTGGGCAGTTTATGAGATTGTTGAAGAGCATCGGTGATAAGTTTCATCATATCATTATAGCAATTATTAGAGAAGAAATATTTAGATTTGATTGCCATAAATCAAGTCATGAAAGTAAGAAGAGTCATTTTAGTATGATCATGCAACGCCTCTTCTGAAGCTTTCAAGAGATTAAATAATGCGTCTGCATCACCTGTAGGCGGATCCTCCGTTTGTATATCTTCTAACATATCATCGATCCTATCAACACGCGGACAATCATCATCATCATCTTCCACTATATGTACGGCTCGAGGAGCACACTCGCCGTGGAAACTCCACACCTCATAATATGGCATGTAACCGTTTCTGCACAAGTGTAATGACAATGTCGTTTTGTCCAGAAACTTAGTATTCTGCCATTTTGGACATGGACAAGAAACTTTATCGGTCGTAGACAACGAAAACACTCGATCAATAAAGTCGTCCGTCCCGACATACCACTCATCTGAGTGACCAGTTGGCTTGCTCCAACCGGTATACATCCAACTACGGTCTTCACTCATGTTTGACTCTGCAGTTTTAAGTCAAAGAATTTATAGTTAGTTTATTATTTATTTATGTCACGACCCTATATCTATTGGAAAGGATAGGTCCTAAACCCACCCAAGAGTGATCGAGACGAACATGCTTCTGACAAGACACGAGGTCTAGATTCAGACGAAATTTCGGCAGCATAACCCTGCTGTTCTCCAACTGCACGCCCGAAAATGGTGCAGCAGAGAACATTAGGGTTACACTGTCGAAACTACGTCTAAATCCAGACCCCGCGTTTCATCATAAGCACGCCCTCTCGGTCACTCCCAGGCTGTCCTAAAAGGGACAATTCCGAACCTACACGCCTCACATGCGTAACACATGTGAGACGGGATGGTTCGAAATGGGTGACGCATATTGTAAAGGTTTACGTCAATCTTTCATTTTTTTTAGTTATTTAAATGAGAGAGAGGAAAGAAGAGAGAGAGAATGAAAGATTGAGAGAGAGACAAATTACATCGAGCTCCGCCACGGCTGCACCAAGCACCACATAGTCCATATTTCCGGACGCGAGTAGGTAATGCAGGCACACCTCTGGGGAGGAGAACCCGTCGTGCCCTATCATGAGCAGCAGCGCGGCCCTCCTCACCGCTTCATTGAGGTTCTTACCCGGGACCTTTTTCCCCGCATCATTGGGCATCTTCTCCCGACTCCTTTTGACAGCAAGCACCGCAGCGTCCTTCCACCGGTTCTTCACATCCACCATAGCGTCATAGGACTTCTCGGCGGCTGGCGAGAGGAAACACTGCAGCGCGGCGAGGATCTCAGAGGCGTGGAGGTCCGCGGCGTGGCGGAGGACGACACAGACGAGTTCGGGTCGGGCGTTATACGAGAGCGAGGAGATAAGGTACGGCGGCGGGTGCGGGAGGAGGCGGGACTCCCCGAGCGCGAGGAGGACTACGTAACTTGCGAGGCGCACCGCGGGGAGGCAACGAAGGGGGCGATGGCGGTCGGGAAGTAGGGGGCGAGGGTCCTTATGGCCTCGGGGATGCTCGCGAGCGGCGTCGGGAGCAACAGGGACTGCGCGAGCGTGCTGAGGAAGGAGGCCATGGAGGCGCGGGACGGAGGAGCAGGAGGGGAGGGAGGCGGCGAGGGAGGACGCGGCGGTGGCGAGGGTTGTGTCGGCGGGAGCGAGCGACACAACATAAGCATGGATAACATAACAACAACAAATTATAAACATTATTAACCCAAACCTAAGCATATATAATAACATAACATAATGTAACACCCCAAAACCTGTTAAAGAGGGGAATTTAAAATTTTTGGACGTATTGCATGTGGTGAAACAATTCAAATTCAAACTGGAATTCAAATTTGAATCAAAACAGAAAAGGAAAAGGAAAAAGAAAAATAAAAATGGCCAGTGGGCCGAAACCCACCTCAGCCGGCCCAAAACCCGCGCCCGTTTCCCCCTCCCCCTCTCTCTCTGACGCGCGGGGCCCGCATGTCATCTTCTTCCCCTCCTTCCCCGCTCGTCCCAACTTCACCGATCTTCCCGCGTCGATCGCGGCTGCTCCACTCGATTTCCACGCCCGATCTTCGGCAAGGCGCTACTACATATCTAAACCAACCCTCCGCCGCCTCTCCTCGTGCATTTAACGCAAGAAAACTCGCCGATTTTCCTAGTGCCCGCTCCATCTTTCTCTCCGGTGAGAACCGAAGCTTCCACCGTCGTTTTCCTTCAATCCTCGTTCGGATTTCCTGATCTGACGGGCTTGTCATGTTCCACCGCCACCTGGGAGTCTTGCAGGTGAAGGAAACCCGGTGTTTTGCGCTCTAGATACAGCTCTGGTGAGCACCGCCGCGTTTTCCCCTCGCACCTCGTCGCCGACTGCCTTCCAGGGCCTCCGAGCTCAAGAAAAACCCCGAGGTGAGATCCCCTCACCTCCCCTCTTCCGTTCTAAGTCAAGAAATCGAAGTTTTAGGGAGTATAGACGAAAACCCGAAGTTCTCCGGCGAGATCGCCGCCTCCCACCGCCGCGCGCCGCCGGGCAGCGCCGCCCGCAAACGGCCAGGGCGACGTGGCCCCCTGAGGCCCGTCCATTTTAAATCATGCGGTCCCGAATAGATCTAACCCGTACCGCTTCGCGTTATAATTTCAGCCTCCTGTTTTAAATCCAACGGCCCACGTCAGCCCCGCATTATAAAGGTCGGGAATCTTATGCGCTACCCCATGGGGATCTCGGAATCACGAGCTAGCCCCAAAAACTTCTGATCTAGCCCCTAGACCTTCAAAAATTCATGTAAATTCATTTAAAAATCAGTTTTAGCCCCTAGACTTAATAAAAATTAGGAAAACCTCTTTGTTTTGTGTAAGTAGGCCACTGAAAATTTAGGAAATAGTAAATTAGACTCTGTAGTAGGGTGGGTTTGCACTTCAGACCCTATAGGATATTAAATTCAGAAATTTGAACATGTGATTACTTGGTATTGATGATGGGTTGAGGGATTGGGACCATTTCACCTTTGTAGTAATGTAGGTGCTTAATAAGCTAAGGTGATAGGATTAATTGCGTAGTGCTGTAACCATGAGTTCAACCTCTCCTTGCTCTAGCCAATGCATGACATAACTTTCCCACACTTGCCGAGTACCAACGGTATCAACTTGCTTTTCTGTTGGTTTAAATTGCTGCTTAGGTCAAGGGGATGATGTGGTGTTCAATAACAAAGACTTCGGACCCGAAGAAGGATTCTAGGTTCACGGAATTCCCCGGGCAACGCCTGTGACGGAGCCCACAAGATTTATATTCCGCTGCTGTTTTATTTACATGTTATAAACATATTATCGTCCATCGAGACGTATGCTATGTAAGACTTATTTATATTCAAACACTTGGCTTGTAATATGCTGATGCTTCACTATTTGTCGTCACATGTATGAGAAAATGATCCTGGCATACATGTGATTTTCACTCGGTTGCTCTTTGGAGAAACCGGGTATGACAGAAGTGGTATCAGAGCTAAGGTTGCCCGTAGGAACGTGGAGCTAGGTAGAAATGGACGTATTTAAGGACCCTATTTTTCTTAAAAACTATTTTACAAAGGTGTGGGTTGAAAGAGTTGTTTAATGGGGTCACTTTATTTGTTCATCTTGCCCCAACTTTTACTCAAAATACAATCCTTATTTAATTCTTATCTAACTTGATTTTAAATGCTTTATGTTTTAGATGGTTCGCATGATCCGCACCGCCTGCAAGTCCACCGGAGGGAGAGTTCCTGTAGCTGCCCTTGCCTTGAGAGAGGAGAACCGTCCGGTGACGTACCACTCCTACGGGTTGGCAGTAGGAGGCTTGTTGCGCCGTCTTCGGCGTATGCTCCACGCCGCCGGCAATGTTGGCAAGCTGATCATACACTACAGCTCCACCAGGACTCCCAAGGGATAAATATTATTTTGGGTATGGATTGGTTGACCAAACATAAAGGTATCATCCACTGTTCGACCAGAACGGTGGAACTAACTCACACAAGATGCACAAAAGTGAACTTCATAGCCGTGCAAGAACCTAGGAGGGACATTAAACTCAATCAAGTTGAGGTGGAAGTGGAAGAGATAAGGATTATCAAGGAATACCCAGACATTTTCCCGGAGGAGTTGCCAGGTATGCCTCTAGATCGTGAAGTGGAATTCGCGATTGAACTAGTACCTGGAACAACCCCGATATACAAGAGGCCTATCGTATGGACTCCAAACAGCTGGAAGAACTCAAAGAACATATAGGAGAATTGACAGAGAAGGGTTATATTTGTCCTAATTTCTCACCATGGGGAGCTCCAGTGATATTTGTGCCCAAGAAGGACGGAACCCAAAGGTTATGCGTAGACTACCGTGCGTTGAATGAAGTAACCATCAAGAACAAGTACCCATTACCCCGCATTGAAGACTTATTTGATCAGTTGAGAGGAGCTTGTGTGTTCTAGAAAATTGATCTCAGGTCGGCATACCACCAACTGAAGATAAGGCAAACTGACATTCCAAAGACAGCGCTCGTATCTCGGTACGGGCTGTATGAATATACCGTCATGCCGTTCGGGCTAACTAATGCCCCGACGTATTTCATGTATCTCATGAACAAGGTATTCATGGAATATCTGGACAAATTTGTGGTGGTTTTTATTGATGACATTCTCGTCTTCTCGAAAGATGAAGAAGAACATGAGGAACATTTAAGATTGGTGTTGCAAAAGCTGACAGAAGACCAACTATATGCCAAGTTGAGCAAGTGTGAGTTTTGGCTGAAGAGAGTTCTCTTCCTAGGACGTATAATCTCGGAGGGAGGAATCTCCGTAGATCCCGCCAAGATCGAGGATGTGCAGAAGTGGAAGACCCCTGAAAATGTCGGGGAAATTCGAAGCTTCTTAGGGTTGGCTAGGTATTATCGACAGTTCATTAAGTGTTTCTCCAAGATCTCGAGACCGCTCACCAAATTTTTACAGAAGGGAATCACATTCACATGAACACCGGAGTGTGAGACGAGTTTCCAAGAACTGAAGAAAAGATTGACAACAGCCCCGGTGCTAGTTATGCCAGATATGCGGAAGAATTTTTCGGTGTACTGTGATGCATCTGGACACGGGTTGGGATGTGTTCTCATGCAAGAGGGGCATGTCGTTCCCTATGCGTCCCGGCAGCTCCGAAAACACGAGAAGAACTATTCTACGCATGACCTAGAACTAGCCGCAGTGGTCCACACATTGAAGATTTGGCGGCATTACTTGATGGGAAAGAGGACAGAGATATATACGGATCATAAGAGCTTAAAGTACATTTTCACACAGCTAGATCTCAACCTCAGACAAAGCTGATGGTTAGAGCTAATCAACGACTTTGATGTGGGCATCAACTATCATCCTGGGAAAGCGAACGTCGTGGCTGATGCTTTAAGCCGGAAGGTGTAGGTCAACATGTTGAGTTCAAAGGACATGCCTACAGAATTGAAGGAAGAGATTGCAAAACCCAATTTATGTCTGGTGAATAGTGGTGAGGCCATCGCCATGGAAGTGGATTCCACATTTGAGCAAGACATACGCAACGGTCAGAAGAATAATGAGAAGATACAATAAATCAGAGAACTCATCAAAGAGAATAAAGCTCCTGGGTTTAGAGAGGACGAACAAGGTACGATGTGGCATGGGAAAAGGATCTGTGTGTGTGAGGTGAAGGAGATCCGTGAACTGATTTTGAAGGAGGCTCATGATTCCGACTACTCCATTCATCCTGGAAGTACGAAGATGTATCATGACCTCAAGAGCATATATTGGTGGTATGGCATGAAGCGAGATGTCGCAGAACATGTCGCCCTATGTGACACATGTCAGCTAGTAGAAGCAGAACATCAAAGACCCGCGGGACTATTGCAACCACTCAAAGTGCCTGAATGGAAATGGGAAGAAATCGGTATGGACTTCATAGTGGGACTGCCTAGGACCCAATCGGGATATGATTCGATATGGGTCATCATCGACAGGCTAACTAAGGTAGCTCATTTCATCCCCGTGAAAGAAAGCTACAGCGGATCCAAATTGGCAGGATTGTACATGTCAAGAATCGTGTGTTTTCATGGAGTGCCAAAGAAGATAGTGTCAGATCGAGGGACACAGTTCACCTCAAGGTTCTGGCAGAAGTTACATGAAACCATGGGAACTCATCTGAATTTTAGTTCTGCCTATCACCCCCAGACTGACGGGCAGACCGAAAGGACCAATCAGATCCTTGAGGATATGCTGAGAGCTTGTGCACTCAAGAACAATAGGAGTTGGGATAAGAACTTACCGTATGCAGAGTTCTCCTACAACAACAGTTATCAGGCTAGTATGAAGATGTAACCATTTGAGGCGTTGTACGGGAGGAAGTGCCGAACTCCACTATTTTGGAACCAAACTGGGGAAAGTAAAGTATTTGGACCCGAGGTACCACAAGAAGCCGAGGCGAAAGTGAGGGAAATCCGCAACAACTTGAGGATAGCCCAGACCCGACAAAAGAGCTATGCTGATGTACGGAGAAGAGAGCTCGTTTTCAATGTGAGAGACTATGTTTATCTCAAGATGTCCCCTATCCGAGGACTTCGTAGGTTCAAGGTGAAAGGGAAATTATCACCGCGATACATCGGACCCTTCCAGATTCTGGAGAGGAAAGGCGAAGTGGCATATCAACTAGAACTACCGGCTCGCCTATCAGATGTGCACAATGAATTCCATGTGTCCCAACTCAAGAAATGTTTAAGAACACCCGAAGAGATGTTACCCATGAATGAGGTGGACGTACGAGAGGATCTTTCTTATGACGAGCAACCGGTCAAGATTTTGGAGACGATGGAACGCCTCACAAGAAAAAAAAGAATCCGAATGTGCAAGGTGCAGTGGAAACATCACTCGGAAGCGGAAGCCACATGGGAGTGAGAAGACGAGCTTAAGGCACAATTTCCGGATTTGTTTTCCTAGAGTCACCGATCTCGAGGACGAGATTTCTTTTAAGGGGGGTAGAGTTGTAACACCCCAAAACCTGTTAAAGAGGGGAATTTAAAATTTTTGGACGTATTGCATGTGGTGAAACAATTCAAATTCAAACTGGAATTTAAATTTGAATCAAAAGAGAAAAGGAAAAGGAAAAAGAAAAAGAAAAACGGCCAGTGGGCCGAAACCCACCTCAGCCGGCCCAAAACCCGTGCCCGTTTCCCCCCTCCCCCTCTCTCTCTGACTCGTGGGACCCGCATGTCATCTTCTTCCCCTCCTCCCCCGCGCGCCCCAACTGCACCGATCTTCCCGCGCTGATCGCGGCTGCTCCACCCGATTTCCACGACCGATCTTCGGCAAGGCGCTACTGCATATCTAAACCGACTCTCCGCCCCTCTCCTCGTGCATTTAACGCAAGAAAACTCGCCGATTTTCCCAGTGCCCGCTCCATCTTTCTCTCTGATGAGAACCGAAGCTTCCACCACCATTTTCCGTTGATCCTCGTTTGGATTTCCTGATCTAACGGGCTTGTCATGTTCCACCGCCGCCGGGGAGTCTTGCAGGTGAAGGAAACCCAGTGTTTTGCGCTCTAGATACAGCTCCGGTGAGCACCGCCGTGTTTTCCCCTCGTACCTCGTCGCTCATTGCCTTACAGGGCCTCCGAGCTCAAGAAAAACCCCGAGGTGAGATCCCCCACCTCCCCTCTTACGTTCTATGCCAAGAAATCCAAGTTTTAGGGAGTATAGACGAAAACCCGAAGTTCTCCGGCGAGATCGCCGCCTCCCACCGCCGCGCGCCGCCGGGCAGCGCCGCGCGCACACGGCCAGGGCGACGTGGCCCCTGAGGCCCGTCCATTTTAAATCGTGTGGTCCCGAATAGATCTAACCCGTA
The DNA here is from genome assembly GCA_030760725.1 of Neostapfia colusana. Taxonomy (NCBI): domain Eukaryota; kingdom Viridiplantae; phylum Streptophyta; class Magnoliopsida; order Poales; family Poaceae; genus Neostapfia; species Neostapfia colusana. The sequence goes on along the minus strand of JASWHV010000015.1, from coordinate 4,645,046 downwards.
TCGCTTCGCGTTATAATCTCAGCCGTCTATTTTAAATCCAACGGCACACGTCAGCCCCGCATTATAAAGGCCGGGAATCTTACGCGCTACCCCCTGGGGATCTCGAAAAACACGAGCTAGCCCCCGAAACTTCTGATCTAGCCCCTCGACCTTCAAAAATTCATGTAATTCATTTAAAAATCAATTTTAGCCCCTGGACTTAATAAAAATTAGGAAAACCTCTCTGTTTTATGTAAGTAGGCCCCTGAAAATTTAGGAAATAGTAAATTAGACCCTGCAGTAGGGTGGGTTTGCACTTCAGACCCTATAGGATATTAAATTCAGAAATTTGAACATGTGATTAGGATTTAAATTCAAATGGTGATGCAAACACATGTGCAAATACAAATTTAAATTTTCCTAGCACTTGGAAAACCTTTAGAATGAGTTAAAAACTGATTTTAGGCTGAAATGAGATCTGACTAAGTGCTGCCTACTTTTATTATTTCTGGAAATACATTTTTAGGCTAGGAAACAATTCTGAAAATGGGCAAAACAAATTTAATTTGATTCCCACGAGAGGGGAAGTTCAAAAATATTTTACCGAACATTTTAGATCAGAACCTATTCTATTTAGGTGATATGTCTCACTATTTTAATATTAAAGTTCACTTTTAGGCATAGAAAATAAATCTGAAAATATAAGAAAATAGGTATGCATAATTAGAAAATGTTAAATGAGATCTCCAAATCCAAAAACTTCAAATTAAGATTTTGTAGAAGATCTGAAAACCTATTTGGAGTAGGAAATTATCTTTCATGCAAATTTTGTGGCTAAGAAGTGTATTAATTAAATATAGAGAATTTGTTCAAATTGGAAATTCATATATAGTGTGCAATTAGAAATCTGAATACAAAAGTTAGAAATAATATATATGTTTAAAAGTGCATGTAGGCCTAAAATCAACACATCTAGGGTAACCACAACACTTAAAAATGTGAATGACTTTCATATGTATGTATGTGTGGTTTGCATAAGTGTAAGTGTGGACTATGGCTTATTGAATGTTGTTTTCTTTTGCTATGTGTGTATTGGCATGAGTAGAACCAACCCCAGAGCAGGTTCACACCTTTCAAGACCAAGACTTTCCATTCCCAGAGCAGCAGGAAGAAGGCAAGTGTCCTTGACCACTTTGATCCTATACTAGGATGTGTAGTTAGAATTTAATTAATTGCATTGTCAATTTGGAATATGGTACCTAAGCTAGGAAGTTTCCCTAGATTTTTATTATCTTACTTCCTTGTAGCGTTGGTTGGGATTTATTTTATTATGTCATTCATTCAATTTACTTATGCTAAGCCATGCTTAGAATGGGATAAGTGGGATATGAGATCATCAACTTATTTACCTTACTCTTGAATGAGATATTATGAGTTATGTAGAGGTAGGGATCGAGGCAAGTTGGATGATTTGGTTGGTTCTGTGTGCACGAGACTAGGGTTTCTGTTTAGTGCTTGCATGGATCCTAAGGACCGGTTCATGGAACATGTAACCTGGCTTTACCGTGCCAACCACGTGCTAAGATGGGGTAGCTTGGCCAATTAATTAGGTGTATCTCCGGCGTAGTATGGGTGTTTGGATGGTGCGGGGAATAGGTGTCAGTTGGACTACCATATGAACCGCAAGGCTCAAGAGGTGGCCACTGCAGCGGGGTTGGAGCCTCTTGTATGCTGTTAGGGGTGAAACCTCAGTGGGCCCACGCTCATCGGAAATCCCTTTGTAAAGGTCTCGTAGTGATCTCCTGGCTACACACCTAGGAAGTGTGAACGTGGTTCGCGGCCACTGGCATAATGGAGGTTCTTTTAGTCCACCGGGCAACGGGGGATGAAATCTCTACATGTGGGTATAGTGGTGCAAACTCTGCAGAGTCAAAACTGTCATGACAGCCGTGCTCACGGTCAAGAGCGGCTTGGACTTATTCATGATTAGAGGATGATGAATTGGAAGTTGAGGATGTTAAGCGGGAAAGTTAACATTGGAGATGAGACTATGTTTACTTGATATTGATGATGGGTTGAGGGATTGGTACCGTTTCACCTATGTAGTAATATAGGTGCTTAATAAGCTAAGGTGATAGGGATTAATTGCGTAGTGTTGTAACCATGAGTTCAACCTCTCTTTGCTCTAGCCATGCATGACATAACTTTCCCACACTTGCTTAGTACCAACGGTACTCAAACATGCTTTTCTGTTGGTTTAAATTGCTGCTCAGGTCAAGGGGATGGTGTGGTGTTCAATGACCAAGACTTCGGACCCGAAGAAGGATTCTAGGTTCACGGAGTCCCCCGGGCAACGCCTGTGACGGAGCCCACAAGATTTATATTCTGCTGCTGTTTTATTTACATGTTATGAACATATTATCGTCCATCGAGACGTATGCTATGTAAGACTTATTTATATTCGAACACTTGGCTTGTAATATGATGATGCTTCACTATTTGTCGTCACATGTATGAGAAAATGATCCTGGCATACATGTGATTTTCACTCGGTTGCTCTTTGGAGAAACCGGGTGTGACAGAAGTGGTATTAGAGCCAAGGTTGCCCGTAGGAACGTGGACCTAGGTAGAAATGGACGTATTTAAGGACCCTATTTTTCTTAAAAACTATTTTATAAAGGTGTGGGTTGAAAGAGTTGTTTAATGGGGTCACTTTATTTGTTCATCTTGCCCCAACTTTTATTCAAAATACAATCCTTATTTAATTCTTATCTAACTCGATTTTAAATGCTTTATGTTTTAGATGGTTCGCATGATCCGCACCGCCCGCAAGTCCACCGGAGGGAGAGTTCCTGTAGCTGCACTTGTCTTGAGAGAGGAGAACCGTCCGGTGACATACCACTCCTACGGGTTGGCAGTAGGAGGCTTGTTGCGCCGTCTTCGGCGTATGCTCCACGCCGCTGACAATGTTGGTAAGCTGATCATACACTACAGCTCCACCAGGACCCTCCGTGAGAAGCGTGAAGAATAGAGCTCAGAGATGAGAATTATCCATGAAAACCAGCTGCTCAAGATCCATAGCTCTCTAGCTTGTCGGGCGACTCAGGCCGATTCTGAGAAGGATGTCATCTGGGAGGCCATCACCTGCCAGAGTTACATCAATCGTCGCCACCTGGACAGGACTGAGTACATGTATGCCCTCCAGCGTGAGAGTGGCTCCACGGAGTACAAGTACTCGCTAGTGCAGCAGGGGACTTCCCACGAGCACATGGACCTGTGCCTGGAGGATGCAGCTATGCTCAGCACTTGACTGCAGGAGTGCCAGCAGGAGCTTCAGGATGTTCGTGACACCCTGAAGGAGACTGAGGCGTTGCTTCGTGCCAACTTGAGGGCGAGAGAAAGACAAGATGGGAATGAACTGTGTGTCACCGTAAATGACACATGGACTCCTGACTCCCCAGACCGTCGGGCGAGCAAGCGTCGCCGCACTCCTACACCAGCAGCTTCCCCACCTAAAGCAGAATCAGAGGGTAGCTGCAATGATGAGGAAGACCCCGACGAGCCAGCTCAGTGATACGAGTTGTTTAGAGTCATTTCCCTTATTTCAGCAGGCTATTGAGTAGTCGAGTCAATACCCTATTTATTTGTGTGTTAATGTTTGGTGTGTGACGCGAGTTGTGGAAGCCATGGGCATTTGTCCACAACCTCGTCTTTAGGCTGTTTTGCTTTGGTGTGTGAACCCCTATGAATCAATAGTGCATTATTTTCGCGTGAGACGTGTCGCCCAAAGATCTATGTGAAATCTTCGGAAATTGTCTAAATATTAAAGCCTCAAAAGTTTAAGTTCAAACTAACAATTCGTGAAGTTAACACATAATGCTTTAAGTTAACATTTGGTTGATCATGATAGATGGCTGGAAGAGGAAAAGGTCGTGGTGCCAACCCCAACAACAACAACGATGAGACCGCCAATCCTCACGTTCCTGGAGGGCAAGACAGGGGTGATCGCCGTGAAGGAGTTGATCCTATCCACCAAATGCTCGAAAATCAGAATCAGCTCATCCAGAGTCTAACTCAAGTGGTGGCCAACTTGCACCAAGCTCCACCCCCACAAGCTGCACCACGTCAACCAAGGTTGAGTGAGTTTCTGGGAACTCAACTCTCAAAGTTTGCAAGTGCTGCTGAACCTCTAGAGGCAGATGACTGGTTAAAGACCATAGAGAGCAAGATGAGGATCATACAATGCCAAGGGTATGAGAGGGTGCTGTTTGCCTCTCACCAATTGCATGGACCTGCTGCTGATTGGTGGACCGCTTACGTGGCAGCCCATCACGACCCTAAGAACATCACTTGGGATGAGTTCAAGCGCAGTTTCCGCAACCACTACATACCCAGGGGTGAACTCAAGAACAAGAGAAAGGAGTTCTTGGGACTTCAGCAAGGCAACATGACTGTGAGGGAATACCTCAACAAGTTCACCCAACTATCCCGTTATGCACCACGGGACATCGAAACCGATGAGCAGAAACAGGACTGTTTTGTGGAGGGACTTACCATGGAGATGCAATGTGCAATGTCCTCCAACGAGTATGAAAGCTTCCAAAAGATGGTAGACAGAGCGTTTGTCGTGGAGAGGAAGCTGAAGGCCTTGGAGAATGAGAACAAGAGGAATATGGGATGGTCACACCAAGCATCAAGCAGCAACACACGTCCACGTCTGACGCAGCAACCGGCAGGGCAGACGAGTCGTGCTATGGTACCCTGTTTAGTGCTATGGTACCCTGTTTAGTGCTATGGTACCCTTTTTAGTGCTATGGTACCCTGTTTAGGGCAGACGAGACGAGGCAAGTTGGATGATTTGGTTGGTGCTTTGTGCACGAGACTCGGGTTTGTGTTTAGTGCTTGCCTGGATCCTAAGGACCGGTTCATGGAACATGTAACCTGGCTTTACCATGCCAACCACATGCTGAGATGGGGCAACTTGGCCAATTAATTAGGTGTACCTACGGCGTAGTATGGGTGTTTGGATGGTGCGGGGAATAGGTGTCACTTGGACTACCATATGAACCGCAAGGCTCAAGAGGGGGCCACTGCAGCGGGGTTGGAGCCTCTTGTATGCTGTTAGGGGTGAAACGTCAGTGGGCCCATGCTCGTCGGAAATCCCTTTGTAAAGGTCTCGTAGTGATCTCCTGGGTACACACCTAGGAAGTGTGAACGTGGTTCACGGCCACTGGCATAATGGAGGTTCTTTTAGTCCACCGGGCAACGGGGGATGAAATCACTACATGTGGGTACAGTGGTGCAAACTCTGCAGAGTCAAAACTGTCATGACAACCGTGCTCATGGTCAAGAGCGGCTTGGACTTATTCATGATTAGAGGATGATGAATTGGAAAGTTAAGGATGTTAAGCGGGAAGCTTAACATTGGAGATGAGACTATGTTTACTTGATATTGATGATGGGTTGAGGGATTGGGACCATTTCACCTATGTAGTAATGTAGGTGCTTAATAAGCTAAGGTGATAGGGATTAATTGCGTAGTGTTGTAACCATGAGTTCAACCTCTCCTTGCTCTAGCCATGCATGACATAACTTCCCCACACTTGCTGAGTACCAACGGTACTCAAACTTGCTTTTCTGTTGGTTTAAATTGTTGCTCAGGTCAACGGGATGATGTGGTGTTCAATGATCAAGACTTCGGACCCGAAGAAGGATTCTAGGTTCACGGAGTCCCCCGGGCAACGCCTGTGACGGAGCCCATAAGATTTATATTCTGCTGCTATTTTATTTACATGTTATGAACATATTATCGTCCATCGAGACGTATGCTATGTAAGACTTATTTATATTCGAACACTTGGCTTGTAATATGATGATGCTTCACTATTTATCGTCACATGTATGAGAAAATGATCCTGCATACATGTGATTTTCACTCGGTTGCTCTTTGGAGAAACCGGGTGTGACACATAACAACAACTCCTAAACAACAACATAACAACAACAAATCCTAAAGCATAAATAACTCCTAAACAACAATAACTCCTAAATAACAACATAACAACAACAAATCCATCATATATTAAGCATTATTAAGCATGAATAACATAACAACAATAAATCTTAAACATTATTAACCTAAACCTAAGCATATATAATAACAAGTAATTTACAACGGACAACTAATTAGCAAAATTATGAACTACTATTCTAACTACATGAGCATAATTACCAACTAATTAGCATAATTATCAAGTAATTGAATTTGCTCAAAGAATTACTTGCGACGAGTAGACAGACGGCGACAGCCGCGGCTCGGACGCGAGGGCGACGGACGGCGAGAGCGACGGACGGCGGCGGCGACGCGGGGCGGCGGCGGCGGGGTGGGGGCGCCGGCAGCGGGATGGGGGCGCCGGAGGGGTGGGGGCGCGGGCGTGGAGGCGGCGACGCACGGACCGGAGCGGGGAGGGCGGCAACGCGGGCGTTAGGCGGCGATGCAAGCGGGTAAGGAGAAAAAAATAGGGTTGGGCCCGATGGGCTGTATATATGAACTATATACGACAGCCTGAATAAGATACGACAGCCAGCCGCACGGGTTTTCATAAATAAATGATATATATGATAGCCTAGTGTTGGCTATCGTATATAACTTCTATTTACGACATCCGAGTAATAGACGACGGTAAGCCGTCGTATATAAACTTATATATGACGGTCTCTTCAGACCGTCATATATAAGTATATATACGACGGCTGGCCGTCATATGTTATCTAGGTTGTCGTATGTTGACCTCTTTCCTGTAGTGACACGCACGGCCCAACGGCCCACTCCAAAATATTGAATCGAAATACAACTCATGCCAGTGACTCCCTCTTCACCCAAGCGTCTCCTTCTCCTGTGCAAACACCCTTCATTGCCGACGTCACAACATTAGGTGTGACATTTGGCCCCCGTTGAAATGGAGCTTGCCCTAAAGCTCTAACGCCAGGCCCTCTCCACCACAGCACCCTCATTGTAGCATACCTCGAGACTCATCGTTGGCTTGACATACATAGTTTGTTTGTGCAGGTTAGCCATCTTCGATGGAGTGGTCGACTCGAGGCACGCGCGAGCTTCCTCGAGAGCCTCTTCATCGCTTTAGGGCGGGTCTAGCTGCAGCCGTGCTAGTCGAGATCTGGAGCTCCAGAGTCTTCGAGAGGAGCTCCAGAGGACGCAAGAAGCGCTCAGGGCTAGGGACGTGGTGTGGGCACCTGAGATCAGGGCTAGGGACGAGTATCAAAACTCGTTCATGTTACTGATGCAAGCTGCCATGCTTGTAATCCATTCTAGATGTTGTACTTAACATTTTTTACATATAAATGACATGTATAATGATTTGCTTTGTGCAATGGGCGCCGCCAGCGATACAGCTGCCGCCGGTACCGACGACGACAGCCCAGGTACAAAATTATTCAAAATAACTTCACTACAGGAAACTTGTTAAATTAACGAGGGGGTAATTATTTACGATGGTGTCGTCGTTAATAAGTATATTAACGACGGTGAAAAGACATCATCGTTAATAAGGCCATTATTTACGACGGTTTATCCTACCGACGTAAATAAGCTACTTATTTACGACGATTACTGGGTACCGTTGTTAATAACGGCCTTATTAACGACGGTTGACCTAACCGTCATAAATAAGTAGCTTATTTACGACGTTTCCCGATACCGTCATAAATAAGCTTATAAATATAAAGCCGCGCCCCAGACACCGCGCCGCCGCCCCCTAGACACCGCGCCGCCACCCCCCGACGCCGCGCCACCGGCCGCCCCCGCCCACCGCCGACCGCCGTCTCCGCCTCGGTTGCTCCAGGCCAGCCCCGGCTGCCCCCGGACGCCACTCGCCGCTCCCGGCCACACCCTGCCACCACCGGACCCTCCCGGCCGCCCCCGGCAGCCCCCTGCCGCCCCCGACCGCCACCGGCTGCCCCCTGCCGCCACCGGACGCCCTCCGGTCGTGGAGGAGTCTCTTTCTATTTATATCTTTCTATTTGAAGTGCTTTCAACTAATAAGACATTTGTGTAGGATCGTGGAGGAGTACAGTGGCTAGAAGGCAGGCCGGAGGCGTACGAGGCCCTTTACTTACGCTGGGGGAGTGAGTATTTCGAGGCCCTCTCCCGCAGTCGTCGAGAAAGCAGAGGGACGTACCCATCTCACTTTTTTGGTGCTGACGGGTATTTGTGGTCCAAAAAATGTCTTGTAAGTGTAACTTACCAAGTATAATGTTTGTTTATGTTTCATATTTTTATTGTGGTGACACGTGCATCCATAGGAGCGCGCAACTGGTCACGAGCCCCCACCGATTGAGGTGTGGAAGAGAGGTCACACAGGAAGTGATCCGTCACAGCCCGACCAGCTCTACTCTCAGTCGGCGAAAGAGGCACTGGTGAGTTGTCTCATCACATGTATTGAATTCTCTTAATCAAACTAGCTAATATTCTTTTGTTTTCTTATTTATAGACCAGGTATGGGCAGGAGGCACGGAGGCTTTGCGGCGAGGAGTATGATTGGTAGAACGCGCCAACAATCATCCCAGAAGCCGCTTACACAAGTGGACGCGGAAAACCTCACGACCGGTGAGTTTTCATCTTCTACAATTACTATGTACGACTTTGTTGGATTGGTCGATGAAAATCTAATAAACTTTCTTCTATATGTGGGTTCGGCATCTTCCAAGAAGTGGTCGACTCCAGGCAGGCACGACCCTCCAGATCCTCTTCCTCTTAGCAGGCTAGCTCTTCCAGCCGGTCTAGCGTGCTGGGGCTCCAGAGTGTCCAGGACGAGCTCCGCCGGACACAGGAGGAGCTTCGGAGAGAGAGAGAGAGAGAGAGAGAGAGAGAGAGAGAGAGAGAGAGAGGACTCAGGAGGAGCTCCGACTAGAGCGAGAGCGACAGGCCGCAGCCACTAGGGCCAGAGACGAGTATCTCAACTCGTACATGCTACAGTTTCAAGCGGCAATAGCGGTAAGTAATTGTCGTTCAAATATGTATATGTTTCAAAATTATGAATGCAAAAATATGCTAATAGTTCGTATTCGCAGGCTATGACGGCTGGACAACAGGTTGAGCTTCCACCCATGATCGAGCCAGAGCAACCACAGGTGCCAACTATAGGAGCTCAGGTATAAACGAACCTCTCTTGAGTTTATTTAGACATACTTGGTCAATTATACCTAAACTTACTCAAATATAACTAAACTAAGTTAACATTTTTTTATTATAGACAAACATAGTTGAACTTTACCAAATATAACCAAAACACTTTGAACTTGCTCAAATATAGTCTTAGATAGTTAAACTTGCTAAAATGAAGTCAAAACTAGTTCACCTAGCTAAATGCTAATAATATGTGCTAAAACATGACAAGCATCAGGGACGGAGGCTCGCACTCCATCGCCGCACATGCCATGAGTGAGCAGAAGGCTTGAGGATGATTTTGCGGGCTCCGGAGGTAGCAGACGTGGTAGTAATGTGTAGATTCGTTTGTATCGTGTCATTTGATTGTTTCTGATGGACTTGTAATATAATTTCTATGATTGTGATCGTGCGATATTATACTTTATATATGGATTGCTGATTGTTTGTGTTGCTGACCATCGAGCCAGTGGACTGGCAATAGAGCCAGCGGTCAACATTTTCTGTTTTAAAAAAAAAACTAAAAAAACTTATTTACGACGGTTTATACAGTACCGTCGTAAATAATGTTTCTGTTATTTACGACGGTACAGCCACGCGTCGTAAATAGTGCCCCGGTTATTTATGACCGAGTGGCTATACTGTCGTAAATAAAGCCCTTGTTATTTACGACGGTACAGTCACCCCGTCGTAAATAAGTTTCCCGCTGTTCCACGTGGCGCAAAGACTTATTCACGACGGCTAAAATTAGTCGTCATAGATAAGCTTATTTACGTCGGTAACAGTCGTAAATAAGCTTATTTACGTTGACTTATTTTTGACGGCTAAAAACCCTCGTAAATAAGTAAATACTGTCGCAAATAGCTTATTTACGAGGGTAATGTGCTTATTTATGACGGTTTTTCACTCTTGTTAATTGTTATATTTCCTGTAGTGCTTAAAATAGTTAAACTTGTTTAAATTTAGTAAAATATGCATTTTCTTACTTGTAACATGTCTAACCACACTTGCACTTCACAGGCGTCGGGAACGGACGCTCAAACTCCGTCGCCTCAGATTCCGCCGCTTGGACGACTGCATGAGGATGACTTTCCGAACTCCGGTGGCAGTGGACGGGGTAGCGTCTCATAGTCAGGTCAACCAATTTTTCCCCTTAGCCTCATACTTGTGAGTTGTGTTGTTTCAATATGTCCATATCTTGTTCAGAAAGTATTAGATAGCAAAGTTGAATAAAATGATTTGTTATGTTCAATAAAATGTTGAGTTATGTTGTTTCAATATGTCTATTTAGGGATCTTAAAGTGGAATTTGAAGCAAAGTTGAATGTTGTACTATGTTTACATGTTTATTTAGAGGATGTGAAGTTGAATGTTGTAATCTTAAATTTGTAAAGTTGAATGTTGTACTCTTACAGGATGCCATTCTAAAGTATTGTCTTCTACCTGCAGGACTAAAGAGTTCTATCAATTGCGAGATAAAGTTGAGTTCCCTCCTCTCAAACTTGGCTTGTGTGATGTGTAGTATGTGCGGTGTGATCGATGTATGAAGAATTGTGCAATGATATATTGTGTGATGTATTTTGCAGTGCCATGTGATATATTGTGTGATATTTTTCAGCCTGTGTGATCTGGCCATCGAGCTAGGGCTGGCCTCGAAGCCAGGGCAGCATTTCCTGTTTTAAAAAAAAAATCTGCAAAACTTATCGACGACGTTTGTCTGGCGGTCGTCGACGATACTGGCAAGTTATCGTCGATGGTGCTAGGGACACCATCGTCGATAAGTGTACATTATCGATGACAGTACCCTTTTACCGTTGTCGATATTGTACCTTATCATCGATGGTGCCCTGGCACTGTCGACGATAAGCTTCTCCCGCTGCCACGTGGAGGGAGTCACTTATCGACTACAGCTAATTTCGGTTGTCGTCAAGTAGTTTATGGACGACGGTTACCATCGTCAATAACGTTATAGATGACAAAAAATGTAGACGGCCGTAAACCGTCGTCTATAAACATATATCGTCGTCTCGCTACAGGAATCCGGACAATAGATGACGGCCAAAAATCGTCGTTAATAAGAACATTATCGTCGTCAATAACCTATTGACGACGGTAAAACTTTATAGACGACGGTTTACGGCTGTAGTCAATTATTAGTCGTCAATAATCTTAGTTGTCGTCAATAAGCTAGCTTATTGACGACAGCCAGGATTTGAACCGTCGTCAGTAACGATGGCTTATTGACGACAGTTTCTGGTACCTGGCCGTTATCAATAACAATGGCTTATTGACGACAGCTAAATGAGGCTGTCGTCAATAAGCTAGAGCAGAATATTGATGACGACCAGGCTCTCGTCAATAAGATAGAATTTGAACCATCGTCAGTAACGATGGCTTATTGACGACGATTTCTACTTGGCCGTCGTCAATAACAGTGGCTTATTGACGACGGTTTCTGGTACTTGGCCGTCGTCAATAAGTCTTATTGACGACGGCCAGGTACCAAAAACCGTTATCAATAAGGTTTGCAATTTAAAAAAAATAGAAAATCCTGTCCTGGCTTCGAGGACAGCCCTGGCTGGACGGCCAGATCACAGGCAATCAAATACATCACAGGCATGCACAAAAACACTATACGCACGCCACACTATCCTACGCTACCCCAACCGCTGCCACCGGAGTCCAGGTAGTCGTCGTGCGCTCGTCCAAACGTTGGTTGCTGAGGGGATGGAGTTTCCTAAGCCCGCGTCGTCGATCCCTATGATGTACATGTATAGTTAGATAAATTAGGAGTTCACAAATGTGTATATGATTAAATAAACTCATTACAAGTTAGAATTGAGCAAGTTAGCTAGATTTGGCTGTGTTTGAGTAAGTTTGCTCATATTTTACTAAGTTTGAGAAGTATGGACTAGTAGTGTTTGTGTTTGAGCTAGTTCAAATAGTTTTGGCTATGTTTGAGTAAGTTTGGTCATATTTGACTATAGTTGAGTAAGTTGTACCATATTTTACTCAGTTTGAGGATGTTTAACTAGTTTTCCCTAAGTTTGAGTAAGTTTGATCAAATTCAACTAAATTTGAGCAAGTTTAACTAGTTGCAGCTATTATAAAAAATTGTGTACCTGTGCTTCTGACGTCGGCCCCTGTGGTAGCTGTATCGGTGGCGGCGCCCACTAAGGAAAGACAACAGGTTGTCCTGTGGCCATAGCCTGCAAATATGAAGTAAATTATTATACATGTCATTTATATATTAGAAACGTTGAGTACAACGATCTGAACTTACCTGCATGGCAGCTTGCAGCTGTAGCATGTACGAGTGTTGATACTCGTCCCTAGCCCGGAGCTCGGCTGCCTGCCTCTCGTTCGTGAGCCTCAGCGCTTCCTGCGTCCTTTGGAGCTCCTCCTGGACACTCTGGAGCTCCAGATCACGACTGCCACGCCTGCTGGATCCACCTTGCGATGAAGAGGCCCTAGAGTAAAACCGTGCCTCCCTCAAGTCGACTACTCCATCGAAGATGGCCAACCTACACAACGAAGTAAGAGTATTAAAGTTTCGTGTCTCGAAGTTCATGAAAGTAAATGAAAAACAACAGAACTCACCAGCCGTGAGGTTTACCGCCACAACTTGCATAGGCGGCTTCAGGTACGATCGGCGAGTTCTGCCAATCGTAATCGTCGCCTCGAAGCCTCCGCACCTCCTCCTTATACTCTTCCTGAAAATACAGAAAATTAAAGTCATCAGAAGTTTTAAAGAGAATACAATTAAGTCAACTAAAGAACTCACCAACGTCTCTGTTGCTGTCTGAGAAGACATCTGATCAGGCTGCGAGGGGTCACTTCCCATGTGACCCCTCCTCCACACCTGGATAGCGGTCGGCTCCTGACCGATCTCGCCCTCCTATCGATACGTGTTAGCACAATGATAGCGATAGAAATTAACTAGAATATAATTTGAGTATCACTTACCATCCTTTTAGCAAGGCGTACGTAGCCGTCCCTGCCAAGACGGTGTTTCCCGTCCGTCCCTCGACTCTGTCGGCGGGTCATCGACACGCCTTGGAAGCCCTGGCTCGCCCAACGAGCACACAGGGAATTGTAGACGTCCGGACAGGACTCAAGCCACGGTAGGCTGACCTGCACATATTTGTTATTGGATGAAAACATTGATGAAAATTGGATAATGAAGCAAAGTAAAATAAAGAATTTACCTCTACGTATTGTGCCTCCGTCAAGTACTTGTCCGCCACATCCCTAAACTGCCCCGACTCACCCTCGTCCGGATGCAACCTATAGTACGCCTTCGTAGACTGAATGCGATCCGTTGAAATCGACTACGTCAGGAGCTTTCTAGCGTTGTTGTTGAAGACTAGGCGAGCGTGATCCAGCTGGGCCTCGTACTCCAAACGGTAATATTTGTACAAGAAGAAATATACAAGTTAATGTATTTAACATATAATAGGTTCGCATTTAACGAATATACGATTTAATTACCATGAATTCATACCATACATGCTCCTGGTGGTTGCCGTAGGTAATGTCCTGGGCCGTAGCATAATCGTCCCAAGACGTAGCAGCCCGTCCGTTCACTAGACTGGTGTAGTGAGAACGGATGAGCTGGCCTAGGACAGCGTTGACCTGGCGGTGGCGTCCTTGACCCGTGAACGAGTCATCGGCCTAAGACCTAATACACGATTCTCAATTAGTACATATATAAGTGTTAAAATATCTAAATTGATTTGTTATAGATTTACTTATCTATCGTCAACCGGATGAATAACGACCCGATCTTCTGGCCGTGCAGGAACCGGAGGGCTTCTCCTATAATGCCGTTGTGGAGCCGGCTCCACATCAGGCTCTGTGGAAGGCTCCTAAGCAGGGTCTGAAGCCTGCGGTGCCGGAACCTGAAGAGGATCCGAAGTAGGATCTGGAACACGCTCCGAAACCTGTGGTATCTGAAGAGGACCCCTGGCCTCTGTCTCCTGAGACGTAGAGTCGTCCTAAAAGTTTGAAGATTAGTAATATAGATTTAAGAAAGTTATTTATATAATTTATATAATTTAATATTCTTTACCCGTCGTGACCGCTCTCGTGACCCCTGGCCTCTGTCGAGGCCCAACAGCTGAGACAGTCTACCATTGCTAGACTGACAACCCTGGAAAACGGAGTCTGCTCTCGGGGGCAAAAAGCCCCGCATCCCCCGTCGTCTACTGCTCGATGACATCTTGATGAAAGGAAATTTGATAATGAATTTAAAGGAAAATATAGAAGACGAAAGAAGAGATGAAAGAAATTTTACTTGTACTCAATTTCAAAATTCATCAGTATCACGATCATGTACTCTACTTTGTAAACCGGACCATCGATCTTTTGTCGTGGTTGTTCGCCGTTTTCGTTTTTTTACATTATGAGTCTGTACATCTTGTGCATCTCCAACTAATTCATCGAGTCGTAGACCAGGCTCAACGATAAAAGAATCCGTCAACTCTTCTTCTTGGTAAACAACATCAGACTCATCAATGTAACCAGTATTGTCCGGTGTATATAACTGTTCACGAGGATTCACCTTTTGTACAACCCACCATGCATTAAGCTTTTCGCATGGATATTGTAGATAGTACACTTGTTCGACTTGGTGTGCAAGGACAAAGGTGTCGTAGCCTCGTAGTCGGTCCTTGTGTTTGACTTCTACCATGCCAAATTGGTTTTGTCGAGTTCCATTGTTATTATCAAACCAATCGCAGTCAAAGAAGACTATTTTAAGGTCTTTACTCCCGGCAAAACTAAATTGTAGGATTTTGTTTATGATCCCATAGAAATTAGTTTCCCGTCCTTCGGTATCGGCGGCCCTCGTCACAACTCTGGTGTTTGATGTTGCACTTAGAGGACGTTGAGCTTCAAATTGAGTTGAACAAAATCGGAACCCATTGACATCATATCGATCAAAGAGTTTAACTTTAATGGATCCGTTAGACAGTTGTCACAAATCTTCATGAACACCGGCTTGTGTCTTGCACTATCCAACATATGAAGTAAGAAGACTATTTTATGCTATGAACATAATTACTAAGAGGAACAAGACAAGTAAAACGTTACATGATTTCAAAATCGGGTTTGGAAGTTAGGTCCTCTATTTACTCCATAATGTCGCATTGTTTGTATTTGCTTGCTAGTAGGTTGCTTCTTAGACTTCCAATTTTATCGATCGAACTTACTAAATAAGGACAAAACAGAATTATTAGCATAGATGTATAATACACCACACAAATTAGTGTAGATGTTGAACAACCACTTACTGAAAAAAATTATTCATCCCATCTATGTTAGCGTACATGTATAACAAAGCAGTTGTTTTTTCATCTGTTGAAGCATCATAGCTCGTGCCACGACCAACAGTGGTGCCTCTCATTTAAAAAAGTGAGAGTTCGCTACAAGAGGTTGCTTCAACCATATTGTATCGCAACACCGATGCATTAACATTGTGTTCTTCTGCAAAGTAGACACTTGAAAAGTATCCTATCTCCTGAAGTGTAAATGCTTCGGCGATGCATCCTTCAACCCTTGTCCTATTACGAACCATCGGTTTTAGACATCTGAGTGCTCTTTCAATGTGGTACATCCACCTATATTGAACAGGGCCTCCTACTTTAGCTTCATATGGAAGATGGATTAGAAGGTGTTGCATTGGATTGAAGAACCCTGAAGGAAATACTTTTTCCATCTTACATAAAAGCACGGGTATCTCTTTTTTCAACTTCTCCATCATCTCCCTTTTGATTTCTTTAGCACGAAGTTGTCTATAAAAATAGCTAAGCTCGGCTAACATCTTCCACACCTCATCGTCAAGATAGCCTCGAAATATAACCGGCAGAAGTCTTTCCATGATTATGTGATAATCATGACTCTTCAAACCAGTAAGATTTTCAGTCTTAACATTAACGGCTCTTCTCAGGCTAGCAGCATAACCGTCTGGGAACTTCAACTGTTTCAACCACTTGAATACTTCTTTCTTTTCTTTTGGTCGAAGGCAGAAAGAAGCTCGTGGTTTGCCACCAGCTTCGGAGAGCTCAAGACTTGGTTGGTTACAATCCTCTGCCAAATCCTTCCGAGCTTTTATATTGTCTTTTGTTTTGCCCGTCATATCCAAGCACGTGCTTATGATGCATTCGCCCATGTTACGTTCCTGGTGCATGACATCAATGTTATGCATTTGAATTAAAGACTTCATATACGGTAACTCTCATAGTGCACATATATGAGTCCAATTATGATCCTCTCCGTAACCAACAAAATATCCAGGACGACATTCATCTGACACTAGATTGTTGAGCTGTTTAACAATTTCAGACCCGTTCAGACATTGTGGTGGTCCCTTTTTTACAATGGTACCCTTCCTGAAGGCATTTCTCTCTTGCCTATACACGTGATTTCGTACATGGGCACCGCACCTTATCAATCTTTTACAATGAAAAAGCTTGATATACAAAAGCATTTGTCTTGGCGAACCACTCATCCGAGTGACCACCAGAACTGTTCTTCCAACCGGTATACATCCAACTATGATCCTCATCCATGTTTGAATCTGCAGTTTAATGTCAAGGAAATTATAGTTACTTTATAATTTATTTATGTCATGGCCCTACATCTATTGGAAAGGATAGGTCCTAAACCCACCCAAGAGTGATCGAGCGGAGCGTGCTCATTACGAGACGCGTGGTATGGATCCGAACGAAATTTCGGCAGCATAACCCCGTTGTTCTCCACTACACGCCCGAAAATGGTGCAGCACAGAACAACAGGGTTATGCCGTCGAAATCTCGTCTAGATCTAAACCCGCGTCTCATCACATGCCACGCCCCCTCGGTCACTCCTAGGCTGTCCAAAAAGGGACAATTCCGAACGTACACGCCTCACATGCGTAACACATGTGAGACGGGTCCGTTCAAAACGGGTGACGCATGTTGTATAGGTTTACGTCAATCTTTCGTTTTTGAGTCATTTAAAAGAGAGAGGGGAAAAACGAAAGAGAAGGAAAGAACGAGAGACAAAGAAGTGGGTTAGCCGTCCTAAGTTATGCCCCGTTGGGGCCTGCCATTATCTTACGATGCCTAGGGTTAGCCGTCGTACGTTATGCCCCGTCGTAAGTGGGTCAAAGATGAAACCGCACCATCGGGGCCCGCCGTCCAAGCGCGGGAGCTTGCCGTCCTCCGTGCCTGTCTCGACTAATACATTACCAATAAATGGGTCGTGACAGACCCTAAATGGGTCGTGTCAGGCCGAACCGGGCTAGAACCCATTTATTTACATATAGTAACTAATCACGTGATCAATCAAATTATTATTTAAACAATAATCAATTATAATACTAATTAAACAATTAATCAACTAAGGTCGGGCGGCGCGGCAGGGCGGGGCAGGGCGGCACAGCAGGGCGATGCTTGGGGCGGGGCGCGGCGACGGCCGAGCCGCGGCCAGGGCTCGGCGCGGCCAGGGGCGGCCGGGTGGGGCTTGGGGCAGGACGGCAGCGGCTGCGGCGGGGCGGGGCGCGGGCAGATTCAGCGAGCGCTTCATTATTGATTAAGACATTTTAAGAAGCATTATGTTTTTACACGTAGGTCCTGGAGTTTGTACTACTGCTGATGCAACCTACATGACTGCAGGAAGAGAGCATTCAAGAAATAACTCCACGGACTTTGAGGAAATAGATGAAGAAGCGGGTGTAAGTCTAATAGCATGGTGCTTTCTTCTTACTATAAGTATGATTAATAACTTTGTTAACATTACAAAGATACAGCATCTATCTAATTAACATGACATTCCTACCTACTCCCTCCGTTTCGAATTATTTGACGCTGGCTAGTTTAATTTTGAACTAACCAGCGTCAAATAATTCAAAATGGAGGGAGTACAAGATCACTTGCATAAGACATTTCTATGACCTGTAGAAAAATCTGACTTGTGCTTTGGTCATAAACCTACTGAACAACTGTTCAGTGAATAAACAACAATAATTGCATCGTTCTGTTACTTCTGTATCTGCTTGAAATCTAAGTCACTCCATCGAAATTGAAACAAGAACATTTCACACAAAGAAGTTTCCTGACAAAGTCCTATTTGCTTCATGTATATTAGCATGATAAAGCATCAAAGTGGACAACCGATCTAACTTTCATCAGTTTGAATAGCCCATGATATAATCCTATGCAGTGTCTCATTATGTAATGTTTATGTGACATAGTGAAGCTTACTTTCTGCAAAAACTATACATCGGCTGCCCTTATGTTTCTCAGAATATGGAGGAATGCAGTTCAAGAAAACCAGCAGTTAAAAGACTTATGGAGGATGAGCTAGGAAAGGTAAAACAGTTGAAGATCCCAAATGATGAGGTTCAAAGAATATTTGCTGATTTTGGACATGGTGTCTATCTGGACAAAAGTGCAACTCAGAACAGCAAATCAAAAGGACACCAAAATCAGAGAACAAGCATAAGCGTGGCTTCTACATCTGGGCCTTTGGATCCCAGTGGTTCCAAATGCATGAAAGAATCAGAAGAAAATGAACTTGAACTTGCCTTGGCAGATTTCTTGGGACAAATCCATCGGTACCACAATGAGTGGCCACATAAAAATTGCAAGAATAAGAGTGAACTGTGCACTGAGCTGAAGTTCCTAATTAAAATGAAGCTTAACGAATTAAATAATCCTCCTCATAGTGGTGCTCCATCTTCTTCTTCTACCACTTGCAGCAGCAGCTCAACCACTAGCAACGCCACCACCAATCCCTCTGGCGCCGTCCATCCTACAACCTCGAGTCCGCCTTTCGCGGGGGACAGAGGGGGGAGGGGGCGGGGACCGGCGGGGAGGGCGGCGGCGACGAGAGCTCGGCGCGAGTCGGGAGGTTAGACAAATAAGCGCAACAATCCACGAATGCAACTCGAGGATGCAGACGTCTGTGTAGCATTCAATACTTCAATTCCGCGCGCGAACCAGTTTCATCTCGATCGGCCTCCCCACCTATCCCTTCCAGGCACCAGCTATCCTCCCATCATCGCTTCTTCGATAAGTGAGCGGCCTCGCTTCGCTCAAAATATCTCATCGCAAACTAGTTACTGCAGCAGCGGGAAGGGGTGATCATCGTGGCAAGTAGGCAGGGACGATGCTGCAGAGAAAGAAGGCTGCGGAGGGCAGGGTGGGCATGGAAGATCAGTCCCGGATGTGTTTGGCGTTGTCGCTGTCCATGCAAGTTGCGGTCACCGGGACGGGGGAGGGTCCAGAGAGGCCAGACGGGGGGAGGACGGCGAGACCGGCCTGCCGGTCGACGGCGGCGCGGCCGGGGGGCGAGGAAAGTGGGGGAGAGGCCGGAGGGGGAGGGGGACTTACCTCAAGCGGCGGCGGCGGGGACCGGCGGCAGCGGCGGCGTGGACCGGCTGGGAGGGCGGCGGCGACGAGACCTCGGCGCGAGTCGGGAGGCGGCACTGGCCGCCTCCCGACTCGCGTACGGCTTATATGTCCCGTTATTTACGACGGTGCCTGGTCACCGTCGTCAATAACTCCTCGGGTGGGCCCCAATTAAGTTAAAGACGACGGGCACCATCGTCAATAATTTATTGACGACGGTACTCGTTCAACCATCGTCAATAACTGTGTTATTGACGACGGTGCTAGGTCATCGTCGTCAATAACTCCTCGGATGGGCCCGAATTAAGTTAAAGACGATGGGCACTACTCGTTCAGCCGTAATCAATAACTGTGTTATTGACGATGGTGGTAGGTCACCGACGTCAATAACTCCTCGGGTAGGCCCGAATTAATTTAAAGACGACGGGCACCGTTGTTAATAAATTATTGACGACAGTACTCATTTAGCCGTCGTCAATAATAAGGCTAGACAAAGCCATCGTCAATAACATTAAAGACGACGGCCCCGTCGACAATAAATTTGGCCGTCGTCAATGATCGTTTTTCCTGTAGTGTCTATAAGCTATAGAGGACGGTTTGAGCCTTATAGATGGTGGTTTCTAGGCGTCGTCTATTATCGCGATTCCTGTAGTGTGTGTCTTTCTGGGTTCCCGTGTCATCACAGGAAAGAATGAACAGATAGATGGGGAGAAACTAGCTGATTTTATTTGTACGTGCAGTATGGGAAGAATAGACGTTGCTTTCGTTTCAGTCTCCGCCTCTCAGGTTTCTTTATTGCAGAGGAGTTTAAGGATTATCTCTAGTCATATCTATTAGGTCTAAGACATGAATGGCCTAAGCTAATCAACTTAATCCTAGCTTAATCACCATGAACACTTAGTGATAGAGAGCTTTTGTCTCAGTTTATCTTCAGGCCGGGTTCGAAGAAGAAGCCATCGCTTGACGCCGGAAGACTAAGCAGTGATGAGTTGATGCACTGGAGTGTCGAGGCGGGAAGATATAGCTCGTCCTAGTGCAGATCTCTGGCGTCCTCCTTCGTGGCGACGACGCGGCGTCGAGGATCTGCTGTCGACGGCGGCGACGCGGCTTCCCGTTAACAATCGGAGCATCCAGCCACGCTTACCTCCAAAGTTAACTTGCGAAAGAGGCAAAGCCAGCCGGGCGCAAAGCTTGTGAGACTAGGCGCGCGCTGCCTTCACCGCATGTATAGACGCATGCACACGCATCACATGTGCCGATGTGCGCGGACGTGCGGTGGTTAGGTGAGTTAGATATTGCGCGCCAAAGCTTAGCTTCCCCTCGCCACGCGTGACGTGAGGATCGGAAATTCGAAATAGATATAGCGGTATCGTTCCGGCTGGTTAAGCCTTCAGCAACCTGCAGGCTGCAGCCTCGGTAAGGCCTCGAACGAACGGTCGTTTTCGGTGCGTTGAAGTACAGCTTCCGGCTCGGCCGGGTCCGGGCCGGAGGAACGAAGTGACGGACGCGTACAGCACCCATCGCCATCTGACGCCGGCCGATCGTGTACAGATATTTGAGTGCCCAACTCCGGACTCAGATACGGCGGGTTCCGACGCGACCGATCGATCCGTCGATCGCCGCGGCGAGACGGGAGCAGGTGAGCCGCGTACATCGGATTCGGAGGGTACTTGAGCTGACGGGAGTAGCTACAACGAGAGAGAGAGAGAGAGAGAGAGAGAGAGAGAGAGAGAGAGAGAGAGAGAGAGAGAGAGAGAGAGAGAGTGGCCGAACGGCTGTGCATGCATGTCTTGTTTTACCATGTGTTTCATAAGGGCTCCTTTGAAGCACGTGAATCTAAAACGCAGAATAGGGGGGGGGGGGGGGGACCTAGGGATAATAGGATAGAAATCTAGTCCTGCTCAAAAAGGAATTCCATTTTCACGGTTCGTCGGACCATCAATGCCTCCTGTGCCGATGTCGGCCGTAGTGCTTACGTTCTTGTTTCCTCTTCTACATTTAACATTTTGTTCTTCATTAGTGTGGGCTAATAACGAGCATGCCTCGGTCCTAATTAAGCGAGCGAATATGAAAAAATGAGACCGGGCCGGGGTGGATGTTTTGGTTCCTTCAGAATTAATTCCTCCAAAATCACCACCAAAGTAAGAATGTCTGCACTTTTTCCTACATTTTTACTCCAATCCAAAGGAGGCTAGTAGGATTGGTCTCAAAGTTCAAAGTCCCTGACGCCCAAGAGATCATGGCTTGTGCCTGAAACTACTATTGCCAGTTGCTTCAACAGTTTTGGTTCCCCTGTAGTATTGTTACTTTTGTAAGCAAACACCTTTATGCACCATTGTGAACTAGTAAGTAGTAGCCTGGACCACCCATTTGCACAGCTAGTAATCTAATTGTAGTTAATATTTATTATCTTCACCTCATTGGCTTTTCATTATTGTTGCTATTATTTATCCAATGATAATAGTGGGTAATTTATAAATTTTATATAGGTATTTTAGCCTATTTAATTATGATAAAATGGTGGATAATTTTAAAAACATATATATATATATGAATATTTTAAGCTAATATTTTTGTAGGAGTAAAGTACAACAGTGGTGGTCTCTAAACTTTTCTTAGTGTGTCATCTAGGTCCTCAAGCTCTCAAAACGCATATTTAGGTCCCTGAAGTTGCTAAATTGTGTCATCCAGGTTTAAAGTTTTAAAATTATCCCTTGTGTTTCTAAAGCGACCTCTTCTAGGCATAGGCTTAACATATCTTTGTCTATGATCATGCTATGGTGTAGCCAAATAGCGTTCTCTAGTATGAATTACAATGACAATGATGATTTAGAAAGAGAAAGAATATGAAAAATCAAGCTCGACTATTAGCCATGTTAGTAATATATAGATTTTTCTATATCTTGGACCTAGATGATATATTTTAATAAGTTTAAAGATCTAAAAATATACTCCCCCCGTTTTAAATTATTTGACGCTGACTAGTTTAATTAAAAACTAAGCGTCAAATAATTTGAAACGGAGGGAGTACATTTTAAGAGTTCAGGGACCTAAATGATACACCAAGACAAGTTTGAGGACCGCTGGTGTACTTTACTCTTTTCATAGTGACACTAGTGGGTAATTTGCAAAAAATCGTGTGTTGATAACCCTGTCCCAATGCGTGACTTGGGGATGAACAGAGATAACACTCATGATTGCCAATCTAAAGTTATGCAAACTAGATTAATTGATCCTGGAAAGCAACGAAGTCAAGGCCAATGAGGAGGAGAAAAGTAGCAAAACTGTCCCAAAAGATTGTTATGGCGATTTTAAGAAGTATGCATGGAAAGCCCCTGCTACGAAAGAGACGGTGTTCGTTGTCAAGTAACAAATAGAGAAATGTGTTGATTGTCCTGTGGTAGGTCTGAGGCGCCCAACAGCACTTGAAGCTCCACAGCCACTACAAAACGACCTGGCTCTTCGTTGCCACAAGCAGAAAATAGTCTCATTTGTTTCTAAATTATTTTGGTATGGTTGCAAACCGGGCCATATTTTAGTTAGACATGTATTCGTGAAGCCTGCCTTGTTTGACGATAAGAAGCATGCCTTGTTGGTGCATGAAATTATATTATTTTTAGGAAGCGTGTTATTATATTATTATTTTCTCTTGTTTTCGAATGTCTTAACTTGTCATGTTAAAAATGTAATGTTGCAGATTAAGGTCGCCAACAATGCTGAATATATATTTAAGGCATGCTACTATAATTAGGTGTCGAGCACATTTGGGGAGGGAGACTGATGGGTTGGTTTTAAGTAGACGTTGTAGGTTTGAAACATCAGAGGGATGTTGAGACCTGAACAACAGAATTCCGCCCGCCAAGCAACCCTATGGCCGCATCCATCTTTCCACGTTCACCCAAACTCTCAAAAACATTAGGTGCACCGGGTGGAGAACTTTCTTGCACACGAAGACCGGTTGAGCTTGCGAGAAAATAGCAAGTGATACTTCTGAAAGGTACGTACATGCTAATATATTATTATTAAAACAAATGAAGGACAAATACCTAACTAATTAAGGTAATTGCAGCGTCTTAATCAGATCGTATAGGCTCGCTAGCATAACTCAAAACAATTGTGGGTTAAGCTGCTGTTACATGTGTAAATATGTTCATAATCAGCTCTTTTTCCAATGTAAACTATACATAACCTTAATTTTGAGTTCTTGGTCAGAGTAATCAAGATACGCTGGTTCAACAAAGGTCATAGAGGTGGTTGCGTGGCGCTGATGCATGCATGTTATGCCTGGTTCCTATATGTTGTTTGTTGAACGATTGTAACTGGCAAGGTAGTTAGTTGATCTTGTGGACCTAGAGCATGTAACTATCATTTCCTATTTTCTCTCTCCTGTGAAGCTTAACGTACAAAACCACCCGTTAGACCGCACGTAGCATCAAACTAACTCTGGTGTAACCATGTCGCCCCTAACTCGCTATCTTCTCCCTCACTAGCTAACGATCAACAACACCGAGAGGAGGGAACAAAACTGCCCACTACTTTCCCTTCTTTTTAAATATCCCCACATCCTTATCTTTCTCTCTTGCTTCTTCTCACACCATCGTTTCAATATCTGCTTCTCGTCTTCTCTCTTGGCTATCCCTCCTCCAGCACACAGCGATCTTAATTGATCGACCTGTCTGTTCTTCGTTCCTATCTCAGCTAGCTAGTTGTTGATTTTTCTTCTGTTCTGCTCCCTATTTATTCCACTCTGGAACCTCGATTTAGAAGATTATCGTTGCATGTATAGAGCTTTTTGAAAGGGCGGTTATTGCTTTGTTGATTCTTTGGCGATTGGTCGATCGAGGATGGGCACCAGAGGTCACTGGAGACCGTCGGAGGACGAGAAGCTGAAAGATCTTGTTGCACTATATGGGCCGCACAACTGGAACGCCATCGCCGAGAAACTTCAAGGGCGATCAGGTACTATATATATACGATCAGGGAAGAAATATCATAGAGGTAACATATGTATCAGAGTTTTTGATAGGCCTATAGTTTCTTCTTTTTTCTCGTTCCAACAGGTTTTGAGTTTTGACTTTGTAATTTACTCGCGGCATGCCTGGCTACTTAGAAGATTTTAGATCTGTTAGGGTGTCATATGTCAAAGAGGTGACTTTGCCATTCATGATCATACGTGATATTCACTTTGATGTGCATATCACAACTGTGTCATTTGCAGAGCAATTTCATCTGCCTTTCTAGTGAGATTAGCTTTTTCTTTCTTTGTAATTCATCTTTATGTGCAGCGTGTTCTTTCTAGCATAAGCCATCGAGTATATATATCGTAATTAATAAGGAGCTTAACTGAAAATGAAGATTTTGTTTCAGGCAAAAGCTGCAGACTGAGATGGTTCAATCAGCTCGACCCGAGGATTAACCGGAGCCCTTTCTCGGAGGAAGAGGAGGAGCTGCTCCTCGCCTCGCACCGCGTCCACGGCAACCGGTGGGCCGTCATCGCCAGGCTCTTCCCCGGGCGCACCGACAACGCCGTGAAGAACCACTGGCATGTGATCATGGCGCGGCGGTGCAGGGAGCGGATGAGGATGTCGAACAGGTGCGGTGCCACCGCTGGTGCCACTGCCGGTGCCGTTGAAGAAGATAACCCCAGGAACGCAAAGAGGCCTAGGCCCGACGCGAAAAGCATGGCCTCCTTGCTAGACAAGTACCGAAGTGAATTCGCTGGCCCGTTTGGAATTAGCCATCATGATAACACGGAGGGTTATCTTTCAACGAGTAATGAAGGTAAATACCTTTGATATTGCGTGTTTCGTTGATACATGCATGCATATATATGTAGATGTTGTATCGATGATAATAGCTTAATAATGCTGTGTTATTGCAATTTCTGATTCACAGATACGGACAGATCGGTTGAGTTTTATGACTTTCTCCAAGTGAACGCGAGCATCGAGGAGCAAGACGAAAACCGGGATGATCAAGCTGATGGACAGGTGCAGTTCATAGATTTCTTGAAGGTTGGAGCTTCTCATCGTCAATGAATGGTCAAACTAGGGATGCATCCAAAGCAACTTGTAATGCTTTGTGAAAGGGGCATGCTGCAAATAGAAATCTAACACCAAAACTACCTGTAGAGGAAGCAAATTGAACCGTACATACATGACATGTAATTTATTGACACGAATCTGTCCATCCATCGTTGCCCCCTGGGGGTGGGGGGTGGGGGGTTGTACAAGTAAATATTCTGAGATAAATGAGGAATGACCATTTTCTCATCTATTTTGTAAACTATATTTAATAATATCAATATTGTTTATTTGCAGCGCTAATGATCTAGATTACTTCAGTTCGTTACCCCTTTGACAACATTCTGAAAGTTTTTCATTCTATATTTGATTAGTTACTAATTAACCAGTCGTGTCTATACACGAAGGTGCACCGGACATATAGAGCAATTAGCGTGACAGATACTCTCATTATCGAAACAATGTAAACGGTCCATGTGACATTCAAGTAGCTCTCTATTAGCTACGTACGCAACCGCGATGATGTTGCCATCCCTTATCGCAGCTATGTAACATCAATAGATCACTGTGTTTTTTATGTTTTGATTGGCCTTGCGATGCCGGGATGGCAAACTGAGCAAATAAAACATATATTTGGAAAGGGCGAAAATTGATGCAGTTGTTACTAGTCTTTTTTTTTAGAAAAACTTCCGGACAGCGCCGGTGAGATCATATATATATTAAGACAAAAAAATTGCAGTACAACGCTGTATACAGGATACAGTTGTTACTAGTCGATTTCCGGTGCAGAAACTTCATCCGTTCACGTTTCTGTCGAAATGCTTTTATTGACATCATCCGGACGGGGTCGGGGGGTGTAACGGTGAAGACTCCATACCATATGCTCGACATGACATTTAACAACCTGAAAGAACTTTTACAATGTCGACGTGATGTGCAAAGCTAACGATTGACCGTTCATATATCGCACTTGTGTCGTGCGTCAAGCTATGGCTTAATTCTATCAGTTAACTACGCATGACAGAAGTCTTATATCAATGTGTTACTTATTTTAGTCAAAACAAGATGTGAACCTTCCCTAATTAGTTTACAAATTAAGCTACGATGTTATTTCTACAAATAAAAACGAGTCAGATGTCAAAATGAATGATACCTTGAAAATTGAAATAGTGCATGTCAATGGTAATATTTTGCATGCATATGCATGCACAACTATCTCGCCAAACAGCAAAATAATCGACAAATTTTTATCCGAAAAACATCATTTTTTTGGGCGAAATGAAATTGAAATCCATCAGGTCCCATATGCATGCATGTCAATATGTTTTAATAACATAAGAATCTGGATAGTTGAAGCCGCAACAAGGCCCCCGTGCAATGCACGCTTCTCGAAGAAGATACCGCACCGCGTTCACCTAATTAGAACAGGCATGTGTTGTTCAGCCGTTTTGCAACTGACAGTGTCCTTAAATCATTCCAAAAAGGCCAGGATCGCGTTAGTTTCGCATCGGATAGTGTACCTGCCGGAGCCCATAGTTAATTGTCCGCGTCGATGAGCAGCTGCGAAGCTAAACAAAGCTAGCCGCTCGAGCGAGAGAGGCACCGTGCCCAAGCTGCCGAGATCGAACGGAGCGCTTGATTTTATCGCAAGTGACCTCCGCGCGCATGTACCGAGATCGCAAGCTGCCCGCGCGCACGATCGACCGAGCCGGCGTCGGTTTCCGGGGCGGTATCGTGGCGCGCGCGGCCACGTTCCCGATCGACGCGTCAACCCAGCTGGAGCAGCCGCGCCCGCATCGCGGTGCCGGTGGCCGACGTGACCGCACTGGACGGCCGGGCGCGCGCGCGGGCGGTTTAGTAACGGCCGGGCAAGCGGGGACGACGCGACCGACGGCTCGATCGAGCGCGCGCGGCCGGGCGGGAGGGTCGTTGTAGCGAGCGCGGCGGCGGCGGCGGCGTCGCGTGCCTTTTCGGCTTCAATGGGTGGGAAGAGGGAAGTGGGGATGGATGGATTGGTCGGGGTCGACGACGACGGCGAAGCGGTGGGGGGTGGGGGGAGCGGCTGATGAGGATGCGAGATGCAACGTGCGCGTCGTGGTTAGTGGGTCCGGTGACGTGCGGGTTCGGTCAGCATCCGGGCGCGAGATCCTACGCGGAAGGGCCTATAGGCTATAGCCCAAACAGGATGGTGGCCTGTCCCACGCAGCCAGCTAGCACACGGGCCGGAATGGAAGAGCCTAACGGCCTTTGCGACTACGCGGGCCGGCCGGGATATATGGACCACCGGACAGAAAAAACATTTTTTTTTTATTTTAACACTGTACATAAATCATTTAATATTAATAACATCTATTTTTTTTGCAGAAATAACCAACCAGTCGTCCACGACGTGAATAGTTTGTGCACGTGGACATCCTATCGTCCACGACGTGGACGACAGACCGGTGTCGTTCGCGTCGTGGACGACACTGGCCCACGTGGCAACCACGTCGGCCCAACGGTCATGTGACCGTTGGACCAACATGTCCTGTCGTCCACGCTGTGTTACCCTGAGGGCTTCTCCCCACACCCAAACCAACCAAAGAAAAAAGAGAAGAAGAGAGGAGAGGAGAAAAGAGGAGGAAAGGAAGAGGAAGAGAAGAAAAGAAGAAAATAAAAGTAGAAAGTATAATCTTTTAAATATAATTATAATTTTAAAATTACTTATATTAATTGTGCATTGTCTATAATATAGATTTAAATATTAGTTTGAACGTAGCTTAGTTTTTATTTTAGATTTTAGTGTTTAATTTAGTTTGTATTTAGTATTAGAATTTAGTTAGATTGAAATCTAAATATTATATTAGTTTAAATATAAGTTTATGTTAATTTCAAGTATTTTTAATCTATTTTTTATTTTTAGTTTTAATCTAGTTTAGTTTCTATTTAGTATTTTATGTTAGTTTGAATTTATGTTTATATTAGTTTTTACCTTTTTAAAACTTTATTTTATTTTGATTAGCTTTAGTTTCGGATATTTTAAGTTAAATTTAGTTATAATTAGGTTTATTTCGGAAGTTTTAGGTTAAATTTAGTTATAATTTTAGATTTTAGGTTAGTTTCGGTCTTCTATGTTAAATTTTAGTTTTAAAATTTTGGAAGTTAGGTTTGGATTTTAGTTTAAGTTTAGTTATAATTTTAGATTTTAGGTTTAATTTGATTTGAATTTAAGAATTTTAGTTAATTTAAATTTATGTTTAGTCTGTTTTGAATATAGTTTTTTGTTAAATTTTTAAAACATTATTACATAGAACCCTATTATAGCTAAGTTGTTATATGTCGTACATTAAATATCAGTTTTTATTTTCTGTATTTATATTTATATAATAGTATATATCAATTTTTAACATAATTTATATTACATTATGTATATTTTAATTTTTTGTTACTATTATTTTTATAATTATTAAATTGCATATATACGTATGCTAGGTATGTCGAATAAAGTAAAATTTTAGATATTTTATGGAGATGGACAAATTAACTATAATTCAAGTGGAGTAGATCTATAAGGACTCCCTTTTATAAATCGGTGAATACCTAGTCTAACGGAAGGGACATTTATGGATGTATATGAATGGTTGCTGAAAAATTTTAAACTGAGTGAAAATGAATATCAGTTGAAGATAAACGGAGTTATCAACCGTTCAAGTGAATACCATTTTAAATATACAGTAAGCTACTTAAAAGTTTGTAAGGCGAAACATAAGGTTATTGAGGCAAGATTTGGTACTTATGAAACATTTTATGATAATCTTCCAAATTTATTTCATACTATCAAAAGTCGTAATGTTGGCACATCTGTTGATATCGTGGATATTCCAAACCCCCAGCACCATGCGAAACTTATTCTTCACCGTGCATTTTTTCACTAGGCCAGTGCATAAATGCATTTCGATATTGTAGACCCATTCTGTGTACGGATGGTATGTTCCTAACCGGAAAGTACAAAGATCAAATTCTAACAGCTATTGGAGTTGATGGCGATAATCAAATTTTACCCCTGGCCTTAGTATTTGTGGAGAGTGAAAATGTTGATAGTTGGTACTGGTTTATGAAACGGGTTAGAGTTGATGTAGTGCAAGACTGAAAAATGTATGTGACATACAGGACCGTCACGCTGGTTTGTTGAAGGCAATAACGGATATCAAATACGGCTACGCAGAGAGATCTCTCCCGCCAGTTTGGCCGGATATAGAATTAAGGTGGTGTATGAGGCACTTGGGCACAAATTTTTACAGTCACTTCAAAAACAAACAACTCATGAACATGTTTAAGCGTCTTTGTAGTCAGAATTAAGAGAGGAAGTTCAATGATTTGTGACGCCGTCTTGATGAGCTCATAAATTAACAAACTGAGGAGGTACTTAGACGGGATAGTAATGAAGAGACCTCTGAACCACTCTCTACCGTTTCTTCAACCAAACATTTTATATCTCGTAGAGAAGGATCATCTGTCAGATGTTTCTCACATTGGATTCATAATGAGCCGAAAGAGAAATGATCGTTGTTATATGACACACACGGTGCTAGGTACGGAATTATGACAACTAATTTAGCTGGGGTGTGTAATTATTTGTTATACTTTTAGTTATTTGTAACATTAGTAGTACTATAAATTAATGCAAGTTTCGTATAGGTATACAACTTTTTCCTACGTGGGTGAAGAGTTTTACCACTGGTTGGTATTGTTGAAGAAATCTTGAATGGAACGATGAAGTACTTTCGTTAGCGTTTTGCAAAAGCTTCTCTATTGATGGTTGATCCAAATTTAGTCTTCTCAAATTTTGTTTATGACTACATGGACGAAAAGACTAAAAAGGCTCACTTGCATAGTGTCAAACAAACTGGAACTTTGGAGAACAGGTTTGAGATCACATTAGAGATGGCAACGGGTAACCATTACCCGTTTACCCGCGGATATCCGACCCGATGGGTATGGGCTCGGGTATAAATTTATACCCGTGGGTATGGGTTCGGGTAACGGGTATAATCCAATGGATATTTCTTATCGGGTAAAAAATTCCATACCCATATCCGTATACCCGTACCCGATCTCTGACATGTGGGTCCAATACAATATATATAACTAGTTCTAGGGTTTCTTGGTCCTCTCCTCTCCACCTCCCTATCTCACTACGCAGCACGCTAGCGCCGCAACCGACTCCGCATATGTGTCCTTCCCGACATATACTAAGTTGTTTAAAACTGAATGGATGTTTGTTGCAATGTACTATTTTGTTAAAGGGTTTCGGGTAACGGATATACCCACGGGTAAAAAATATTCGCGGGTAACGGATGCGGATAACAACTTTTACCCGTTGCGGGTAACTGGCACGGGTTCGGGTACAGATTTTATCCCGTGGGTACGGGTAAACAAGAGCAATATCCGCAGGTATTTTACCCGTTGCCATCCCTAGATCACATGCAGAGACAGAGGTAGACGTTGTGCCACGAGTGAACGGACTGTGCATGAGTGTGTTCTTCATGAGAACTCTGCCATATGTACATGTATGAAGCCAAAGCTTCTCCATAGACCTTGTTCTCATGTCATTGATGCCTCCACTCGGAGTCAATTATCTCCAACTATATACGTGTCACAGTACTTTTTCAAAGAGACTTTGCACACAACCTTGCACGCAGAGATATTTAGTTACCGGATTTTTGGTGCATTCACCCACGATCCTAGACCAGAATTCGAAAGAGGCCCTGATTATCTGAGGTTGAAGCAGAATTATGGCCGACGTAAAACACGACGTATAAGAAATGATATGGACGAGTGTTCATCATCGCAACAAGTGAGACGTAGCAACTGTAACGGAGTTGGCCATAGTTACAAGAATTGCGTTCAGCGTAATGTTCCAGGAGCAGCAGAAGTGGGACCTTCAGAAAATCCGCATGACAGGAGGCGTCCTCGTGGTCGTCGCTCACGGCAGGATGATCAATTATTTGGTTTGTAATATTTTTGATGTAACCTCATCATGTATTATGGATTTTATTGTTTAAGAACAATATCATTGGTTAAGAATTTACATAAGTTCATAATTTCTTCGTACCTACAGTTTTTATTGTTTTTATTTAACAACAACCGATGAACCTTACGTATGAATGACTAACAATTTAATATATTTTAATCCCGCAGCCATGGCTGCAAGTGACAGTGGCACTTACGTGCTCTTGGATGCTTAGTTCGACGCTCGGCACTGCTCGTACTTGAGCAGTGTTCGAGTAGTCGAACTTACCATGTCGCGACCGAGGGTGCCGAAGATGCTGTTACACCCGGAGGATAATTGGATTGACATGTACGAATATTTATAATTAAATAGTTCAAATATTGTTAGATTGTTTGGTAATAATTTGATATTGTGTATTGCAGGTTGAGTGCAGCGAGGCTCCTACCACTGTGTAGTATGTTGGAGCCCAGGTAATGGAACGGTCTAAAGAAAATCAATGCGACTAACTTACGACCTTTCCCTACTTATTGCGTTGGTCGACCGATGGAGACCGGTGACACACACTTTTCACATGCCTTGTGAGGAGATGACAGTCACGCTCCAAGACGTGTCGTACTTGTTAGGGCTTCCGCTCGCAGGGCAGGCCGTTTGTAGGCCAGAATTCTGAAACGGATGGTGCGAGGACCTACATGCACGTTTCTCTAGCGTCGTACTACACCCGAGGTACACTCAAAGGCACGGTCCGGTGAGACCGATCATATGGAGACAAGACTACGGTCCGCCGAAGACTTGGTTGCAGCAGTACGACGTAAGTTTAGTTGTATTTTATGTATATTGTGTCTTCAAGAGGAATAATTGTAACAATACATAATTTTGTGTTCTTTTCAGCCCGAGAACATCCACCCGGACGCGGATGAGTACACTATCTCCAGACACTTGGAGGCATACCTTCTGTGGCTTTTCGTGTGGATCATGTTCACAGACTCACACGGGGACACGGTTGACAAGCGCCTTATCTATTTTGCTAGAGAGATAGTGGACAATCCCCCTCATGCATTTTCATAGTACAGTTGGGGTTCAGCTGTGCTAGCGGCTAAGTATCGAGGTCTTTGTACGGCATGTACAAAGATAAGTTACTATAAACAAATTATTTAAATATTTCTTAAATTGACATGTCATAATCAAGTGACATTTAATGTTTCTATTGTTCATAGGTGGCGGTGGATGACATACTATCTGGGTGTCCGTTGTTGCTGATCCTCTGGGCGTACGAGCTGTTCTCGATAGGTCGGCCTAGGGTGGACGTCACCCCCTACGGCGACGCCTTGTACGGGAACACCGACGAGGACAGGCCAACAATGGGCACAATATGGACTCGACGTAGGGTATGTTAACTTGTAATACATGTATGTTCATTCTTAACATAGCTATTTGTTTCGTTATAATATTTTTTATTTTGCAGCGTACTTGGGATGACAACACGGTGTACAGGGGCTACCTGAAGTATACGATGTCGTTTGACCGCCTACAGGCGGGCAGCGACGTCGTATGGACTCCGTTTTGGTAAAAGGTTGTGGACCGTCGCGCACCCATTGGCTTGTCGTCGTTGTGCACGAGAGATGCGAACGTGTGGTGGACATGAAAGGCTCTCGTGTATGACATCTGCGTAGAGAAGTACTGCCCTCACAGAATTATGCGGCAATTTGGCCGGCAGCAGGTCTTCCCAGTTCCTGGGGGCCTCCCAGTTCGGCCTACTGCACACACGCAAGTAGTTTCCTTTATTTGTATATTTGACTTACATAAGTTTTAATCACCGAGTAACGTTATATTTTGCTCGCAGGCACACATGGAAGTGTTTCTCTACGCCCGTTTTCTGGCCTAGCATGGAGGCTTGGGTACAGAAATGGGTAGAGGCACCTCACGACATAATCGTGGATGCGTTCCCGTTCACCGCGGAGTCCTACGAGAGTACCTACGTTGGTACGTCTCTCGTACACGTACGCGAGTATCCTACGTCACAGTAGAGCCAGAGGCACACGTTGCGTCGACTACCGACACTTACCAGTAAGTTTTGTATTACTATTTTCAGAGTTGCATAAGTTTTCTTATAATTTGTGTTACTTACATCTTTTCCTTTGCAATTTCAGATGCTTAGGAATGCCAAGATCGATGTGAGGGCGATGGTCGAAAGGGCGGAGCTAAGCTTGCACATCCCGGCACAAGAGAACGCAACGGCCTAGAAGAAAATGCATAAGTACATCGCCGACACCATGACGCACATGTATTTGTCGTGCTCGGAGTCTTGTTGTCAAGACTCCTCCGTACAACAGTCGTTCTTCGTACCGGCGATGACTGCTCCACCGCCAGCTTCCGTTCATACACCAGGTACGATATAGAAAGACTTCTCATTTATACTAATATGTTGAACGGAGCAATTAATACTATTTTCTGTGTAGTGCCTTCAACGTCCTACGTTTGTCCTACGTGTCCGGATGACATTGTTGGGACATCCAACTAGTACAATGGTTTGTGTCAGTTTAATTTATATTATTAATATTAATAGTTATTGATAAATCTGACAAATAATAATTTTTCTAGATTTGAGGACCCGTCTTACAGTTCCGATGCGACGCAACAAAATTTGGGAGTCTCCTTCGACTAGGAAGCGTAAGTCGTCGATGCTATGGCAGACACGCTTCCTCATACGCAAGGAACTCCGGAGCCGACATAGCCGACACAACCGGTGTAGGACGCGACCTCGACAGGAGCTCCTAGGTCTAGAAACCCGCCTTATCCACTAACGTACGATGCAGACCACGTACGAGCGGCGCGTAGGGCTGCTAGGGGTGGACGTGGAAAGCGTGGTAGGCGTTGATGTACTGTGTCATTTAACTTTTATTTTTGTTTCAATCTATGTATCATATCTTTTAAGATAATTAATTTATATCTCTACTTTTTGCACGTTACTTTGTGTCCTAAATATTAACTCTTTTAAAACCAAAAGACCAAACAACAAATAAGCAAAGTGTTCCTGATGAGGATTCAAAATCGTCCACGAGTTGGACGACTCGTCCATATAGTAAACGAGTCGTCCACGAGGTGGACGACATTAGCCCTATAAAAGTCATAGCGCCGCAAGAGTCACCATTACGAACTGAGGGTGAGCGAAGAGAGTAATAAAACAATGGCGAGCAGAGGTCGTGGTAGGATAGTAGTGGAAAAACATTAGAATGGTGCATCCTGACTACTTGGTGGGTGGTCCTGATTGGTATGAACCACTGATATACAGGTTCACGGTTCTAAGCAATACTGATTTTGGTGTGTTCATTCCTCTTCTTCCATATGAAAGCACGAAATAAGAGTGACCCAAATGCTATTGTGGACTTGATTGTGTTGTGCAAATGAAGGATGGAAGGGACAACCATCGTCGATTCTTTCGTTGTCCTAACGATAGAGTAAGTTCAAAATACATATTATTTTTGAGTTGCAATATTATCATTTTTTGACCTTTTTTGCTATTTCACTAATGCTACTTAGATGACGATAACTGCGAATACACACTTTGGGTTGACCCACCGTCAATCAAGCCAACTGAAGATTATATTAAATATTTACAAGATCAAAACCGAGAGATAGTTGCTGCACTTGCGAAAATAGAGTCACAACTATTTGAGTGCATAGGTGCTAGTCCCGTGTGCAACAACACGGATTGTGAATGTCCTCACCACAAGCCAAAACCTACCCGTTAAAACTAGATTTCACTAATGTGCAACAACATGTATGCTTGTAATGTATCCTTCTAATGTATGATCTTCTACTTCAAATTTTAATAAACATGGACGAGGGTAACTACTAATGTTCTATGATGTTCGCACTAAAGTGAAATCAACCGTTATCGTTATCGGTGGTTCGAAATACAAATTATCTATTTTGCCAACAATCACTAGTGACTTTTAACTGGACGACTCGTTCACCTACTAGACGACTCGTACAACTAATAGACGAGTCGTACAACTGATGGACTAGTCGTCCACCTACTAGACGAATCGTCCACCTGGTGGAGGAGTAGTCTAGCTTCGATCATCTATTTAAGAGCACTCCGCACATTCGCCACAATCACACTTCATAGACTCAACTCTCGCAGATATGGACTAACCTTACTCACCACCAAATTAAAAAAAAAAAGTTCGCGTTCTCTAATGTGTCTATGTGGCACTGATTGTCGGTTCGTAAAAGATTTAAGACTAGGGTCACCTACGGTTTGAGGCTATGGATGTGCAACAACTATGAATATGACCCCCTCATAGGACCACGCCATTTTTATCGAATGGTAGACGTCAGGTAACATATTTACTTCACAAATCTATGAATATCGCATTCATATTTTATCTCAAATCTTCAAAACAACACATCATTAATCATGTAGTCCTCACCGCTTCTTTGTAAGTTCACACAGTACATTGACAACAAACAAACAGCGGAAGACGTCGAGTACGTACACACGATGCATAGAGCTGTTTGGGATAAGTTCCACTATGAAATGGAGTACGAAAAGCGGGTTGAGCAGGAGAGGAAGGAGGCGGCTGAAGAGGAGGAGCGCCGGCGCAAACGTCAGGAAGAACTTTAAAGGATCGAGTAAAAGTATCGTCGCCAGGCCAGGAGGAACAACGTATTGGTCGTCAGGCTAGAGGATGAACGGGAGCGCTTACACGAGAGAGCACGTCGCACAAGGGATGCCGGACCGGATGCATTGCGCAAGGGAAAATATCCCCGTTGCACTTAGTAGAATCTATATTTGCCATTTAATAAACTTCGTAATGTATCCAATGACGAGTGTTTTTTAATTAAGCGATGGTGTTATTATGCTAAATTTACTTCCATAACAAGATATTTTTAATATGTCTCTAAGTATTAAAAAAGAGAAAAAAACAAATTCGAACAAACAAAATTCAATAATCGAACTTGTGATCGTATTGCGTAATTCAAAATTACGTAACATATAATCTATTAAAGAAAAGTTATATTATTAACATTACATAAAATCATAACACAATATACTCCATTTACTTCTGTAAAAAAATTGAAAAAAAATATCTCTAAGTATTTTTAAATGGGAGCTAAAATGCTAATCTCGGCCAATTTGCTGCAGAGGAATCCTGTCATCCACGCGGTGGACGAATCGGCTTACGTGGCTTGTCGTCCACCGCGTGGACGACAAGATTGTCCACGTGGCCCTATCGTCCATGGGGTGGAAACCTGGGTGGCCTACGTGGCCCAACCGTGGACGACAAGGTGACTATTTTGCTAAAAAATCCTAGATGCTATTAATATTAAATGATTTATGTACAGTGCTAAAAATAAAAAAATTTGAAAAAAACATGGGATTGAGCATCTAGTAGAATCAAAAGCCGTAACGATGACGTGCCATCTGAAACAGCGCCTATGAACATCTCCTGCTTAAGCACACCCCGCTGCTTACTACCCCATCCCTCGTCAGCTTCTCTTAATTCTTAACTCTAGTATCATATCGACCTAGAGGTGGGAGTCGGGGCGGGCCGGGCCGGCACGACCCGAAATTTTCGTGCTTCGGGTCGATTCGGCCCACGGCTCGAAAGCACGCTGGGCCTTTTTGGGCCGGGCCGGCCGGCCCGAATTACGAAACTAGAGGCCCGAGCACGGCACGCGGCCCGACGAGCTTATTTCGGGCCGGGCCCGGCCCAAGCACGACCCGGATGATAGAAAAAACCCAAATAATTCAAAAAAATCCGTAAAATAAAAAAATCTGTAAATAAAAAAATACAAAAAAAATCTGTAAAACCGAAAAAATCAAAAAATCCATAAAAAATCAGGAAAATTCCAAAAAATCCAAATAAAACTAAAAAAACCAAAAAAATCCAGAGAGAATTCCAAAAAATTGCAAAAAATATTGGAGTTTGAATAGGATAAATTATATGTGTCAATTGAATTTCACATTTAAAAACATATACTTTTGCATATAATTCTAAGTATTTATAGTTTTTCAAACATATGAGCCACAAATTCACAAGTCACAACATATACCATCTCACGACATATTTTTCAAGCGCACAAAAGCACACAAAGTATGGGGGAAATATTTCATTAAAGTTTAAAGTTTTGTTACAAACTACCTCGTTAAAAACTTTACACTCATAGTGAGCCCCCCCGTAAGGAAAAAAGTACAGTTTGTTTTATTATCAATCACAATTCACACCATTCGGATTCATCAAGCTCAAGATCTTCTAATGCTTTCAATATTTCTGGATCTTCAAGGCGGTGTTGATCTCTAGATTCTACCATCTCCCAGTCTTTAAGACATGTAAGACACTCCACCATCTTCGGTGTAAGAGATGACCTGCAAGATACTAAGATAAAAATATATTGATTCATAACAAGATAACAAGTTAAGTCGATAGATTAAAACAATCACCTTCTCTCTTCAATAATTATTCCTACTGAGCTAAATATGGCTTCAGATGACACACTAGAAACTGGAACGAGTAGGATGTCACGTGCAAATTGTGAGAGCACTGGAAATTGACGTTCATTGTCTTTCCACCACGCTAAGAGGTCTAGCTCAGCACTATCATCCTAAAACGAAAAGAAAACATAAGCATAATAATTTAAAAATTATAAATCAAACATTACAATATAGATATGTACCTAAAGCATTGGATCATGCGCCGCATGATCTATGTCAAGGTAGTGGGACAACTCGGCATTTAGATTCTAATTGGACCTAGAGGACGTCGTTGTTGAAGATTCTTTAGACTTCAATTTCTTCCACATGTTAGCTGCCATACTTTTCCTCTTTTCAGTTGGTGCCACTTCACCTCTAGAGCGAGTTTGACCATGTTTCTGCTGATACATACCAAAAACTCGAAATATCTCCGATTTAACATGTGAGTAAGCCCCAGAGTAATCAAGATCTAGATTATCACCAATAAATTGTAAATCACCTTCTAATTGATCTAGCTTCTTTCGTGGATCAAAGATGAGAGCAAAGAAATACAAATGTGGGATAGCATCAAAATATTTTAGGTATTTTGCTTTCATGTCTTCAATTATTGGACATAGTACTGGATCATACTCATATGTCTTAAACGTTTCAGCAAAAGTCATAAGCCATTCAATTACGTGGGGAGATGTGGGATAATAAATATCAGACAATAATGTTGTTGCATTGTAAAATGGTTTCAAGAGACAACGAAGGCGCCGCGTGGTATCTCAATCCTGTTCATTAAGTAGTATACCTGCACCTTGAGCATTCATAAAAGTAGTGAAAATTTCCTCATACCCTTTTAATTGCTTCAACATCGTGTATGTCGAGTTCCATCTCACTTTCATATCAAGTGAAAACTTTTTTGGGTTTCAATCCCTTTACACGACAATACTCTCTGAAACTCATGTAAACCTGTGGAGAATTCAAAAGATAACGAATAGCACTACGAATATTATCAATACATCTTTGATGGAGAACATACCCACCAATGTTCAATACGAATAGCCTTTGACAATCCCGCCTGCACAATGAGATTGATTATGTGGCGCACACATCTTTGATGGAGAACATACCCACCAATGTAGCTTTCTATGTGTGGCATCAATATTTCCATAGCTCTAATGTTAGCCGATGCATTATCAAGAGTAATAGAAGCAATTTTATCTCCAATGCCATATTCATTAATAACCTCATGCACATGAGATGCAATAGCCTCACCAGTGTGGTTCTCATCAATAAGACGGAATCCTAATATCCTTTTATTAAGCTTATATTCATGATCTATGTAATGAGCAACAACACTCAAATAGTTTGTTCTTTGGTGTGATGATAACCAAATATTAGATATCAATGCAACATAAAATGGCATAGTCTTGAATGCTTCTTTTAATATATCCATTTTATCATGATATCTTTTAAGCAATCACCTCTAGTAGTTTTTCTAGAGACATTATGATATTGTGGACAAAATACATGTTGAACCATTATTTCGAAATTAACACTCTCACCCATGCAAATAGGCTGATCATCAACTGCAATATACCTAGCAATTTCAGAACGAGCAACTTCAGGATTATAAACCCAAGTACTTACTGAACCATCCGGATTAAAGTTAAGTTGAGTTTGAACCGCTGCACCTTCTCGCAAAGCTAACCGCTTTATACATCCTGTATAATATCGATTCAAATGACCCGTGCCACCACTAGAAGCTGCGGTGAGAGTTTTCTTGCAATACTTGCATGTAGCAGAAATAACAATCCACTTACCATCACGAAATTCCTTATTCTTTTCAAAATGTTGCCAACATGTCATTGTACTTTTGCGACCCCGCGTGGAGGAGGATGCTTGTATAGTTTCATTGCTAGGGGGCACATCGACAGAGAAGCTTCCCGTTCCTAAACCTACATTAATTGAACAACGGAGTAATAAACGGAATTATCATATATAATAGATATGCATAAACACAGGGTTATCATATAAACGGACCAAACCTGCATCTACATATGCACCACCTTGAGCTTCGATCTCCACCTCATAATCATAGGGTTCATTCTCTATGTTTACATCATCCATTCCAAAATCTCCCAAGCTTGGAGAGGCGACGTGGATCTATATCCTCTGGCATGGACGGCAAGCTAGGATCATAATTACCACGGCTTTGGGAGCCGGAGCCACGGGCACGACGAGACACCAACACTTTTCTTCGATTAGGAAGCATATTCAAAAATCAAAATACAAACGATGGGCAGACGACGCGGGGTGGCTCGGGTAGCCTCGGGAGTCAGGGCAAGAGGGCAGACGCACGGCGGCACGGGGCAGCGCGTACGCGGCACGGCGACAAGGCCGCAGGGGGCAGCGTGCACGGCACTGGGCAGGCCGCAGGCGTGGGCGGGGCTGGCAGCCAGGCCCTGGCGCCCTGGCGTGCGGTGGCGCGGGGCTGGGCCGGCTGGCGCCTGGCGGCCTGGCGCCTACCGGGCAACCGGCGGTCGCACACTCACGCGTGGCTGCCTGGGCCCTGGTGGCGGCGCGACCTGGCTGGAGGCGGCGGGGGCTCGAGGGCGGCGCGGCGCAGGCGGGCTGGGGAGCAATTTCGGGTCGGGCACTCGGGCAAACACCGGGAGAACCCTAAATTCAGCCATTTCGGGCTTTTTTGGGCATTTCGTGCCTTTTCGGGCCGATGGGCCAATTTCATGTCGGGCCGCCCGAAGCTTCCGAACCCGGGCACGGCACGGCCCGAAATACCGTGCCGGGTCAGCCTGGCCCGAATCTATTTCGGGCCATTTTCGTGCCGGGGCCGTGCCAGCCCGTCGGGCTTTGGCCCGTCCGAATTTGGCGCGGCCCATCTCCCACCTCTATATCGACCTCACCGTGGCTGAAGCAAACAGGTCGTGACGTTGCTGCCTTTTCTGGTATCGGAAGATTAACAAGTGGTAGATGAATAAAAAGCTTCGTTAGCCTCTGAACTTTTGGCGAGATCAGGAAACACAAGTGTCGTCCATGGCCCTGGTTCTCATACAGAAAGGATGGTTAATTTTGCTTCGGCCGGTGGCCAGCGGCGCGGCCGGCCGCAGATGTACTCCAAGCTGCGTCCACAACGACCACGCCAGCGTCGACACAGCTGCGGGTTACTGAAACCGCTGCAGCTCCAGGCGCCTGGCTTCCACCACATACTTCTTTGCAGCCAGCGGTGACGCGAGGAAGTCTTCTTCGTCCTCGTTTCACATAGAAAGTTTCGTATGTGTGGGGTCTTCCATCAGCATGCAGTCACTTCGAATCGTGTCTCCATTCTCTCTGGTCAGCGCCCGGATCCCCTGATTTGCATCGATCTGAACCTTCTACCGTGATTACGTCTTAGCTTCTGCATCGATCTAAACCTTCTCCTTTCTATTTGACGCGTAGGATATAACCATGTTCAACTACGACCGTACTCAATTTATGCTAGAGATCGTCACCGTTTACGAATTAGCTTTTGCAATTTCGGCGGAATATGATTATCATGTCAGGAATAGATCACATTGATGTAGGAGGCAGGCACAATTGTTTGGAGATGGGCGGCAAGCAGTCAGTATACACCTCGATCAGCATATCTTTTCCAGTTCAGTGGATCCTACAATACAGCCGTAACTACCCGAGCAAGTTGATCTGCACATGAGGATGGCAAGATTTTTTTTACATGGCTAGCCAGGGAACCTAATTTGTTCCCCATATATGTGATCGAAAATAAGAAACAATAATCGTTTATGCATCTGGAGCTACACCCGGTTGCCGATCTAGGTCTAAAAATACAAGTTGTAATCAGCTTCAGTTTATGATGTTCCTGACCTTTGGTAATGCACATGTTCAGAACTGTGTTGTTGCTAGCTTTGAGCCTGGCGTCGTGGGAGGTTCGAGTTTTTTTTTTTAAACTTGTGAGTCTAGTGTTTAGTCTAGTACAATATTATTAAAAAGAAACGACTAGAATGCAAACAGTTTTCTGTGCAATCGTATAAAAATCTCGTGTGCACCACACAATTTACATATTAAGATCACTACATTTTTACAACTCAACCCTCTCACCTCCACACTTTATTTTTTCAATTGATGTTGTCAGATGAGAGGTCTAAAGTGTAAAAATACAGTAACCGTTAGATGAAGATCGCGTATTGTAGGAGAAATTTTTGCATGATTGCACCAAAGAGCAGTTTGCATTCTAGTCATTCCTTTCTAAGAACAACTAAAATGCAAATAACTCTCTAATGCAATCGTGAAAAAATATATTTTAAACCAAACGATCTTTATTCTACTGCTGTATTTTTACACTTAAGACCTCTCACTTATCAATAGTATTCACACTTTATTTATGTTGCATGTGTAAAAATACAGTAACCTAGTATGAAAATTGTGTAACTGCGAATTTTGTAGTTACATTAGAGAGCTACATATAGGACGCGGCCAATTGAACGCATACGAAACTTTAAGTCCGACAACCATCTCCGCTCACACGGAAAAATCTACATATCACAACTAGGTTACTTCAGAGTTGTATTCTTAAACCTCAATCACTGCGGAGTGCGGAGTCCTAGCCGCCGCAGCGCACACCACACCTGCTCAACCCATCCCCCACCCCGCCGCCGCGGCAGCATCAGCGCCCCCACCTCTACGGAATGGGCGCGCAGGAGACGGCGGTGGAGGATGTGCTTCGGGCCGCCGCCGCCGAGGTCTCCACCTCCTCCGTTAAGCGCCGCGTCCGCCTCTTCCGCCACACCCTGCCCCCTCTCCTCTCCAAGGCCACAGGTACCCAACCCCGTCATCGCCTCGGTTCTCCCCTCTCTGGATCGTCCGCTCGGCATCACCTGCGGGTTTGGGTCCCTCTGTCTCGCGCGCTTCTCGTTCGTACCCGTGCTCCTACTTTTTTCTAGCGTGGGGATCTGCGATCGGACGGAAACTTGACGGCGGATGCGCTCCGTTTTGCGGGTCTGGATGTCCTCGTCCCTGTGACGTGTTAGCTTGCTTGTCTTCTTGCTCAACTCGGTTTAACTTGGAGCGGATCGTTGCATATTAAAGTCGCTCTATTGTGCAGATGTGCTAGGTAGCCTGTGTGGACTGTAGAACGAAATTAGAGATCGGTCAGCATCCAGTAGCTATGTAGTCTCTGGAATTGCATTTTATTTTATGT
Source organism: Neostapfia colusana (assembly GCA_030760725.1). Lineage (NCBI taxonomy): Eukaryota > Viridiplantae > Streptophyta > Magnoliopsida > Poales > Poaceae > Neostapfia > Neostapfia colusana. Next base: position 4,601,803 of record JASWHV010000015.1, on the reverse strand, counting down.
TTACTGTCTTGCGTATGAGGTTTAACTTGTGAGTGGACTTGTTGAGAGAACATGCTGCTAATTCTGCCTCGGTCAAGCGTTATATTTGCGGTTAAGATCTCAATTTCCATTATTTTGCACCGGTTTTGGCTTTGCAGTCAAGCACAAGTCGCATTACAGAGAATGCTGGTGGTAGGTTCTGTTGCACAACCTGTAGTGTTCACTGCAATGCATGTTGTCTCATGTCAACAACCTATCCTATCCTGGTTATGTGATTCACGATTGCTTGTATATGAGCTTATCAGATGTGTGGTGTAATCAGAGCCTCCCCATGAGATACATGATTGCCATGGCGTTAAATTGTCATTACAGCCCATGCTGAAGCATGTACGAGCACCTTTAATTGCAGATGCTGCAACTGGATTGTTAGTTATCTTTCCCTATGTTTAAGCTACCCATCCACTATTTATCTGGCAATGTGTTATGAGCTGGGATTTGAGAGTTGTGTTGCCACCGTCATTTGATCTGTGATGTAATATACCTGTACACTCGCAAGTATGCCAGGTTCTAGATCTTGGAGGCCTCTAGGTATCCTGTGTATGCTCATTTGCGCTGTTTATATCACCACGAGTTTAGTTTTTTTTATTTGAACTTTGCAACATTCAGTACTTTCCCGATCCTGAACCAATTTAGCTGCCACTATCCTATTACTTCTGCTGCTTATTTGTTCAATGTCCGCAGAGGTCATCATAAGAACCATTTTTTTCTTAAACTTCTTTGTCTTACATGCAGAGTCACCATCAGATACTGCACTGTTAGTTGATATCATTTTGCAGACATTGCCTATATATGATGATCGGGCGTCACGAAAAGCTGTAGATGATCTGGTTGTTCAGACTCTTGGTGAACCTGCTTTCATGAAGCCATTTGCTGCAGCACTCGTTCAATCCATGGAAAAGAACCTAAAGGTTGCAAGCCCCCTTAACAGCTTCAAGCTTCTCAGGTGGTCACATAATCTTCTGAAATGGAGCCAGTTTGTCACACTTTCAAAGGGTGCTTTCTCTAGACTGGCCCATGCACAAGCAGGCTTATGTCAAGTCCTAATGGATGCGTCCTTTCGTCGGCGTCGGACTTGTAAACAGTTATTCATCCATCTTTTCTCTGAGGTAACTTTTGGAAATAAGTAAAAAAGTGCAGAGAATGTTTGAATTGTACCCACTTCTCATCTTATTCCATTTTCCAGCCTATTGGGATATATAAGATGTACTTGGAGGAGGTCAGAGATTTGAGAATTTCAACAAGAGATTCTCCTGCATTTTTGAATCTAATACTGGATTTCACCATTACCTCGCCATCATTATCTGCTGAGTACAAGGTAAACCTTATGGCGTTCTGCTATGGTTCACTGTTTCTTGTGGACCACTTATGCTGTGTGACCTGATTTTCTGGAAGTTTTTTATGGATTTTTTTCACGTGTCTGACAATCTGTTGCTATCTCTTTTCAGCCATTGTTCCTTGATTTGTATGTCAAAACCATTTTGAGTTCAAAAGACCGGCCACCGAAAGCAGCCACTGAAGCTTTTAAGCCTCTATTCTTGGATCTTGGTCATGAGGATTTTAAAAGTATTGTTGTCCCATCATGCATAAGGATGCTGAAAAGAAATCCTGAAATTGTCCTACAATCTATTGAATATGTCCTAAAGGCAGTCCGTCTAGACCTAAGCAGGTATTCCGATGAGTTTATGCCGGTTGTTCTGCAGCAGGTTCGACATTCAGATGAAGAGAGGAGGATTACTGCTTTGAGTATTGTTGGAACATTAAGTGAGAAGTCAACTGATCCTGACACTCTTCCTTCCATGTTCAACGCTGTCAAAGCAATTTTAGGAGGTTGTAATATAGATCTTTTTTTAACTTTCTGATATGTTTAGCTATCATGCTATCTCGTGTTAATGTTTTCGTACAACTTGTGGCTTAAGTCAGTTTAACATAGCTCGTAATTTGGGAGTGAGATTTGCATAGCTGATTACGAACTTCGGTTGGGCAGGCTCAGAGGGGAAACTGTCACTTCCATACCAGAGAATTGGAATGATAAATGCTTTAGAGCAACTATCAAGATCTCCCCCGAAGCAAATAGGCAGACTTGCTTCCTCAGCATCCAATTTCCTTCTAACGTGTTACAAGGATGATGGTAAAGTTCAGTAGTTTCATTGCATTCTCCATACCTTCATCTATCAGCATCAATTCATAGTTTAGCTATCTTGTAACAGGTATTGAGGAGGTTAAATTGGCGATTCTATCAGCGTTAGGGGCATGGGCTTCTGTATCAGCTGAAGCTGTCCAACAAGATGTTGTTTCATTTATATCTGCAGGCTTGAAAGAGAAAGATACTTTAAGAAAGGGACATCTAAAGTTACTACGAGTCATATCCAAAAAATCTGATTCTTTGAGTAAGGTACAGGAGTCACCTTGAGCATAGTTGCTAAGGCGTCGCTTAAGCGCTAAAGCGCTCTGGGCGGTTAAGGCGTCCTGTCGCCTTAGATCCCAGCATAAGGCGCGCACAGGGAGGCGGCGGCGGCAGGGGGGGGGGGGCGGCCAGCAGATCCGTGTCTGTGCCGGCCGGGGAGGCGGGCAGAGGGTGAGCTGGCCTTGTGGGGGGGGGGGGGGGTGGAGGGGCGGGTGAGCAGAGGGCGAGCGTCGTCGGGCGGCGGTGTGCGGTAGAGGCGGGACCAGCATATCCGCGCTTGCGCCGGCCGGGGAGGCGGGCAGAGGGTGAGCCGGCCTGGGGGGGCGGGCGGGCAGAGGGCGAGCGTCGGGCGGCGGTGTGCGGGAGATGAAAAGAGGGGGGGACCCTTATGCGGGAGATGAAAAGAGAAGAGGCTAAAGTGGGCTGGGCTGAGGTAGAGAAGAGAGGCGGGCCAGGAAATACCGGCCCATGACAACAAATATAAATTAATTTTCTATTTGCTAATTGCTACTTTTATCCTCGTCTATTTGGAATATTCCTATATTTATATATTACTAAGGCGTCGTCTCGCCTTACGCCTTATTGCTTAAAATATAAAAAGGGAGTAGGTCGCCTTATGTCGCCTTACCGCCTCAATAACTATGACCTTGCGTTATGTCTGCATAAAGAACTATCTTCCTGCCAAGTTCATCCATTTCATTTTACGCCTAAGACAGTGATTTTTAAACCCAGATGAAGTGCACGCATTGATGCATACCTATTGACAAAATTGTCGTGCTTCAGGTTACTTCTTTATTGGATCATTTGATTCAGCTATCAAAAACTGGCTATAGCAAGGCAACACAGCGGTTGGATGGTATCTATGCACTCCTTGTAGTATCAAGGTTTGCTGCTGTTGATACAAAAGCAGGTTTTCTACAAGCTATTCTTATACACATGTGCATGCTTTATTAATACTTGCAAGTAATGTTTCTCAAATATGGTTTGATGAATATGCAGATGGTACCGTTCTGAAGGAGAAGCTCTGGGCACTGATTGCCCAAAATGAACCCTCCTTAATATCTGTACAGCTGGTAACTTCAGTGTCCTTTTAATATCTGCAAAGATAATTTGTTAATATGCAAATTGATTAAGACTCCATGTTATGTTCTTTGAAGTCTGCCTAATTATAAAAGAACACAGTAGTTTGTTTTTTTAGTATCTAAATTTTTATGTGGAAAGTTTTACTTCAGCATCCCACACACTTTTTTCTTTATTTTTTGAATATGTCAGTTTTCTTTAATTATGAAAATGCGCTGAAAAATGAGTGATTAGTTACAATGCTCTGGTGGGCTCAATGTGATCATCGGCGTTTAATATTCGTAGTTTTCAGATCTTGTGTTGCTACCTCAAAAGTGAAGTTCTTTTAATATAAGCTATATGTAAAACTGCATTCTCTCCTGGCAGCTTTCCAAACTAGCAGATGATGATTGCTTAGCCGCTGTTGATCTGATTCAAACATTGCTAGCAGAGCACCTCTTCAGGTCTTGCATTCACCTTGTTAAATTGGCCTTTATGAGTGAGACCAGTACCTTTTCTGTTCTGTCACTAGCCTGATTCATTTTTTTGAATTGCAGGGTTCGAGAATATTTTTCTATCCAGACATTGCTGCAGGTACTTATAATGGGCTCAAATGCTTGACACCGTCGAGTCTTAACTTTCTAATCCCAAATTCTTTTAAAAACTCGACATTTTCATCTACCTTTTTATTATTGGTGAAGCATTTGCCTATCAGATTTTCTAACCTCAAATTCTTTTGAAGACTTGTTACTGCATCTATCCTTTTCCATATATATCCGATACCATCTCTATGGCTGTAGTCTCTATTGATCCAGTCCTTTTTTACAGCTGCTAATATATTTGATTTGCCATCCAAGTTGGGAAGTCAGAAAGGCAGCTTATGATGCTACTACAAAAGTCCTCTCATGCTCTGGTGGCCTAGCTGAAGATCTTTTATTCTTATTTTTTAATTGGCTGTCATTTGTTGGAGAGAGATTGCCAATATTGAAACAATGGTACGCACTTCCAGACCTGATGGTGATTGAATAATGCTTGTTTTGTTCAACCTTCTTTATAGAGGTTATCTGCTTTACTATGTCTTCTGCTTGACCCTGTTTTGTGAATCTGATACTGCTCTTTATCAACCAGTGATACTGATAGCGCTACCAATTCACATGTACCATTCATTCCATCTACTGAGGTCCTTGTGAAGTGCTTGTTTTTGATTGCACCTTATGCCATTGAGCATGGTTCAAGATCATATTCTCGAGTTATATTATGCTCCCATCACCCTTGTGTTTCCAGCTCTGCTTCCCCAGCTGCTGTATGGAAGGTTAGATCTTGCGCTATCTTCTGTTTACATTTTTTATGTTTCTGATTGCTCTTTTCATTTGATTCAGAGGTTGCAAAGAAGGTTGAGACAACGACAGATCTTCTTCATTGACTTAGTTTCCCCCAACATTACTGTTATCTGCAAGGTAATTACAAATTTGGATTTTTATTAAGGTATATAAGCTTGCTTGTTTCAAGGTAATTCCCTTCCCCAGACCCCACAATGTGTGGGAGGTTTCAGCATTGGGTACACCCTTTATAAGCTTGCTTTGTTTGAAGGATAATATGATTTGAGCTTTGTTTCTGCTACAGTTTTAGCCATGCCACTAGAATAGGACACCTTATTTTGTCCTATAATGATATTGAAGTGGAACATAATAACTAGAATAGCCTATGTAGTGCATGTCTGTTATCCCACACTACAAACTGGGATTAGGCTTTTTAGTAGCAGTGGCTGGCACATTTTTTAATCTACCTGGAACAATCTAAGGTTAAGCTTTGGTTGGTTAACACTACAGAAGTTTATATAGGTTTCTGATGGTTTGGATAAAAAATTATTTTGGTCATGGGCTATCTTAGCAAAGTTGACATCCGGTTAATTTTAGAAAGCTATTTAAATTGCAAAAGGGAAAATAATCCAAAATAGGTTTGTCTCATCTAGGCCGTCTCGTAAGGCAAATTGACTACTTGTGGTTGCCTCTTATGTGACAAATTGTTTCATCTCATCCACATTGCATGGCCTGCCAACATGTCAACCTAAAAAAGTTGGGCTATGCCCATGCCTACTGATTCTAGTACATTGCTATTGCACATCGTTTCTTGAGGAAATCCCATTTCAGCGTGACTCTTGAGTTTTTTTTAATTATGCCAACATGTCCAGTATTATTCAATATCCGTAATTTTCATTGCCGCTTTATTTTTTGGGTTAGTAACAGTATATTTTCATTTCAGGAATTACTTTCACAGGATGGTCTACTTAGTCCCAACAAGCAAGTACAATGTGCATCATTATGTTCCTTATCAACACTAATGACAATTACCCCCCAGGATACATTTCTAGAGTTTGAGAAGGTCATTTTATCACTTCTCTATTTCAAATGAAATTGTAGAATCCTTTTCTAACAGTCTGTTTTGTCATTGATATTTCTCCAGCTCTTCATAGGGCTCCAGGAGCGCAGTTTTCATGATGCATTCTCTGAGAATGATATTAAGGTGAAGTTTGAGGACTTCTTGATGACATTAATTTTGAATAAATAAAATCTTGAAAACTGGTATAATGCTCTCGGTGCTGCTTTCAATATGCAGTAAAGTGTTTTTTATTATTATGTTCTTCTCTATTGCAATGTATTGTGTTGGTGCACCAGCTTTAGTTGTCTTCTCATCATATGATGCCGATAATGTTCATACAAAATTTTCAACTCTGCACAATTTATAACACCTTTGTTGCAGTGTTCGATGATCCTGGTGTTGCTACTTGGGCCAGGCACATGGGCCGCAGGCCTGGTTTGGGCTGTAGGAAGCAGCCTATAGGGGTGCGCCTGGGGGGGGGGTCTTGGTTGAGTTGGCTTGTGACTCTAGGAGATAGAGTTTGAGTCTTAAAGATAGAATCCTAGGAATAGAAAGATTGTTGCAGGTTTGGAGTAAGATTAGAGTCCTAGTTGGAGCTGTGCTGGGTGTAACCTGGCTATATAATGCCGGTAGTCCCTTTGGAATAAACAAGCTCTCCAGTTATTCCTGTTTTTGGTTGCTCCCGTGCGCCGGATTTCCAACATGCACGATACAAGCATTCTCTAGTTTACCGAGCTTTGGTAGCTGTAATGCTGATACAGGACCACGGTCTATCTTTTCAGTGTGAAGTTGTTAGTTCATGTGCTACGATGACCTGATAGCTTTTGTTTCTTTATTTATTTCTACTTAGTTCACAAGAGTCATTTTCGAGGCTTCAGAGCCTTACAAGCTCTTTTAAATCCATTGTAGGTATTTTATACTCCAGAGGGGCTGTTATCAACAGAGCAAGGAGTTTATGTTGCCGAGGCTGTTGCTTCCAAAAATACAAAACTTGCAAAGGGGCGTTTTCGTTCATATGATGACCAAGACATGGTAATATTTTTCTTTTTGGTTCTTACATATTAATTTTATGATCACTTCAATCGGGATTATTTGTTGTGAGTTTCATCTCTATCCTACCCCAATTAGCTTGGGTTAAAAAAAGACTTTGTTGTTGTCATTGTTGTTTAATCGGGATTTTTTTTCAGTCCGGTTGGGAGTTATTTGTGAAAATGCAGCCTGTGAGATTTTGTCAAGTGATTTACGAACATGGATCTATTACATATTTTAGAGTTTTGTCAGTGATGATTTGTTAGCCTAATATAATATGGATGCTAAATTTTGACCTCGTTGTATTTTGTAGGACACTGCTCGATCTGATGTCTCTGCAAAGACGGAGAGGAGAGAGCCATCTGGCACTGGAAAGCGGGAAACTGGAAAATCTACGAAAAAGACAGGTATATCAATTCCTCAAGCTCTTAATTCAGACACAAGCTATATGTAATGTTTTATTTTTCAAAAAATAAAGATAAAAATAACCGCGGCATAAATTTTCCAGCCCCTGGGGACAAGGCCAAGACAGCAAAAGAGGAGGCCAGGGAATTGCTTTTGAAGGAGGAAGCATCTATACGTGCAAAGGTTGGGCAAGTGCAGAAGAATCTTGCCTTGATGTTGGATTCTCTTGGTGAATTGGCTATCGCCAATCCTATATTTACTCACGGCCAATTGCCCTCTCTTGTGAGCAGTCTTGTCCTTCCCTTTCCTAGTTTTCTTATTCTCAATCTGTTACTTGGCAGCTTATAAACTTCATAGCAGTATAGAAGATACCTCGATAGTCAAAGTAATACTAGACTTCTTGCCTCATTACTAGTACTGAACACAAACGACACATTAGATCTTATGTTATTTATCAAAGATTCAAAGTCAGAAACCTACCCACAATATTGAGTAAATCATAAAAGTTAGCGAACTGACCAGAAAATGATTCCTTCTTTTGTCTCTGTACGATCTGAGCTATTTGGAGTTTTTTATTTAAAAAATGTTAGTTATGGGAATATCGTGGATTGAAGGTTTGCAGTCTCTTACTATGCACAGTATGCTACTTGTTGTACAAATAATATATAATATGGAATGCCAAGTCATGTAACCTGGCATATGTGAGTACGAGCTATCAATTGTGCAAATTTAAGTAATGCACTATATATTTACTCTTTCAATGTGCCAGAGTATATTATGAACAAACTTATAGGCTTTGGATTATCTTTTATATCTGGTGTGGCTGAAAACTTGAGGTGTGGCATGCAGGTAAATTATGTTCAACCACTGCTAAGTTCTATGATAGTAAGTGATGCTGCATTTGGTGCAATGTTGAGGCTAGCTCGCTGCTTAGCCCCTCCTCTTTGCAATTGGGCGCCTGAGATTGCTGCTGCCATCCGTGTGATATCCGTCGATGATTTTGAAATGACTTTGGATCTTATGCCTGTGACAATGGAAGATGACAAGAAGAAATCAACACCTGGCCTCTTTGAACAAATAGTAAATGGACTGACAATTGCATGCAAAGCAGGACCTCTTCCAGCAGATTCCTTTACTTTTATATTTCCGGTATTTCTCTTATTGTGTCATTAATGTCGTATCATATTTTAGTTCTACTCTTAACCTTTCTCTTTCTACATTGAGATTTCACCCTTTTTCTCTTCCTATCATTTTTTGTTTATCCGCCTTTTGTTTTTCAGATAATGGAAAAGATCCTTCTTTCTTCAAAAAAGACTTGCCTTCATGATGATGTGCTTCGCATACTATCTATGCATATGGATCCAATACTGCCTCTTCCTCGGACTAGGATGTTATCAGTTAAACATTCTTACTCTTATTAGTGAGATGATTTGTCTTATTTTATTCTCAAAGTATTCACCATCTTAATTTCTTGTGTGGTAGGCTCTTTATCATGTGCTAAGCACTGTCCCGGCTTATCATCCTTCAGTTGTGCCTATGCTGAATGAGTTATGCCTGGGTCTAAGAAGCAATGAGTTAGCACAGGTTGTTATTTTATACTCTAGTGTTTAACTCCTTTTTTTTCTGTTATGAAATTCTTACACTTTTCTTTGTTCAGGCTCTTGTTGGAGTATATGCTAAAGAAGTGCGCGTTAGGCTTGCCTGCTTAACTGCTATAAAGTGCGTTCCTATGCACTCTGTGCAACGGGATTTGCATGTATCAACAAGCCTCTGGATTGCTGCTCATGATCCCGAGAAGGTCTGTAAAAGCATCCTTACAAAATTTGGCATGGAACTATTTTGTTAATTACTTTTGTGTTATTGGAAAATGGCGAACCTTTTTTTGGTTTCTAGAGCAGTAAATAATGTTTATTTTCTTACCTCATTGGAACATGTATCTCTTGTAGGTGGTTGCTGAATTAGCGGAGGATTTGTGGGATTGCTTTGGTTTTGATATATGTGCTGATTATTCTGGTATTTTTGATGCACTTTCCCATAAAAATTTTAATGTTCGTGCTGCTGCTGCTGAGGCTCTGTCTGCTGCATTGGATGAAAACCCAGACAAAATGCAAGTAAGTGACGAATTGTGCAAGTCCTCATCTGTGTCTGTACTTCCTCTGCTGCTATTTATAGTACCAATTTACTATATGGATAATCTCGATTCAACACTATAGCCAACACACACTTACAGAGGACCATGTTTAGCACCCACATTTGTAGGTTTCGTTAGAACTGAATGCATATTATTAAATGACGTGAATTTGAGTCGTGATATGTATTAATGCTGCCTGGACTATTTAACTGCAATATATTCAGATAGAACTTGAATAGAGCTATCTTGATCAAATAGTTTATACCCCCTTTTTCTGATGTGGCATTATATCATTGCAGGATGCACTTTCTACCCTTTTTTCTTTATACATTCGTGATCTTGGAGCTGGAGTTGAATTTGGTGACACACGCTGGCTTGGAAGACAGGGTATTGCACTAGCACTCCACTCGATTGCCGATGTTTTGGCTTCCAAAGACCTTCCTGTTGTCATGACATTTCTCATATCACGTGCCCTAGTAAGTGTTTTACTTTTTTGTTGATATTGTAAATGCATCTTCGAAATATTAGTGCTTCTCATGCTGAACTTACAGGCTGATCCTAACGTGGATGTCCGTGGTAGAATGATTAATGTTGGCATCCTAATTATTGATAAACATGGAAAGGAAAATGTACCTTTGCTATTTCCAATTTTTGAGAGCTACTTGAATAAAAAGGCAAGTTACCTTTTAATTGACAAATGTCATTTAAGTATTTTGTGGCCCAATGCTTTCTTATCTGCTATATAATCCGTTGGTCGCAGGCTTCAGATGAGGAAACATATGATCTTGTCCGGGAAGGTGTTGTAATATTCACTGGTGCTCTTGCAAAACATCTGTCAAAGGTAACTGTTACTATTTTTTATTTTACTGATACATGCACAGTACTAAGTATATTGTTTGTAACAGGACGATCCTAAAGTTCACAGTGTTATTGAGAAGTTGTTAGATGTCCTTAACACCCCATCAGAGGCAGTTCAACGGGCTGTCTCAGACTGTTTGTCCCCACTTATGGTCTCTAAACAGGTGATGTTCTTTGCATCATCTATTACCTTTGGTTCTTTGCATTGATGACCTTTTCTTGCCACTTTTCCTATGCCTTTCTCTTTCTTGTTTATTTGACTATATTGCTCACTTTTCTATAACCAGGAAGAGGCTCAAGCTCTTGTATCTGGGCTCTTGGATCGGATGATGAGATGTGAAAAGTATGGTGAACGGCGGGGTGCAGCGTTCGGCCTTGCTGGGGTGGTTAAAGGATTTGGGATTTATTCGTTAAAGAAGTATGGTATTGCTGCAACATTGCGGCAAGCTTTAGAAGACAGGTGAGCTACTTTGTGACCTCTTTCACTAGGGGAATAAATGGACAGTTGAGCCATTCACTAATCCGCCATGTTGATTACAATTTTCCACAAAAGAGCATGTGTCGCAGCCTGCAGTTTTTGTATTCACCTGTCTTGTTTCTCCATTCTCCTTGCACTTGGAGATTGTTTTTCTTAAATCATGACATTTAATCCTAATGGTCTTGTAACTTTTTTTAATCTTATTGCATCTATTTTGCCTGCTTGAGTACCTTTGTTTGAACCTTTTAAGCTGGATTGGAGGCTTAGTGCGTCATTCTTTCGTCATACCATTCAGCCATTGTCATTATATATTTCTTCCTTGATAAATTATATCAATTTACTGATTGCTGAATGTTATACCACTCAACTTGTCTATGTACCCAGAATATCTGCCAAATCTCGTGAAGGAGCTTTACTTGGATTTGAGTGCCTATGTGAGAAGCTTGGACGACTATTCGAGCCGTAAGTGAGACACCTTGTTTCACTTCAAGATGTTGGTCTGTCTCGAAGTGTCTCGAAGTGACTCACTGTGTTTGTTTTGTTATAGGTATGTCGTTCAGATGCTACCCTTGCTACTCGTATCTTTCTCGGATCAAGTCCTGGCAGTGCGTGAAGCTGCTGAATGTGCTGCTCGGGCAATGATGTCTCAGCTTACCGGTCATGGTGTGAAGCTTGTCCTTCCTTCACTTCTTAAGGTATGAATATGTTTGGTTTATGCTATCAAATTATAATGTCTGTCGTTTCCAAGTGATCTTTAAGGTACTTGTTTCCAAATGATCTTTAGGGTACAATTGGGAAGTTTATCTTGTTTTATTTTGAAATGTGTCCCAGCCACTAAATGTTGTCATTTCACCAATTTTTGTAGACGCATTACTCTAGGCCGTCGGTGCATATAGTCTAATAGGTATATGCATTTTACGTTATCAAGCCATGTGCTTTAGTAATTAAACAGATATTTCAGTGGCTAGCTGTTACCCTATCATTTGTGGTTTCTTGCAGTGTCGCTTTCTTATTTTCATTGGTAATGTTATATTTTATTTAATACTTTTTAAAAAAGGTGAATAGACATTAGACATTAATGAAAAATTCTGCAATAAAGTCACATTAAATGTAGCAGTGTGATGCACTCATTTTGTTTTCTTTAGATCACATATTCAAATGAGTATTTTGTATGTTTGTCTAGGGTCTAGAAGATAAAGCATGGCGTACGAAGCAAAGCAGTGTTCAACTTCTTGGTGCTATGGCATACTGTGCTCCTCAGCAGCTATCTCAGTGTCTTCCAAAGATTGTTCCGAAGTTGACAGAGGTATATATGATCATCTTTTGAGCATATAAGCTGTCTATATAACTTGGCACCAAATTTCATAATGGAATATCTTTTGTCAGATACTAACAGACACACACCCTAAAGTCCAAGCGGCAGGGCAGATAGCTCTGCAGGAGGTAATTTTGTGCTTCTTTGCCATGAGAACTGGGATGTTTTTATGCCTTATCTCAAATGGACACTACTTTTTTTCCAGGTTGGCAGTGTCATAAAGAATCCTGAAATATCTTCACTTGTCCCTATTCTTCTCTCAGCTTTGACAGATCCAAATAACCACACTAAACACTCTCTTGACATCCTTCTTCAGGTAAAGTATGCCTTAAGTTACTGCTCACCTGAACTTCTGACTTCCAATTGCTTGTATTACATTGTGAATCAAGAGTGGTTATAGCTGTTTCACTTTCTATCCACTTGACTCTTTTTTCTTTGGGCAGACTACCTTTATTAACTCAATAGATGCACCATCCCTTGCCTTGCTTGTGCCTATTGTGCATAGAGGACTGAGGGAGAGGGGTGTTGAGACTAAGAAGAAAGCCGCTCAAATTGTTGGAAACATGTCTTCTTTAGTTACAGAAGCAAAGGATATGATCCCATACATTGGATTGCTCCTTCCAGAAGTTAAGAAGGTAAATCTCTCTCCTTATGTTGCATATGCCACACAGCAGATGTGAGCATCTGCTAATAATAGTTGATTTTGTTTATTGAAATTTGCTTGCTTTTTACATGATCGTTGATTGTAACTTTCAGGTCCTGGTAGACCCTATACCTGAAGTCAGGGCGGTGGCTGCTCGAGCTCTTGGGTCTCTTATAAGAGGAATGGGTGAAGAAATCTTCCCAGATCTTGTGCCTTGGTTATTAGATACACTCAAATCGGACAATAGTAACGTTGAACGATCTGGAGCTGCCCAGGGACTGAGTGAGGTTGGTTCTTCCTTTTTTGCCTTGAGTGCTTTTTTGTGTAGTATGGTGTTCGTTTATTCTGACCACATCATGGACAGTACAGGTTTTCATCCTGTTACAGGAATTTTTTTCTTCTATGTATAAGATCTGTTGGGTTGGACCCTTCCCCAGAACCTGCGCAAGTGGGAGCTACATGCACCGGGTTGCCCTTTCTTTATAAAACAACAACAACAACCAAGCCTTTATCCCAAGCATGTTGGGGTTGGCTAGACATGAAACCCAATATCAATGAAGTAGAAGAGAGGAAGAGATATAAGAACAAGAAAAAAAAGTAAAAGAAAGAAGAAAAAGAAAAAAAAGAAAAAGAGAAAAAAAGAGAAAAAAAAAGAAAAAGAAACAAGACTAAGGTTCTGGCACATGAATTGCTACTTTCCATGCGGTCCTATCATGAGCTTGCCCTTTCTTTATAAGATTTGTTGAATTCTTGGGACAAAGGCTTTGTTGTTGTTGTAAGATTTGTTGAATGGATGTTGAATATCCGACACTATATGCATGCATAGATATTTATGTTTTCATCCTTTTGCATCTGAAGTTCATTTGACTATATCTTTGTCCAGTATAATTGTTGTAAAGGGAGAATGGGAAAACCTAAGCTTTTCCTGTTTTTACGACCGCCTATGCAATGGCTAGCTTGTACAACCAGAATAATCCTTTAGCATACAAATGTGCTAATTATCTTCAATTTCCAGGTTTTGGCTGCTCTTGACCAAGACTATTTTAATTATCTTCTTCCTGACATCATCCGGAACTGTTCCCATCAGAAGGCTTCTGTTCGAGATGGACATCTTACACTTCTCCGCGTAATTTGCCCCCTTTTCAGTGTTCTCATATGACTGTATCCTCTGTAATAGTTTCCATTAGTTCTGAGTGTTCTATCTTTTCTTTTATAGTATTTGCCAAGATCGTTGGGTGGTGTTTTTCAGAACTACCTACAGGTCGTTCTGCCTGCTATATTAGACGGTAAGGTGATTGAATTCCTCTTTGCTTTTGGCATATTGATTCACTAATTACTTCTATATCAGGGCTTGCTGATGAGAATGAATCTGTTCGTGATGCTGCACTTTCTGCTGGTCATGTCTTTGTGGAGCATTATGCAACAACGTATGCTCTCCTATTTGAGTTAGTTTTGCTGCTGATTTTGTTAGTGATGTTAGTGTCTTACAACATGATGGATATTGTTGGTGTTCAATAGGTCCTTACCTCTGTTGCTTCCCGCTATCGAGGACGGGATCTTTAGTGATAACTGGCGCATCCGACAAAGTTCTGTTGAACTTCTTGGAGATCTCTTGTTCAAGGTAGATATGTACTTTATGTTTTACTTAACTGTGGTAATTGGTTGTATTTATTATGTTGCAGCGGCTTCTAATTCTGCTATCTTCAGGTGGCTGGAACTTCTGGGAAGGCTATACTTGAGGGCGGAAGTGATGATGAAGGTGCTAGTACAGAGGCTCAGGGTCGTGCAATTATTGAGGTTCTTGGAAGAGAGAAACGCAATGAAGTCCTTGCTGCCATTTATATGGTCCGTTCTGATGTCAGCTTGGCTGTACGGCAGGTATGCATGCTTAATTCTTTGATATATTCATTAAATAACCCACTTATGAGAATCAGCTAATATTGTTTGTTTCACGTCATTAGGAATATGCCACTCCTCATGTTCCCAAAACATCTTTCTATCTTTTTTATTTCAGGCCGCAGTACATGTTTGGAAGACAATCGTTGCTAACACTCCAAGAACGCTGAAAGAGATAATGCCAGTGCTTATGGACACACTTATTTCATCTCTTGCATCGTCTTCCTCAGAAAGGCGACAGGTTCGACCAATTCAATGTGCTCTTTGACATTTGTGAAAAAATTACTAGTTTTGATTTTTGCTTTATATTATAATTTCTCAGGTTGCTGGGAGAGCACTTGGTGAACTAGTAAGGAAGCTTGGCGAGAGAGTTCTGCCCTCTATCATTCCCATCCTGTCACAAGGACTCAAAGACCCAAATGCTAGCAGAAGACAAGTAAGTTTATCTTAATTAATTGTGTTTATATAGGAAGCTGTACCTGCTTATAATCGTTCATTTGTTACTTCTGATGGGATCATGGGAGGCACTGATGTGCGATGTTTTAGTACTCGGCCAGATTCCTGAAAGTTTAAGTATTTAATTTCTCTGAATAAAATGGGAATTATGTGTATTTTTCTGAATAAATTGTTGTCTTCAGCCAAATACATGCATACATATATTTAAACATATTTGAAGCTTTATTCTGCTCGTCATATGCTCGTCCTACTTAGAAGGGGGGCCTTGGCGCAGCGGTAAAGCTGTCGCCTTGTGACCATGAGGTCACGGGTTCAAGTCCTGAAAACAGCCTCTTACAGAAATGTAGGGAAAGGCTGCATACAAAAGACCCAAGTGGGTCGGACCCTTCCCTGGACCCCGCGCAAGCGGGAGCTACATGCACCGGGCTGCCCTTTTTATTTGAAGCTTTATTCTGCTGATTTTGGATGATCTGATGGGCCCAATGGGATATATTGTTTCAACCACAATTCCATCCAGGGTGAAGATATTCATAGTTTTGAACTTTTGTCTTATGAAAATCCCTGCCAGTCCTGAGTTTTCCTCGGATGGCATTACCTTGATAGTATTATTGTTAATGTATTTTTACAGAGTATTTTTTTGAATATAGGGCCTTGAAATAGCTGACCCCAACATGCTTGGGATAAAGGCTTGATTGTTGTTGTTGTTGTATATGGCCTTGAAATGACCAATATATTCCACTTTTCAGGGAGTTTGCATTGGTTTGAGTGAGGTTATGGGTAGCGCGGGAAAGCACCAGCTATTAAGCTTCATGGATGAACTTATTCCTACAATTCGTACTGCCCTATGTGACAGGTCTGTTTTATGGTTTTACATTTAGTTGGTTTTGTACTGATGCATTATTTAACATTATCTATTTATAACAGCACCCAGGAGGTTCGTGAATCTGCTGGATTAGCGTTTAGTACTCTTTATAAGGTACTTGATCTGAATATTTTCAGATATTATTATGACTTTCGATGTTTTGTTAGTGACCTTTTCACCTTTCATAGAGTGCTGGACTACAAGCCATTGATGAGATTGTCCCCACACTATTGCGGGCATTGGAAGACGATGATACATCTACAACTGCCCTTGATGGTCTAAAGCAGATTCTAAGGTCCTTACCGTTTTATTAGTTTGCTGGAATTAGGTATCTGATTATGAATTATTGGCAGATATTGACCTTTTGATCTGGTTTTGCAGTGTCAGAACTGCCGCTGTTTTGCCTCACATATTGCCCAAATTAGTCCAACACCCACTTTCGTGAGTCGACGGTGTTTATATTACATTGTTTGTATATATTTACGTGAGTCGACTGAGTTGTTCCTTTAATGATGCAGCTCATTCAATGCACATGCATTGGGAGCTCTAGCAGAAGTCGCTGGGCCGGGTTTGAATTCACATATTGGAATTGTCCTCCCAGCATTGATTCTTGCTATGGACGATGAAGATGCGGTGGGATGCATTCTGAAACAACCATTTTGTATCTAGTCATCTACCTAGTTTCGTATTCATATGGTCCATTGTTCCTACTTAGATTCATTTTATTTATGCATTTAACTCGTGCTTGAGAATGCATCATAGGAATACTAGTTATATGTTTATTATTGCTCACATTTTATCTCTCTCATCTCTATAGGATGTACAAATCTCAGCCAGGAAAGCTGGTGAAACTGTTTTATTGGTTATCGATGAGGATGGAGTTGAAACTTTGATTCCTGAGCTTCTAAAAGGGGTCAATGACAGTCAGGTTGTTTGGCCTGATACCTTTTATTTGGAAGATGGAATGATGTAATGGCTGTTTTTCATTCTAGTATTTTTAACAAATTATTTTCCTACAGGCATCTATGAGGCGTGGTTCAGCCTATTTAATTGGTTTCCTCTTTAAAAATACTAAATTATATTTAGCTGATGAGGCTCCTGATATGATGTCAACTCTAATTATTTTGATGAGCGATACAGACCAGGCTACTGTATCGGTGAGTTTTTTTCATCCCTACTATGTTGTTCCACTTCTCTTAAGACTTATTCACTTACAATTGTGAGTTGTCAACAGGCTGCTTTGGAAGCATTTTCAAGAGTTGTTGGCTCAGTTCCGAAGGAACAACTCCCTACACATATAAAACTAGTGCGTGATGCTGTCTCTACGGCCAGAGATAAAGAACGCAGAAGGCGGAAGGTGCTACTTTGATTCAAACCACTTATATTTTTGCCACATTGCAGTTTCTTCCTAGCTTTAAAGAAGATAATACTTTGCCACAAGTTTCATTTACACTTATCTCCATGTTGAATTTCAGGGTGTGCCTGTGCTTCTGCCTGGGTTATGTCTTCCTAAAGCTCTGCAGCCTTTTCTCCCTATATTTCAGCAGGTATTTGTTTGTGGACTCTTTAAATTGTATAGTG
Source organism: Neostapfia colusana (assembly GCA_030760725.1). Classification (NCBI taxonomy): domain Eukaryota; kingdom Viridiplantae; phylum Streptophyta; class Magnoliopsida; order Poales; family Poaceae; genus Neostapfia; species Neostapfia colusana. The sequence continues at coordinate 4,584,268 of JASWHV010000015.1, read as the reverse complement.
TACGTACTTTTTCTTTCTCATACAATGTAGGGGAGCTGCACGCCATTCCATTAATAGGAGGAAAAAAATACAGAACAAAGAACTACATGAATACAAACCGTAGCACACCACCAACCCTAGTGCACCGCTCCCTGGATTAGAGAGTGCGCCATCAAGTCCTGAAGGCCTGTGGCTCCTGCTAAACGCCACACATATCCCTCATGAGAGGATGAGCCACATTCCAAACCACCTGAGAAGTGCTAGGAGAAATGTTATTGAAAACACAATCACATGTACGCTTCAGCAGCTCCCAGGCGCCGTGGAACCTTTCTTCTGTTCTTTAGGAACAACCTTGACTGCACCCAACCACCATCTAGAGAAGTTTGTGGTTCCGGGTTGAGGTGAGGGTGAGGCTTCTGCAAGGCCCAGTCCATGTAGGATAGTGCACCACACTTGTCTTGCCAAGAAACAAGAAATCAATATATGATAATATCATAATAGTCTATGCCCAATGATGGTATACCTTATCACTAATAGTGGATGTTTTGATTTTCTAAAATAAACTACGTGAATCACATAGCTAGACTAGTCATGTCTTCTTTCTCCTTGTCGTCAGTTTCAGGCTTGAGCACATTTGAGACATATTTCTGAATTACAGGGTTTAATTAGTGGATCAGCTGAGACAAAGGAACAGGCAGCTGAAGGTCTTGGTGAGTTAATTGACGTGACAAGTGAGAAGACCCTCAAGGAGGTTGTTGTTCCAATTACTGGGTATGGCTTTTATCTTCTTGAAACACCCTCCATTTTATCGTTGTCCCTTTTAGATTCATATTTTCATGATGTACTGTGTTGTTTCTGGTAAGGAAGCCAAAACATATAGCTGACTCCGTGTTGCAACATGTCCTACTTCTGAGTTGAAGAGTGCCTTACATGGCATATGTTTTTAGGCATCAAGAAAGCCAACAGTCTGAATGAAATGAATTAGCCATACATGCCATAAACATTTTGCATTCGCGCTACGAGTCCTACTTTAGTCATGGGTCGAGTATCGATTCTTGAAGGTGCTCTTATCGGGTATTTCATTTGGAAAAATTAATATTAAAATTTCCATGACTGTCTGCTGCTTCACCTTATATATCGTATATTTACCTACTGGAGTGTGTTACTGGACTATTCATATATGCACCTACATAACCAAAAGAAAATTTGAGAACCTGTATACCACAATGTGAATTATGTTGTGACATATTGCTGCTAAGTTACTTACCATAGCATACTTGGTGTAAAACAAATCCATGCCAGTATTATTGAGGCACATTAAGGTGGAGTTTCTCTTAGTTTTTCCCTTGAGAAGACTCCCCCAAGAATATGGGTTTTTTAACCTGCTCAACAACCAGAAATCGAAAGCCTGGGCCAGTCTGCTTAAACTTTTGGAGAAGCAGGAGCTCACCTTATCATGTCCCTAATACAAACTGCTTCCTAAACACATTGCCAAAGTGGATTGATGCTAGATTTTTTATTGTTTTTGGTCATGTTCTCTTCCATACTATATTTTTTATTATTAATCTTGGTTTGGCATTGTTTTATTTATTAATGTTTGTTCAGCATTGTTTTGGCATTATAGCTCTAATTCTTTTTTTATAGACCTCTTATTCGCATCCTTGGTGACCGATTTCCATGGCAAGTAAAGTCAGCTATCCTATCGACCCTCACAATCATCATCACAAAAGGGGGAATTGCGCTTAAACCCTTCCTTCCACAACTCCAGACTACATTTGTAAAATGTCTTCAGGATGGCAATAGGTCAGTATTACCTTTTTATTGTGCAGATCTTTCAATTTTGTCTTTACCACAACGTTTGAATGTATTAAATTGCAGGTCTGTCCGTACGAGGGCGGCAGCTGCTCTTGGAAAGCTTAGTGCACTTAGTACACGGGTGGATCCGTTAGTTAGTGATCTTCTTTCCATGTTGCAGGTCGTGCGGATGTTCTGCATTTTTTTGTTTTGTTTGTGAGCTAGAAGATGCACATGCTGGTTCAAAATTAATTTTATGTTTCCTTTTTTCAGTCAGGAGATGAATCTGTTAAAGAAAGTGTCCTTTCTGCGCTTAAAGGCGTTATAAAGCATGCTGGCAAAAGTGTTAGCTCTGTAATAAGATCACGTTGCTGTGCTCTTCTCAAAGATCTCCTGCAGGCTGATGCTGATGATGTCCGCAGTTGCACTGCAAAAGTAATTGGTACACTGTCTCAGGTAATGGTAGCTTATATTTATCTCGTCTATGCTCATACCAGAAATAATGTAGCATCCTCTGCTAACTAGTGTTTGAACCGTGAAAAAAATACAACCTCCGGACTCTTGTAGAATTTTGCAGCCTATTCTAAATTATGTAACAACAACAACAACAAAGCCTTTGTCCCAAGCATGTTGAGGTTGACTAGACATGAAACCCAATAATTTCATTTTTAATTTTTCAGAAAAATGAAGTAAAAGAGAGGAAGAGGTATAAGAGTAACAAAATAAAAAACTAATATTCTGACACATGAATTGCTACTTTCCATGCAGCCTTATCATGAGCTAAGTGTCTAGATACATCCCAATCTCTCAAGTCTCGTTTTACCACATCCTTCCAAGTCAACCTTGGTCGTCCTCCGCCCCTATTAATATTTTCTCTATATATGTTAACCGATGCTTTTGGAGGTCTTTGCTGGATATGTCCAAACCACCTTAGTCGATGTTGGACTAGCTTCTCGTCAATCGATGCCATCCCTACCTTATCACGAATTGCCTCGAACCTAATTCGGTCTTTTATTGTGTGACCGCACATCCACCATAGCATACACATCTCTGCGACACTCATTTGTTGAACATGTTATCTTTTAGTTAACCAACATTTCGCCTCATATAGCATCGCAGGTCTGATCAGTGTCCTATAGAAGTTCACTTTTAGCTTTTGTGCCAACATTCTACATTATGTAACCTTTAAAATATTTTTTTAGTATATTAACTAAACATGTTCCTCATTTCTGGCTGTGTTATTTGGATATTTAGAGGCAGAACCTTTTTTGCTGAATTTGGCATCTTTTATTTGGACACCCAGAGTTAGAACCTCTTTTGACTGAGTGTAACATCTTTTTTATCAGACCAACATGAGATTTGTTCTCTTTAGGCAAGGGCAACATTAATATCTGTACAGTTGATGCTTGATGCAGCAAAAGAACACATGATCTGAAAAACAAGGGTACTTATTATAGAGGAAGAGAACATGACCAAAAACATCATTTTTGAAGGAATTTTCACGTCCTCTAGTGCATTCAGTCTCAACTTGCCATTGTTAGACATGTGGAGAACCCTGCGATTTTCATCTCTTTATTGGCTGTCTATTGACTGCTATATACATGTTTTATTTACAGTACATGGAGGGGGTCGAAATTTCAGATTTGGTGCAAATCCTGTTGAATATGAGCACCTCGCCAAACTGGTGTAGCAGGCATGGTGCTTTATTAGGTTTCTCATCCATGTCAGTGCATTGCCCATCACAATTGTGCCATTCAATATCGTTTTTATCTATTGTCAATCCTCTGAAAGATGCTCTAAAAGACGACAAGGTATTGAATTAAGTTGCTCAGTTATTTAAAACTATCATTGTTTGTCCATGTGTAACATGTTTATATTGTGATATAGTTCCCTGTCCGTGAAGTCGCTACAAAAACTCTGGGGCGGCTACTCTGTTTCCAGTTGCAGTCAGAAGCCGGCACTTTGCAACTTGTTCAATTGCTTGTCTTGGCCTTGCGTGATGATTCAACTGAAGTCAGGAGAAGATCGTTGTCTTGCCTCAAAGCTGCTGCAAAGGTTCGTAACTGATGCTTCTGTATCACACTGGTAGTTTTATGTTAGGTGTTGTGGTGGTAATATCATTGTTTTTCTTGTAGATAAATCATTCAGCTCTTGCTACACATCATTCAATACTGGGCCCAGCAATTTCCGGTGCTTTAAAGGATTCTAGCACGCCTGTACGTCTAGCAGCGGAACGATGTGCTCTTCATGTTTTCCAATTGACTAAAGGTACTTTCTTTTCTTGGTCTTTGTTTCCTACTATTACCATATTCATATCATTTCTTTTTTGGTGCTGTTGCCTCGTTCCTGTAAAGTTATAAACTACAAATAGACTATTAGATACTCGTTGTATAGGTGTTGTTTCCTACTATTACTACTTTTTTTAGGTGCTGAACTCGTTATTTTGTGATAACTGTTCACAATTTGATTTTACTACCACTGTCTACAGGGGCAGATAATGTTACAGCTGCTCAGAAGTACCTGGGCATGACCAGCTTGGAAGTGAAGAAAATTGCAAAGCTTAACGAGGAGAGGTACGTGATAGCTAATCTAGCTTCTACCTTCTGTCGTGTCTGTGATGGTTTGTCATGTTCTATTATCCAGTTGAACGCTATCTGATAATTTTCTGTCGTGCAGTGATGGCAGCGACAGCAGCGATGATGAAAAGAAGACATAAAGACTACAAACAGCAGCCTCCTGGAAATATTTTGTCCATGCACTCGTACATGGCATTTTCGTTTAGTTTTGATTGATAGTGTGAGATGGGGTCATTTTTCCCCTCTGGCCCTTGTTGTAAACATCCCTTTTGACAAGACCTACGGTAGCAGAGGAAGATGCATCCATCGGGTTTGCTCATATTTCTTGCTGCAGAGCTACATCATCAATCAGCAATTCTGATAACCTCAGTGCTGAGAAAATTCTGATTTATAATGTTTTTCAATTCGGTTGTATGGAACCCGCTACAGATTCAATGGTAATAGCACAATTATCTCAGTTAAACAATAGAGCTCATGCCAAGCCACACACAAGAACAATAGCACAATTATCTTACCATCGCTCGTCTCCCTCCCACATGTTCTTCTCTTTGGGGCCGGTCGGCCCTTCCTCCCAGGACAGCTCGTTGGGCATCTTGTTAAGCATTCTATCCGCGCTGCACCTGAGCCGCTCTGGCATGCTTCCGCTCATCCTCTCCATCTGCTTCCTCGACTTGTACACCACCTTCGGCCCCCACTCCCGCATGTACTGCAGCCACTGCGGCTCGGCGACGGCGCCCTCGCCCAGGTACTCCGCCGCGACGATGCGGTACTTGGTGCTGGAGTCCACGAACAGCTTGCTCCGCGCGGCGTCGTTGCGGATGCCGATCCCGAGCGTGGCCGAGCCCTGCAGGTACACGCCGGGGTACGCGTAGCTGGCGTGCCCGTTCCTGGACGAGTACACCACGGGCCGGTTGCCGGTGATGTACTCCAGCGCCGAGGCGTCCACCCAGTTCCCGCCGCTGTGCTGCGAGAAGTACACGGCCATAAGCTCGCCGGTGAGGTTGCTGACGCGTAGCGTGAAGTGCTCCCAGTCCCCGACATGTTGCCCGGTCTTGCCGAGCGGGAGGTTGAGGGGGCCCAGCTTGAGCCTGGCCGAGCCGTTGAACGGGCAGAACACCCACATCGCCACGTCCGTGCAACTCCCACCCATCGCCGGCTTCACGTGCGCGTACAGCTCCGCGCTGTCGACGTCGCCGTGGCACACGGCGCGGCCTCGCTCGCCGCCGGGGATGTCGATCCAGTACTCGCCATCGTTGCACCCGCCGCCCGGGAGGTTGGACCCCTCGCCGTCGATCTCCTCGCCGGCGGGGTCTCCCCCTCGCTTGTACAGCCTGGCACCGTTCTTGAAGTACCAGGAGACGGACGACGGCAGGTAGACCTCCTTGGGGTGGAAGAACAGCGTGGGGCCGTAGTGCCGGATCACCGCGTGCGCCTGCTCCAGCGTCGGCATCGCCGACAGGTCCAAGTCCACGTTGCTCAGGCACGCCAGGCCCTGCTCCTGCGAGGAGCTCCCGTCCGCGGCGCAGCAGAAGGTCCCCGAGCCCACGCCCTTCCTCCGCATCCCCCGGTGCACCGGCCTCAGTCCCCGCACCGCAAAGGCGGACGCCGACGACCGCTGCCGCGCGAGCGGCAGGTGGAGCAGTGACCCGTGCGGCTCGCAGTCGTCCGTGAGGTCAGCGCGGACGCAGGCCACTACCTCGGGCGGCGGCTTGTGAGGTTCCGTGGTGACGAGGCACCCGAGCGCCCGGTACCCTTCCGGCGGCACGGGGAGCCAGAAGAAGGCGTCGCTGAGGCCGTAGCCGCGGGCATTGCCGCCACCAATGGCTTGGAATGCCCAGACGAGCGAGTAATCCCGCGGCGCGCAGAGCGGCGGCTGCTGGGGCGCGTCCCCCGCGGGGCGCACGCCCGCCCTCGCGACGACGAGGTGGCCGTGCAGCGGGCGGCAGTTGGGCTGGCAGTAGTGGCCGAGGATGGAGAAGCCCTCGGGGACACCGAGCGGCCGGTAGAAGGTGACGCTGCCGCCCCGCCGCGCCCGCGTCGACAGGGTGCAAATCTTCTGAAACTTAGTGGCCGCGGCGAGCTCCAGCTCCCCTCCGCCGATGCACATCCGCCCCTTCGCGAACCCTCCGCCTGCAAAAACCCACGCCGAATCGAGCTGAGTGACCAAGTACAAACTCGTACATCTGCGGGATGGGAAGAGGAGAAGGAGGGGCCACCGACCTGGTGGCCACGTCGGGAGGGGCTCGGCGAAGGAGAAGACATCCGGTTCCGGCTCCTCCGGCGCGCGCCCACCCACCCGGGCCCCAGAAAACCAGCTGCCCCACCGCCGCAGCATCGCGCGCCCGCTGTAGTGGGATGTGCGCTAACCGGGCAGTCAAGCTACCGACGGGAGGAGGGAGGGACGATCCGAAATGGGCTCCGGCGGCGACGGCATGGAGGAGGGAGGGACGACCGACATGAAATTTTCAGGCTACCGTCATTATAATTTTTTTTACTTAAGTACATTTTCATTTTTTTATGCCGTACACCGGACAGCGCAATAGATTTGGTTTGCTCGGGCGGGGGCCGCGGGGCCCGGGCGACGAAGGGAAAAGGACACGGCGCCGGCGACCTGTCCGTGCCTTGGGTTGGTGGTGTGGGACAGGAGCCTTTGACCTTTCTCGGCTTTGCCCTCCCGGCGCCCTTCTGCATCGATCCGTTTTGCGCGTGGGGACGCCGGCGCGGGCGGTCTGCCGACGCCGCCCTTCGCATCCATCACTTAATTCATGCCGTTCCAACGATCTCACAATATTCTAATTGGCAAAGAGTTGGCTTGGTAATTGGATCCACGAAAGTGTTTGCAATGCAGTTACGCCAAGGAATCTTGGTAATCGTAAACTCACAGAAGTTAGGATTTCCAACGATGAATGTGATCGCAGCGGAAAGAAGAATCATTGTTGCTGTTATCAACTCACAGATAAATGCTGCATATGAGTGCATCTTTAAAGTTTCTATTTCAGATAGAAGCTGCATACGAATGTATTATTATTGTTCATGTTATTAAGAAACAGAACGTCAGAACTTGTAATCCTTTTTCTCCTCAATAACAAATGAAAGCAGTGCGACTGTAAAAATAGAAGCAAATCTTCACTATGAATATTCTATGGATAAAAAATTGATACTCTTATTCATCTTTTAAACATGGAAACCAATGAAACCTAGCATAAAAGGGGAGGAACTCGTAAAGTCTGGATATCAGGCTGCATATTTTCACTGCCTGCCAACCGGCATTCCAGTTCATTGTTCAGTTATGGGTAAAGAAAGCTTCACGTTTAGACCAGGATGCAACAGCAAATCGGTGAATTGTGGGAAATGAAACTGATATACCCATCAGTAAAGAACCTAATAACACTTCTTCCCGGAGCAACAACGCTATTTCTTCATTTAGATCATTCCTCCCAGATATCAGCTCGTGGTTGTGATATTCCCAGCTACAGAAAGAATTGATCCGGTTAGTGATGAACTTTGGCTGATCAGCTAATGCAAAATAAAGAATGGTTGACACAACTTATTTTTCAATAAAATAAGAACAAATGTTAATCTTAAACAAAATATGTTAATTTTGCATGCATCAATTGAGGCAGATAACTTCTTGCAAAATAAGAGGAAGGTTGGCTAGAAATTCACTTTCGCAAACCCCATCACGTGTGGGAGCTTTCAGCATTTGGTAGGCCCTTTTTCATTGAGGGAGATCACTATTTAATGTATATTTGAGGGGGCTGCTAGCAAATCTTATCAATTACAAAAATCACGTGACCCCACCCCACCCACCCACCAAAAAAAAACTAGATAATCAATGTCCAGACTCCAGAATGATTTACCGTTCCAGAACCTTTAAAAGAATGAAATCTAACAATGGCAGAAAGTGTCTATCGGTACCATGCGAACCGGGTACCCCACGTAGTGGATAAAAAACAGCCTGGGACCCGCCTTTCCAGTTTAGCTGGGCCCCAGCGTAAGTCACGTGCCCTGGGCCCCACGGGTGGCCATGGGGTTGCCGCGTGTCTTCAGGCCCTGAGCATGATTACCGACCAAGGGCGGCTCAGGAGCCGCCATATGTCTAGTGGTGCTGGGCCCGGCCTTCCGCTAGGGAGGGCTCCGGCGCTGCCACGTGCCCGTAACCTCCAAGCACACCTGCCGCCAGAGGGAGCTCCGGGGGGTGCCACGTGTCCTGCGGCTCCGGATCCAGCCTCTAGCATGGGAGGACTCCGGTGCTGCCACGTGGGCTACGACTTCAGGTGTACTTTCTCTCCGAGGAAGGCTCCGGATGTGCCATGTGTCCTGCGGCTCCGGGTGACCACCAGCATGGGAGAGCCCCGGTGCTGCCACATGTCCAACGACTCCAGATTACCCGCTACTCCGTAAGGCGGCTCCGGTGAAGACGCGTGCCCCGGGGGCCAGCCATCTGGACACCATATCGACGAGCAACAGCAGATAGCCAAGGAGTAAAGAGGAAGTTACGCTGTCAGGCCGAGCATTCAAGGCTCGTGTCTTTCCCTGAAGCATGGCGCACGGCGCACGCCTCCGTTCCACGCTGCGCACTATTACGGTGAAAGACAGGGCGGCAAGGCGTGACGGCACAACAGTGCCGCCCAAAGGCACAGAGCCGCCTAGCAGTGCGAGGAGACGCGGCGACAAGACAGGAGATTCATCATCACCGGCCACCCGGTCAAAGGTGCCCGGCGTGTCAGGCGGCACGCCGTAACTCCACCGACAGTGACAATGCATATAGCTGTAAATGCCTATAGCTCATGTATAGGAAATAGGTAGCCGCGGGGCCACCTGTCGGGCCCCAGGCCACCTTGTAACTGCCCCGGCCTTGGGCTATAAAAGGACCGGGGCAGCCTCCGGGCAAAGGGTTCACAACCCAACCAACTCACACACTCGCACGCGCGAGCAATACATCAAACACTCCCGTAGACGTAGGGTTTTACGCTCCGACGGCCCGAACCACGTAAATCCTCGTGTTCCTTTCGCCATTGTGCTCCGTCCATCCAAATCCACTAGCCCCTCCGAAAAAAGAACCTTCGCGGGCTGCTTCTGAGCAGACCGGGGGAAGTGTCGCAAGAAAACACTTCGACATTTGGCGCGTCAGGTAGGGGGCTTTTGGTTCTTGAAGTTGTCCGTGACTCACAATGGTGAACATCCAATCTTTCGGAGGTTCTTCCCGCCCCTCGCGCCGCTAGCGACAGAGTGAGCAGGAAGCGTCTTCTAGTTCCAGAGCGAGACCACCTGCGCCAACACCAGTCCCTACGGCGACGGTGCCCGTTGCCTCCTGGCAGCCTTCGGCGGCGACGGCGTCGCAAGCGCCGACTGAAGTCAACCTGGAGAGTGCGCTGTTGGCAGACCGCGCGCTCCTTTAGAACCCCCCAAGCGCGGGGGCTACCCCGTCCGCTGTTGAACAGTGGTGCAACGACGTCGACCACCTGGTCGTCGCCGCGCTTAACTCGCCGAGCCACCAGAGACGGTGGCCGGAAACGGTGCAGCTGCCGCCCCGTGCCCTATAAGGGATTACAGGGCGGCGACAACCCACTCGACGACGACGTCCAGGCTTCCCACCACAGACCTCAGGGACGAGCTGGACCGTCGCCGTCGTCAGAAAGAAGATGGTCGCGCCATCATCGAACGACAACGTGAGTGACGTCGTAGCCTCGGGGAGTATGGTACCCCGGGTACCATGCGCCCCATCTACGTGGGCCAGAACCCCGTATCCCCAGGCTCGGTGTGAGGCTGCAAGCCTCTGGCACCACACCTTCGTATGGCGGTGTGGCCGCGCAAGTTACGGCCACACTTGCCGGAGAAGTTGATGCGAGGGTCAACCCCGTCGAGTTACTGCAGATCTACTCCACCACCATCCTAGCTGCAGGAGGATATGAGGCCATCATGGCCAACTAGTTTCCCATAGCCTTGACCGAGTCAGCCCGGTCATGGCTCATGAACTTGCCCCAGGAGTCTGTAACCTCTTGGGAGGAGTTGTGCCGTCAGTTCACGGCCAACTTCGGGAGTTCCTACGTCCGACCGGGCTCGGAGGCCGACCTCCACGCCCTGCAACAGCAACGGGGAGAGTCGTTGCGCTCCTTCATCCAGTGTTTCTCCCAGGTTAGGAACACCATCCGTCGCATCTCCAACGCCTCTGTCGTCCTCGCTTTTCGACAGGGCGTCCGTGACAAGAAGATGCTCAAGAAGTTGGCCACGCACGACGTGAATGACGTCTCCGAGCTCTTCAGCTTGGCGGACAAGTGTGCCAGGGCTGTGGAGGGCCGCAACTGGCACACGCCGCCCAACAAGGGGGGTGAGTCCATCAGGGAAAGCTCTGGCGGCAAGAAGACCGGCGGCAAGGACAAGCCGCTAGCTAGGGCTCACATTGCAGCAGCAGTAGCAGTTGCAGTGGGCCGGGGGCCGCGCACCAACAAGCGCCCACGACAGCCGTCCAGCAGCGACGACAGCGACCAGAGGTGCCCGGTCCACGGCACCAACCGGCACAGCGCCAGCGATTGCTGGGAAATCCAGAGGCTGGTTGAGCGCTTCCGTGAGCTCCGACAACAGCGCCAGGATGGTACACCCTTCCGCCAGCGGGAGGGCAAGCAAAAGGCTGACCTAAAGGTCAACACAGACCAGGAGATGTAGTTCAAGACGCCAAGCAGGCGTTAAAGGTCATCTATGACCAAGGTGGGAGCTCCGACTCCGACCACAGTGAGCGACGCAAGACGCTCCACGCCTGACCAGGCGTTCCCCACTTCGCTGTGTGACAAGGGCTCACCCGACGCCCAGACATACGGCGAAGAGCAGACAGCTCGAGGGAGGGCTACCTAGTGCCTCGACCAATGCTTTCTCGAGGAGGAGTGACAAGCCTTCCCCCCAGCAGGGAGGGTCCCTCCCGACCAGTACGAGCATGCCGCCCTAGGTGTGTCCGCCTTGCTGCAGGGGATGGGTACCTCTACCTAGACCATAGGTCATAGGACACCTTTATAAGTTCTACCCTTAAGGTAGTGGTAGAATATTTTTTCGTTCTCTCTTTCCTATAAGGGTAACATAGAGGCTAAAAACAGAGCTTAGAACAGCTAAAAGTCCCGGAAGGGTCCAGTCACTCTTGGTACCCGGGGCGAGTCGCTGCCTTCTTACACGGCCTGTTGCCTCCTGTTGCCCAAAGGAAGCCAGAAATAAGAAAAAAGGTATCATGTCTTGTGCACTCCATTACAACTTATGTTGGTTCATGCATAGCAACTATAAATGGAATGTCTATACACTAGTCCTACGCACTAGTTCTACACATTCGTGGTGGAATGGACTCCGTCTCCATGTCATACAGAGGGCCAAGACGACGGCGACCCGGAGCCCAGAGCCTCGGTTTTCACTGGACCCCACTAGACACTCTACTTTGATGGCTCCTCGCGCAAGCGAGGTGCCGGAGCGGGGGTCCTGCTCATCTCGCAAGCAGGAGGGCAGTTCAAGTACATGGTGCACCTTGACTTCAAGGCCACTAACAGCATGACAGAGTACGAAGCCCTCATATTTAGCTTGAGTACTGCCCTTTCTCTAGGCATGCGGCAGATGCTAGTTAAAAGGAGACTCCCAACTCGCCATCAAACAAGACGAGCATGAGAATTCCTACAATGACCCACAACTAGCTGCCTACCTTGTCCATGTGCAAGAGGTAGAGAAGGAATTCCATGCTTTGGAGTAGCGGCATACCCCCCGCACCAACAACACGGTGGCGGACAACCTTTCAATAAAAGCCTCTGCATGGGCTCCGGTCCCCGAAGGCACCTTTAAAAGGAAGCTACCGCGTCATACAGCCTGGTCTGCCGAACCAGGCGAAGGGGGCGAGCTCAGCACCTCGAAGCTAGCAGTCCCGGCGGCCCTACAACCATGGCGTTCGCCAAGGATCGTATGCGTCACCGGGGACTTCGTGCAACCCGGCGCCTAAGATCCAGAAGCTCAAGTAGGTCCTGATGCATGGATCACGAAGGTCCAGATCGACAACATCCTTCCCAATGAACATGTAACGTTGAACCAATCGTTTGTATGCCTAAGAGATACACACTGGTAGACGGAGATCTCTAACGGTGTGGCGCCGACAGCGTTCTATTGTGGTGCATAACCCGAGAGGAAGGCTGCGAGCTATTCGTAGAGATCCATGAGGGCGAGTGCGGCAACCACGCTTCGTTCCGCACGATGGCCAATAAAGCCTTCCGACATGGCTTCTGCTAGCCGATAGCCCTCCTGGACGCCGTCGAGCTGGTCAAGAGATGCAAGGCGTATCAGCTTCATGCCAAGCAGACCCACACACCGGCGCAGACGCTGCAAATGATCCTGCCCTCAAGGCCATTTGCAGCATGATGGCTGGGCATCCTGGCACTACGACTCAGTGCTGGGGAACCAGGTGGCTCATGCCCCTGAGCAAGGTCTCAACCGCATCCTGGACAACCACACCACCCAAGCCCGAACCGTCTCAATATGTCTGTGGTGTCCGGACCCCCGGGAGGTCCGATGCTGACACCCTGGCTCATCCAATCTACTTGGTAAGTGTGCCCCCCCCCCACTAAGTGGCCACACCTACCAAAGGGCCATCACGGTAAACCACGCGGGCAGGGCATTGGACCACTCCAGCAACGAGCAGAAGACTCGGAGTACCGGCTACGACAAGCTGAAGACAAGGGCTGAACTCCCCTCGGGTCTTCGTGTTACCAGGGATCCAAAAGGAGTGGTGGCCACACTGACAGGGCGCCCTGGGTCCTTACGCCGCTTAGAGCCCGGAGAGACAAGCATGGGACATTGGCAAAGTGCTACCCACGTCAGCTAAGTCGTTCTGGACCCTTGTGCTCCCTTACCCATATGGCTTTCCATTCAAGCTTGCGTATATTTTTACGTACCCCTCGACGTATACATAGTTGTGTTTCTCTGTCTTGCCCTTGGCCAAGGTTATACTGTCCAAGCTACAAGGCGGAAATACCTGAGGCGCCTATGTTGTCTCCGGACCCTCTGGTTATCTTCCTGCTTAGGTCCGGTGGCGCGCGGTGGCGCCAGAAGGACGCCTCCCTTCTTCGCAGTGTCTGGCCAGCGGGAGATCCAGGATGTGTAGCCTGCTTGGCTGGCCCTACGCCTTAAAGTATGTGCATCCTGCCTCTTCCAGCGCAGCACCAAAGTGCGGGGGGTCCGGATGGCATACCACCCTAAGAAGGATGGTAACCAGGGTTCGGTTACTGCTACACTGAATTGCCCAGACACCGCAGCTTAGCAGAGAACCACAAGCCATAATGGGGCCATTGAGCAGAGAAAATGCAACTACGTGGCACGGTTATCCTTTCCTTTTAGTGTCTGTGCAAGCCACAGGGCTCCGGTCTGTGGGGCCGGAACCCCTACTCTCCCAAGGGGCCACTCTCGGACCCCCAAAAGTTAGCGCCTCCCGAAGGCTCCGAAGTTTGTGTCTTGCACTAGCACCCGTTTGACGGGGCGTCATCATGACTAGTCAAACCAAGCAAGTCACCGGACCTCGACAGCACGCAAGAGGTAGCAAATACATATCTACAACAAGCAACCAAGAAACACCAACCATTTCGGCAACTCAGAAAGCCCCCGGTCCTTGCGGCATCAAGAACCAGAAAGCCTCACGAAAGCTGAAAAATGATCCTTCCTACCGGACCATGCGCCAAGTGACTGATGGAAGGAAGATCAACAGAACGACTTTTTCATTCATCAACACAGAAATACAAGACAAGATAATGGAGGGCTTGAAATAAAGTTACTTTCATTGATAATAGAGTATGGCATACAAAAGGGAATACAAGACAACTAAGATAACTCAGCAACTGCAGATCGACTAGTCTTCTGCTCCGTGGTCTGATTGGTTGTTCCCCGAGCCTATCTCTACGCAGTGAGACGGTCACCTGCTATTAGACCGAGGTCGCAGCAATGCACACTGGACCGAGGCAACGATGACAACCAATGTCACGTGGGCCAAACGCCACCAAGTCGACAGCAATGCATGCTGGACCGACTCAACAGTAACATCCATTGTCGAGAGGGCAAAATCGCCATCTATGGTAGATTTTGCTGTCTACCACAGTACCTGGAGGAAGGCTTGATCGCTCTGGACCTAACCTCCCTCCGGTAACGGCAGGTAGCTCCTCTCGACGCTGGTGTAGGGGTTCACGGTGAGTCGAGGACCCTGTCCCCGACGACTTCTCCTACCACCGGCATACCGTTAGGATGACTTGTGCCTCTATCCAAGGTCATCAAGAAGAGGGGTACGTCAAAGACCCTCACCGGAGGCCACACACACACGAACATCTCGCAGAAGTGGACAAAGACGGGTACCAGTGAGGAAGCATCTGGTGGGCGAAAGCGTCTAGAAGCGGCGACTTCCAGCGCGTAAGAGGATAACAAAGGCCACATGGTGAGGAGGGGTGTCGTCCTACACCGCAGGGTCTCCTTTTATACCCGTCTTCGGCCCCAGCCAGCGCAATACACGCGACGGTTGAGTCGCCACCGCTGCACGTCGTAGGCCATTCGCCTCCCTAGTGATGAGTTGGACCCTGGACCCAGGTCCACCCGTCAGCCACTGGGGGCCGGGAGGATAACCCCTCAGGAACGTTCGGTGGTTCTCGAGGAGAGCGATGCGACCGACTCATCGGTTGCCGCAGTGAATGACCCGGGGCGGCCCCTCGAGCGCACCGCCCTAGCGCTCGCAAATGACAGGTGGGGCCCAAGCCCACTGGACAGTCACTGGCGGGACAAGCAAGTAAAACTCGGGAACGTCCGGCGATTCACGAGGGAAGCAGCGTAGTACCCCATCGGCTCACGGGCGGTCGCAGTAATTGCCCCGAGGCAACCCCTCGACTGCCACGTCGTGACCGATCAAGTCAGAGTGGACACGACGATCCGCTACCGCTTTGACTGGGTGCACCTTCTACACCGAGGGCAAGCAACCTCTTCGTCTTCCAGGTACGGTTGCTCGCTCACTACGCGGAAATCTCGCCTTCACTTCGATTCCCAAAATCGCAAGTTCAAGACCACCATGCAGGAGAGACTGGGCCCCACCTGCGGGCTCAATACCTCCCCCGAGATGGGCCCGGGGGCCACTGTCGGTACCCTACGAACCGGGTACCCTCGCGTAGTGGATAAAAAACAGCCTGGGACCCGCCTTTCCATCTTAGGCAGGCCCAAGCGTAAGTCACGTGCTGGGCCCCACGGGCGGCCCCAGGGTTGCCGCGTGTCTTCAGGCCCTAAGCATGATTACCGACAGAGGGCGGCTCGGGAGCCGCCATATGTCTAATGGTGTCGGGCCCGCCCTTCTGCCAGGAAGGGCTTCGGCGCAGCCACGTGCCCGGAACCTCCGAGCACACCCGCCGCCAGAGGGAGCTCCAGAGGTGCCACGTGTCCTGCGGCTCCGGATCCGACCTCCAGCTTGGGAGGACTCCGGTGCTGCCACGTGGGACACTCCAGGTGTACTTTCTCTCCAAGGAAGGCTCCGGATGTGCCACGTGTCCTGCGGCTCCGGACCCGACCACCAGCATGGGAGGGCCTCGATGCTGCCACGTGTCCAACGATTGCAGACCACCCGCTACTCCGTAAGGCGGCTCCGGTGGAGACGCGTGCCCCGAGGGCCAGCCGCCCGGACGCCACATCGACGAGCAATGGGCAGATGGCCAAGGAATAAAGAAGAAGGTATGCTGTCAGTCCGAGCATTCAAGGCTCGCGCCTTCCCCAGAAGCATGGCGCACAGCGCACGCCTCCGTTCCATGTCGGCGCACCATTACGGTGAAAGACAGGGCGGCGAGGCGTGACGACACAACAGTGCCGCCCAACGGCACAGAGCCGCCTATCAGTGCGAGGAGACGCGCCGACAAGACGGGGGATCCATCATCACCGGCCACCCGGCCAGAGGTGCCCGTCGTGTCAGGCGACACGGCGTAACTCCACCAACAGTGACAATGCATATAGTTGTAAATGCCTATAGCTCATGTATAGCAGACAGATAGCCGCGGGGCCACCTGTCGGGCCCCGGGCCACCTTGTAACTGCCCCGGCCTTGGGCTATAAAAGGACCGAGGCAGCCTCCGGGCAAAAGGTTCGCAACCCAGCCAACTCACACACTCACACGCGCGAGAAATACATCAAGCACTCTCGTGGACTTAGGGTTTTACGCTCCGGCGACCTAAACCACGTAAATCCTCGGGTTCCTTTCGTCATTTTGCTCCGGCCTTCAAGATCCACTAGCCCCTCCGAAAAAAGAACCTCCACGGGTTGCTTCCGAACAGACCGGGGAAAGTGTCGTAGGAAAACACTTCGACAGTGTCTTACCCCTTCCCATGATACAACAACATTTCAAGCCTAACTACAACAACAAGACCTTTGTCCGAAACACGTTGGAGTGAACTAGATATGAAACTCAACAGAAACGTACGGAAGTTAGAGAGAGAGAAGAGTGGAATTGTTTATTTCCATGCAGTCAGCGTTACAAAAGGCGTTGCGAGGCGGGCGCCTAGGCGTGCTCCGCGCTAGCCGCCTGCCTCGCCTTAGGGGGTAGGCGCCTGCGAGGCGCGCGGGGGGGGGGGGGGTGCGGAGCTCGGCCACGGAAGAAGGGGAGAAGGAACCGCAGAGATCGGCAGTAGGAGGGCGGAGATCGATCGTGGGCGAGGGAGGGGGCAGCCGCGAATCCCAGGGAGCGCATCGAGGAAGAAGTAGCAGCCGAGAGGTGCGGATCGGGGAAGAAGAAGTGGCCAAGAGGAGCGGATCGAGGAAGAAGTCGGGGATCGGGGTAGCAGCGGGGATTGAGGAAGAAGCGGTCCGGGGGGAGGGGATCGGGGAGGAGAGAAGGACAAATATCCTAGGAAGGCACTGGGTCGGGCTGCATCAGTGGGCTACGTGGACAGTATCACTGGGTCGTTGAAAATTAGTTCAGCAGGGTAGAAATATAATTTTACTTGTATATTTTGAAATATTTATAGTGCATTACTGCTACAGTACGTAATGCCTAGGCGCCGCATAGAAACGCTTAGGCACGCCTAGGCTCTAGGCAGAGGGTCAGCGCCCGCCTAGCGCCTAGCGCCTTTTAAAACATTGCATGCAGTAGAGCATTTCAAGCCTAACTACAGATACAAAAATTATCAACAATGCATTTCTGCTGTGGGAATCAGGTTCACTCAATCTACAAGCACGATCTAACTAAATTCACTTCCACATTTTTTTACTCTCAAAGAGTCACTTCTAGTGCTGTTAGGAATCGTCACTTCAAGTTTACACGGTGTGGACTAAGATTCAGAATTCCAACAAAGTGGAAAGAAAAATTTGAGCTATAAGCGATTGACTAAATTGACTTTATCAAAACTGGGTGGAATTTCACTTAGAACGGAAACAGAGATGATATATGCTCACCATCTGACACATGATACCATGTAGTTCTTATTCAGTTTATAAGTTATATATACCGCCCTGCAGAATGTTAAAAAAGAGCTATCACAGTGGATAGGAGTGTGTGGAAATTTGAAATCCATGTGCCAGAACTGCTATCAGTTTCTGCTGACCTTTCAGATCCCATTATATTGTATATACCTTTGTTTATACTTTCCTTTTCTTTCTTAACTTTTCATGCAAAGTTTTGCGGGTTTAATCTGTAGCCTACTGCATTCGTTTTTGACCAAATGGCTTTTTTGCTGTTGCAAATGTTATTCCTGTTCTTAACAGATAGAACAGAGAAGCCGTTAAAACATTATTGAAATCTTGAGTACTTGATTGCATCAAGTTACACTTCTGAACTCCAGGGTAGACCAGAGTCATAACTAATGTGACGGCATTTGTTGTATTTTCTTCAAGGAACATCAATGCTGTATAGGCACACAAATAAGCATGTATTTTGATATTCAGCTAAATGTGGCGGGCAGGAATATCTAGTCTAGATGATCCTCTAAAAACAAAAGATTGTTGATGAATAGCATAACTAAAGGAGGTGACCTTTATAAACATCAGTTTTTGGACCAAATCCCGCCCAAAATTCCAGTAGAATCCTAAAAGCAAAAGAAAGCATCATCCACCTAGATGACCTCAATCAACTTTTTAGTTAGAACATGGAAAAAGTCTACATACCCCCTCAAGTATGGGCTACAGTATACTTCACCCCATCAACTTCTAAACCAAGTATTTAACACTCTAACCTTTAGAAAATCATTTAAATAACCCCATAACCTAGTTTTGCAGGTTGGTTTTGCCACCGTAGCAGCTGATTTGTTATATTTTGCATGTGTGAATATTGGGCCTGCACATCAGTGAGGGAAGTCGAACAATTACATAAGAGAAAAAAATTTGAGCCGAAACTTAAATAGAAAAGCTAATAAAAAATATCATAGCTGAAAATTAAAATAAAAAATAACATTAACAGAAAAGGATCTTATCACTCGCATCAGAGCTTATTTTTTTTCTTTTTACTGAAACTAAGCTCTGATGTTAGTGGTAATATACCCTATATTTGATAATGTTATTTTTTTCTTTATTCTAAGTTTCAGTAAAGATATTTATGACTATCTTTTCTATTTAAATTTCAAATCTGATTTTTTTATGCTCTTATGTAATTGTTCGACTTCACTCACTGAAGTGCTGACCCCGCTATTCGCACATGAAAACATGACAAATCAGCTGCCACGGTGGCAAAACCACCCTGCAAAACTAGGTTATAGGGTTATTTAAATGGTTTTCTAAAGGTTAGGGTGTTAAATATCTGGTTTAGAAGTTGAGAGGGTGAAGTATACTGCAGGCCATACTTGGAGGGGGGGTATGTAGACTTTTTCCTTAGAACATACAGGATGAAAAATTAACAATCAACAAAATCTATAGCTCATAGCTTCACGATCCGTTCAAGTTTTCTAATACACGAGAGAGAAAGAGCGATCAACAGCTAGGAGCAACTAAATTCCAAGAAAAGGGGTCAATCTGGCACCTCAGTTCACTTTAGGATCGGGCATGGGGAAGAGCCCCCCGCCTGCGGCCGCCGCCGCGCGTGGGGGCGCGAAGCCGAGCAGCTTCTGGAGGTTGGTGCGGATGCTCATGGAGCATAGGAAGTAGAGGAAGACCATGGAGCAGTCGGTGGGATCGCTCCCGGGCAGGCCGCGGTGGCTCATCCGCTGGACGAGCGGGACGGGCGCGAAGGGCAGCTTGGCGACGGCGCGTCCCTCGAAGAGCGAGTTGAGCAGGCCAAAGACGACGAAGAGCACGGCGGCGACGACGGCGCCGGACTTGAGCTTGGCGAGCGAGAGCTCCCTGGCGGCGTCCTTGAGGCTGGTCTCGACGCGGTCCATCTTCTTGGCCCGCGAGGAGCCCGCGGGCTGCGTGCCCGAGGAGGCGGCGGAGGAGGAGGAGCCGGACTTCATGGCGTCTAGCTTGCGGGAGTGGCGCTCGATGGAGGCGCGGAGGGAGTTGTAGGTGGCGGTGCGGTAGATGAGGAGCCAGGAGATGGCCTCGCAGAGCACGGCCGTCGCGGCGGAGATGGCCACCACCGAGAGGCTGTCGCCGTAGCGCAGGGAGGACAGCGCCGAGGCCATCGCTTCGTGGTCCGCGGCGGCTTCCGGGTCGCTGCGCTGCCGCGGCCTGCCGGGGTGCGGCGGGGACTCGGGATGCGGGAGGAAGATCTCGATTTGGCTGTACGGGGTTTGGGGCTGCCACGGGGTGGTTGGATCGCCACGGCTCGGCTCGGCTCCGGCAGTGCTGTTGTACCGCTGGCCAGGACGGTTGTGACGGTGACGCGCTGCGCCGTTCTCGCCGCCTTATGAAATGGGTATACGTACTTATATATATGTCTCCTAATGTTTATGGCGTTTATTGAAATAATAGAGTTAGAATCTCTAGCAAGTGTATGATATTACAGATACACTCTTCGAATAAAATCTACTCATATGATTTTAGTACTATCAAAGTTATTTGTTTAAAAAAATATTGATGGTCAAAGTTTTAGAAATTTGATCAAAGCGTCATGTATCTAAGAACAAAGAGAGTACTAGTGGACATAAGTGTCATCAAACTTATTTGTCACGACCGTATACTTCCTCCGTTCTGAAATAAATGACGTTTAGAATAGAAAATCTAGTTTAAATAAGAAGTAGAATGTAAGATATATCTTTTCTTATAATACTGTCTTCTAAGGCTGGCCGCACCGGAGCCTCTATACCGACCGCGCCCGCGAATTAAGCGGCCGGCGCGCCGTTGGAACTCCGCAGCGGCTCAGTTACAGGCGTCGGTAAAAAAGCGGTGGGTACAGGGGCACGGTAAACCAGCCGGTGCACTGTAGACCCTGTAAGAAGGGAAGAAAGAAAAAAGAGAGGAGGAAAAAAGGAAAGAAAAAGAAAGAAGAGAAGGAAAAAATAGAAAGAAAAAAAAAAGAATGAGGGAGGGAAAACAGAGAAAGTAAAAAAGAAGAGAGGGAAAAGGAGAAAGAGAAAAAATAAGAAGAAAAAAGAAGGAAACAAAAAAATAAATTTGATATCTTTTATAAGTTTTAAAAGTAATATTATTAATATAAACATAGTTATATAAAATAATATAAATATGAGTTAGTTGTGTTATGTAATATAAAATAGATGATATTTGATATAGAGTTTTGATTTAGAGGTCCACGAGTGCAGAGAATTGAACTGTAAAGCTGAGAATCTTTTAGAGTTAACTGTAAAAAGTTAAGAATATTCTTTTAGAGATCGGGTATAGAGGTGCACGAGTGCGAGCAGCCTAACAAAATTTCACCTTCCTATACCTCCCACAAAATAAAAGAATTTGAAACAAGATATAATGTGAAGGTAGTGTTATATTCTCGAGGCATAAGATTGGCCGAACATTGCATCATTCTAAAACAAATTAGCAGGAAGCTTTTTAACTCCTCCAAGGAGTAAAAAGAAGAATTTTATTAGCAACGATGTCCTGCCACGTCACCGATCCGGGCTCTCCCGCCCCGACCAACCATAGCCCGCGTTACTCCCCAACCCTAACACTATAAAGTACCAGGCGCCGCCCGTCCGTCCAACCATCGCGCCACCACCGCACCCATCTCCCATTCCCCAAAACCTCGAAGGGTTCAGAAGGTTCCAGACCCCCAAGGCGAAGCAGCGATGAGTTCCACCGGGGGCGGCGGACGTGGGAAGGCGAAGCTGGCCACCAAGTCGGTGTCGAGGTCCTCCAAGGCCGGGCTCCAGTTCCCCGTAGGCCGCATCGCACGGTACCTTAAGGCCGGCAAGTACGCCGAGCGCGTCGGCGCCGGCGCACCCGTGTACCTCTCCGCCGTCCTCGAGTACCTCGCCGCCGAGGTAATCATCACTCTTTTCTCCAAGTTTCGTTGATCCGCGTGTCAATCTGATCCCTGATTTTCTAATCCCCGTGCTTTACGGATGGTTTCGCAGGTGCTTGAGCTGGCCGGCAACGCGGCGCGTGACAACAAGAAGAACCGGATCGTGCCGCGGCACATCCAGCTGGCGGTGAGGAACGACGAGGAGCTGAGCAAGCTGCTGGGCACCGTCACGATCGCAGCCGGTGGCGTTATGCCCAACATCCAGCAGGCCCTTCTGCCCAAGAAGGCCGGCAACAAGGGGGACATCGGCTCCGCCTCCCAGGAGTTCTGAGCGAGCGCGGCGGCGGAAGGAGGAGAGAACACATGTCCGCGTGATTGCTGATGATACTGTTTTCTCATGCGGTTTTTTGGGGATGTTTCGTTAGCTGGCTTGATTTGAGGTCTGTAAAAACGCAGTGCCTTGGTTCAGGAATGAATGGGTTAATGAATACAAGAGGATGTTAAACCATAATTTCCTCATTGTGAAACCAACTCATTTGGCATTTTAGTTCGGTTTTGTTTGCCTATTCGTATGATGCATTTGACATAACTGAACGATTAAATTTATTCTGTTGGTCTTCAGGCTCTTGTAAGGAGTTGCTAAATTGGATTCTGCATCCTCTGTTTTATTAGTACTTTAGCAGCAATGCAGATTTAACGAAGGCGTGAGGATCTTATCAAAAGTTTCTGGATGATTGTCGCCGCTAAACATGACGTAATGCCAATCGTGTTGTGCTGGAAATAGGAATCTGACTTTGCTAAATAAGTTGTGATGTGACCGTACTGGATCTGAATGCCTAGTGACGTTTTCAGTTCATTGTCTAACATCATTGTTCTGTTCTGTGCTCCGACAAAGAACTTCAACAGAAACCTTAATGATCACCGTATGAATGCTGCAGTTTGCGCCTGCCTTGTAGTACAACCCGAACAAGTGCAAAGCAGAGTAAACAGACCAGACGGCACACGTTGCCCCATATAGCTCTACGATGTTCTTGAAAGTGATGCAGGAGAATGCAAAGTTTCAATAATAATGGATTCTGACCATGTGTTTCAAATGGATACGCAATTTACTCGATCCGATCTCTATGTTGGACTATACAGGAGAGAAGCATTATAGAATACTTGCCCCTATCTAATTACCATAAAATTCTAATGAAAATGTCACGAAAACTGTGGCTGCATGCTTTACCTGAATGGTTTTAGCCCTTACTTATTTGGGCCTATTAGTTCCCGAGCTACTCTAGCCTTTCCTCGCCTAGAAGGCACAAGCTCGCCTTGCTAGCAAGTGTGCCAACTACAGCAAATGAAATCGTGCAGAACTTGCCAGCACAGACCATGAAAAGAGGTAACCCCACAACCAAACATCTTTACTACATCTAACTACTGGTCGAGCGACGATTAATCTTGCCAAAGAACAAAGCAGCCTGTCTTAATTTATTATTGTAAATTTTGTTTCGTAGGTTTTTACTCTACAGTGAAGACTCTTCTACAAAATTTTGTTTTGGGACTATTCATTGTTGGGTGCAATATTAAAACACAATCTTCATGTTTTTTCATTCAGTGGAAAATTAAAATCTATAAGTTTTCACAATTATTATTAGTACAAACACAATCATACCAAAGTCTAAAATTCTTTCTAGATGGGGTTATGCTAAAGCTGTCCGGACCAAGCAACCATCCCCAACATGCATTTTGCTCAGATTCAGGTTGAATTGAGTTATCTGATTTAAACATTCTTTCACGGGCTAAAACCAAATATATTTTGATAGTGTAACCATGAATTTATCATATTTCATGAGTTTCTTTCACATGTACTTCTACATTGAAATTTAGAATAATTTGGTTATATCCTATACTATTTAAATTAGAGAATTTTATTAGTACAAGCGTTATTGCAATGTCTCTTTGGTTAGAGGGCTGGAAAAGGCTGTCTCGACCAAACAATTACTAGGCATTCATTATTTTTTCTCATCCTTGGTTGGATGGATCTATCTGGTCCGGGCAACCTTTTCAAAGGCTGAAACCAAAAACATCATATATGATAATATGATTGTGTCATATACTCTTTAAATAAGAAAATCTTATTAGTACAAGCAAAATTACATCAGAGTCAATCTCTTTTTGGTTGGACGCTAGGAAAAGATGCTTTAGACAGGTACCATTCTAGGCATCTCATTTTGCTCAACATGAGGTTGGATGGAGTTACCTGGCGCAGGCAACTTTTTCAGGATGAACCTAAGCATATCCTAATGACATACCTGTATAAATATTTTCCTACTGCATAAATTTCTTCTGTTTCATAAATCGCTTTCACATGTCATTCAATAACAAATTCAGAGTGATATGGTTATATCTTGTACTCCTTAAATAAGAGGATTTTATTGCAAAAAATTATAAAAATTTAAATCCAAATTTATTAAATAAAATTTATCTATCGTTCCAGTGCCATGCTGAATTCAATGCAAAAAGGCCACTAATAATTTTGTCACACCCAATTTTCTTGAAGATGAATCGAGTGAATTCCCACATGTATGCCAGGATCGTTCATTCATATATGTGATAACAAATAGTGATAACATCATATATTACATGCCAAGTTAAGTGTGTACATAAAGTCTTACATAAGTGTCTTTAAAGAATAATAAAGAGTTAGATACATCAATGATAACGCATCAGAATATTTCTAGTGAAGCTCCATCACAGACGTTGCCCAGGGGATTCCGCAAGTCTAGTAGAGGTCTTCCGGGTCAACGTTGTCTTTGTTGTACTCCACACCATCTCCATAGCCTTAGCAACAATTAAATCCAACAAAAAGCAAACTTGAGTACCTAAGTTACTCAACAAGTGTGGAAAAAAATAGCGTGAAGGCCAAACCAAATAAAGGTTTACATCATGATTTTAGCACTATGCATTTATCCTAACATCTTAGATTGAATTAGCACTTATATCGCTGTATAAATGAATTCATCCCATTCCCATAACCACATCATCAATGTTAAATTTTTCACGTAACATTCCTAACCATTTCACTTCATAATCCACTAATCATGACGAAGTCCGAGCCGCTCTTGACCGTGAGCACGGCTGTCATGACAGTTTTCCAACTCTGTAGAGTTTGTGCCACTTTTTACCCACAAGTAGTGATTTCATCCCCCGTTTCCGCTAGAATAACAGAACCTCTATTTTGCCCGTGGCAGCCAACCACATTCACACTTCCATGGTGTGTGTCCAAAAGATCATGATGCCTTTACAAAGAGATTCCCTACTAGCATGAGCCCACTGAGGTTTCACCCCTAACGGCATCCAGGAGGCTACAACCTCCGCTGCAGTGACCCCCTCTTGAGCCTTGCGGTTCTCAAGGTAGTCCAACTGACTCCTATTCCCCACACCTTCCAAACACCCATACTACGTTGGAAATACGCCTAATTACTTGACTAAGCTGCCCCATCTCAGCATGTGGTGGCACGGTAAAGCTAGGTTAAATGCTCCATGAACCGGTTCTTAGAATCTAGACAACACCAGTCACTAGCCCAAATTTCTCGTGCACACAACACCAACCAATGTCATTCCAGCATGTCTAGATTCCTAAACTCTACAACCATTCATCAGGTATCCTCAAGTTTCATAAATTCTAATTGTACTCTATATTCTAGATTTCCCATAAATCTAAGCATGGCTAAGCATGCACAAACATTCATATACCAATAAAATTCCCACCATAGCTACAAGTATGTGGCAGCTCTCTAGGATCATAGACTATCCCCACAGACCAACACTGGTCTTTTCTGCGCACTTTGTCATCACTCGTGCGCACCCGCGAAAACTTCCGAGTCGGTCATCCATCCCCAAATTTCTCTAAGCCAAGCACGCTTAACCCCTGAGTACTTTGCAGGTGGGCTTTTGGAAAAGAAGATATACCTTGATGGTATAAGTATTCTATCAATCCTATTAAGTCGGGGGCCAGGATATCACACAATCCACCCCCCTTAGAAGACTGACGTCCTCGTCGGTCAACGCTAAGACAGGAATGTCCCCTCTTAGCCACATCCGTACGTTCAATACCGGCATACGGATATTGTACGTTCTGTTAGCAGCATACGTACCCATAATGTGTCCCTCACAAAGGATCCACGTGTCATGCGTACGTACCCACGTCCCTGACCCGTACGCTACCGTATCCTTCTCACTGACCCGTACACACCCGTGAGACTGCGAGGGTCGGCTCTGATACCATTTGTGACAGCTCTCTAGGATCATAGATTATCCCCACAGACCAACACTAGTCTTTTCTACGCACTTTGTCCTTACTCGTGCGCACCCGAGAAAACTTCCCAGTCGGTCACCCATCCCCAAATTTCTCCGGGTCAAACACGCTTAACCCTGGAGTCCGTTGGAGGTGGGCTTCTGGAAAAGAAGGTATACCTTGATGGTATAAGTATTCTATCAATCCTATTGAGCCGGGAGCGAGGATACCACAAAGTAATAAGTCAAGCAAACTAGGGAAGACATCTGTCGGTACCCTCAATACGGGGTACCCCCGCGCACAGAGGAAAATGCCTAAGGACCTCGCCCTTCTTCGGAGGGAGAGCTCCGAAGGTGCCATGTGTCCAGCGGGGCCGGACCTCCCTCTCCTCAGAGGAGAGCTCCGGACCCGCCACGTGGCAAACCGAGCCGGACCTCCCCCCTCCGTGGGGAGAGCTCCGGGGCCTCCATGTGTCCCGCGGGGCCGGACCTCCCTCTCCTCAGAGGAGAGCTCCGGGCCCGCCACGTGGCCAGCAGAAGTCAGACCTCCCCCCTCCGCGGGGAGAGCTCCGGGCCCGCCACGTGGCCAGCAGAACAGCGCTACCTGCCCCCGCGCGGTAGGCTGCAAGAATAAAGACGCGCCATACCTAACCCGTACAAGGTATTCAAGACCCGCGCCTTCCCAAGGCGCGGAGACGCGGCGCACGCCTCTGTCAGGTGCCGTTGCGCCCAATCACATCGCAGTGAAGTCTAGCACCCCGCGTCAGAGCCTGCACGCCAATAAACACAGCGACAAGACATCCCCTGCCGCCCCTGCCATTGTCAACCACTACGACTAGCTTGCGGCATGGGCAGGGCGGCAGAACGAAGACTTAGAAGCCCTCGCTAGAGACAACTACCGGCGTAACTGCAGATATGGTAGATGGCAGGCAATCTCCCCGGGACCACCTGTCGGGTCCCGGGCCCACCTTGTAAGCCATTCGAGCCTTGGACTATAAAATTCTCGGGTGGGCAACGTTAGCAATGATTCGGCATTTCACCTACTCTCGTCTAGGGCAAGCTTACGCTCTAGCATCCATCTCACCCTCAAGTTCAGAACTCCGGTTCTGAGCGCCAAGCAATACAACGAGCAACTCTGCTCACCGTGGACGTAAGGTATTACGCTCCGGCGGCCTGAACCACGTAAAAATCCCTGTGTTAAGCTTCTCCCTCAATCGTCCCTAACGCTGAAGCTCTCCGTGAGTGACTAGCCCCTCCGAAAAAGAACCTCCGCGGGCTACCTAGAGCAGGCCCGGGGGAAATGTCTGCTACACACTTCGATACTTGGCGCGCAGGAAGGGGGCTTTTCCTTGCGCGACGAGCTTCTGCGGCAAAGATGACGAAGCTTCCTTCAGCGGCAAGCTCTCCCCGCCCACGTTCGCGACGAATGGTGACCAGCGGTGTCGGTACCCGCGATATGGGGTACCCCCGCGCACTGGGGAAAATGCCTAAGGATCTCGCCCTTCTCCGCAGGGAGAGCTCCGAAGGCGCCACGTGTCCAGCGGGGCCGGACCTCCCTCTCCTCAGAGGAGAGCTCCGGGCCCGCCACGTGGCCAACAGCAGCCAGACCTCCCCTCCGTGGGGAGGGCTCCGAAGGTGCCACGTGTCCCGCGGGGCCGGACCTCCCCCTCCTCAGAGGAGAGCTCCGAGCCCGCCATGTGGCCGACAGAAGCCGGACCTCCTCCCTCCGCGGGGAGAGGTCCGAAGGCTCCACGTGTCCTGCGGGGCCGGAACTCCCTCTCCTGAGAGGAGAGCTCCGGTCCCACCACGTGTCCAGCAGAACAGCGCTGCCTGCCCCCGCGCGGTAGGCAGCGGGCGTAAAGACGCACCATACCTTGCCCGTACAAGGTATTCAAGGCCCGCGTCTTCCCAAGACGCGGAGACGCGTAGCACGCCTCTGTCAGGTGCCGTTGTGCCCAGTCGCATCGCAGACTGGCGCACAGTGTCAGAACCTGCCAGCCAATAAACACAGCGACAAGACATCCCCTACCGCCTCCGCCGTCATCAACCACTACGACTAGCTTGCGGCATGGGCAGGGTGGCAGAACGAAGGCTCGGAAGCCTTCGCCAGAGACAACAACCAACATAACTGCGGATACGATAGTCGGCAGGAAATCACCCCGGGACCACTTGTCGGGTCCCGGGCCCCCCTTGTAAGCCACACAAGCCTTGGACTATAAAAGGCTCGGGTAGGTAACGTTAGCAAGGGTTCGCACTCCAGCAACTCACACCCTAGGCGTAACTCATCCTCAAGCTCAGGACTCCGGTTCTGAGCAACAAGCAATACAGCGAGCACCTCTGCTCACCGTGGACGTAGGGTTTTACGCTCCGGCAGCGTGAACCACGTAAAACTCGCCGTGTCAAGCTCCTCACTCACTCGTCCCTACGCTTAAGCACTCCGCAAGCGACTAGCCCCCCCGAAAAAGAACCTCCGCAGGCTGCCCAGAGCAGGTCCGGGGGAAGTGTCGACCGCACACTTTGACATTTGGCGCGCCAGGTAGGGGGCTTTTCCCTTGCGCGACGAGTTTACGCCGATGAAGATGATGAAGCTTCCTTCAGTGGCAAGCTCTCCTCCCCCGGGTTCACGGCGGACCGTGACTAGCGGGGAATACGTGTCGACACACTCAGGACGGAGTGTGTCGGCGCAAGCTGGAAGCCAGCAGCCGACTCCGGCAATGCCGACTCCGGCAATGCAGGCTCCAGCCAACTTGAGATCTTCCGCAGCGCTGAGCGTTTCCCATGGGGGTGCACTAGCTGCAGCAAGAGCGCTACTGCGCAATCCACCTGCTGGGGACGCGCCTCAGGCAGCGACCCGACAGTGGATTCGCGAAGTAGACCGTCTTGTCGTCGCCGCCGCAAACCCTCGATTTCGGCGGGGATGACGCCCTGGCCAACCGGCTGTGTCGCTGACGTGCACGCCAACGGTTGACGAGCAGACGGCGGACTCCAGCTCCACCAGGCCCCCATCGACGGACCTGAGGACAGAGCTGGAACGATGCCACTTGGGCCAAGATGTCCGACTGTTCCTTGAGCGACGACGAGAAAGGCGTCGCAACCAAGAGGCTGGCGACAGCATGACGTCGGCCTCGACCCTGCCTGAGGCGTAGACCTTCGCTACGCGATTTCTGCCCCAGGCATACGCCACGCAGCATATGCCACAGCCATATGCCCTGCAAACGGCGCCCCCAGTCTATGGCGCAGCCTTGCCCATACCGGGGTACACAGTGCCTGCAGCGGACCAAGCGTTCGCGGCACCAACGCCTGCAGCAACAGGAGCAGGATGTGCGGCCCTGGCGCCCCACCTTCGCTTCGCGAGGTGGCCGCGCAAGTTTCGGCCGAACCTGCCCGAGAAGTACGACGGCAGCGTCAACCCGGCGGAGTTCCTCCAGATCTTCTCCACCGCCGTACTTGCCGCAGGAGGGGATAAGGCCGTCATGGCCAACTACTTCCCCGTCGCCTTGACCGGCCCAGCCCGGTCTTGGCTCATGAACCTCCCCCAGGGTTCGATAACTTCCTTGGGAGAGCTCTGCCGGCAGTTCACCGCCAACTTTGGCAGTTCCTACACCCGGCCTGGCACGGAGCTCGACCTCCATGCCATCCAGCAACAACCTGGAGAATCGCTGCGCTCTTTTCATCCAACGGTTCTCCCAGGTACGGAACACCATCCCACATATCCAAAATGTTTCTGTGGTGGTGGCATTCCGGCAAGGCGTTCGGGACAAGAAGATGCTCGAGAAGCTCGCGACCAGAGAGGTCCGCGGCGTCTCAGAGCTCTTCAGCCTGGCAGACAAGTGCGCCAGAGCAGCAGAAGGGCGGAACTGGCACTCCCTACCAGCCTCTGAGTCAGGAGGGCATCCAGGATCTGGCGCCGCTTCCTATGGAAGCGGCAGGAAGATCAAGAACCGGGGAAGTGGCAAGATGAAACCGCCGGCCGCGGCCCCCGTTGCCGCAGCAGTGGCACCCAGTGAAGCTCGGGGGCCGCGCCCCGACAAAAGGCCGCGACAGTCACCAGCTCCAGACGGTGGCCAAGGCGAGCTATGCCCCGTGCACGGCACCAGTTACCATACTGCTGCCGAGTGTCGGGAGATCCAGAAGCTCGCGGAGCGCTTCCTGAAAGGGAAGCAGCTTCTAACTGATGCCCCACCCTTCCGTCAAAGGGAGGGCAACCAGAAGGTCGACGCCCCAGACAACGTCGACCACCAGGTGGAGTTCTAGGAGCCACAGCGCGCCGTGAAGGCGGTGCGCAATCATGAGAGCTCCAGCTCCAGTGATGACGAGCGCCGGAAGATGCTCTACGTCATCTACGGTGAGTCCGCTGACCTCTCATCCCGAAGCGCGGTTAAGACCCTGCGCCGAGCGGTAGCGTCGGTGGCTCCCCTTCCGAGTGCCGCGCCGCACCTCAGGTGGATGGGAAGCCCCATCAGCTTCGATGCCACCGACTGCCCCAGGAACATGGCTGGGGCCGGCCAACTACCGCTCTTGGTGTCTCCCACCATTGCCAACGTGAGGATGTACCACGTTTTGGTGGATGGCGGGGCTGGACTGAACCTCATCAGTCGCGCAGCTTTCCAGAAGCTGCAGATCCCGATGGCCAAGCTCACCCCATCGAGCCTGTTCTCAGGGGTAGGGCCGGGACAGGTCGTTCCCTACGGCCACATCAGCCTCCCGGTGACCTTTGGGGCACCGGACAACTATCGGACAGAGTACATTCTGTTCGACGTGGCGTAGATCGACCTCCCCTTCAACGCCATAATTGGCAGGCCAGCCCTGTACCGATTAATGGCAGTAGCCCACTACGGCTACCTCGTCTTGAAGATGCCTACACCAACAGGCGTCCTCAGGATTCGTGGAGACCGCACTGCCGCAGTGTCAGCCTTGGAAAAGCTCCAAGCGCTTGCAACAGCTAGAGCACCAACCCCTGGCAGTGCAGAACCAAACCAGCTCCACCCGAGTGCACGCAACCGTGCCTCTACCGCAGCACCCCTTGTGCAACCCCTCGACGAGGGCGACATCCCCTTGAAGCTCGTCCAAATTGACGTCGATGCCACCCAGAACACCCGGGTAGCCGGGAGCCTGGATAACAAATAGGAAGGCGCGCTCGTCACCTTCCTCCGGCACAACGTCGACGTGTTTGCATGGCAGCCGTCGCAGATGTCGGGGATCCCTAGGGAGGTGATCGAGCACCACTTAAAGGTCTTCCCCGACGCCCGGCCAGTCCAACGGAAGCCCCACAAGCAGTCCATCGAGCAGCAAAACTTCATCCGCGAAGAAATCAAGAAGCTGCTAGACGCTGGCTTCATACGGGAAGTCCACCACCCCCGGTGGTTGGCGAACCCTGTTGTTGTCCCGAAGGCCGGCGGGAAGCTCCGGATGTGCATCGACTACACCAGTCTCAATAAGGCATGTCCCAAAGATCCATTCCATCTCCCTAGAATAGATCAAATAGTAGACTCGACATCAGGCTGCGATATGCTGTGCTTCCTAGACGCCTACTCGGGTTTCCATCAGATCCCTATCTCTAGAGAAGATGAAGAGCACACCTCCTTCATCACAGTAGACGGTTTGTATTGTTATGTCTCTATGCCTTTTGGCCTGAAGAACGCTCTCCCTACCTTTGTACGTGCAATGCACAAAACCTTCGGGGAGTTGATAAGAGACTTAGTTGAGGTGTATGTCGATGACATCGTTGTTAAGGTCAGGCAGAGTTCATCCCTACTAGATAACCTGGCCTTAGTCTTCGATAAACTACGCTCTACGCGCACCAAGCTGAACCCCGACAAGTGTGTGTTCAGCGTATCCTCTGGAAAACTCTTAGGATTCATGGTCTCACACCGAGGAATTGAGGTTAACCCAGAGAAGATCAAGGCCATCAACTTGATGCCCCCCCCCCCGCCCGCATCAAAGAAGTCCAGAAACTCACGGGATGCCTAGCCGCGCTGAGTCGGTTTATACCGAGGTTAGCAGAGCGAGCGCTCCCCTTCTTTAAGCTCCTGCGCAAGTCCGGCCCATTTGCTTGGACCAACGAAGCAGAAGAAGCTTTCCAGGAGCTGAAGCAACTCCTGACGACCCTACCCATAATGGTAGCCCCCGAGCCCGAAGAGCATCTGTTGCTCTACATCGCGGCGACAGCTGAAGTGGTGAGTATGGTCCTCGTCGCAGAGCGGCCGGACCTCTCATCGCCACAGCCTGCTCCGGTAGCAGGAGACAGGCGCCAGGAAATCCCGGAGGTCCAAGACGACCCCTCGGATCTCCAAGACAACCCCCCGGAGGTCCAACACGGACCCCCGGACCTCCATGACAACCTCCCGGAGGACCAGCAGGACCTCCCAGAGGTGCAACGGGACCCCCCGGAGGTCCAACGGAACCTCCCGGAAGTCCAACGGGACCTCCCGGAGGTCCAAGGCGGCTTGGGAGCCTTCAAGTATCAGCTCCCGGGAGCCTCCCTGGACCCACCCACCTCCCGTAGGCCTGAGCCCATGGATGAAGATATCTCTGACCTGGGAGGGAGGGTCCGGACCATCTAGAGGCATGTCTACTACATCAACGAGGTCCTCCATGACGCCAAGACAAGGTACCTGGAGGTCCATAAGCTGCTGTATGTAGTGCTCGTGGCGTCCAGGAAGCTCCGCCACTACTTCCAAGCCCACCGAGTCTCGGTGGTCACCTCCTATCCGCTGAAGGCTATCCTTCACAGCCCCCACGCGACTGGCAATGTCGCTAAATGGGCAGCGGAGCTGGCGGAGTTTGAGCTGGACTTCCTTCCTCGTCATGCAGTCAAGAGCCAAGCACTGGATGACTTCGTGGCTGAGTGGACGCCAACGAAGGCTGACCTAGGGGGCCATGAAGACGGTGAACTAGAGCGCCGAGCTCCGGCCTTCACCGGGCCTTACTGGACGTTCTTCTTCGACGGCTCCTCGCGAAAGCAGGGGGCCGGTGACGGCGTACTGCTTCTCATGCCATCGGGGGAGCAGTTTGAGTATATGGTGCGTCTCAATTTCAAGGCAACCAACACATGGCAGAGTATGAAGCACTCATCTTCGGCCTAAAGACAGCCCTGTCTCTAGGCGCTCGCCAGTTGTTGGCACAGGGCGACTCCCAGCTAGTTATCAAGCAAGTTAAGGGTGAATGCTCCTGCAATGACCCAGAGCTAGCTGCTTACCTGCTCCATGTGCAGATGTTGGAGAAAGACTTCCTCGCCTTGGACCTGCACCACGTACCGCGCGCTGGCAATGCCACAGCTGACGACCTCTCAACGAAGGCCTCCACCGGAGCCCCTGTGCCCGAAGGAGTCTTCGAGAGGACGTTGATGCGGCCCACAGCCCGACCCGCCGAGCCGGGCGAAGGGGGCTGGACCAGCACCTCGAAGCTGGCGGTCCCGGCGGCCCTGCAGCCATGGACGCCGCCAAGGATCGTAAGCGTCACTGGGGACTCCGTGCAACCCAGCGCTCAAGATCTAGACGCTCAAGTCAGACCCGATGCATGGATCACGGAGATCCGGGACTACTTGAAAGACAACATCCTCCCTGATGAACGTGTATCCGCTAAAGGGATCGTGCGCATGGCTAAGAGATACGCGTTGATAGAAGGGGATCTCTACCGACGTGGCGCCAACCACGTCCTATTGCGGTGCATAACTCAGGGGGAAGGCTGCGACTTGCTCGCTGAGATCCATGGAGGCGAATGTGGGAGTCACTCTTCCTCACGCACGCTTGTCGGTAAAGCCTTCCGGCATGGCTTCTACTGGCCGACAGCACTCCAGGATGCCCTCAAGCTGGTCGAGAGCTGCAAGGCGTGCCAGTTCCACGCCAAGCAGATCCATACACTGGCTCAGGCGGTACAGATGATCCCGCCCTCATGGCCGTTTGCCGTATGGGGGCTGGACATCCTGGGACCATTCCCTAGAGCCGTCGGGGGATTCCGGTACCTCTATGTCGCCATCGACAAGTTCACCAAGTGGCCGGAAGCCACACCAGTCTTCACCATCAACAAGCAATCCGCAGTAAAGTTCATCAAGTCGATTGTCTGCCGGTTCTGGGTCCCGAACATAATCATCACCGACAACGGGACCCAATTCACCAGCGCAGCGTTCCAAGACTACTGCGAAGACCTCGACATCCACGTGTGCTATGCCTCTGTTGCTCACCCAAAGAGCAATGGGCAAGTTGAGATGGCCAACGCCGAGATTCTTCGGGGCCTCAAGACCCGCACATATGCGAGCCTGAAGAAACATGGTGCCAATTGGGTGGATGAGCTTCCGAGCACACTATGGGCTAACCGGACATCCCAGAGCCGGGCTACCAGAGAGACACCCTTCTTCATGGTGTATGGGGCCGAAGTTGTGCTTCCCCCAGAGATCACCATGAAGTCTCACCGTGTCCGAGCTTACGATGAAGCCGCGCAGGACAACCTCCGGCGTGGAGAAATCGACCTCGTCGACGAGGTCCGATTGCATGCTGCACTCCGTAACGCACGGTACAGACAAGCGCTCCGCCGTTACCACCAGAGGTCTGTGCGTGCCCGGGAGCTGCAGGAAGGCGACCTGGTGCTGCAGCGCATACTTTCTCACGAAGGGACCCACAAACTCTCCCCTAGTTGGGAAGGTCCCTTCCGAGTCACAAAAGTGTGTCGTCCCGGGTGCGTACGCCTTTCCACCGAGGACGGGGACCCACTCCCGAACCCTTGGAACATAGAACACCTCCGTAAGTTCTACCCCTAGAACAATAATAGGACAGTCTCTTCTTTTTGTAATAGATTCCATAGAGTCCAGGAATAGTGCTCGGAGCAGCTAAGCCTCAGGGGACGGTCAGGACTACGTTCAGCTTTGCCTGGTTCCGACCCCAAGCGCGTAGAGTCTTGCTTTCCTTCTTAATGGGGCGGGTCGTGGCCTCCATGTTTAGCCTGCCTTCCTCCTATGGAAATTTATATGAAAAGAAACCTGTCCTACTTTGCTCTTCCTTGGTGCTCATTTAAATTACGTATTAAATTTTTATGACTGCACTTCTGGCGTATGCTCACCATGCGCTCAGCTCCCTCTTCTCATTCTCACCTCTAGTCGGCATTTGCTGCCCTACCAAAGGCGGTTGCGTTGGAGGTACCTGCCGATGGCCAGGGGGGCCCCGAGCTCCCGGCACTTCGCGCACAGTAGTCCCCAAGCACCGTATATGTGGATGGTGACCGTAAGCCAAATAAGACTATAAGATAGAGGAGGGGGAGCCCCCAAGGAGAATTACGTTTCCCTTACTTGCGTGCAGGACCTCTCGGCCTCAGCTCCCCGCAGGAGTATGGTAGGTACATCCAACCAATGGGACGCACCTACCAGGGGGCCGCTACGGGATCGCGCAAGACCGGAACTCCAAGGTAAGACCGAAGAATCCAGACCTCGCCACCTCCACAAGGGCGAGACCCGAAGGTCCCACGTGTCCAGCGGGGCCGGACCTCCCTCTCCTCAGAGAGGAGCTCCGGGCCCGCCACGTGGCCTACAGAAGCCGGACCCCCCCTCCGCGGGGAGAGGTCCGAAGGCTCCACGTGTCCCGCGGGGCCGGACCTCCCTTTCCTCAGAGGAGAGCTCCGGGCCCGCCACGTGGCTAGCAGGCCCGGACCTCCCCATTCTCATGGGGCGGGTCCTGGAGACCTCCGGGGCCCTTAATACAGTAAGGACCAGGGGAAGGTGTCTGTGCAGAACTTCGAGATTGGTCAAGGCCTCTGAGTACCTTGCGGAGCTAAGGACTCGGCCAGGTAAAACCAAGAAGAAGACTAAAGCACGCAGACACAGAAGAGAACAAGAGTCTGTTCATACAAGGCTCCATGAGCTGGGCTACAGACTCAACAAAAATAAAAAGGAGGTACATGGCCTTGTGGCCACGGGGGCAGATGCCTAAGAGTCCCCAGACTCCCGTTGGAACCTAGAGGCCACAAGGGCGGCCACGTCCTCGACCTCGGCCCTGGCAGCTTCCTCCCGCTCGGCAACGGGTCCTAGACGGACTGGCTCCAGAGAGAAGGAAGGGTCTTGGCTCCGGAAGCACGCCAGTACGTGCGTAGCGACCTCCTTCACCAGTCCCCGTCCTTCCACCTCAAGCTCGTCGGCGATCACCGCTTCGAGCCGGCCCAGCTTGTCGCCGATGGACTCAAGTGCCGGGATTGCCTCGGACATCTCCTGCGCCGGAGCCTCCATCCGCACCGGGCTAAACCAAGAGGAGCCAAGGCGGACCCCGCCTCGGTAATAAAGCCCCAGACTGCCTGGGCCCCGGTGGACCGCGAAGACTGGAGCTTCTCTACCTCTTGGCGAGCCGCCAGCTCACGATCCAACGCCGCCTGGCGCTCCCGGGAGAACTGCTCCTCCCTCGCAGCAGCAGCCGACTCACGGAGCTCTAGCTCCTCTGTCCGAGCCCTCAGCTCGCCCTCTGTGGCCTTCAGCCGTGCAGCGATCTTCTCCTCCTCGGCCGCTGCAGCACGTTCCTGATCGGCGATGGCCCACTCTCGACGAGCTACCTGCATCCGCAACTCCTCCGCGGCGGCAGAGCGCGCCTCGGCCTTGGCTTCAACATGGGCCAGGGCCTCACGGTAGGAAGCGCAAAGCCGCCGGGTCTCTGACT
This sequence comes from Neostapfia colusana, assembly GCA_030760725.1. Lineage (NCBI taxonomy): Eukaryota > Viridiplantae > Streptophyta > Magnoliopsida > Poales > Poaceae > Neostapfia > Neostapfia colusana. The sequence goes on along the minus strand of JASWHV010000015.1, from coordinate 4,547,706 downwards.
CCAGGCGGCTGATGGCTTTCTTCTGAGTGTCAAGCAGAGCACTCATGGCCTCGAGTCAAGCTCCGCCCTAGCCTCCTGGGTCCGCTGCTGCAGGAGGTGCTCCTAGCTAAGAAGGTGTTCCCTCTCTCCAGCCAACGCCCCCCGCTCCCGCTCAAAGGCGGCCTGGAACTGTCGGGCACTGGTCTGGACACGCTCCAGGGCATCCCACATGGGCGCCGGGATAGAGGGGACAGGAGTCGTGCCCCTGACCCCCCGTGTCGCGTCTAAGACCGGCGGAGGTGCTGGTGCCTCAGCAACCGGAGCGAGACGTTGTCCTGAGGGAGCCAGGGAGCCAGTAGCTGCACCTACAGCGGCCCTTCCAGCCTCAGGACCGGACTTCTGGGCTGGTGAAGGAGGGCGGACAGGTGCGGCTGCAGCCACCGCGGAGGGCGAACTCGCCGGCACAAAAGAAGCCCCCGCCGACTTGGGGGCCATTGGAACCACCGTAGTTCCCACATGTTGTGGCGCAGAGCCTCCGCCAATTGGAGATGGCCGGGTAAAAGGACCACCCCCGGCAGCCGGTCGGTCCCTGCAAGAAAAGAAAGCTCTCAGGCTAAGAGAGGGGACGAGAACGCTACTCCTACAAGCCAGAAGGAGCAACACTTACTGGGCGACATGAGCGCTCCAACGGGCTTGTAGCCCCGGCCTCTGGTCGCAGTTGAACCGCCAGAACCTGCGGCTGGAACGGTCGTGGGCTGTGGCGTCTGGACCCCCGGCACACTCCCCGACGTCGCCCCACCAACGTCCGTCCTAGAAGCACCTCCGCCTGAGGAAGGATGACGAGACGCTTGGGGTTCTTCGGACTGCCGCTGTCCGGGAAGAGAACCGCTGGAGTGGGACACCCGGGGCCTCTTCGGGTCGCCACTCGATGGACCAGCGCCCCCGGGAGATGGGTGCAAGGGTGCTCCGGCTCCCTAACTCTATGCAGGCGGCGCCCTCGGAGGAGACCGGGCGCATTTCTTCTCCGGATGCCCGGGGGCCGGCTCCTTCCCCTTCCCCTTGTCGGCGGCTTGAGTTCCGCCGGCTCTTGGGACGGGTTGGGCAGCGACAGACGCCTCGCGCCCCGATCTGGAGCGCTCGATTCCCGGGATCGAGATGCCCCGGAAGGCATCCCCAACCTATCGGACGGTGATCCCGATGTCGTCGAGGTTCGGCATCTTCCGCAGTAGCTCTGACCTCGTCTGCGGCTCTAAGAAGAGGGGAGTGGTAGAGGACGGGAGGGCGGGGTCGCCACTGGGGATGAAGTTGTTGCTCACCTTGCCCACCATCTTGTACAGCTCCTCGTCAGAAGGATCAGAGCGGGGACCCCTCTCCAACCTGGTACAGTCCTGCTCACCAGTGTAGTACCACGCTGGGCGACTGCGCTGCTGCAAGGGCGCAATACGGCGCAACATGAAACCCATCAGCACCATCAGGGACGTTAGCCCCTCGTTGGCCAAGAACCAGATCCGCTCCAAGACCGGTGCGTACTCCTGCTCCAACTCTGGGACCTCCTCCCAGAAGCGACGCTCGGTGGTCGGGCCAGCGGTCGGGAGCTGCAGGCGATCGTGCTCGTTAGTCTACACAACCACCCAGCTCTCCCTCCAGTTTTCCCACCTCGACGCACTGAAAGGCAGAAGGTACCCAGAGACCTTTGGGTCCTTGCAGCGATGCTAGAAATAGTACGCTCCCATCTGGGTCTTCGAGCCGCGCCCGGTCGTCCGCAACACGAAGAAGTAGCGAAAGAGCGTCACCGAAGCGTGCACCCCAACAAACATCTCACAGAAGTGGACGAAGACAGCGGCCATTGTGAAGGAGTTGGGAGAGAGGTGGTGGAGCTGGAGACCATACTTCTCCAGCAATGTGACGAAGAAGGAGGAAATTGGCGGGACGAACCCCGCCAGGGCGTAGGCAGTAAAGAAGACCATCTCCCCCTTTTCCAGGAGCAAGGGGAGAGATCCCCGGCGGAGCCGGCGTTTCTGTTCCTTCGTGTGCCAGCCCAGCAGCCTGCGCACTGGCCCGAGCTTGGCGGAACGAACGAGACGCGTCGGGAGCAGGTTGGAAGCCATGGCGGGGGAGAGCTCAAGGACAGGAAGACAAAGACGCAAGAGTTCAAGGAAAGAGCGAGCGCTAGTAAGTGCGAAGGGAAGCCGCGATGCGGGTAAGATCCCCTTTTAAAACTTTCCAGGAACGATTCGAAGTGATTCGAAACCCTTCGAATACACCGCATGGGCAACCGCATCGGCTCCAAGAGCGAGCGCCGATGACAGGTGGACCCAAGCCGTCCAGCTGAAGCAGTGGGTCAAGGAGTCAGTCACCCAAGAAGACGAGCCGGCAAGGTGCCGCGGCGGTTCTCGAAGAAAGCACCGCAACATGCAGGAGTGGCAGCCTTGGGAACCGCCGCAGTAAAAGCAACCATCAAGTGGGCGCACGCTCCCACGATCTCGCGACTGTTCGTGCTCCGGCAGCGGTCAATGCGGGACTTAGAGAAAGTGCGCAGAGCAGGAGAGACGGAGGCCCCACATCGGGCTCGCTATCTCCCCCGAGATGGGCCCGGGGGCCACTATCGGTACCCGTGATATGGGGTACCCCTGCGCACAGAGGAAAATGCCTAAGGATCTAGCCCTTCTCCGCAGGGAGAGCTCCGAAGGCGCCACGTGTCCAGCGGGGCCGGACCTCCCTCTCCTCAGAGGAGAGCTCCGGGCCCGCCACGTGGCCAACAGCAGCCAGACCTCCCCTCCGTGGGGAGGGCTCCGAAGGCGCCACGTGTCCTGCGGGGCCGGACCTCCCCCTCCTCAGAGGAGAGCTCCGGGCCCGCCACAGGGCCGATAGAAGCCGGACCTCCTCCCTCCGCGGGGAGAGGTCCGAAGGCTCCACGTGTCCTGCGGGGCCGGAACTCCCTCTCCTCAGAGGAGAGCTCCGGGCCCACCACGTGTCCAGCAGAACAGCGCTGCCTGCCCCCGCGCGGTAGGCAGCGGGCGTAAAGACACACCATACCTTGCTCGTACAAGGTATTCAAGGCCCGCGCCTTCCCAAGACGCGGAGACGCAGAGCACGCCTCTGTCAGGTGCCGTTGCGCCCAGTCGCATCGCAGACTGGCGCACAGTGTCAGAACCTGCCAGCCAATAAACACAGCGACAAGACATCCCCTACTGCCCCCGCCGTCATCAACCACTACGACTAGCTTGCGGCATGGGCAGGGCGGCAGAACGAAGGCTCGGAAGCCTTCGCCAGAGACAACAACCAACATAACTGCGCATACGATAGTCGGCAGGAAATCACCCCGGGACCACCTGTCGGATCCCGGGCCCCCCTTGTAAGCCACACGAGCCTTGGACTATAAAAGGCTCGGGTAGGCAACGTTAGCAAGAGTTCGCACTCCAGCAACTCACACCCTAGGCGTAACTCATCCTCAAGCTCAGGACTCCGGTTCTGAGCAACAAGCAATACAACGAGCACCTCTGCTCACCGTGGACGTAGGGTTTTACGCTCCGGCGGCCTGAACCACGTAAAACTCGCCGTGTCAAGCTCCTCCCTAACTCGTCCCTACGCTTATGCTCTCCGCAAGCGACTAGCCCCTCCGAAAAAGAACCTCCGTGGGCTGCCCAGAGCTGGTCCGGGGGAAGTGTCGACCACACACTTCGACAAGCGGGGACTACGTCTCGACACACTCAGGACGGAGTGTGTCGGCGCAAGCTGGAAGCCAGCAGCCAACTCCGGCAGCGCCGACTCCGGCAGCACAGGCTCCAGCGAGTGTGAGATCCACTGCAGCGCTGAGTGTCTCCCACGAGGGCGCACTAGCTGCAGCACGAGTGCTACTGCGCAATCCACTTGCTGGGGACGCGCCTCAGTCAGAGACCCAGCAGTGGATTTGCGACGTAGACCGTCTCATCGTCGCCGCCGCCAACCCTCGACTTCGGCAGAGACGACGTCCCGATCAACCGACTGTGTCGCTGACGCGCACGCCAACGGTTGACGGGCAGACGGCAGATTCCCGCTCCACCAGGCTCTCGTCGGCGGACCTGAGGACAGAGCTGGAACGACGCCACTTGGGCGACGATGCCCAAGTTGTCATCGAGCGATGACGAGAAAGGCATCGTAACCAAGAGGCCGGCGACAGCATGTCGACCGCCAAAACCCAGCCTAGGCCACATACGTTCGCCACACGATCTCTGCCCCAGGCGTACGCCACGCAACATATGCCCCAGCCATATGCCATGCAAATGGTGCCCCCCGGTCTATGGCGCAGCCTTGTCCATACCGGGGTATACGGTGCCGGCAGTGAACCAAGCGTTTGGGGCACCAACGCCTGCAGCAACAGGAGCAGGATGTGCTGCCCTGGCGCCACACCTTCGCTTCGCGAATTGGCCGCGCAAGTTCCGGCCGCACCTGCCTGAGAAGTACGATGGCAGCGTCAACTCGGCGGAGTTCCTCCAGATCTACTCCACCGCCATCCTTGCTGCAGGAGGGGACGAGGCCGTCATGGCCAACTACTTCACCGTCGCCTTGACCGGCCCAGCCCGGTCTTGGCTCATGAATCTCCCCCAGGGTTCCATAACCTCCCAGGGAGAGCTCTGCCGGCAGTTCACTGCTAACTTTGGCAGCTCTTACACCCGGCCTGGCACGGAGCTTGACCTCCACGCCATCCAACAACAACTTGGAGAGACGCTGCGCTCCTTCATCCAGCGGTTCTCCCAGGTACGGAACACCATCCCACATATCCAAAATGTTTCTGTGGTGGTGGCGTTACGGCAGGGTGTACGGGACAAGAAGATACTTGAGAAGCTCGCGACCAGAGAGGTTCGCGACGTCTCAGAGCTCTTCAGCCTTGCGGACAAGCGCGCCAGGGCAGCAGAAGGGCGGAACTGACACTCACTGCCAGCCTCCGAGTAAGGAGGACAGCCCGGATCTGGCGCTGCTTCCCATGGAAGCGGCAAGAAGATCAAGAATCGGGGCAGTGGCAAAATGATGCCACCGGCTTCAGCTCCCGTTGCTGCAGCAGCAGCAGCACCCAGCGGAGCTCGGGGGCCACGCCCCGACAAGAGGCAGCAACAGTCACCAGCTCCAGATGGTGACCAAGGTGAGCCATGCCCCGTGCACGACACCAGCAGCCATACTGCTGCTGAGTGCCGGGAGATTCAAAAGCTCGCGGAGCGCTTCCGCAAGGGGAAGCAATCGCGTGTTGACGCCCCTCCCTTCCATCAAAGGGAGGGCAAGCAGAAGGTTGACACCCAAGACAACGTCGGCCACAAGGTGGGGTTCCAGGAGCCTCAGCGCGTCGTAAAGGTGGTACACAACTATGAGGACTCCAGCTCCAGTGACGATGAGTCAGGGCGTTAGCCGACTACGACTGCCCCAAAAGATCGGTGGAGACTGCAGTGCCGCAGTGTCAGCCTTTGAGAAGCTCAAGGCAGTTGCAGCAGCCCAAGCACCAGCCCCCAGCGGTGCAGAACCGGGCAGGCTCCACCCGAGCGCACGTCTCTATGCCTCGGCCTCACCTCCCGGGGGCCGCCCAGGATCCGTCAACCTCCTGTGGGCCTGAGCCAATGGAAGGAGACATCCTAGGTCCCCCAAGAAGAGTCCGGGTCCGCCTACCTCTTGTTGGCCTGAGCCAATGGAGGAAGGTACCCCGGGGCTCCCAGGAGAAGCCACGCGGGACCAGCTCCGGCGTGAAGATATCGACCTCGTCGGCGAGGCACGATTACAAGCAACACTCCACAATGCACGGTCCCGGCTAGCGCTCCGGCGCTACCGCCAAAAGACCAAGCGCATCTAGAGGCTACAAGAAGGCGTCCTGGTGCCGCGACGCACACTTTCCCGCGAAGGACCTATAAACTCTCCCCCAACCGGGAAGGTCCCTTCCGAGTCACGAAAGTTGCCGACCCAGGTACATACGCCTCTCCACCAAGGATGGGATCCACTCCCAAACCCTTGGAACACGGAACATCACAGTAAGTTCTATCCCCTGAGCATTAGTAGAACAGGCCTTTACCTTTCTGTAATAGATCCCATAGGCTCTAGGAACAGCGCTCAGAGCAACTAACCCTCAGGGGACGGTCCAGGACTACGTCCAGCTTGGCCTGGTTCCGACCCCAAGCGCGTAGAGTCTTGCTTCCCTTCTTAATGGGGTGGGTCGTTGCCTCCATGTTCAGCCTGCCTTCCTCCTATGGGCATTTACACAGAAACCTGTTCTACCACGCTATTACTTATGTGCTCATTTAAATTACGCATTAATTTTTATGACCACACTTTCTATGTATGCCCACCGTACATTTAGCTCCCCTTTCCCGCTCTCATCCATAGTCGACATTTGCTATCCTACCGAAGGTGGTTGCGCTTGAGGCACCTGCCGATGGCCAGGGGGCCTTTCGGGCCTCCCCCAGTGAGGGTACGGCGCCAGTTGGCCACCTCCAGGAAAGGCCTGCGCTGTGCATGGGGGGTCCATGGAGCGTAGCCTGCTTTGCCGGTTCCGACCCAAAGCATGCGCGCCCTGCCCTTCCGAGGTCCAGGGGAGTACAGCCGCTTTGCCTGGTTCCGTACCGAAAGCCTGTGCACTCTGCTTCCCCGGCGTACGGTCCGGTACTAGGGGCTGGATGGTTGTACCCTGACCTCGGAGGGGGCCGGAGCCCCGGCGCCTCACGCACAGAATTGCCCAAGCCCCATATACCGGACTAGGACCGTAAGCCAAATAAGACTAAGAGACGGGGAGGGGAGAACCCCCCGAGGAGAATTACGCTTCCTCTACCTGTGTGCAGGATCTCCAGGTTTTAGCTACGAGGACCGCATGAAGGGGGGGAAAGAGCCATTGACTACTCCAGCGCAAGGCCGGAGGATCCGGGTCTCGCCCCTTCCGCAGGGGCGAGCCTCGAAGGCCCCACGTGCCCAGCGGGGCCAGAGCTCCCCTCTCCTCAGAAGGAGCTCCGGGCCCGCCACGTGGCCAGCAGAGCCAAGCCTCGCCCCCTCCGCAGGGGTGAGCCCCGAAGGCCCCACGTGTCCAGCGGGGCCGGACCTCCATATTCTCAAAGGAGAGCTCTGGGCCCGCCACGTGGCCGGCAGATTCGGACCTCCCCGTTCTCACGGGGTGAGCTCCAAAAACCCCTAGGGCCCTTAACTCAATAAGGACCCGAGGAAGGTGTCTGTACAGGACTTCAAGGTTGGTGAAGACCTCTGAGTACCTTGCGGAGCTAAGGACTCGGCCAGGCCAAGCCAAGGAGAAGACAAAAATATACATACACGGAAAATAACAAGACTCTATTCATTCAAAGCTCCATGAGCTGGATTACAGACTCAACAAAAGAAAAAGAAAAGATACAAGCCCTAGGATTGCCCTGCCTCGCGCCGGAACCTAGAGGCTACAAGGGCAGCCACGTCCCCGACATCAGCCCTGGCGGCTTCCTCTCGCTCTGCGGCGGGGCTCTGTCTCGCTGGCTCTAGTGAGAAGGAGGGATCCCGGCTCCGGAAGCACGCCAACACATGCGTAGCAACCTCCATCGCCAGGCCCTGTCCCTCTGCCTCGAGCTCGCCGGCGACCACCGCTTCAAGCCTGTTCAGCTTGGCACCGATAGACTCGAGCGCAGGGATCACCTCAGCCACCTTCTGCGCCGGGGCCGCTGCCTTCACCGGGCTGAAGCCAAGGGGGACCAAGGCAGACTGTGCCTGGTCGACGAAGCTCGAGACCGCCCGGGCCTCGGAGGACCGCGAGGCCAGGAGCTCCTCCACCTCGCGGCGGGCTGCCAGTAAGGAGTTGAGGCTCCCCTCGGATAATTCCTTCTCCTTGGCCGCCAGAGAGTCTTCCCGGAGCTGAAAACTCTGGGCAAGCCGCTCCAACTCCGAAGCCCGGAAGTCGGCAGCCAGCTCCCGATCCAGGACCGCCTGGCGCTCCCGGGAGACTTGCCCCTCCCTTGCGACCAAATCGGCCTTCCGGGTCTCCAGCTCCTTGGCTCGGGACCTCAGGTCACCCTCGCCAGCCGCCAACCGCGCGGCGACCTTCTCTTCCTCAGCCGCCGCAGTGCGCTCCTGGTCCGCAATGGCGCACTCACGGCACGCCAGCCTCTGCCGCACCTCCTCCAAAGCAATGAAGTTCTCCTCAGCTCGGGCATGTGCCTCGAGAGCCTCCTTGTGGAGCCGCCGCGTCTCGGAGTCCAAATGGTCGACGACCCTCTTCTGACGGTCAAGGAGCGCCTTCATGACGTTGAGCGATGCCCGCCTCGAGTCAAGCTCCTCCCTGACCTCCTCAATTCGCTCCTTCAAGAGGCGCCCCCGAGGTGAGGAGGCGATCCCTCTCACCTACCTGCTCCTCCCGCTCGCGACCGAGCACGGCCGAAACCTGCCGGACGCTCGTCTGGGCGAGCACGAGGGTGTCTGCCAGGGGCAGTGGAGCGGCAGAGGCCGAAGCCGCGCCCCCGACCTCCTCCATCACGTCGTCTTCGGGAGAAGTCGACACTCCGGCAACCGGGATAAGGCGCCGATCAGGAGAAGCCGACACTGGGGCAGGCTCGCTCCCGGTGCGCCCTGGTTTGCTGCCCGCCGTAAGGCCCGTGGTAGCTTCTCCCGCTCCGGCAACAGGGGGTGGGACACCGCCAGCCGGTCCCGCCGAACCCTCAGCGACAGCCGGCTCCCGAGCCGGTGAAGGGGGATGAATGGGAGGTGTCTCCGCTGCTGCAGGAGCCAGGCCGATCGGCGCGGAAGAAACTTGCGCTGGCTTGGGGGCCGCTGCGACCGTTTTGGCTTCCGTGCGCTGTGGCGCAGATCCCCCGTCAGTCGGGGATGGCAGGGAAACGGGAACGTTACCGGCACTCAAGGGGTCCCTGCAAACATGGGAGACTCCCGAGTTAAGAAAAGAAGAAGACGATACATGCTCTAGAATCCGGTAAACATCGCTTACCGAGAGATTCGAGCGCTCCAACGGGCTCTGAACCCCGGCTTCCGAGCCGGGGTATGCCCACTAGAGCCCGCCGTCGCCGCCGAGGGATGCCCCGCAGTCGCCCGGACTGGCGGGCCAGGGGATGCTTCTGAAGCCCCCCTAGACGCCGATCCGGCCCGTGAGGCCCGGGGCGCCTGAGTTCTTTGGCTCGCCCCTGGGCGTTGCCGCACCACCACTCCCCCTCGAAGCTCCACCTCCTGAGGAAGGAGGGCGCGATGCCCGGGGACCCTCAGTCCGTCGCCACTCAAGAGGAGTCCCATCGGGATGATGAGCCTGATGCCTCTTAGAGTCGCCACCGGACGGGGCGCCATCTCCAGAAGCAGGGCGCGCAGGCGCCCTGGATCCCTGACTCGGCGCGAACGCCGCCGCCGGAGGAGACCGGCCACGCTTCTTCTCCGGAGGCAAGTTGGAAGCCATGTCAGATGAAGGCTCAAGGACACGGAAGACAAGGGCGCAAGAGCTCAAGGAAGATGCAAGCGCTAGGAAGTGCGAAGGGAAGCCGCGATGCGGGTAAGATCCCCTTTTAGACTTTCTAGGCGCGATTCAAAGCGATTCGAAACTCTTCGAATACGCCGCTTGGACAACCGCTTCAGCTCCAAGACCAAGTGTCGATGACAAGTGGACCCAAGCCGTCCAGTTGAAGCGGTAGGCCAAGAAGTTAGTCTCCCAAGGAGACGAGCCGGCAAGACGCTTCCGCAGTTCCCGAAAAGGCGCTGCGACGTACAAAAGTGGCAGCCTTGGGAACCGTCGCAGTAAAAGCAACCATCAAGTGGGGCACACGCTCCCACGATCCCGCGACTATTCGTGCTCCGGCAACGGTCAATGCGGGTCTTAGAGAAGGTGCGCGGAGTGGAAGAGACGGGGGCCCCACCTCGGGCTCGCTATCTCCCCGAGATGGGCCCGGGGGCCACTGTTGGTACCGTCAATACGGGGTACCCACGCGCACAGAGGAAAATGCCTAAGGACCTCGCCCTTCTTCGCAAGGAGAGCTCCGAAGGCGCCATGTGTCTAGCGGGGCCGGACCTCCTCTCCTCAGAGGAGAGCTCCGGACCCGCCACGTGGCAAACTGAGCCGGACCTCCCCCCTCCGCGGGGAGAGCTCCGGAAGCTCCATGTGTCCCGCGGGGCCGGACCTCCCTCTCCTCAAAGGAGAGCTCCGGGCCCGCCACGTGGCCAGCAGAATCCGAACCTCCCCCCTCCGCGGGGAGAGCTCCGAAGGCTCCTCGTGACCCGTGGGGCCGGACCTCCCTCTCCTCAGAGGAGAGCTCCGGGCCCGCCACGTGGCCAGAAGAACAGCACTACCTGCCCCCGCGCGGTAGGCGGCAAGAATAAAGACGCGCCATACCTAGCCCGTACAAGGTATTCAAGACCCTTGCCTTCCCAAGGCGCAGAGACGCGGCGCACGCCTCTGTCAGGTGCCGTTGCGCCCAATCACATCGCAGTGAAGTCTGGCGCCCCGCGTCAGAGCCTGCACGCCAATAAACACAGCGACAAGACATCCCCTGCCGCCCCTGCCATCATCAACCACTACAACTAGCTTGCGGCATGGGTAGGGCGGCAGAACGAAGACTCGGAAGCCCTCACCAGAGACAACTACCGGCGTAACTGCAGATACGGTAGATGGCAGGCAATCTCCTCGGGACCACCTGTCGGGTCCCGGGCCCACCTTGTAAGCCACTCGAGACTTGGACTATAAAAGGCTCGGGTGGACAACGTTAGCAAGGGTTTGGCATTTCACCAACTCTCGTCTAGGGCAAGCTTACGCTCTAGCACCCATCTCACCCTCAAGCTCAGAACTCCGGTTCTGAGCGCCAAGCAATACAACGAGCAACTCTGCTCACCGTGGACGTAGGGTATTACGCTCCGGCGGCCTGAACCACATAGAAATCCCCGTGTCAAGCTTCTCCCTCAATTGTCCCTAACGCTGAAGCTCTCCGTGAGTGACTAGCCCCTCCGAAAAAGAACCTCCGCCCCTTCCGAAAAAGAACCTCCGCGGGCTGCCCAGAGCAGGCCTGGGGGAAGTGTCTGCTACACACATCGACAACATCCTATCTTTGGGATTCATATTTCATGACATAGTGCAATTAATTTCTAGATAATATCCTAAATTAGGTGCAAGGTGACCAAGAACACTTGCCTTCTTCTTGTGGTTGCTCAGGGATGTCAAAGACTTGCTCCTAGAGATTTAGAACCGGCTCTAGGGCTGGTTCTACTTGTGCAAACATACATAAAACAAATACAACAATATACCATAAGAACTCATCCAACATAAACAATTCAAGCAAGCCAACATGCATAAAGACATAGCTCCATTTAATATTCTGGCCTAAAGTCACTAAATTTACAATATATATGTTCAATGTTGGTTTCTCATGATAAAACACTTACTTATGTCATGATATCATTCTTATACCAAATTTTGGTGTGTATATGTGGATATATATTACCTTATAATTTTACTTTATGCCAAATTTTGCATTACATGTATTGTACATATGCATACATACACATATTGAAAATATATATTACTTATAAATTTGATTTCAGATTAAAACTCACATCTAAACTGAAATTTCAATTTAAATTAAATTTCTATAATATTAACTAAAATTTCAGCTACAAGATTTACACCAAAACGCATTTTCAGCCTAAAACCAAAATTTTATAGCTCTTAATAAATATTCTAGGTTCCAAACTGCACCTAAAACCATTTATACTTTCTTTCTACAGTGCATATAATTTTTACATGAATGCAAAATTATTTTTATGCCTAAAATGCAATTTAAGTATTAAAATAGATATTAAATTGTGTTTTTAGAATTTATTTGTTGTTTAAAACACAAATACATATTATTCTCTTGATTTTTTAAAAGTTAACCTAGTTTAGAGTCAATTTTTATGATTATTTGCTTTTGTAGTGAGTTTAGATGGATTTTGAACTTCCAAATACAAAAATTTGATTTTCTACAAGGTTCAAATCATAAATATGCATTGCTGCAGTGTCAAAATCACATTTCCTACAATTATCAGGGTCCTAAACAAATAATATAGTGTAATTTCCTAATTTATAAAGTTTACAGGGGCTAAAACAACTATTTACATGTGGTTTTATAATTTCTGTAAAGCCTAGGGGTAGCTCAGAAGTTCAGGGCTAAATGAAATGTTAATAAAGTTCCAGGGGGTAGATCGTTAGAAATCTGACGGTAAAAGGGTAGGTTTGATTTGGGCCGTCGGATTTGAAGAGGAGGGCTCAGATTAAAAGAAACGAAGGGGTATGGTTGATCTATTTCGTGTAGTAGGATTTTAAATGGACGGGCCACAGAGGGCCACGTCGCTCCGTTCGGAGCTAGAGGAAGCGCGCGGTGGCACTCGGCGAGGTTTGGCGGCGATCTCGCCGGAGGAGATCGAATACCCGTCTACACTTGCTAAAACTTAATTTTCTTTGCATAGATCAGGGGGTAGGGGAACACACCTAGTGACTTTTTTGGACCCAAAGAGCTAGAAAAGTGGTTGGCGACGGCTGTGAGCGGCAGAGCTCGTTGGTGAACGTCGAGACGGTGGCCAAGTCATGGATCCTCGGAGTTTTCCCACCGTAGAGCTTCCCTACAATGTTCCAAAGCCATTTGAGTGCCCAGCGAGGGAAGAGGAGGGGTATGTCAGCGTGGCGACGGTGAGAGGCGACGAGTTCTCACCGACACATGTCGACCTTGGGTTTTCCGGCGTCAATCCGTCGCGGGGTGGTTGCCAACAACTTGTGGGTGTTCTTGTGATGCACGGTGACACGTTAAAACCAACGAACACGACGACGGATGAGGCAAATTTTGGATGGCGACGACGGCTTACCAAAGAGCGTGCGAGCGCGAGCAAAGGGAGGAACAGAGGGGGTTTCGGGGTTTCAAAAACGGAAGGAGACGGGGAAGGTTGCGTGTGTGCGAAACAGGAGCGAGAAATTCGGAGCGTGGAGCTGATTGCGCGGATTTTGGAATCGGGTGGCGGGCTCTCGGCCACGGGAGGTTTGGGGGCAGTTGGAGGAAGGAGGAGCTTACAGCTGGGACCGCGTGTCAGTGGGAAAGATAGGGAGAAGGGGCGCTGGGCTGACTGGGCCCCCACTGGGTTTCGGCCCAAGAGAGTTTTTCCTTTTTCTTTCTCTTTTTCTTTGTTTCATCTTTCAGATTTTGATTTGACTTGTTTTCACTCCATAGCTCATACATGATTCAAATTTGACTTGAATTCACGTTCTTGAAAATTTGGATGGTACAAATTTGCACTCAGCCTGTGCTTTGCAAGCATTTTTCATGCATTAGGGAGCAGGGATTAAGAGCACCTTATCGGTAGCAGAGGACCCGCCCGTCAGAGAACAGAGCACGTCGCTAAGCGCACCCAACGCTACGCCCCCGAAAATTCACACCGAACAGCAGAGGGTGGAGAGTAAAGCTGGAGTTCTACTGAGAGGGAGAGGAGCAGCGGTAGGGGGCAGACGCGGCGCGCTCGCCTCCCCATCTCTTGCTGTCCTCGCCTGGGGAAGTGGTGGGGGAAGAGAAGTCAGGCCCCCGTTGCGGCATGGAGCCCAAGCCCACCTCGGCGGCGCACGGCGACGCGCCGGCCGAGGCCCCCCGCCGCCGCAGCGGCGGCGGCAAGCGCAAGTCGTCCGGGACTTCGTTCACGCCGTCGAAGCGGCAGGCCAAGGAGCGGAACGCGGCCTTTCACGTGCCCCCGCACCTGCTGCACAGTGGGCCCCTCACCCGTGCGGCTCGCCAGTCGCCGCACAAGCTCGCGAGCACGCCGCCGGAGTCGGGGCCCGCGTCGGCATCGGCGGCCGCGGCTGGGGAGGGGGCGTGCGGCGGGCAGGTGGAGGTCAACGCGATCCGTCCCGGAGGGGAGGAGACGCCGGCTGAGGAGCTTCCGCTGGTGGACGAGGTGTTCGAGGCCGTCCGATCCCGTCGCGCGGGCGTCCACGTGGTCCCTACCTTCGCCGGTGAGTTGCCTGCCCCGCTAATACTGATGTGATATCTCTATTGGGATAGTGAATTGAGAGATGTTCGCAGCCAGCTCACGTCTGGGCAGGATGGTTGCGTGGAGTCGTTCGGTATATTAGTTCACTGGGAACCATCTATCAACTTTGGCCCTCGGGTAGTGCAACCTAACGTTTTTTTTATCGGAGATCATCTAAATTTTGTGTGCGTGCTCTGCTTTAAAATGTGTTAATTACAGCTGTCTCTGGTGAATTAGCTTTATTTGGGGCATGCTGTTAATTTAAGTATTGAACTGCCTGAGCTTCGAAATTATAGCAACCATTAATATAATACTGTACTTCTGGTTTTCTGTTGCTGAGGAGGCAGAGTACTATCATTTTGCTTCACTATGTGATTGGATTATGACTCGTTTTCTTCTCAAGTTGCATGTAAGCAAGCTCAATAGCTGTGCTATCTGTATCTGTATGTATAGTCTAGAACTTGATATGCTGTTATCTAATTCTAAAGTTGTTCCTCGTGATTCCATCTTGCTAAAGTCATTTCTAACTTGGAGGGCTCTTGTCTGAGTAAAATCCAGAGTCTGAGTCATGTAGTGTAATAAGTGTTTGGTTCAGTTGTGAGGCAGCCTGGTACAGGTAGCTCCTGTGTGCGCAGGGTCTGACCCACTTGGTTGGATTTCTAAAAATCTGATTTTAGCTATGAACTGTGGAAAGGTTGTTGTGAGCTGGGGTAAAGAAAAAGAGAAAACGAGCCAGGTGTGTAACTAGTGGCAGCGGGTATTTTTTTCTAATAGTTAGATAATAAGTGTAGAAAAACTAGGGTGAGAGGAGATTTCAATTTGTACAAGGAAAATCTACAACTTTTCAAGAATCTGCTTCGCAGGGAAACCCCTTTGATTGAGATTCCAGATTCTTGACAGTGAATCTGCTCCATGAAGCTGAACCAGAGACGATGGAGGGACTGTGTATTTACCATTTTGTTGAAGATGGAAATAAAATAATTATTAGAGATTGGAAAAATTATAGTAGTTTGCTTAACCCATAGTAAATCTGATAGTAAAATAAACTACCTATCGCTTGTATAATTGCAGTAAGTCAATAGCTACATTGCACTGTGGTTAATCATCGTGTAACTCCTTTTAAGTTTTTCTAATGCATAGCTCCGATTACTCAAGGCATATTAGCAACCATTTCTATTGATTAAAATTTCAATAACTCCATCTTTTCCTGTGACTTACGGTTATTTTCTACTTAGGGTATATTATATCCCTTCCTATACAGTTTAATGTTTCAAATACTAGTATATAGCAGGCAATGCATTCCACTGTTTCATGCTGACTTTTAAGTTCCCAGCTTCAGCTGATCACTTATGATAATCCTTTATGTGTTGTGTGTCTTCTCTACTCATTTATTGAGGTAAATTGTTTCAAAAAAAGATACAAAAATAACCCTTTCTTCCACAGGATGGTTTTCATGGAAAGAAATCCACTCAGTTGAGAAGCAAACCTTGCCTTCTTTTTTTAATGGTAAATCTGAGAAGCGGACTCCTGAGGTGTATTTGAGGATTAGAAATTCCATCATGATGAAATTTCATGCCAACCCTCAGTTGCATCTGGAGTCCAAAGACTTGGCTCGGTTGGCAACCGGAGGGGTTGATGCTTGGCAGGAAGTTTTGGAGTTCTTGGATCACTGGGGCTTGATAAATTTCCACCCTTTTCCACCAGCTGAACAAGAGGACATTAAGATAGAGGAGAGTAAGCAAAATCCTCATGTTGAGGAGAAAGTTTCTCTGATTGAGAAGTTGTTCAAATTTGAACCAGTTCAATCATATATGATCCCTTTACCCAAAAAAGAAGATATGGAAGCTCCAGCCCCTCTGCCTAGTTTGTTTCCTGATCCTGCACTAGTTAGAGATATGGTTACTGCTGAGCCTTCTGTGGAGTATCACTGCAACTCGTGCTCTGTTGATTGCTCACGGAAGCGCTACCATTGCCGAACACAGGTTAGGTGTTTTCTGTTTTAATGCTGCTTTGTTCCAAAATTTTGTTCTATATGTCTATCTCATTGTGTTTAGCATCTCTATGGTTCCGCATACGTAAAGTAACCTCGCTAAGCAGGTCCTATACTTAAAAGTAAGGTATGTAGAGGTACATGCTGTCGGGTGACCCTGGGCCTGGGCCTGGGCCGGCCTGGTGCGGCTGAGCCCACCAGGGGCGCGCACGCCCAGGCAGGCCCGCCTCCCTGGTGCGGTCAGTTAAGATAGAGTCCAGGAAGTTAGAAATTCTGTTTATGAGTCCTATCCAGTTTAGAGATAGAATAAGAGTTGTAGGGGGTTGGGACTCTCCCAAAACCCCCCTATATAAACAGGGCTGCGCCCCCCCCCCCCTTGTAACAGCAGAAGTATTAATCAGATAATACAAGTTCTCCACCAGAAAAGCCCCCACGGCAGCACCTAATCTAGCCGAGTTCCCTAAACTCGCCTAGATCAGGATTTTCGCATCTGTTCCAGCAAGAACTCGGCGAGTTCTTCTCTGTTTCTTTCTTCTCCGATCTGATCAGCACCAGGGGTGCTTTCTACTCTCTCTGTTCTCTCTGTTCTGCACACAGGAATCACCCTGTTCTGATCTGCACCGCATAACAGATCTGTTCTGGCCGAACAGATCCGATCAGCACACCTGCAGAGCCAGAAACAGGGCTGAACAGGCCGGATTTCCAACAACCGTGGTATCAGAGCCCGTTTCAACCCTAGGCTGAATTCTGCAAGATGTCGTCTACACCTACAAGCAGCGGCAGCGCCATCAGCCATGGGACAGCCTTACCGGCAGCTCGTGAGGTGAACACCGGGACGGGGTTCCCCGTGCTCACCAAGACCGACTACGCGGAGTGGGCTGTCATGATGAAGATCAAGCTGAAGGCACGACTGCTTTGGAAGGCCGTGGAGGAGGGGAACGTGAGCGAGCAGGAAGACATGATGGCGCTTGACATCTTGGTCAGCGCTGTCCCGCCGGAGATGATCACGACGATCGGAGAAAAGAGGACGGCGAAGGAGGCATGGGACACGATCGCCATCATGCAGGTCGGGGCCGACCGCGTGAAGAAGACGACGGCGCAGCAACTCCGGAAGGAGTTTGAAGACGCTGTCTTCAAGGATGGCGAAAGTGTGGAGGACTTCCCCCTCCGCCTGAGCGGCATTGCTATCACGGCTTGCGTCGCTAGGGGAGGAGATAGGAGAAGAGAGGGCCGTGGAGAAGCTCCTGCGAAGCGTTCCAGAACGCTTCCAACAGATCGTGGTGGCGATCACGACACTGCTAGACGTGTCGACTCTCACCTTGTCGGAGGTGACGGGGCGTCTCAGGGCGGCTGAGAACGCTTTCGACTCGACGCAGCGGAAGGGAGGAGTACACAACGGCCAGCTGTACCTCACTCGGGAGGAGTGGGAGGCACAGCGGAAGGAGGAGCGGTCTACCCAGTCCGCGGGTTCTTCTAAGAGGGGCGGCCGAAAGGGCCCGCCCAAGAAGAACGGAGGCAAGAAGGGAGGTTCCGGGAAGGATATTCCGCGGAACCAGTGCAGGAAGTGCGGGAAGAAGGGCCACTGGGCCAGGGAGTGTCGGTCGAAGCCTAAGGAGGAGCCGCAGCAGCAGGCTTTCGTGGCAAAGGCGGAGGAGGAGGGCGCCTTGTTTATGACAAGGGTGGCCTCAGTACAGGAGGAGCCTGTATAGGAACGTCCTATGCGCCCACTGGAGATAGTGGAGGGACGTGTCTTCGCTCACCGCAGCAACGACGATGACTTTGATGACACTCGTTGGTACCTCGACACGGGCACGACCAACCACATGACTGGTTCGCGCGCCGTCTTCTCCGAGCTTGACGAAAACGTCGTCGGAACCATCAAGTTCGGCGATAATTCCGTCGTGCGTATCCAGGGGAAGGGTACGGTCCTATTCGCCGCCAAGACGGGTGAGCACAGGAGGCTCATCGGCGTCTACCTCATCCCACGCCTCACCACCAACCTCATCAGCGTCGGCCAGCTGGATGAGGATGGCTACAGCATCACGGTGCAAGGAGGAGTGATGCACATACGGGATGAGCAGCAGCGTCTCCTCACACGAGTTCAGCGCGACGACAACAAGTTGTACTCCATCAGGCTCAACATCACACGTCCGGTTTGCCTAACCGCGAGGCGTGATGATGTTGCGTGGCGTTGGCACGAACGCTACGGACACGTCGGCTTCCAGGCGCTTCAGAAGTTGGCACGAGAGGAGATGGTGCTCGGGCTTCCGCAAATTGATCATGTCGATCAATTGTGCGAAGCTTGCTTGGTCGGGAAGCAGAGGCGCTCCAGCTTCCCTAAGCAAGCTCGGCGGCGCGCGGAGGGCGCGCTCGACCTTATCCACGGCGACATCTGCGGGCCTATCACGCCGACGACTCCAGATGGCAAGAAGATGTTCTTGTTGCTTGTGGATGACATGAGCCGCTATATGTGGCTCTATCTTCTAGCAACCAAGGACAAGGCGCCCGACTTAATTCAGCAATTCAAGGCGACAGCTGAATTAGAGTCCGGGAGGAGGCTGAAGCTACTCCGTACTGATCGCGGAGGGGAGTTCACCTCACAGGAGTTCAGCGAGTACTGCGCTCAGCACGGAGTACAACGTCAGCTCATAGCCCCGTATACGCCGCAGCAAAACGGGGTTGTGGAGCGGCGCAACCAGACGGTGGTCGGTATGGCGAGGAGCATGTTGAAGGCGAAAGGTATGCCTGGGATATTTTGGGGTGAGGCAGTTATCACGGCTGTCTATATCCTGAATCGATCCCCTACCCGCGGCCTCGACGGGAAGACGCCATATGAAGCTTGGCATGGAGAGCGACCAGCCGTCAATTATTTCCGAACTTTTGGGTGCGTGGGGCATGTCAAGAACACGCGCCGCAACCTGAAAAGTTGGAAGACCGGAGTACTCCTGTTATGACGGGAGTTCAATATCAGAGGAGGACTGCTCGTGGCTAGCAGGCGCATGCAGGAAAAGGCCAAACGGCCCAGGACGTTTCCTATTATTAGAGAGCTATTATTATTAGAAACTTAAGCGTTATATAATGGTAAAGACAATTGGATCAGGGCTAAGCATAAACAGATTGTTTCCGGCTTCCTGCAGGGAGCCGGGGAGTCCAACCCTAGCCGCCACCTCTGTATTCCTCCTCTCGCGATCGCTGGCTCCTCACCGCCGATCAGCCTTCAAACCGTGCCCACCGATCCTCCACACGTACAACCTCCGATCGGTGAGGGGCAGAGAGCAGCAGCATACCAACCTGGTATCAGAGACCTCCGATCCGATGTCGCTGCCGCTGCCCGCTTCAACCGCGTCACCGCCGGATGCCAACGTGTCCGTGCCGATCCCGTACGCACCGATCCCGCCTACATCTCTGGCCGCGGGATCGCTGCCGCTGGCCGCCGGGGCTTCATCCTCCACCGTGGGGGTGATGACCAACGAGCAGCTCACCACGGCCGTCCTCGACCTCGGCAGGATGATGGCCGGCGTCCACGCTTTCCTCTTAGGACCGCCGCCAGGCGTGGCACCGCCTCACCCGCAGCCGCAGCTACCGCCGGCGCCCAACCCGCAGCAGCAACTGCCTTCTTCCGCCTCGGGCACCGTCTACCCCTACGGGATGCCGCAGGACAGCACGGCGCACACCACCGCGTCAGCACCGGCGGTGTCCCCCGGCGGCATCCCCATACAGGAGATCCAGTTCCCCCACTCGCTGTCCCCGCTTCCGCCGTGGCTCACCGACGTCGCGCCGCCAGTCTACTCCGCGCCGGCGCGCCCGTCGGTCCATTCGACCCCTCACATCACAGCGGGCTTCGGCCATGGGGGCGTTCCGGCGTCGGGAACGCTCTATGGCGGCGTTGACGACCCAATCCTCCACGGCTCCACCTTCGGGTCCGCGCCGGCTGCAGCTCCAGCGATCGGCGGGGCGCCCCCGGCTGCCGCTCCCGCGACGTTCGGCGCGGCGCCCTTCCAGCCTCGGACCTACAAGATCGACTTCGCGACATACGACGGCTCGGTCGACCCGCTGAATTGGCTCACACACTGTGAACAATTCTTCTGGGGCCAGCGCACTCCGGTGGAGCAGCGGACGTGGATGGCCTCCTATCACCTCATCGGCGCCGCTCAGACCTGGTACTACGCTCTCCTATCGGACGAAGGCATGCCGTCCTGGGAGCGCTTCAAGGAGCTTTGTCGCTTTCGTTTCAGACCGCCTATATACGGCTCGCGGCTGGCCGAGTTGGGGCGCCTTCCTTTCCACTCCACGGTCCAGGAGTTTGCGGACCGCTTCCAGACGGTGCTAGCGCATTCCAGGGACATCTCCACGCGCCAAAAAGCGGAGCTTTTCGTCGGCGGCCTCCCGGAACACATTCGGGTCGACGTCGCGATGCGCCCCCCCCCCCCCCCCCCCCGACCTCCAGACAGCCATGTTTCTTGCCCGCGCCTTCGAGACACGGGCTCTGGCCGCGGCAGCGCCGCCTCAGCAGCGCGGCGCCCGCCCTCCCCCGCGGCCAGCCCTTCCCCCACGCCAACCGGGGGCGGCCGCGGCCCCGGCTGGCGCACCAGCGCTGCCGGCGCCGCCCGTAGCCGGCGCTGCAGCACCGGGCGCAGCAGCCCCGGCGGCACCCGTGCGGCCGTACCGTCGCCTCTCGCCGGCCGAGATGCAGGAACGCCGTCGTCAAGGCCTCTGCTACAACTGCGACGAGCAATACGTGCGTGGGCACGTGTGCCCCCGCCTGTTCTTCCTGGAGGTGGACGATTTCCTCGACGCCGATGAGGAGGCGGCAGCCGATGCTGCGGCCACGGCCTTGCCCGCAGACGCCGCCGCCGCAGCGGACGCTCACGCTCACGCTCTTGTGGTTTCTGTACACGCTCTTGCAGGCATCAGGACGTACCACACTATGCTCCTGCCCGTGACGATCCAGGGCGAGCGCCTCCTCGCCCTCCTGGACACTGGCTCCACCCACACTTTCCTCCAGGGCACGGCCATGCGGCGCCTTGGTCTCGCTCCTCAGGGGGGCGACCAGCTTCGCGTTACGGTGGCCAACGGTGAGCGCGTGCCGTGTGAAGGCATCGCACGCCACGTGCCCGTCGACATCCACGGGGCGCCCTTCTCCATCACCTGCGTCGGCCTCGCGCTCGGCTGCTTCGACTTCATCCTCGGCGTCGACTTCCTTGGCACGCTGGGCCCCATCACCTGGGACTTCGAAGGGCTCGCCGTATCCTTCCTGCACGAGGGCCGCCGCGTCACGTGGCAGTGTGTGGACGCCCCGGGCGCGCCCTTCCAGCAGCGGTCGCTGGTAGCGGTAGCTCCGGACCCGCACCACCCGCTGCTGGACGAGCTCCTATGTCAGCACGACGCCGTCTTCGACACACCACGCGGCCTTCCACCAGCCCGCCCCTACGACCACCGCATACACCTGCTGCCCGAGACCGCACCGGTGGCAGTGCGACCGTACCGGTACCCTCAGTTGCAGAAGGACGAGCTCGAGCGGCAGTGCGCCGCCATGCTGGAGCAGGGCATCATCCGCCCCAGTACTTCTCTGTTCTCGGCACCCGTGCTCCTCGTCAAGAAGGCGGATGGGTCGTGGCGCTTCTGCATCGACTACCGCGCGCTCAACGACCGTATGTCCAAGGACAAGTTCCCGATCCCGGTGGTTGACGAGCTCCTCGACGAGCTCCACGGGGCCAAGTACTTCACCAAGCTTGACCTCCGCTCGGGGTACCACCAGGTGCGCATGCACCCGGCCGACATCGAGAAGACGGCGTTCCGCACCCACCATGGCCACTTCGAGTTCCTGGTGATGCCGTTTGGGCTCTCCAACGCCCCTGCGACATTTCAGGCGTTGATGAATGATGTGCTCCGCCCCTTCCTCCGCAGGTTCGTGCTGGTTTTCTTTGACGACATTCTGATCTACAACACGTCGTGGTCTGAGCACCTGCAGCATGTCGGCCTCGCCTTCACCGCCCTACGAGCCCACGGCCTCTTTCTGAAGAGGTCGAAGTGCTCCTTCGGGGCCCCCTCCGTCGCCTACCTCGGCCACGTCATCTCCGCCGACGGCGTCGCCATGGACAGCGACAAAGTAGCCGCGGTCGCCTCGTGGCCGCTACCACGCTCTCCACGCGGGGTGCGTGGCTTCCTGGGCCTCGCCGGCTACTACAGGAAGTTCATCCGCGACTTCGGCTCCATCGCGGCACCACTCACACGTCTCCTGCGGAAGGAGGCGTTCGTCTGGACGGCGGAGGCGGACGAGGCTTTCGCTGCCCTGAAGCGGGCGCTCTCGTCGGCGCCGGTTCTACAGATGCCCGACTTCGCGTGCCAGTTCGTAGTTGACTGCGACGCGTCCGGCACCGGCTTTGGCGCCGTCCTCCACCAGGGGGGCGGACCCCTGGCTTTCTTCAGTCGACCCTTCGCCGCCCGCCATGTCAAGCTGGCGGCCTACGAGCGCGAGCTCATCGGGCTGGTGCAAGCCGTCCGGCACTGGCGCCCGTACTTGTGGGGGCGCCAGTTCCTTGTCCGCACCGACCACTACAGCCTGAAGTTTCTCCTAGACCAGCGGCTGTCCACCGTGCCTCAGCACCAGTGGCTCAGCAAGCTATTCGGGTTTGACTTCACCGTCGAGTACCACCCCGGGCGGCTCAACTCGGCGGCCGACGCGCTGTCCCGCCGCGACGAGGAGACTGCGGCGCTCTGTGCCCTCTCTGGGCCCTCCTTCGACCTCTACGCCGACATTCGCCGCGCCACCGCGACCGACCCGGTCGCGCGTGACCTGCTGCAGCAGCTGGAGGCCGCGTCTCTGGGCGAGCCGTGGGCTGCCGACGACGGCTTCCTCCTCCACGGCAAGCGCATCTACGTACCTGCCACCGACGACTTGCGCCACCAGGTGGTGACCCTGGCTCACTCGGCGGGACACGAGGGGGTCCAGAAAACCCTTGTGCGCCTCCGCGCGGACTTCTACATCCCCGGCGACCGCCAGCTGGTGCACGACTTCGTCCGCTCCTGTGATGTGTGCCAGCGGAACAAGACGCCGACCACACCGCCGGCCGGCCTACTTCAGCCCTTGGACGTTCCGTCGCAGGTGTGGGCAGATATCTCCATGGACTTCATCGAGGGGCTGCCGAAGGTGCACGGCAAGTCCGTGGTCCTGACGGTGGTGGACCGCTTCTCGAAGTACGCCCACTTCATCGCTCTCAGCCACCCCTACACCGCCGCCTCCGTCGCCCGTGCTTTCTTCGACGGGATCGTGCGCCTACACGGTTTCCCCAGCTCCATCGTCAGCGATCGCGACCCAGTCTTCACCAGCAATCTTTGGCGCGATCTCTTTAAATGTGCAGGTGTCAAGCAGCGGCTCAGTACGGCCTTTCACCCCCAGACGGACGGCCAGTCCGAAGTCGTCAACAAGATCATCGCGATGTATTTGCGCTGTGCGACAGGTGATCGGCCTCGCTCGTGGGTCGACTGGCTATCCTGGGCGGAGTACTGCTACAACACCTCTTACCACACGGCACTCCGAGCGTCGCCGTTCGAGGTTGTGTACGGCCGACCCCCGCCACCACTCCTGCCACACCACGCCGGGGCGGCCCAGACCGAGGCGGTGGACACCATGCTGCGGGACCGCGACGCGTTCCTGGAGGAGGTTCGCGAGCGTCTTCTTCAGGCCCAGCAGTACGCCAAGCGCCACTACGATGAGCACCATCGCGAGGTGGAGTTCGACGTGGGCGCATGGGTGCTGCTCCGACTTCTCCACCGCCCCACCCATGCGCTCGCTTCGCCGTCCAAGGGCAAGCTGCGCCCACGCTACGCGGGGCCGTTCCAGATCGTCGAGCGCATTGGGCAGGTGGCTTATCGTCTCCGACTCCCCGTGGACGCGCGCCTGCATGACGTCTTCCATGTGGGGCTGTTAAAGCCTTACAACTACGCCGGCTCGCCACCATCAACGCCGGCCGTGCTGCCACCGGTTCAGGACGGGCGACTGCTGCCAGCCCCTGCGCAGGTCCTGCGCGCCTAGCTCCGTCGCGGCGCGTGGCACATCCTTGTCAGGTGGCAAGGCCTTTCGGAGGACGACGCCACCTGGGAGCCCCTGGACGACTTCAAGACTCTCTACCCGGATGTGCAGCTCGAGGACGAGCTGTTTGTCAAGGCAGGGAGAGATGTTATGACGGGAGTTCAATATCAGAGGAGGACTGCTCGTGGCTAGCAGGCGCATGCAGGAAAAGGCCAAAAGGCCCAGGACGTTTCCTATTATTAGAGAGCTATTATTATTAGAAACTTAAGCGTTATATAATGGTAAAGACAATTGGATCAGGGCTAAGCAGAAACAGATTGTTTCCGGCTTCCTGCAGGGAGCCGGGGAGTCCAACCCTAGCCGCCACCTCTGTATTCCTGCTCTCGCGATCGCTGGCTCCTCACCGCCGATCAGCCTTCAAACCGTGCCCACCGATCCTCCACACGTACAACCTCCGATCGGTGAGGGGCAGAGAGCAGCAGCATACCAACTCCGATGATTTTTCTTGGCTATGCTGCAGGGACGAAGGGCTATCGGATGTATAATCCGGCTGATGGGCGCACACACATATCATGTGACGTGATATTCGACGAGGCGTCCAAGTGGGACTGGGGAGAAGGAGCAGGAGAAGAGGACTACACCGCCTTCCACGTCGACTCCTTAGGTCCAGCAGGTGTTGGACCTGTTGTTTCAGCACCCGGAGAGGTGCTGCAGGGTCCGGAGGGGCCGAACAGCACCCCTGCAGTGCCCAGGAGGGGCACAGAAGGGTCTGTACAGACCCTAGGAGTTCTTGCGCCAGCCTCCAGACCTGCTGGAGAGAGTCCAGCACCTGCAGCGTCGCCCCAAGGGCCCCTGCAGGGGCTGTCCAGCGCAAATCAGGGCTGGGACAGTCCTGCACGGGGGTCAGCAGCAGTGGGGGGTTCCGGACTTGAAGATTCCAGCACCTTCGTCACGCCCCGGAATCCTCCACGGCCCATCTGCTTCGCCTCACCGCTGTCGGACCCCGGCAGCAATGTTGTCGACGCCTACTACGACGATGGCGCGAAACTACGGTTCCGCACGATGCGCAACATACTTGGAACCCTCACCCCTCCTGGTCGGGCTGAGCGCCCACCAAGCTTGGAGGAGGGGGAGCTTATGTTCACCACCGCGGAGGAGCCCACGTCCTTCGCCGATGCTGAGGAACACCCGTGCTGGAGACGGGCCATGCTCGAGGAGATGGAGTCCATAGAAGAAAACAAGACTTGGCAACTTGTTGATCTTCCTGCAGGACACAAGCCCATTGGCCTCAAATGGGTGTTTAAGGTGAAGAAGGACGAGCATGGTGAGGTGGTGAAGCACAAGGCTCGACTGGTGGCAAAAGGCTATGTCCAACGGCAAGGAATAGATTTTGACGAGGTATTTGCTCCTGTAGCCCGTCTCGAATCTATTCGTTTGCTCCTTGCAGTTGCTGCACACAAGGGGTGGGAGGTACACCACATGGACTTGAAGAGCGCCTTCCTGAACGACGACTTGATGGAGGAGGTGTACGTCTCCCAACCCGCTGGCTTCATCATCGACGGAGCCGAACACAAGGTGTATCGGCTCAAGAAAGCTTTATACGGACTTCGTCAGGCGTCCAGGGCCTGGAATGCCAAGCTCAACGATAGCTTGCTATCGCTTGGTTTCCAGAAGAGTACAAGCGAGCACGGGATTTATTTCCGTGGAGCTAAAGATGAGAAGCTCATCGTCGGCGTGTACGTCGACGATCTTGTGATCACAGGAGGAGGCGATCTCAAGAAGTTCAAAGGGGAGATGATGAAGAGGTTCAAGATGAGCGACTTGGGTCTCTTGTCGTATTATCTTGGCCTGGAGGTGCGGCAAACTGAAGAAGGGATAAGCATTGGGCAGGCGGCCTACGCTTCGAAGCTTGTCTCGAAAGCTGGCCTGGAGGAGTGCAACTCTTGTGCGTTCCTCATGGAGCAAGGCCTAAAGCTTTACAAGATAAGTAAGAGTCCGTTGGTGCATGCAACGGGCTACAGGAGCTTGGTGGGAGGGCTGCGATATCTGGTGAACCTACGCCCCGACCTCGCCTACTCAGTTGGGTACGTGAGTCGGTTTTTGGAGGAGCCAAGAGAAGATCACTTTGCCGCAGTCAAGCGCATCGTACGCTATATAGCGGGTACGATCCACTTCGGAGTTTTCTATCCAAAAGGAGGCAACATGGAGTTGATTGGCTACTCAGGATAGCGACTTTGCGGGAGACGTGGAGGACCGCAAGAGCACAAGCGGAGTGCTGTTTTGTCTTGGAAACAGCCCCGTTTCATGGCAGTCCTGCAAGCAGAAGGTGGTGGCCTTGTCCTCATGTGAAGCAGAGTATATCGCAGCAGCTCAAGGGGCATGTCAAGGTGTATGGATGGCACGGCTGATGGAAGACTTGGCTGAAAAGATGAAGGCACCGGTGCTGCGGGTTGATAACAAGTCTGCCATAGACTTGAGCAAGAATCCGGTACACCATGACAGGAGCAAGCACATCGACACCAAGTATCACTACATACGGGAGTGTGTTGACAATGGTGACATTGTGCTTGAGCAAATCTCTACGAAGGACCAGATGGCGGACATCTTGACCAAGACACTTGGAAGACAGAAGTTCGTCGAGATGAGAAGAAGAATTGGCGTTCTGGACATACTGCAGGTCCAGGGTCAGGAGGAGAATGTCGGGTGACCCTGGGCCTGGGCCTAGGCCTGGGCCGGCCTGGTGCGGCTAAGCCCACCAGGGGCGCGCACGCCCAGGCAGGCCCGCCTCCCTGGTGCGGTCAGTTAAGATAGAGTCCAGGAAGTTAGAAATTCTGTTTATGAGTCCTATCCAGTTTAGAGATAGAATAAGAGTTGTAGGGGGTTGGGACTCTCCCAAAACCCCCCTATATAAACAGGGCTGCGCCCCCCCCTTGTAACAGCAGAAGTATTAATCAGATAATACAAGTTCTCCACCAGAAAAGCCCCCACGGCAGCACCTAATCTAGCCGAGTTCCCTAAACTCGCCTAGATCAGGATTTTCGCATCTGTTCCAGCAAGAACTCGGCGAGTTCTTCTCTGTTTCTTTCTTCTCCGATCTGATCAGCACCAGTGGTGCTTTCTACTCTCTCTGTTCTCTCTGTTCTGCACACAGGAATCACCCTGTTCTGATCTGCACCGCATAACAAATCTGTTCTGGCCGAACAGATCCGATCAGCACACCTGCAGAGCCAGAAACAGGGCTGAACAGGCCGGATTTCCAACACATGCTGTATTTTTAGGAGGTAGATTATACAACAACAACAATAAAGCCTTTGTTCCAAACATGATGGGGTAGGCTAGATATGAAACCTAACATTTTTTAAAAAAAGAAGTGAAAAAAAGAAAGAGAGATAAAAGTAATAAAATACGAGTAAACTAAAATCCAGCCACATGAATTGTTGATTTCCATGCAGTCCTATCATATGAGCCAGATCTCTAAGTACATTCGGATCCCCTAGGTCTCATTTTACCTCCTCTCATGTCAATCTTGATCGCTCTCTACCCCTCGTAATATTTCCCCCACCCTTTAGAATCCCAATGTTAACTCGTGCTTGTGGAGGTCTTCGTGGATATGGTCAAACCAGCTTAGTCGATATTGGACTAACTTCTCTTCAATCGGTGCCACCCGTACTTTGTACTCTCACGTATCACCTCGTTCCTAATTCAATCTTTTCTTGTGTAATTGCACATCCACCATAGCATGCGCATCCCGAGACACTCATTTGTTGGATAGCTTGCCTTTAGTTGGCCAACATTTTGCCCTATATAGCATCGAAGGTTTGATCACCGTCATCTTTTGTGGGGCCCTCACATAGGATTCTAGATGCTTGCCGCCACTTTATCCACCCTGCATTGATCCCGTGGCAAACATCCTCGTCAATATCACAATTACTTTGCAACATTGATCCAAAATATTTTGTTCTTGTAGACTAACATTTCATTCTCCGCGTCCAACACTGCTAAAGTCACACCTCATATATTTGGTCTTGGTCCTACTAAGCATAATGTATAAACCACTTGGATTCTAAGGTATGCCTCCATAGCTCTAATTCCATATTATGTGATCTCTAGTTTCATCTGTTAACACTACATCATCAGTAAAGAGCATACACCAATGAATATCTCCTTTTATATACTTCGACACCTCATCCATCACTAAGGAAAGGATGTATGTGCTCAAGGCTGACTCTTGGTGTACTCCTATCGTGATTGAAAATGTATTGGTCTCACTATTACTTACTCGCAGTCTCACACACTTGTCATAGCATTATCATACACATTTTTGATAAGGGTAATGTACTTTACTGGGACATTGTTTTCTCTAGCGCCAACCACATGACTGTTCTTGATATCTTGTCATATGCCTTCTTCAAGTCAATTAACCCCATATGTAGGCTCTCCTTCTGCTCTCTATATCTCTTCATAAACTGATTAAGCAAGAAAATCACCTCTATAGTAGACCTCCCATGTATAAAACCAAGTGGTTTTTAGTGACATTGGTCACTCTTCTCAAGCGATGCTCAACCACTCTCTCCAAAGCTTCACAGAAATTGGTTTTTAGGAGGTAAATTATAGTTATTCACTTATTCTATATTATTCTGTAAGTCTTTTTGTCCAAATTGGTTGGCAACAGTCTATATTGCATAAGCAGTAACTATTAGTATTTCATATGGAATATGGATGTCAAACACAAAACCATCTTATGGATTGTTTCAGATGCTTGCTACTTTATCTGGTCAAGTTCTTCTCTATGGCTTCTACTGCTTGTCTCTACCTTTCTGAAGTTGAATCTTTTGTTGTTGCTGTTGCTTTTCATTTTTTTTACTTTTCAAAAAGACAGTTATATCCAATGATTGGTAGTTTTGATTTGCGTTTTTTACTTCTGCAGGCAGATTTCGACCTGTGTTGTGATTGTTATAATGAAGGGAAGTTCGATGCAGGCATGTCCAAGACTGATTTCATCCTTATGGATTCTGCAGGAGTTTCTGGGGGTGCTACTGGTACTAGTTGGACTGATGAAGAAACACTGCTTCTTTTAGAAGGTTTAGAAATTTTTGGTGGAAAATGGGCTGAGATTGCCGAACATGTCGCTACTAAAACAAAAGCACAGTGCATGTTACACTTTCTTCAAATGCAAATTGAGGACCACTTTCATGATGGTGAAGATATCCACCAAAATATTCCAGGAAGCACAGAGCAAGCATCGACTGAAAAAGGCACTGCTCAAACACCTGAGAAGATGGAAGTTAACATTATAGCAGAAGGAAAAGATAATGCGAACGAGAAGCCATCAGAGACAACAGAGGGCAACTGTGAAGAAGAAAAACAAGTAGACACAAATGCTGAAGAAAATAAAGATACTCAAAATTCATGTGGCAATGATTCATTTGCATCACCAAACACTGAAGAGTCAAAACAATCTTCTGATACACACCCTTCTGCTAATGTTGATACTTCTGGTGAAAACTTGTCAAATGTTGCTATTGATATCCTGAAATCTGCATTTGAGGCTATTGGTCAGGCTCCAGAGCATGAAGGTTCCTTTGCTGAAATAGGAAATCCTGTTATGGCACTGGTAAGTACCATAATCTGTTTTATGTCTGTACCTATTGATGCACCTGCACTACTCACTTACTCAGATTCCTAAACTATGTATCTACAGGCAGCATTTTTAGCTGGTCTTGTGGAAGATGACAATGCTACCACTTCGTGCCGTAGCTCACTAAAAGCTATCTCTGAGGTGTCTCCTTCTCTCCAATTAGCAAGCAGGCATTGTTTTATTCTTGAGGATCCACCAAATGATCTGAAAGATACTTGTGACATTGTAAGGTAAGGAATGCTTGCACATATGTTAGAAAGAAAGTGCTGCTGTAAGATTTCGCTGACAGCATGGGTGAAATTTGCAGTAGTAAAAATACTGATGGTGATCAAGCAAAAGATGAGGATAGGATTCAAACATCAGCTGATACCGAGAAAAAAAACACCGCTGAGAAAGAAGATAGTGCTTTATCTGTGGATAGGCAAAATAATTCAACCATCTCACCAAATGACCATCAAGAATCAGAAAATAGGAACATGCTATCTGATGATTGCCTCTTAGTGGATGCCGAAACCAATAATGCCAATGAGTCAGGTGATCCACCTTCTCTTCCGGTTAAGAGCACATCCAAAGATACAAAAGGTTCATTAAGTTCCATTAAAGGTTCAGTTGCTCCACAAAATAATGTGAATGAATGTCGTTTATTAGCTTCTGAAAATGTTGCAGGCAGTGGTGTGGTTGCAAGTAATCTTAAACTTGGGAAGGACAAACCAAGTGCTGAGGTGGAGGCATCTGATGAGACACTTTTGAAAGGCAACGGTGAGCTCAATAAGCCTGAAGATGCAACTTCTACACCAGCTACAGTACAGGAACAAAAACAAAGACAGACATTTGAAAATGGAAGAATTGGAGGTACTTAATCTAATCGTTTTTATCAAAGCTATTTGTTTTAGGCGAGCGAAGGATACACATATATTTTCACCTTGAATCATTTAAATTGTCTATTTACTTGCCTGGATGAAGGCTTGGGATAAAAGGCTAGGTTGTTGTTGTACTTGCCTGGATGAACCCGTGGTGAGTTTTGCCTGCACCAGTTGCACACATGATTGGTCTCAGGTCAACCGCATTGCTGATTTTACGAGCTAAGATCCTTTATATTGCAATATATCCATCATAATTTGCTACCATGGTCATGCTATCACATTGAGCTTTGCCTGAGAAGTGGTAGATAATTCCAGAACCTTAGATCTGAAATGTACTTGTAATGCTAGCACTGTAGGGGTATGTGCCTGATCGACACAAAGTACTGACATCTAATGAGTAACTCCACATTTTTTATTTTAAACAGAAGTACATCTTCTGTTGCTAGTGTGCCTAGACATAGTGTTCCAGTTATTTAGTCCAGGGGCAAAGCCAGATGAACTGTGCATCATGATCAGCCCCTTCAGACAACAGGATCATTCACTGCTAGAAGCACTAGCTTCCTTGATTTTACCAATTTTTATTGGGGTCAACTGACCTTGATAGAAGCACGAAGCTCCGCCCCTAATTTAGTCCCTGTCCCTCCAGTAAGAAAAAATGTGTTTTGGAGTTTGTGCAGTCACAAATTTTAAAACCTTTTGTATTATTTTCTAACCTTTTTCTTCATGATATTGTTGATTAGTGGACTTACCATCAAGTTTGTGCTCGTCTTCTCCATCATTTTCTCAACATGTGTGTTGTCTGTTCTATCTGTATCCTCACAGTTATTGGAAACATATATGGCAAATCCTTACTGAGAAGATAAAGCTTTAGTGATATGGAATTACAGTGTTAATGAACCAAATGGGGGCAAACGTCATGAACAGGCTCAGAATTAAATGTGGCGCTGTTTTATTCTTCATCAGTTAATTTCTGTTATCTCTGGAATCTATCTTGCAGAACCTAACAACACTGAAAGCTTGGTTGCCGATGAAGACAAGGGCTCTATAGCGACCTCCAACAAAAATGATTCCATAACAAGGCTAAAACGAGCGGCAGCCACTGCTATTTCAGCAGCTGCTGTAAAAGCTAAGTTCCTCGCTGAGCACGAGGAACATCAAATTCAGAGGCTAACGGCTGTGATGATTGAAAAGCTGGTAATGTGAATCATCCAATCGTGGAAATGTGCATGCCTCTGAATTTGTGTTTTGTACTACTAATACCTATGAATTTTCTTCCACATGATGATGATGATTTGTCTTTTGTGCAGTTTCAAAAAATAGAAGTGAAGATGTCATTATTTGCCGAGATCGAGCAGGTAGTTTTTCGAACAAGAGAATATACCGAGAAGACCAGAAAGAAGCTTCTAATGGAGCGAAATGCGATAATTGCAGCCCGCATGGGCACATTGCCATCTAGGCCAAATCAGCCAAGTGTAGCTGGAAATAGATTACCGCCTGGATATGGCAACCCAATTGTAAGGCCACCAAACACAATGCGGCTGAGCAGCTGAGGTGAATCCAGACCCTGGACAGCAAGAGTGATGACTTCAGTCTTTTAGAACGATACCTAAAGACTCGAGCCTATCAGCTTGGTGTAGAATTCTTTAGAAGTACATTGTACAATCACCAGTGTAACTGTTTTAATGAGGATTCACCATTTTTTGCTTGAGTATTTGTTGTACTAATTTGAATCCCCTCGTCTGAGCTCTACAAGGATCTAAACTAACCTTGAGGTAGTGGCTTCACACTGATTTCCTGGTGTGCTTCCATCATATATGATGTTGTTTCTGTACCTTGTCGTTTATACTGTCTATGGCTGTAGAATAGTAAAACGGGGTAGGAACATCTCATACCTAAGCATCCTTTTACATGTTTCCACACTGGAGTGAGCCACATGTGATCTTTGTCGTCTCTTAGATGAAGTGTAACATTTGATTTCTGTATAGCAAGCACGCACACACAATAAACATGATGGCGTACAAATACGATCGAGTGAGCTACTAGACCAAATCAAACACTCGAGTGTAAGTGATGCTTTAACGTTTGTTCTTCCTCGTTGGGGCGGGATGATTGGAATCCCTTTCTAATAATGCATTTCTTCCACAAAAGGATCTGAGCCATTTCCCAGGTGTCGAGCCTCGTCTCGTCTCGGTCGCCTGACGTGAGCCCATGAAACAAGAACAGAAAAAAAGGGCCAAGTTCGTGCACGCCCATCAGCACTCACTTCACTCGCCTGCACACCCGACTACCGGCAAGCCGACGATTGTTCATCGCCCAGTGCCCATGTCGTAGGCGGCTCGGTGCTCCTTCCACTTGCTGCACTGGTATTGGTAGGTAGGAGCTCAGCTCGGCCAGCGCTCCGTAGTCCAAGCCAAGCAGAGCACGGCAAGCAAGACCACGGCGCCCGTCTCGCCTCCACCCTTTCCTAACAGTCCCAACTTCCCGCGCACGATATAGCGTGAACCAAATCATGCTCCCCCACTGCCGATTTCTCTCCCGAAAACCTCGAGCCAAACGGGATGAGCACGACGACTGAGCTAGTGCTTTTTTCAAGGCATGTATGCCCACCGGTCCGGGCCGCCAAGCAAGCACACGCGTCACCCGTCACGAGGGTTCCTTAGCCCGCGCCGGTCTGCTACCTACCTACCTACCGCCGGCGCAGTTCAGACCGGCCGGCTTCGGTCGCGGATTCAACTACAGGCGCGACGATGCAGCGGAGGCTTTGTCTTGTCTTTAGCCGAAGCGGAGGGGGCTTTAGCGCTTTGGTCTCTGCTTTCCCCCCACCAGTTTCAGCGAAAGCCCTTTCCTTATTATTGCTTCCCGGCCAAAAGAGACAGCGCCCTCTGCGTCTTTCCTGGTTTCTCTTCCTCGCTAAGCAACGGACCGGGTGGGGAGGAGGAGGAGGCTGCTGCAGCCTGCCTGCAGGGAGAAAGAGAGGAGGTGAGTGGAGGCTGCAGGTAGGATAAGAAGCGGCAGAGCTGAGCCGAGGGAGTCAGAGGTGAGCTGAGGTGTGGTTGGAGTGAGAGTGGAACGTAGAGCGTAGGGAAGCCGAGGATGGCAGGGAGGAGTCGGCTTCTGCTTCTTCGGTTGGGGCTCCTGCAGCTCGTCTGCCTTCCTTTTGCAGGCACGCCTCTCCTCTCCTCTCCTCGTATTTAGAGAGTGCAGTTCGCGTTAGCTCTGTTCTTGGTGAAGCACTCTGGCTTCGAATTACAGTGTTCAGGTCGAAAGAGAACGAGTTCAGCAAAACACTCGAGAGCTCTCTAGCTGTATCGCGGAAATCTGCGCCTGGCGCTCTCCTCTATCTTCTGGTCGGTCCGTGACCCCTGGACGCCGAAGGCGTCTCCTTTTCTGTGTCTAGGACCTGTAATTATTGAAATTGACTGGGCTTGAAATTGCTTCTCATTTTCATAGTTACGAAATGGTAAGAAAGATAAAATACGAGCTGATCTTTCTTTTAAGAGCAAATATTTCGTCAAGATGATATGGGTCGCCCCTTCTTCTTGCGCCAAAGATCTTACCATTTCCGAAGGAACTGAGGGAAAGTCGATTTATGGATAGAATCAAATACGCAGCCTGCAGCGCTGCAGCCTTGCATGATTCCGGCTCTTGCGCTTTACGTTCGTCTTTCTCCTCGTCAAGCGACCGGTTCTCTGGACTCCTTGGAACGGTCCTCTTCGTTGTGCGATTGTGGAAGGAATAAAACCGGTGCAGAGCAGAGCAGTGCTCGCATTCGCTGGGGCTTTCTCCACCGTGATCAGTTGCATGAGCGCGCGACACATTCACGGGGCGTCATGTCATCGTGCGACGCTGACATGTACTAGCGCTGTGCACTAGCACGGTGACACGTTCGGCTACCGGCATACGGTTCGCCGGTTTATTTGATGCTTGGTTAGGGTGTTTTGGGATTTTAAATTTTGATTTTTGGCGTGTCAAGTTTGAAGTTTTAGCCACGCTTCGTCAGTTGTTGCTAACATTAACACCCATACCTGCAGCGTCGCAGTCCTTCATCGGCATCAACTACGGCGACGTGGCCGACAACCTGCCGCCGCCGTCGGCCACGGCTCGCATCATCAGGTCCACGACCATCTCCAAGGTGCGCCTCTACGGGACCGACCCGGCCGTCGTCTCCGCTTTCGCCGGCACGGGCATCTCCCTCCTCCTCGGCGCCACCAACGGCGACATCCCCAACCTCGCGTCCTCGCCTTCCTCGGCCGCCGCCTGGGTCGCCGCGCACGTCCCGTCCGGTCCATCAGGGCCGGCCGTCACGGCTGTCTCCGTCGGCAACGAGGTCTTCTTCGCCGGCGACGCCACGCTCGCCTCGCAGCTCGTCCCGGCCATGCAGAACCTCTACGACGCGCTGCCGCCCAACTCCAGCATCAAGGTCTCCACCGTGAACGCCATGGACGTGCTCGCGCAGTCCGACCCGCCGTCCTCCGGCGCGTTCAAGCCGGAGCTCTCCTCCGCGCTCGACCCGCTCCTGGCGTTCCTGAGCAAGACCGGCTCGCCGTTCCTGATCAACCCGTACCCCTACTTCGCGTACCTCAGCGACCCACGGCCGGAGACGCTGGCCTTCTGCCTGTTCCAGCCCAACGGCGGCCGGCCCGACGCCGGGTCCGGGCTCACGTACACCAACATGTTCGACGCGATGCTGGACGCCGTGCGCGCGGCGCTGGACGCGAAGGGTTACAAGGACGTGGAGATCGTGGTGGCCGAGACCGGGTGGCCGCACAGGGGCGACGCGGACGAGGCCGGCGCCACGGTGGAGAACGCGCGCGCGTTCGTGTCGGGCCTCGTGTCACACCTCCGGTCCATGGCCGGCACGCCGCGCGTGCCCGGCAAGTCGGTGGACACGTACCTCTTCGCCGTGTACGACGAGGACCTCAAGCCCGGCAAGGGGTCGGAGAAGTACTTCGGGCTGTTCCAGACCAGCCTCACCGAAACGTACCCGACGGGGCTGCTAAAGAACGGCACCGCCGGGTTGGGACCGGCCATAGCGCCGGCGACAGCGCCGACGACATCAGCGCGCCCGGGTCCTGCGCTAGCAAGCCCAACGCCAGGGCAGCAGGCACAGGTACTGTCACTACACATGATGCTGTCCACTTGTTGGTTCAAGCTAAATCCAGTTCTGACAGAGCTCTTCCATGCATCGGTGCAGGCGACTCCTGCGCCGCCGGGACCTCCCATTCTGTGCACGCCAGGGACGGCAACGGCGAGGGGGACAGGCAGTGCTTGCGCTCATCCTAGTGGTGCTGAAACGTCTCGCACTTTCGCCGTGCTCCCTATCATTGCTGGTTTCTGGTTCACAGCTTTGCAGTTGTTCATATGACATTTTTCTTTTTTGGCTTTTTTCGCGGGAACCTTTTGTATTCCTTCTTTTTCCTTTTTTCCTCTTTTTTAACGCGCTGTATCGCAATGAAATTTGAAATTCCGTTGCTCCTGTCCAAGTGTTCCGGCAAGGGCTAACCTCGAAAAGCAGAAACGAACATGGCCTTTCAAGATTCGCGCAGATTCTTCTGACACGACGCGGTTCAATATCCAATGGACACAGCTGCTAATTGCAACTCACGTTGTTAGTATTAAAGAAGAGTCAGCAAGAAGACGTGGTATACTGTGCCTTGAATTTGTTCCATCTACTCCCTCTGTTCTGAAAATCCTTCTCCGAACGTCAAATAAATAACAGAGTGGATAATAAATAACATCGTGCACCCGTAACAATACACGTACCTTGCTCAAAAAAATCTGTAGACTACATGTCTAGTAAAAAAAGGAAAAAAATGAGAAAAGAGGCACTCTAAATCATGTGTAATTTTTACTTTTTATCCTTGTAAGAAAATTTTAGACATTTAGATCCTACATAAAAGTATATCCAAAACAGATCTTTCATACGACGTTTCATGTCCACAACACGACTTTAAAGGATTTGATTCCGTGTCGTGAATGTAGGGTGTTATCTGTTAGAAGCGGTAGGGCCCTTGACGCCCGGGCCCCGGTGCTATGGACAGCTGCGTAGTTTGGCGCCAAAGTGTAAGCGGTGAAGACTGGAGGAGGATGCGAAGTCAGGTAGTGGGCAGTTACCATCGGAAGGGGAGAGCTTGTGATGTTATTGGAGAAGGCTACGTGAGGATCACGAAAAGGTATATCTAATTGCAGTGTATCTGTGGTTTTTTAAACTATTGATCGCTGTTTCAGGAGGGCAAGGGACAAGGAATCGGTTCGTTCGCTGTTAGACACTGCAAGAGGCAGGGGGCAGCAAGATAATTATCGAGAGGGTGTTAATGAATCAGATTAACCCTCAGGATGAAATGAATACATAGAATTAGATGGATATGATAATTTTGATGATGTGGCTGCACCATACAAGAGAGAGAGAGAGAGAGCAATTAAGGACAATTAATTAAAAAGATGTACCAAACAAATGAATTATCCACATCCATATAATGAGATATATAGCATGAAAGATTGGCCAGCGGAAGACATACACAAGCAGTTTGTTGCCTTGGCACACAAATACACAACCAAAAGGCATCACATGTAAGCAGAACATAGATACCGCGCACTAATCAAGGACACGAGAAACAACAACGGCAAACCACGTCTAGTGCTCTAGCAGGGACCAAAAATTGCTACAACCCTCAACACACCGCCATCTTAAAACACGACAAAGGCCTCGTCAAACAAACACACAGAATAGTAGCTATCATCAGAGTTATGCTCCCGAGTGTGAAACCGGTGACGTGATGAACTGCCCGTCCTTGAAATTGTGGATGTACTGCTGAGGCAAAGCATGCTCCACCTGTAAAATGTACATGGGAGCTGAACTCAGGTGCAATACTAGCTCAAAGAACAATAGAATCTACACTTGCTAGTAAAACAAAATCCAAAAGTTAATAACATTACCCAGTTAAATGCTCCAATCTCACACAGGGAAAATGAAACATATTCTACTATCTACTTAGCATATTAAATCTTGCATCTAAAAACTAACTTTTAAAGTTCAATCAGGATGTGGTAAGGAACTTAGATATCTACTCATGTTCTATTCAGCTGGGAACTCACAATAGTATCAGTTCTCTTATATCTCTATCATTTGAGCCTAAAAGCTACAGAAAATGTAACACAGTGCTATACATCAGAAAAGATACATGCAAGAAGCAGATCTTACCCAATCACCATCAGTGACACTTGGAACCATCACGTTGATTTCACTAGATTTAGCGGAAGTAATTGAAGCTCCTAGCGACTCTTTACTTAAGTATAACTGACATCCAGATGTGTTATCAATTGATACTGTTGGTGCTGTGCCCTGAGAGTGGAAAACAAAGAGTTCAGTCGTTTGATAACAATATTAGTAACAAAATGGATAATTGGATTCAGATAGTGAGCTTATGTAATGGATGTCAGCTACACACACACACAAAAAAAGAAAACTACTGGACAATCTCCACCTGCTGAAATCTGCATACATAAATAATTTAGAGGGAGATAATTAAAAGCATTTGGCAGTTAAGATTTGAAGGACTCACTAATGTAAGGAAGAAATTACATCATAATTTGAGAAGCTGCTTTAAGCATATAAGCAGGCATAGAAAGTTAGAAACTAAAAATCATGCATTTGGCAATGATAATACCATTCACTTTCCAGTTGTCTTCCTACAAAGACTAGCTCAATACCCTCATTTTGCCACGGATTCCAAAAGTAACATAATTTAACCTGCGGCTTAATGATTGATTAGTTGTTCACAGATTAAGACGTGGATGACAATTGCAAAATGGGTCCCCTGTATTTGTCTGTTGTGTGCCCTCAATCTTCATTACTGCCTTCTAGCCACCTTGCAACCGTGAATCATCTTGCACCCCAAGCTTCTGATGCTCCACTGCCTAATCGTGCTCACCACTAACATTACCACAGTCCTAGACATAACTTCACTTAACCATAAATGATGTCATCTTCTACTCACCAACTCCAACCCTCGTCACAGTGCCACCATGGTCACTAACCCTCTAAAACTGGTCTATCGATGAACCCAAACAACTTTTACTATAAGTATTTGCAGATAATCTTGATATCATGGGCCTACAACAATGCAAAATATGTCTTCAAATCCACCTTCAAACTTGTAATATACAACGTATATACTCGCAGATACAACTTCAAACTTGTATCTTGTTTAGTTTACGCAGGCATGGTTTTCTTGCTAGCGGTGAGTACAATATGAATTTTGTGAACCTTGGTTTAATTACAGTGGTACACCCACTCTTAGAACCATCCATCTGTGCCAAGGTGTGTGCAATTTGTGGAATTCGTTCCATTATAATGGAATAAGTCTACTTCACTCCCAACCTATCGCAGGTTGACTACTTGACCCCCCCCCCTCCTTCCAACCTTCGAAACCAGGTATTTACCCCCTGGAGTATTGGAAACCATCTAAATAACCCCCCTAGATGGTTTGCTGATCTGGCATGTTACATAGAAGTTGACGTGGTTATGACTCAACGTTAACGTATGGGCCAAAGATGTCATTGAAAGGGATGAAAATAAGTCTTCTTCTTGCTTTGAAAAGGACCATGTAGTGTGGAGGAGGCTCCAAGCTGCCAGCCTAATACGGCATTTTAGGTCGTATTGAACTCGAACGACGACAAGGAAGATGAGAGAAGGGAGGGGGTGAGAGCGGCCAATGGGATACTCCACCCGAGTGTCTGCGACATGGATATTTGTTTTTAGTGCTTGATGGGGTCCTAGGGTAAGAGAGAGAAAAGATAGAAATGACATGCGGGTCAAATGCCATATCAGCATTCATTTAATGTGTCAAATCAGCAAAACCGCCTTCAAAACAGCCTCACGGGGTGGGGGTTATTTAGATGGTTTTCAATACTTCAAGTGGTTAAATACCTGGTTTCAAAGGTTAGGGGGTGAAGTATTTTACCTGCAATAGATGAGAGGGGTATGTAGACTTACTTCTTATATTTTAGTACTCAAACATAACAAAAGTTGAAATAGTTGTTTTTTCTCTACTCTCTTGTTCTTCTGCAGGGCAATCAAATTCACAGAGGCAAAGCTGATTTGGAAGAAATGGGCGCCTCCCAAGGTCAAATTCTTCATGTGTCTTGCTATGCACCATCGCACGTGGACTGCCGAGAGAAAAGGTATCACGGATTGCAAGAAAATGATGCTTGTGCGTTGTGCGACCAAGCTCCTGAAACGATGGATCATCCCCTACTTTACTATCCGGTTGCAAGGGAAGTCTGGTGGGAGATTCTGAAGTTCATACAACTCCCGCAATGCTTCCAAACGGGAGATGCAGTCATATACGATGCTTGGACAAGGATGCGAGCTGGATAGGCAAAGACACCCAGGAAGGGGTTAGACAGCATTTTCATGCTAGTCGCATGACAACTATGGAACGCAAGAAATGGACAGGTGTTCAGGAATGAATCAGCGAGCGCTATGCACATAGCTCAGCCCATCAAGGAGAATTCTAGGCTATGAGCAGCAGTGGGAGCAAAATCACAGAGGCAAAGCTGATTTGGAAGAAATGGGCGCCTCCCAAGGTCAAATTCTTCATGTGTCTTGCTATGCACCATCGCACGTGGACACCGAGAGAAAAGATATCACGGATTGCAAAAAAATGATGCTTGTGCATTGTGCGACCAGGCTCCTGAAACGATCGATCACCCCCTACTTTACTATCCGGTTACAAGGGAAGTCTGGTGGGACATTCTGAAG
The DNA here is from genome assembly GCA_030760725.1 of Neostapfia colusana. NCBI lineage: Eukaryota > Viridiplantae > Streptophyta > Magnoliopsida > Poales > Poaceae > Neostapfia > Neostapfia colusana. The sequence continues at coordinate 4,507,488 of JASWHV010000015.1, read as the reverse complement.
TTCATACAACTCCCGCAATGCTCCAAACGGTAGATGCAGTCATATACGATGCTTGGACAAGGATGCGAGCTGGATAGGCAAAGACACCCAGGAAGGGGTTAGACAGCATTTTCATGCTAGTCGCATGGCAACTATGGAACGCAAGAAATGGACAGGTGTTCAGGAATGAATCAGCGAGCGCTACGCACATAGCTCAGCGCATCAAGGAGGATTCTAGGCTATGAGCAGCAGTGGGAGCAAAAACAAGTCAGCTCATAGCAGTATAGCATGAGAGTAGACTTATCTTCTTTTTCTCTAGTGGTAGTCAGGAGTTGCATTTCAGACTTAGCATGGTTGTCAGCGGACAACCAAAAGTGGACTGCATTGTGTAAGTTCATCGACCAATCTACTTTTTAATACAAAGATATGCAGCCCTCCTCTGTATTCTAAAACAATCTCTGCTCTCTTAGATTTTTCAGGTATACCACCTTTGCGCACCTAGATCAATCCTTACTTTAGTAACAAAAGAAAAAAAGAGAGAGATCAACCCAAAAAATCTGTCACCTCCCTCAGCTCTCCAAGAACAGCAGAGTAGCAGACAACTGCTCCAACCCCAAACAGATTTAGTTCTATTGCCCCCATCCCATGGCTGCCATGTTGCAATTCCGGTGTTTGATCACACCAAAAACTGCCCTGTTCCAGACAGTTCAGCACCTCTTCTAGGTGCTGTTCTTGCTGAATTGAGAAAAACAGTGAGGGAGTAGATAGATCTGTTCTGTTCTTGAGAGAGAACAGCCACTGGGTTGAATCTGATTCTGCACCTGCGCTGGACAAAACTGAGCAGAGGGAGATCAGCAGCGGCAGCTCTTGTTCTGCTGTTGAAGAAGACGCGGAACAGAGGAGATCAAGGGGCTGCCGCCTGTTTCTGGAGGTGGAGGCGCATAATAGATGAGAACAGAGGCGGCGGCTAGGGTTTAGCCTGGGCGGCGGCTGGAGAGAGGCGGCTAGGGCTAGAGAGGTGGAGGAATTATTTCTTTATTGTCTGATAGAATTATTTCTTTATTGTTTGATATGAAAATGGGATGTTTTGGCTTGTTTATATAGCCCCCCTTTATAAGAGTCCTGATCTATTACAACTCAATCTTTTAGTCTATCTTTAATTCTATCTCTAAGAAGACTAATCTCTAATTTCATCTAGATGGAGGATCCAGCCCAGTTCCGGCCACCCTGGGCTAGAGGCAGATCAGCCTACATTCTCCTCCTGATCCTGACGCTGGCCCACGTCTAGGATCCCGATCCTTCTTCTCATCTCCACGAACTTCTGTCTTCTAAGGGACTTGGTCAAGATGTCCAATTATTTCTTTATTGATCTGATATGAAAATGGGGTGTTTTGGCTTGTTTATATAGCCCCCCTTACAAAAGTCCCGATCTATTACAACTCAATCTTTTAGTCTATCTTTAATTCTATCTCTCAGAAGACTAATCTCTAATTTCATCTAGAAGGAGGATCCAGCCCAGTTCCGGCCGCCCTGGGCTAGAGGCAGATCAGCCTACATTCTCCTCCTGATCTTGACGCTGGCCCACATCTAGGATCCCGATCCTTCTCATCTCCACGAACTTCTGTCTTCCAAGGGCCTTGGTAAAGATGTCCGCCATCTGGTCTTAGGTGGAGATTTGCTCAAGCACAATAGTACCATTGTCCACACACACTCATAGTGGTACTTGACATCGATGTGCTTGCTTCTGTCATGGTGTACCGTGTTCTTGCTCAAGTCTATGGCTGACTTGTTATCAACCCGCAACACCGGCGCCTTTGATTTTTCAGCTAAGTCCTCCATCAGCCGTGCCATCCATACACCTCGACATGCACCTTGAGCTGCTGCGATATATTCTGCTTCACATGAGGACAAGCCACCACCTTCTGCTTGCAGGATTGCCATGAAACGGAGCTGTTTCCAAGACAAAACAGCACCCCGCTTCTGTTCTTGCGGTACTCCACATCTCCCGCATAGTCACTATCCGAGTACCCAATAAGCTCCATGTCTCCTCTTGCATAGAAGACTCCATAGTTGATTGCACTCGCTATGTAGCGTACAATGCGTTTGACTGCAGCAAAATGTTCACCAAGTATCGCAGTCCTCCACCATGCTCCTATAGTCCGTTGCATGCACCAATGGACTATCACTTGTCTTAAAAAGCTTTAGACCTTGCTCCATGGGGAATGCACAGGGGTTGCATCCCTCCAGGCCAGCTTTAGAGACAAGTTGGAAGCGTAGGCCGCATGCCCAACACTTATCCCTGCATCAGCTTGCCGCACCTCCAGGCCAAGATAATATGATAAGAGACCAAAGTCGCTCATCTTGAACCTCTTCATCATCTCCCCCTTGAACTTCTTAAGGTCGCCTCATCCTCTTATCACAAGATCATCGACGTACACACCGACGATGAGCTTCTCATCTTCAGCTCCACGAAAATATATCCCATACTCTTCTGGAAACCAAGCGATAGCAAGCTATCGTTGAGCTTGGCATTCCAGGCCCTGGGTGCCTGACGAAGTCCATATAAAGCCTTCTTGAGCCGATACACCTTGTGTTTGGCTCTGTCGATGATGAAGCTAGCGGGTTGGGAGACGTACACCTCCTCCATCAAATCGTCGTTCAGGAAGGCGCTCTTCACGTCCATGTGGTGTACTTCCAATTAGATTAGGAAAAGTGATTAGTCAATTAACAGCCTGTCAAGAAAATACATATATAGGGGGACACAACTTAAGGGCTAAGCAACCCTAATACAAAGGACTAAAATGCCCCCTAATACACGTACAGTCCAACACCCCCCCGCAGTCCCAACATCTAGCCACGACAGATGTTGAGACTGGACCGAAACTCGGTGAACACCGTCGAAGGAAGTCCCTTCGTGAAGATGTCGGCGAACTGCGACGACGTCGAAACGTGCAGGACTCGCACCTCCCCGAGAGCCACCCGCTCACGAACAAAGTGAAGGTCGATCTCTACGTGCTTCGTGCGCTGATGTTGCACCGGGTTGTTGAGAGGTAGACAGCGCTGACGTTGTCGCAGTAGACCAACGTACTCCGGGTGAGGGGGAGTATAGCTCCTGAAGTAGCTGCTGAAGCCAGGAGGACTCGGCCACACCATTGGCCACGGCGCGGTATTCCGCCTCGGCACTCGAGCGGGACACCACATGCTGCCGCTTCGAGGACCAGGAGACAATGTTGCCGCCTAGGAAGACGGCGTAGCCGGAGGTGGACCGGCGAGTGTCCGGGCAATCCGCCCAGTCAGCGTCGGTGTAGACAACCAGCTCGGAGGCAGAGTCGCGCCGTAGAAGAAGGCCGTAGTCGTGGGTACCACGCAGGTACCGAAGGATCCACTTCACCGCCGTGAGGTGCGGCTCCCGCGGATCATGCATGTGAAGATACACCTGCTGAACCGCGTAGGAGATGTCCGGCCTGGTGAAGGTGAGGTACTGCAGTGCACCTGCAAGACTCCTGTAAGTGGTAGGGTCGGCGACCGGGGCGCCGTCGGACGAAGACACCTTCGCCTGGGTGTCCACGGGAGTGGAGCACGGCTTACAATCAGCCATGCCCGCTCGCTCGAGGATATCTAGGTAGTACTGGCGCTGGTGGAGGAACAGAGCATCCGGGCGGTGCTCGACCGCAACGCCCAGGAAATGGTGGAGCTGGCCGAGATCCTTCATCGCGAACTCGCGCTGCAGGGCGGAGATCTTGCGCTGAAGAAGAGTCGGGCTGGACGCTGTGAGGACAATATCGTCCACGTACAGGAGGAGGTAGACAGTGTCACCCTCACGCCTGTAGACGAAGAGCGAAGTGTCCGACTTGGCCTCGACGAAGCCGAGCGAAGCCAGAAAATTAGATTAGGAAAAGTGATTAGTCAATTAACAGTCTGTCAAGGAGATACATATATAGGGGGACACAGCTTAAGGACTAAGCAACCCTAATACAAAGGACTAAAATGCTCCCTAATACACATACAGTCCAACACTTCCCACTCCTTGCGCGCAACAATTGCAAGGAGCAAGCAAACAGATTCGAGACAAGCTACAGGAGCAAATACCTCGTCAAAATCTATTCTTTGCCGCTGGACATAGCCTTTAGCCACCAATCGAGCCTTGTGCTTCACCACCTCCCCATGCTCGTCCCTCTTCACCTTGAACACCCATTTGAGGCCAATGGGCTTGTGTCCTGCAGGAACATCAACAAGTTGCCAAGTCTTGTTTTCTTCTATGGACTCCATCTCCTCGAGCATGGCCCGTCTCCAGCACGGGTGTTCCTCTGCATCAGCGAAGGACGTGGACTCCTCCGCGGTGGTGAGCATGAGCTCCCCCTCCTCCAAGCTTGGTGGACGCTCAACCCGACCAGGAGGGGTGAGGGTTCCAAGCACGTTGCGCATCATACGGAACCGTAGTTTTACGCCGTCGTCGTAGTAGGCGTCGACGAAGTTGCTGCCGGGGTCCGACAGCGTTGTGGCAAAGCGAATGGGCCGTGGAGGATTCCAGGGCGTGACGAAGGTGCTGGAGTCTTCAAGTCCGGAACCCCCTGCTGCTGCTGACCCCTGTGTAGGACTGTCCCAGCCCTGATCTGCGCTGGACAGTCCCTGCAGGAGCCTTTGGGGCGACGCCATGGGTAATGGATCCTCTCCAGCAGGTCTGGAGGCTGGCGCAGGAACTGTTAGGGTCTGGACAGACCCTTCTGTGCCCCTCCTGGGCACTGCAGGGATGCTGTTCGGCCCCTCCGGACCCTGCAGCACCTGTCCGGGTGCTGGAACAGCAAGTCCAGCAGGTGCTGGACCTAAGAAGTCGACATGGAAGACGGTGTAGTCCTTTTCTCCTGCTCCTCCCCAGTCTCACTTGGCCGGCTCGTCGAATATCACGTCACGTGATATGTGTGTGCGCCCATCAGCCGGATTATACATCCGATAGCCCTTCGTCCCTGTAACATAGCCAAGAAAAATCATCAGGGTACTTAGATCTTCCAACTTTTTCAGGTGGGGGTGCGTGTTCTTGACATGCCCCACGCACCCAAAAGTTCGGAAGTAGTTGACGGCTGGTCGCTCTCTATGTCAAGCTTCATATGGCGTCTTCCCGTCGAGGCCGCGGGTAGAGGATCGATTTAATATGTAGACAGCCGTGATAACTGCCTCACCCTAAAAAATCCTGGGCATACCCTTCGCCTTCAACATACTCCTCGCCATGCCGACCACCGTCTGGTTGCGCCGCTCCACAACCCCGTTTTGTTGCAGCGTCTATGGGGCTGTGAGCTGACGTTGTATTCCGTGTTGAGCGCAGTACTTGTCGAACTCCTGTGAGTTGAACTCCCCTCCGCGATAAGTACGGAGTAGCTTCAGCCTCCTCCCGACTCTAATTCAGCCGTTGCTTGATATTGCTAAATTAAGTCGGGAGCCAGGTCCTTGGTTGCTAGAAGATATAGCTACATGTAGCGGCTCATGTCATCCACTAGCAACAAGAACATCTTCTTGCCGTCTGGAGTCGTCGACGTGATAGACCTGTAGATGCCGCCGTGAACGAGCGCGCCTCCGCGCGCCGCCGAGATTGCTTGGGGAAGCTGGAACGCATCTGCTTCCCGACCAAGCAAGCTTCGCACAATTGATCGACGTGATTAATTTGCGGAAGCCCGAGCACCTTCTCCTCTCGTGCCAACTTCCGAAGCGCCTTGAAGCCGACGTGTCCGTAGCGTTCGTGCCAACGCCATGCAGCATCATCACGCCTCGCGGTTAGGCAAACCGGACTTGTGATGTTGAGCCTGACGGAGTACAGCTTGTTTTCGTTGCGCTGAACTCGTGTGAGGAGACGTTGCTGCTCATCTCGTATGTGCATCACTCCTCCATGCACTGTGTTGTTGTAGCCATCCTCATCCAGTTGGCCGACGCTGATGAGGTTGGTGATGAGGCGCGAGATGAGGTAGACGCCGGTGAGCCCCCTGTGCTCACCCGTCTTGGCGCGAATAGGACCGTACCCTTCCACTGGATATGCACGACGGAGTTATCGCCAAACTTAATGGTTCCGACGACGTTTTCGTCGAGCTCGGAGAAGACAGCGCGCAAACCCGTCATGCGGTTGGTCGCGCCCGTGTCGAGGTACCAACGAGTGTCGTCAAAGTCGTCGCCATTGCCGCGGTGAGCGAAGATATGTCCCTCCACTATCTCCAGTAGGCGCGTAGGACGTTCATATACAGGCTCCTCCTGTATTGAGGCCACCCTTGTCATGAACAAGGCGCCCTCCTCCTCCGCCTTCGCCACGAAAGCCTGCTGCTACGGCTCCTCCTGCTTAGGCTTCGACCTACACTCCCTGGCTCAGTGGCCCTTCTTCTCGCACTCCTACACTGGTCCCGCGGAATATCCTTCCCGAAACCTCCCTTCTTGCCTCCGTTCTTCTTGGGCGGGCCCTTTCGGCCGCCCCTCTTAGAAGAACCCGCGGACTGGATAGACCGCTCCTCCTTCCACTGTGCCTCCCACTCCTCCCGAGTGAGGTACAGCTGGCCGTCGTATACTCCTCCCTTCCGCTGCGTGGAGTCGAAGGCGTTCTCCGCCGCCCTGAGACGCCCCGTCACCTCTGACAAGGTGAGGGTCGACACGTCCAGCGGTGTCGTGATCGCCACCACGATCTGTTGGAAACGTTCTGGAACGCTTCGCAGGAGCTTCTCCACGACCCTCTCTTCTCCTATCTCCTCTCCTAGCGACGCAAGCCATGATAGCAGGCTGCTCAGGCGGAGGGAGAAGTCCTCCACGATCTCGCCATCCTTGAAGGCAGCGGCTTCGAACTCCTTCCGGAGTTGTTGTGTCGTCGTCTTCTTCACGCGGTCAGCCCCAACCCGCATAATGGCAATCGTGTCCCATGCCTCCTTCGCCGTCTTCTTCTCTCCGATCGTCGTGATCATCTCCGGCGGGACAGCGTTGACCAAGACGTCAAGCGCCATCATATCTTCTTGCTCACTCACGTTGCCCTCCTCCACGGCCTTCCAAAGCAGACGTGCCTTTAGCTTGATCTTCATCATGACAGCTCACTCCGCGTAGTTGGTCTCTTGGTGAGCACGGGGAACCCCGTCCCGGTGTTCACCTCACGAGCTGCCGGAGAGGGTGTCGCATGGCCGGTGGCGCTGCCGCTGCTTGGAGGTGTAGACAACATCTTGTTGAATTCAACTTAGGGTCGAACCGGCTCTGATGTCACGAATGTTGCAATTCCGGTGTTTGATCACACCAAAAACTGCCCTGTTCTAGACAGTTCAGCACCTCTCCTAGGTGTTGTTCTTGCTGAATTGGGAAAAACAGTGAGGGAGTAGATAGATCTGTTCTGTTCTTGAGAGAGAACAGCCACTGGGTTGAATATGATTCTGCTCCTGCGCTGGACAGCACTGAGCAGAGGGAGATCAGCAGCCGCAGGTCTTGTTCTGCTGTTGAAGAAGACGCGGAATAGAGGAGATCAGGGGGCTGCCGCCTGTTCCTGGAGGTGGAGGCGCATAATAGATGGGAACAGGGGTGGCGGCTAGGGTTTGGCTTGGCGGCGGCTGGAGAGAGAGAGGCGGCTAGGGCTGGAGAGGTGGAGGAAATATTTCTTTATTGATCTGATATGAAACTGGGGTGTTTTGGCTTGTTTATATAGCCCCCTCTTATAAGAGTCCTGATCTATTACAACTCAATCTTTTAGTCTATCTTTAATTCTATCTCTAAGAAGACTAATCTCTAATTTCATCTAGAAAGAGGATCCAGCCCAGTTCTGGCCACCTGGGCCAAGGGCAGATCAGCCCACATGCCATATCTCCTTGTACCAGCCAGCTATTGACCCTCTGCCAAACACACCATCTGCAAGCCATTGCCTCTGCCATCCTCATTGCTGTCTTCTTGCCAACCAAGTAACCGTCCAGATGACAAGCAGCTGGTAAGAGATGAAATGCTCATGCCAGGACAAGGCACAGTGTGGGCCGTGTGAAGTAGCAAGATATTGTGGCAGTAGCAGAAAGAACAGGAGAGGAGACAGCAAGTTCACTCGGATCTGAAGCTGGGTAGTGAAAGTGAAGGGCGACTAGTGACAACAATGACAGGAGGTTGGTCAGAACAGAGGAGGCTATGCCTGTAACTGAGTTCCTTAGATCCAGAGGTGTCTGCGTGTAGCCTAGATGCAGGATGGGGCATAGGTGCGTAAATAGAGAGAACTTTTATGGTAGAGTGGTGGTGATTACAGACATACTACACCAACCCGAATGATTATAGGTGGTTATTAAGATAACAGTATAGAAAAATGCAGAGAAAATCGTAGATAATGAAAAAATATTCAACGTCAGAAAGACGTAACAAATGTTAACAAGAAAACATTTTTCTCCTAGACAAGATATATACACTTGTTACACATAAATATAAACATTATAGATAATGGAATACCTGACATTGGACTTCAACCCCGTTGCAATTGACAACCTCAAAAGCTGCTACAACATCCTGAAAACACATGGTAGCTAAATTTATTGTTGCCACAACAATACACTAAATTGATTGCGGACCTCTTGCCCCCGAACAGTTTTACACTAACCTTGAAAACAATTCCAAATTTAGTGCATTTGTCAACAGTGATGTTGTTAACCTTGCCTGCAGAAGGTATAAAATTGTTGGGACCAAAGTCCGGAACATAGAGAAGAGTGTACATCCAGACTAAGATGCATATTACCATTTACTTGGAGGACAGAATCCTTGCATCCATACACATAGACAGATTGTTTGGAATCACAATCATCAATCACAAGGGTTTTCTTACCAACCTGATTCTCGACCACCCATCTGCCATAAGTCAAAATAGGATAAAAGAGGGGCGTCATGTGGAAACACATCATTAAATCAAGTGTAACAGAAGCGGGGATTGAGTGGTATACTATTTTTGTCTGGGTTTGCTAGTCCTTTGTCACATTTATACCATCAATGTATTTAAATATTTACGGATGCCATAAACATTCTAGAACATTAGACATGCACAATTACATTTTGCCTGGTGAGCAGGCTGGACAGGCAAGCAATGGTTTGGTCAAATCACCAAAGACCGAACACAATGAGGAAGGGTTGCTTTTCATGACAACAAGATGCTATTGGATAGCCTGGATGCGCCATACAAATTGAGGATGTATGACATGAAAAGAGCAATGTGACTAGAGATAGAGAGCTATTTGTATATTCTACCTTCATAACCCTTGATTATAATTGGTCATCCTTATTTCATATTGTTTCGTCCTAATATCCTTGACAGAAACAAATAAATCATCTAATGAAGTCACTAAACAGGACAGAAACAAACAGCTTAATTTCAGCTCCTATCCATATTCCTGGTTCTTAGTAGACCTAAAGGCCATGTCCCATTCGTGCACATTTTATTAAAACTCGCCACAGAAACAGAGAAAAGAACTATGATCACCCAAATATTCAACAGGGTTCGGCCTTTGGTATTAATAAAGGCTACTAATCATCAAAACCATGGTGTAAGTGTAACAGCAGACAAATTGCTCAAACCAGAGGTAAACTCACTTGCGTCCCATCTGAAGTTCCAGCTTCGGGGGTCCAGACTTGAAGGAGAAAGACCCTGCACGAGAAGTCTTCTCAGGTGCTGCAGCAGGAGCAGTGGCAGTGTTGCTGACAACTCCACTTCTATCAGCACGATTTTTAGTCTTCATGTCATCGGTAACCTTTCGCAGCCCTGCACAACAATAATTCAATAGCGTGGTTTAATATGTCTGTTATTCAGACGTGCAAGTAAAGAGTAAATACTTGAATGCTAGAAACAGCATGTATTCCCATCTACCTGCAGTCACAGGTTTTGAACTAATCTCTTGGAAAACAGCTGACATCCCTTTTTTAGGCTGCAAAGATGTTGGAGACTTCTCCGTGGTGAAAAGAGGCGGTGATGGAGGAGCTGGTGGAGGGGGAGCCTTAACCGCTGGTGCTTTAAGTGTTGGAGCAGCAGCCTTTGGCTGAGAAGCACTTCCAGCGGGACCCCAGACAGGACCAAGAGGGTAATGTTTCTTGACATAATCCCGCAAACCAGGCATGTATAGATCCTTAAGAGCTCTAGCCCACTCGACATGATCAGGGTTTTTATTTCTATACTCCACAAGAACCTATAAGGAGAATAATATGTACATGCTTCATTGAACCACAAAGAATGAAGATGCAGTTTCTACATAGCGGAATAAAAAGTTTCAGATGAATTTCTAAGAACATTCATAACATTGCACACAATTTACTCGGTAGATAGAGACCTGGAGTATAGGAGAGAAATTGAAGTCAACAATAATTTGTTCTAGAGCCGCACTTCTGAAAGGATACGGTCACCTTTTGCGTCCACTATTGACTCTTTGTAGTCTTCAAACACTAGTATTGTATTTTGTTTATCGTTATATACTGATAAAATTATACTTTTAAGAATGCGGTTCTTAAGGACAAATCTAGTAGCATAAATTTTGGATATAGCCAATCATGATAAATTTTAACATATTGACAATCAATCTTACAAAAGTATGACAAATAATGAATGGGGGGAGTAAATTATTTGCAGAGTTGAGCCTGGGCTTCAGGCTAGCATTTTTTACGAAGTTCAGAACTGGCATATTTAGTATTGTATTTACTTGCAGTAGTACATATAAATCTTCTCAAGAAATTAAACTCGATCAGTGGGGAGAGACATCCCCAACTTAAGATGGGGCCCACCAGAGCCTGGCCGGGCTTTGGTTCACACGAGCGCACGTAGCACTGAGTGACAGCCTGGGAACAGCTGCAACCGAAGCCCGGGAGGAGAGCACACGGCCACAAATTGGTGCGGCACCCAGGATTGAACCCTGGTGGGGACCCTCCCAGCTGGTGGACCTTTCTACTGCCTTGTGAGTGTCTTCTCTTTTTCTCAAGAATTATACTTGATAAAATATCCATATCCTGTCCTAGAAAGCAGAAATAGTGCCATATTAAAATTGGTAGACTGGCATACTCTGCTTTCTTCATTGATATATATAATTATTGGGTTCATGTCTAGCCGACCCCAACATGCTTGGGATAAAGGTTTGGTTGTTGTTGTTGTTGGCATACTCTGGGGCAGCCCGGTGCATGTAGCTCCCGCTTGCGCAGGGTCCGGGGAAGGGTCCGACCCACTTGGATCTTTTGTACGCAGCCTTTCCCTGCATTTCTGCAAGAGGCTGTTTCCAGGACTCGAACCCGTGACCTCATGGTCACAAGGCAACAGTTTTACCGCTGCGCCAAGGCCCCCCTTCCTGTTGTTGGCATACTCTGCTTTCCTTAAATTCTTGTTCTAGAAAGTAGAAATATAAACCTCTGACAAGATCCAAGAGGAAGCAAGAACATGGATACTAGCAATGCAAGAGTGAGGCGTCTAAGGCTATCCGCACTCATGTACTCTAAAAATCTACTACAAAAGAATATTTCCACCTCTTTTCCAGCATACTCTAAAAGATTCCCTGCTTTTCACTACGTGCTACCGCATTCATCATACTCTCTAACATACTCTATATCAACTACCATTCATTTTACTACTTCTTTACATTCTTTTATATTCACAAATTAACACTTACATACTTAGTATATATTTTAATAAATATATCTGCTTGTTATAAAAATATGAAAATAGTATTTCCATAACTTTTTTCAACGGCAAGGCCATAAAAAATTTTGTACAACGTATTTGTTTGTTAGACGGTATTTCTTGCAATGAGAACAGATGACTTACGAAACAAGGAAGTTTGTTTTCGCTCGGATGCTTGCTTACAGAAGAAGCAAAGTAAAAAAGCAAAGATGTCATGGCATCACTTGTCCTGGACAAGGCACGTGCAAAAGCAAAGGTAGCAAATTCTTCCTTGTAGTGGAAGCAAAGACAAGAGGCAAGCCTACTATAAATACTCACGAGCTGCACCTCCATTTGAAACCACTAAGCAACCGTAAACACAAAACAATCACTCTTTCTCCCGTTAGGACAATGAGTTGGAACTTCTTGTTTGCCTCCTCGTCCGCTCAGTAGAAGAGTTCACAACAAGAGCAATTGGACACCAGGAAACACATCATAACCATGGATGATGACGATGAGGAGGCGGCTCAATGGTACGCGAGCAACAACGAAGCAGAGGGCTCCCGCCGCCAGCGTGATCCTGACGCCCCTCCAAAAGTAATTTGCAATAGGGATTAATGCTTCAGGAGACGCCAGGATTCGTGCCGACTACTTTGGTCCAAACCAGGTCTACACCGATAGAATGTTTCGTCGAAGGTAAGCTAGAAATTTGTTGCATTTTGGTTTCCTATATAATAAGTGCATCTTCTTAATATGAAAAAGTCTGGAATGTAGGTTTCGCATGCAACGTCATCTTTTTGAACGTATTGTCCATGATGTCGAAGTTGTTGATCCTTACTTTCAACAAAGAGTTGATGCTACCGGTAAACCTGGATTAACGGCTCTTCAAAAAGTCTAACGGCTCTTCAAAAAGTCGTTGCATGCATTAAAATGCTATCTGCTGGAGTCCTGAGGGACTTTATTTATGACTATATTGCTATCGCAGAGTACACGGGTCGTAAATCTCTTATCCATTTTTGCAAAGCTATCATTAATGTTTATGGAGCATGGTACCTTCGTGAACCTAATAGGGACGATGTAGGCATGCTTACCACGACCAATGAACATGCCCTTCCATGCGGTTGGGCACTTAGCTCAGGTCCAATACATGCAATCAATGCTACCTAACATACCAGGAAACCCACGTCTTGCATTAATCTCTAATAACCTAGCCATATCTTTCCTATTAGGTCCACGAAGTTACCATGCTCTATAATCATTAATGATAGATTTACAAAAATGGATAAGAGATTTACAAGTTGTGGACTCCGTGATAGCAACATAGTTATCAATAAAGTCCCCGGTTACTCCGACAGCTAGCATTTTAATGCATGCAACGACCTTTTAAAGAGTCGTTAATCTAGGTTTACCGGTAGCATCGACTCCTTGTTGAAAGTAAGGATCAGCAACTTTGACATCATGGACAATATATTCAAAAAGATGACGTTGCATGCGGAACCTATATTCCATACTTTCATATTAGGAAGGTGCACTTATTATATAGGAAACCAAAACACAACAAATTTCTAGCTTACCTTTGACGAAACATTCTTTCCATGTAGACCAGGTTTAAACCGAAGCAGTCGGCACTAATCCTTAGCGTCTCCTGGAGCATGATCTCTTTTGCAAATTACTTTTAGAGGGGTGTCAGGATCAGGCCGACGACGGGAGCCCTCTGCTTCGTTGTTGCTCGTGTACCATTGAGCCGCCTCCTCATCGTCATCATCCATGGTCATGATGTGTCATCATCCATGGTCATGATGTGCTCCCTGGTGTCCAATTGCTCTTGCTGTGAACTCTTCCACCGAGCGAACGAGGAGACAAACAAGAAGTTCCAACTCATTGTCCTAACAGGAGAAAGAGTAATTGTTTTGTGTTTACAGTTACTTAATTGTTTCAAATGGAGGTGCAGCTCGTGAGTATTTATAATAGGCTTGTCCCTTGCCTTTGCTTCCACTATAAGGAAGAATTTGCTACCTTTGCTTTTGCATATGCCTTGTCTAGGACAAGTGATTGCATGACATCTTTGCTTTTTCACTTTGCTTCTTCAGTAAGCAAGCATCCGACCGAGCGAAAACAAGCTTTCTTGTTTCGCAAGTCATCTGTTCTTATTGCAAGAAATATTGTCCAACAAATAAACAAATACGTTGTACGAGAATTTTTTTATGGCCTTGCCGTTAAAAAATATGAAAAAATGCTTTTTCATATTTTTATAGCAAGTATATATATTTGTAAGTGTTAACTCGTGAATATAAAAGAATGTAAAGAAATAGTAAAGAATGAATGGTAGTTGATATAGAGTATGTTAGAGAGTATGATGAATGTTGTAGCACGTCCTGAAAAGCAGAGAATCTTTTAGAGTATGCTGGAAAGTGGTGAAAATATTCTTTTGGAGTAGATTTTTAGAGTACATGAATGCGGATAGCCTAATATTTTTGGGAGAATATTTTGTTCTCTGCCAGAGTTTTTATTTTCTTTCTCCATCAGTATCTGCCTCCGACTCTCCAAGGGCTACCAGCTTCATAAAGTGCCAAGTTCTGCTTTTATTAAATGAATTAGGCACGTTATCGACCCTGTCCATTCCATAAAACGAAATATTACCTACAACGGTATTATGGTACTCATTGTCATTTGGGATGTATGTAACCAAACTGCAATGAATTCCAATTATCAACTAGAATATTATTATCACCTGTTACCCTATGCCCCTAGTGACAAAAGGGAATGCTAAAGCCACCATATCTCATGATGAAAAATGGAGATATCAAAATATGGTATCATTACGTCTGATTTGAAAACCTTCTGAAAGGAATAAGCTCAAAGCAATGCAATTTTTAAAAAATACACATTAAGCTGCAATTGTATCCAAAGATGTCCAAGATAGCAGAGCAGAAACTATAAAATGGTTACATGAAAAGCATACCTTGTTATTATAGAACTCAGCCATCTGCCAGCTTTCCTCAACATGTGCTGTTGGGAAGCTCATGCCTTTAGGAGAGGATTAAGGGAAAGAAATCAGCGACGTATTTTGTAATAAGTACTGCCAAATAAATGCAAAGGGGACAAGTTCACTAACCACAATCCTTTCCTAAGAATGCAACCCAAGCCAAAGCAGCGAGACTGTCAGAAACACTCTTCAAATGATTGAAATAGTTGGGCCTCCTTCCTTCTGTCATTGCAGTTGCTTTTGTAATAACATCATTGAGAGGCTTAAAGAAGTCCTGTGCATCAGCCATTGATGCAGGTTTCTGCGAAACAAAAAGGAAGGTTCAGTCATTTGTGTAACAAGAAGAATTGCACTCTCTAGATCCAGCTATGTCTGTTTATAACTCGTAGCATGTACGAAAGCAATCCAAACCGATTGTTGCCAGAGAGACTACTCCTTATACTAATCCTAGCGAACCCGCAACTATTGATCAACGAAATCTGAATTTAGTAAATGTGCATCCGAATTTCAGCTCAACGAGTCATTCTACCGCACTTTCACGCATCGGATAAGCAAAATGGGCCGGGGATCTACACGTGTAGCACAGGTAAACCGACCAGATCGAGTGAGGAGGAAAACGTGCCCGTACAGTACCTGGAGCTGCTTGGCCTGCACGAGCAGGTCCTTGGCGACGGCGAAGGCCTCGGCGAGCACCTTGGTGGCGTCGAGCACCTTTCCGCCGATCTTCTCAGCCGCGGCCGTGAGGCGTCCTACGCCCTCCACGACGAACTCGTCGTAGGCCACGATTGCCGGATCCGACGCCGCCGGGACGTCGAGGTCGCGCGGCGCCGCCGACGAGAGCGAGGCGCCGGAGGCCACGGCGGCCTCTAGGCGCGCCACCGCCGCCTCGAGCCGCTCCACGAGCGCCGCCGCGTCCATGGCTGAATCAAGCCCGCCTCGGGTCCTCGATTTCTCTCTCGGATCGCGCCTGTCCTCTTCCCGTGTGCGCGCCTGTCCCTTCGCCTCCGCCGTGCGTGCCTCTCTGTGACTCTGTGTCTCTGGGACGCCACCGCTTGCGGTTGTGGCGGTATGCCGGTATATGGCTTTGCGACTTTGGATTTGCATTTTGTTTTTCGTTTTTCTGCGGCAACAAGATTTTTTTAGATAAATAGTTCTAATTATTTTAAAATTATTATTGTTCACATGAGCATTGTACTAATGGTAACAATTTGAAAATAGAGTGAGTAATGTAGTCGGTCGTTTTCGTGGAATCAGTTGTGTTGTGTGATCAGCACTCTAGTACTTTTCCCATGTGCTTAAGATCCAAATATGAAAGAGGAAGCAGCGATTTGTCTATCGAATCACATTTGAACAGGTACGGATAGAACAGTTTTACAAGCTTACATTTTTCAATTACAACTCCGAAATGTTTCCTCTGTGACGCACATGCTACTTCGGCCGTTTACAATCGGCGAGCTGGGTCCATTGCCGAAAGTTGAAGGCTCGAAGATATCAAAAGCTGGCAATGGAATCAAACCCATGGTTGAGTTCCGGCCCAGCCCAGAGTTCTTGACAATCGGACAATTTCATCTGTAGGCCCATCTTCACGTTAACCTGAATTCAGTCCAATCAAAACCGGTGTCCATCGTGTCTTCCGAGGTCTGTACTATAGTATTGCAGATGATACACAACGCGGGATCACACTGTACGTCGTCAGGATTCATCTTCTTGCCGTATACTGTACCCCGTATACTCTTGGAATCGACAGCTAACAAAGGCCTAGGCACTTCGAGTGGTGCTAGGATTATGACCAAACAAATACGAGTGGCCGATTGAAAGAACCTGTAGACCACACGTGATGACGTGATGCTCCGTGATTTGAGGCCTTTCACTGTAGCGTGGTCATACACACGACGGCTCGATTCTACGTACTACCTAACCATCGCTCCACCAATGATGTGCTGCTCGTAACACGACAACGAGTAGGCCTAATAACTAGTGCCGCTAGCTCTCGACGCTACATAATCGGGTTTCTGAGTCCAGGGTAAACTTGAGCTGCCCGGTTTGGACTACGAGCACATCGACGTCTGCACGTAAGGTTAGAGTGATCACTACTGCATCTTGGAGTGACTTGCTCGAGAGATGGACAGATCACTAGATCGGGCTGTGCTACAGTGAGTTAGCTGGTAAATTGAACAAGCAAGCGATGCGGTGCTAGCTCAAGGGAACGATCCAACGCCTGACGCAACCTTGGAAACCGTGGTCGTTTGCGCTAGCCTTTCAACCGCGCAGATCGCACGTTTCTGAAAACCGGGCTACCGGACAAGCACCGGCGAGGACCATCCGTCTTAGCCTCTCGGTCCACACGCCCAAACAAGAAAGCAACGTTACACGACATCAGAAACGGAAAACGGCGGGACAAGAAAGAAGCGATAGTTTAGTACTGGTGCGGTGCACCGACACGACAGACGGAAGGAAGGAACGCGACGTCCTGGCCTGGTGTTCAAACCAACCACTCGTAGGATAGTCCGCGGCGACGGCGCCGATCGAGCCAGCCAGCCGCACGACGGCGCGACGGCAGGCGAGCAGGTCTGAACACGGCTGGCAATTTCGTCGCGCGGCAGCTTGCCGAGCTGGTGGTTGGAGGAAAGCGGCGGTCAGGTCAGTGAGTGGCGGCACGCACATCCCGGACAGGGACGTGCGCGTGGCCCGGCCGACGACGACGCGCTGAGTAGGCCCGGGAGATTTTGCGTGCGCGCGCGCGAGCGTCGACGTCGCGCCAGCTGGTTTGGTGGCGACCCGCGCAGTCGCCGAGTCCCAGGTGGGCGTGGGCGACGTCGGCGACTGTGACGTCCGCCCGCACCGAACTTTGGGTGTGAAGGCGCCGATTGACCACGGTGCATTTTTAGGCTTCCGGCCAGTGGGTTTGCTTCCATCCGCGGGCCTGGCAACTCGTTCCTTCGTTGGTGCGCTCTCTTTTGGGCTCATCTCTTCGGGCGACTTTTCCAGCTAGTATAGCGTGTTAACGAGAGTCGTTGCTGGTCCTGGTCATTCATTCCTGATGCATCGACGCAGAGTACATGTAAAGCTTTCATTCCTTGCCAGTTTTGGAGGGAAGGAAAACCTAACAAGGAAAACCATACGATGACACAAAGAATTACTCGCAAACTGGTCACTTGGCCAATGAAAAGGTCGTGTCGAACCTAAACGAGATGACTACGAACCGACCGAGCGGTAACTTGCGAGGTTGGTAAGTACTACTACTAGAGTAAAGGCCAAATCATGGTGCTCCTTCCCTTTGGCTAGTTCTTGTAGGGCAGGACGCGCGCTTCCCCAGCACGGAGCACTCGAGATTCACGTCACGACAGCGCAAATGCCTACAAAAACGCCACTGTCTGACAGGGATTGATGTCCAGTTTACGTAATTTGGTCCTCGGAGTCGCGTCGCGGCGCAGTCATTTTCGGCCCCCGTCCAACCCTTACCACGTCGTCCGAGCTAACCTTGCACGTGTAAAACACAACTAGGTTACGAGGGCGGACACTAATAGTATATGGCCAGGGCGAGTAGTAGTTTATTAGTGAAAAAGTGAGATCTATAGTGCGTGGTTAGATAAGCGTCTTCCCCAGTTCCAATACGGCTAGACACTATGATTGCGTAGCCACAACCTTTTATTTTTTTCTTAACCATGTTCGTCAAAAACGAGTGATCACCAAGTAAGATTATCTGACTGTAAAGTAAGTGCACTTGCTCGATCAGGTGAGCGTTACTCGTCAGCAAGTGAGATTTTTAACAAATTTACTAGTATAATGTTTCTTTTTTTGAACAGGAAATCCTACTATACGTTGTTCTTTACAATCTTACATCACCGTCCTCGTGTTGCGGATGTACATTAGTTAACATTGTTATCCTACACGCTTGTGCGCATGAAAGAGGAGGACGCATAGATTCGCGGACCGGCCACGAGAGAAACGCGGAAAGGAGCCGACAAATCTCGAGACGAGAAACGACCCGCGGATCGATCGCGCTGGCCTCGCGCGCGGGGGGGTCATAGACGTCGCCGGCCAGCCGGCGGGCGGGGCCGCTTCGAGCGCCGTTCCCGCGCGGCGCTGGCTTCGGAGCACCGTGCGTGCGTGCCACGGGAGCCGGAGGGGGGGGGGGGGGGGGGCTCTGCCCTGACCCTGACTCGAGCGCGCAGGACGTTGTCGCCGCGCAACCAGCCGGCAAGGCGGGGCCGGACCAACCTACTGTAGGTCCTAGTCACGGTGCGTGCGTGTGGGTGCGTCACCGTTACAGTGTGGCCGTGACCCGCGAGCACCAACCGGGCCTCCTGATCTGACGCTTCAACACTGATCTGTCCTTCAACAGCTCAGATGTGGGGCACAGCACAGTGTTACCCTCTCATTTACTCGGGAGATGCTCACCCTGTTATGATTGTTCCACTGCACGTGCAATGGTTGTAGTACTGACCAACAAACGTTTGCAAGATGAACATGAAGCTTAATTACACGTGCATGTTGGGCGACGGAGCTGGCCTATCACGACTTTCGCAACTACGGCTAGTCCGGAATTCAGGGGGCACATCGGGCGCCCGCCCTCAAGCGCTCCGCGCTCGTCTGTTCGTCAGTTCCCGACGCATTAACTTCTGGCATTGAGACCCCGGGTACCGCTGCCCGGCCCCTCCGTCCGAGTAGACCATTACGAGCAACGAGTAGACTGCCGGCGTAGCAGGTGTGGCAGCCTGGAAGGACGGACGGTCAAAGCCTTGTACTAGTACAGCCGAGGCGAGAGGCGCTGTCCCCGTCCTCTCCCGTCCCGTCCCCTGGCTGCACGGAGCGCAGACCGCACAGCCGGTGCCCCAGCGCCGCAGCTCTACGAGGGGCCGGGGGACAGCGAAGGAAACGCACGGTCACGTCACGGACGAATCACCGAGGCAGCAGAGGGCTCGGCGCGGCCGCGGCCGCGGGGGCGAGCTCTTGGCAGGGCACCTGGCAAGGCGCGCACCTCGGGGTCCGCGGCCCGGGCGTGCGCTAACCTCGGCTGTGCGGAGCCAAACGGGGCCGCGTCGAGTGGTCCGGACGGACAGCTGAGAATGACGCCACGGACCCCCGCGTGGCTGGGCCCGCTTAGCTAGTGAACGTGTGTGTGTGGGATGAAACGGTCGCTGTATTTCGCGTGGCAACGTCGACCGCCGGCTCGTGGTTGCTTTGCAAGATGTTCTGTAACGTCGGGATGGCAGCTGGAACTAATACATCTATGAAACGGCCGGATCATTAATGGATTTCAAAAGCTTTGTTTAGAAGCTCATACTATGACATGCGTGAAGTAATTTGAAGACGTAATATAAGTAGAACAAACAACATCAACGCCACACATGATGGGAGGTGCCATCAAACACAATACAACACGACATAATCTTCGAAAAACAGTTTTGTCAAAGTGTTCGGTCGACACTTCCCCTGGGCCTGCACTTTCCCCGGGCCTGCACTGGGCAGCCGCGGAGGTTCTTTTTTCGGTGGGGCTAGTCCCTTGTGGAGAGCTTGCGCGGATGGACGAGTTAGTAAGAGCTTGACACGGTGAGTTTTACGTGGTTCAGGCCGTCGGAGCGTAAAACCCTACGTCCACGGCGAGCTATGGAGCTCGCTGTATTGCTTGCTGCCTAGGGCCGGAGTCTTGAGCTTGGGGGTGAGTTACAGCTTGGGTGTGGATGGCTAGCGTATGAGTTGCAGAGGTGCGAACCCTTGCTATCGTCGCCTACCCGAGTCTTTTATAGTCCAAGACTCGGGTGGCTTACAAAGGGGCCCGGGACCCGACAGGTGGTCCCGGGGAGATGGACTGTGATCTACCGTATCTGCAGTTATGCCGGTAGTTGTCTCTGGCGAAGGCTTCTGAGTCTTCGTCTTGCAGCCCTGCCCATGCCGCATGCTAGTCGTAGTGGTTGATGACGGCGGGGCGGCATGGGATGTCTTGTCGCTGCGTTTATTGGCTGGCTGGCTCTGACACTGCGCGTCAGTCTGTGATGCGACTGGACGCAACGGCACCTGACACAGAGGCGTGCTCCGCGTCTTGGGAAGGCGTGGGCCTTGAATACCTTGTACGGGCAAGGTATGGGGCGTCTTTACGTCCGCTGCCTACCGCTCGGGGGTAGGCAACGCTCTTCTGCTGGACACGTGACGGGCCCGGAGCCCTCCTCAGTGGAGAGGGAGGTCCGGCCCCGCAGGACACGTGGAGCCTTCGGACCTCTCCCTACGGAGGGAGAAGTCCGGCTTCTGCCGGCCACGTGGCGGGCCTGGAACTCTCCTGTGAGGAGAGGGAGGTCCGGCCCCGCGGGACATGTGGCACCTTCGGAGCTCTCCCCACGGAGGGGGAGGTATGGCTGCTGTAGGCCACGTGGCGAGCCCGGAGCTCTCCTCTGAGGAGAGGGAGGTCCGGCCCCACTGGACACGTGGCGTCTTCGGAGCTTTCCCTGCGGAGAAGGGCGAGATCCTTATGCATTTCCCCTGTGTGCGGGGTACCCCATGTCGCGGGTACCGACAAGTTTCATATAAAGATAGCTGCGCTTTGTTGAACATTATTTGTTTTACTTATATTGCGAGTTAATTTAATACTACCCCACAAAGCATCACCGAGATCCATGTCACTCTACCAGCCACGCACTTCATCCACACGTCGTCCATCCATGTCGCTAAGGCTAACCGAACTGGACGTCGCTATACCCGCCGGCCCGGTAAATCCGGCGGGCGAGGCGCTAGCGCTCGCCCGCAGCGGCGGCATGCGGGTGCCCTGTAAATTCCAGATCTCTACAGACGACCTGGAAATTAGGAGGGGCGCTGTAGCCGGTAGAGGAAGAAGAGAGGAAGAAGAAAGGAGAAAGAAAGGAAAGAAAAAGGGGGAAGAAGAGAAGGGAAAAAAGGAAAAGGAGAAGAAAAAAGGGGAAAAGGAAAAAGGAAGAAGGGAGGGAAAAGGGAGAAAAGAAAGGAAAAAAGAAGGGGGGAAAGAAAGGAAAAGGAAAATAAGAAAAAAAAAGATGTGAGGGAAAAAAAGAGAAAGGGAGAAAATAAGAAAAAAGAGAGGAAAAGAAGTAAAAAATAAATTTAATAAATTTATATAAGTTATAAATATAATATTATTAACATAAATAGTTATATGAAATAATATAAATTAAGATATAGTTGTATTATCTAATATAAAATAGTTGATAGTTGATATAGAGATCTGATTTAGAGGTGAATGAGTGCGGACAAATAAACTGTAAAGGTAGAAATCTTTTAGAGTCAACTATAAAAGACTAAAAATATTTCTTTAAAGGCCCAATATAGAGGTCCACAAATGCGAATAGCCTAATGTCTGCTTCACCACCGTTATGCAGCTCGGTCAATAAGAGTTACTTCTCAGTTTGATGTTGTGGAGAGCTCGGCCATAGCAGCTCTTTCGTCGCAAGTCGTGACACCATGGAGCTCGACCACATGCTACGGAGATGTCAACGAACCCACCATCTTCACGAGAAGATGTAGAAGGAAAGGGGAGTAAAGAGACTGAAATAAGACTGTCAGTGCATTTATTTTGCATTAGACAGATCGCACTAGAGAGGCCGATAAACTAACCTGTACGTCAAATTTAAAGCATTCGGGGCTGCAACGTCGGCCTCTAAAAGCGCCTGTAAACTATAGGGCACGTGTGAATGTAGAGGTGGCGGGAGTAGCCGGCATCGCTTCTGAGAAAATAATGGAAAGCGAGGAAAGGAAAGAGAAGAGAAAAAAAGAAGAGAGGGGAAAGGAATAAAATGGGGAGAAAAAAGACAGGAAAAGAGAAAAATATTAAAAGTTAGGAAAAATATAAAAAGAGAGTATAAATAAAAAATAAAACAAAAAAAATAAAATTGGTGATTTTTGTAAATTACAAACATAATATTAACGAAATATGAGTAGTTATGTGATATAATAAAAAATAAGAGATGGTTGTTTTATATAAGATAAAATAGGAGATAGTTGACATAGAGGTTCAATTTAGAGGTCCACGAGGCAAAGAATAAAAATTATAACGCTATGAATCTTTTAAAGTCCACTATAAATGGTTGAGAATATTCTTTTAGAGATTGCATATAGAGATACACGAGTGCGATCAATCTTAGAGTATTGCTTCCTTAGTCAAACTCATACAACAATATAATTTATAAGACAAATATTGTACGTTAGAACGACATTGTCGGAGTGTGTGAGCTGCGACACTCCTCCCGGCGTGCTACAAAAGCAGACTGCGAGGTTCTTTGATTAGAGGGGGCTTGGCGCCCTCACGTGATCGGGCTCAACGAGCGGATGAACACCAAGATTTACGTGATTCGGGCCGCTAGAGCGTAATACCCTACGTCCACGGGAGTGCTTGTTGTATTGTGTTGCTTGTATGTGCGTGAGAGGGTGCAGGGTCGCGAATGCGGAACAGTCGGAGTGTGAGCTGCGACACTCCTCCCATCCTGCTCGAAAGCGGCCCGTGAGGTTCTTTTTTTTCCGAGGGGGGGGGGGGGTTGGCGCCCTACGCGACCTAGGCTCGAGAGAGCGGATGAGCACCGAGATTTACGTGCTTCGGGCCACCGGAGCGTAATACCCTACGTCCATGGGAGTGCTTGTTCTATTGCTTGAGCGTGAGTGCTTGTGCGTTGTGGGATCCGGAATGTGAAAATGGAAACCCTCTGTAGGGTGGTCACCCCGATCCTTTTATAGTTCAAGGCCGAGGTGGTTACAATGAGGCTTGGGGCCCGACAAGTGGCCCTACAGCTAAGTGAACCCTATACATGATCTAACGCTTCGTCCTCTGAGTAGAGAGGCCAGCGGGAGAGTTAAGTCCCGTCGTCCGGCGTGCTGAGCGCCTGTGACTGCGTGCTAGGTGTGATGATGAAGACGTCGTCTTGTCGCCGCATCTTTTCGGGCGGCTTCGTGCCGTTGGGGCGGCACTGTACTGCTGTCATGCCTTACCGTCCTGTCTTGTCACCGTAATGATGAACGGGCAGAGGACGGAGGCGTGCGTAGTGCGCCATGCTTCTAGGGAAGCCGCGAGCCTTAAATGCGAAGCCTGACAGCGCACTTCCTTCTTGTCTTCGTGGATCCACGGCCCATGACAGATCGTGGGGCACATGGCGGCTCTGGAGCTCTTATCGTTGGGCTTGGTGCCAGGGGGCACGTGGCATCTCCGGACCTCACCTCAGCGGGGAGGCTCGGACCAGAGCCCAGTGCACGTGTCTGCTCCGGAGCCGCCCTTAGCGGGGAGGTGGCTCGGAACAAGAGGACACGTGGCATATCCGGACCTCACTTCAGCGGGGAGGCTCAGACTAGAGCCCAGGGCACATGTCAGCACCGAAGCCATCCTCAACAAGGAGGCGGCTCGGAACCACGGGACACGTGACAACCCCGGACCTCACCTCGGTGGGGAGGCTCGGACCGGAGGCCAGGGCACGTGTCAACTCCGGAGCTCAAGCGCACGTGGCAGCCCCAAGGCTGACCATGGGGTCAAGGGCACATGGGTTACGTTGGGGCCCGCCTCAGCAGGGAGACGGGGCCAGAGCTGTCTTTTACCCACTACGTGGGGGTACCTGGTCTGCAGGATACTGACAGGAACCCTTTGACGAGTGGTCACCCCGATCCTTTTACAGCCAAGGACGGGGTGGTTACAATGTGGCTTGGGGCCTAACAGGTGACCCTGAAGATATGCGAACCCTATACATGATCCAAAGTTTTGTACTCTGAGTAGAGTAGTGTGAGAGGGACTTAAATCTCGCCGCCTGACGCGCTGAGCGCCCCTGTCCTTGTATAAGGTGATGATGAAGACGCCGTTTTGTCGCAGCTTCTTCTCGCCCTGCTTGGGCGGTTCGTGCCGTTGTGCGGTACTGTACCGCTATCACGCATTGTCTTCTTGTCTTGTCACCGTAATGGCAAACTGGTAGAGAACGGAGGCGTGCGTAGTGCGCCATACTTCTGGAGAAGGTGCGAGCCTTGAATGCACAGCGTGACAGCACACTTCCACCTTGACTTCGTCGACCCATGGGCCACGACGGATCATGGGGCACATGGCGGCTTAGGAGCTCTTATCGACGGGTTTGGAGCTAGGAGACACGTGGCAGCTCCAGACCTCACCTAAGCGGGGAGGCGCGGACCGGAGCCTAGGGCACACGTCAGCTCTAGAGCTCTCCTCAGCGGGGAGGAGGTTCAGAGCCAGGAGACACGTGGCAGCTCTGACTCTCACCTCAGGGGGGTGGCTCAGACCGTGGCCTAGGGCACGTGTTAGCCCTGGAGCTGTTCTGAGCAGGGAGGAGGCTCTGAGCCAGGAGACACATGACAACTCCGAACCTCACGTCAACAGGGAGGCTTGGACCGGAGCCCAAGGCACGTGTCAGCCGTGGAGTTGTCCTCAGCAGCGTGGAGGCTCTGAGCCAGAAGACGTGTGGCAGCTCCGGACCTTACCTCGGCGTGGCGGCTCAGACCGGAGCCCAGGGCACGTGTCAGGTCCGAAGCTTTCCTCAGCAGGTTGAGGCTTTGAGCCAAGAGACACGTGGCAGCTCCGGACCTCACCTCAACAGTTCCCTGCCTACAACCTGGTGGGAGGTTTGGGGTCCTTAGAAAACCAGCTCCATCAAAGCCAGTCAGTCTAGTTTCTCATGTAGGTGGGTATTCAACTCTTGGAGTCGGCGGTAAAAGCCTTCCTACGTCTGCGGGCCGGTAGGCCAGCCGACCAGCCTGCTCTTCAAATGAAGATCACTTTCCCCATAATCCACAATTAGATGTGTGGTTACAAGCAAGGTACTACTGAAATGGAACCGGAGGGGCTTCGGATTGGATCGAAATTATTTACCGCTGGGACAGTTTCTTTGGAAAAGGAATGCAATTGCTTGGGATTCGCCCGAATGTCTTGGAGAAACTCCTCCAAGTGGGCAATTGATAATATTTCGAGTTCGAATTCGGACAGTAGGCCTCCCTAACTCGCTACAAGGCAAGAACTAACCACTATAAGTCAACTCCAATAAAGAAGCTTGGTGGAAAGAAGGAAAGAGAGAAAAAGCTACGTCCCCTGTTTTTTAAGAATACCGAGTCAGGGGGGTCTGCTTTCTTAATCAATCCGGTTTCTTCTTCCGTTCGGTACTCATCAACCTAATCTTCCTCTCGCAGGAGCTCGACCGTCTGTACCTCCAAGAAATCAAAGGAAAGATTCAGTTTTGCCATCCCGTCCTCCAGAAAGAGTTCCAGCTAGAACAGACTTCTTGGTACCAGCTAGATAGAAAGAATGGAATTTCACGACACGATTCAGATCTAGGTCGAAAGAGTTTTAAAGTTGGGCGGGAGGCTTGGACTGGAGACCACGGTACGCGTCGGCTCCGGAACACAAGCGCACGTGGCAGCTCGAGCGCTGGCTACACTGGGCTCTGCCTCGGCAGGGAGGCGAGACCCATACCATCTTTTACCCTCTACGCGAGGGTACCCGGTTTGCAGGGTACCGCTTACACAAAACTTCTTCTATCTATATCTTATTGTTGATATACGTCATTTCTTTCTATGTAGATAACAAAAAAAAGTTATACGATTCCCGTACTTTCAAATCTATCTGTTGTCCTGCCTTAAGCTTGTGTACCTATTGAGAAATACTACTATCGGAGTACTAACCAGGAACCCAAATAGAAAAGAAACCGCCGCAGAAGATCCGCAGAGGTCAAGTAATCCCATCCCTCACTCAGTCACTCCGCCCCGCTTACCCTCCTGATCACTCGCTCCTAGTTTTACCGTTGAGGCCGGATCCGACCCAGATGCAAGCCACCGGGTACATCCACGGTATAATGCTACAGTACAGACTGGACTACACCAGAGACTACTCCCTAGGACGCTGTAAAATCGAGGGCATTCTCGTAATTGCCACTGGCACCGTCCAATGCGAGCGTGCACTGCGGTGCCCTCGCCCTACTGTTTTAAATCCCCTGACGCTCACGTCCGCCGTCCCCCCTCCGGTTCACCCCCAAAACCACATAGCCAAATTCCTCGGCCGCGTCGCGTCCCCGCAATTTCGCGATTCCGTCACCGGCGACGGCGGCGGGTGGAGGATGGCGTACATGTGCGCGGACAGCGGCAATCTCATGGCCATCGCGCAGCAGGTGATCCAGCAGCAACAACAGCAGCAGCACCACCACCATCACCTGCCGCCGCCGTTGCCGATGCCTATGCCGCCGCGCCAGGCGCCAATAGTGCCGGCGCTCCCGCAGGGTCAGATCCCGGCGGTCTCGTACGGCGGCGGCGAGTGGCCTCACTCGGAGTACTTGTTCGCCGACGTCTTCGTCGGGGCGCCGCCCGCCGCCGACGCGGTGTTCTCGGACCTCGCCGTGGCTGCGGATTTCGACACGGACGGGTGGATGGAGAGCCTCATAGCGGACGCTCCCGTGTTCGCAGACTCCGACCTCGACCGCCTCATCTTCACCACCCCACCGCCGCCCGTCCCAGTCCCCGCTCCGGCTCCCGCTGCGGAAACCGTCGATGCGGCGGCGGCCCGCAAGAACAAGGCCGTAGCCCCGGCGTCGCTTCCCCAGGGTGCCACCGCCACCCCGGCAGCGTGTTCCTCTCCGAGCTCCCTGGACGCCTCCTGTTCTGCTCCCATCCTCCAGGCACTCCTCACCTGCTCCCGTACCGCGACGGTAGACCCAGGGCTCGCTGCCGTGGAGCTCGTCAAGATTCGCGCCGCCGCTTCTGACGACGGTGACCCCGCGGAGCGCGTGGCGTTCTACTTCGCCGACGCGCTCGCCCGCCGCCTCGCCTGCGACGGCGGGCCGCGCCCCTTGACGGCAGTGGACGGCCGGTTCGCTTTTGACGAGCTCACGCTCTGTTACAAGACGCTCAATGACGCCTGCCCCTACTCCAAATTTGCTCACCTGACCGCCAACCAGGCCATCCTGGAGGC
The DNA here is from genome assembly GCA_030760725.1 of Neostapfia colusana. Classification (NCBI taxonomy): domain Eukaryota; kingdom Viridiplantae; phylum Streptophyta; class Magnoliopsida; order Poales; family Poaceae; genus Neostapfia; species Neostapfia colusana. The sequence goes on along the minus strand of JASWHV010000015.1, from coordinate 4,480,026 downwards.
CACGGGCAAGGCGACCAAGATCCACATCGTTGACTTTGGGATCGTGCAGGGTATCCAGTGGGCGGCGCTGCTCCAGGCGCTCGCCACTCGCCCCGAGGGGAAGCCGTCCCGGGTACGTATCTCCGGTGTACCTTCGCCGTTCTTGGGGCCGAAGCCTGCGGCGTCCCTCGCCGCAACCAGTGCCCGACTCCGCGACTTCGCCAAGCTTCTTGAGGTGGACTTCGAGTTCGTCCCGTTGCTGCGCCCAGTGCACGAGCTCGATCGGTCGGATTTCTTGGTTGAGCCTGATGAGGCCTTGGCCGTCAATTTCATGCTCCAGTTATACCATCTTCTTGGCGACACAGATGAGCCGATGCAGCGAGTCCTCCGTCTCTCTAAATCACTCAATCCATCAGTGGTCACCCTCGGGGAGTATGAGGTCAGTCTGAATCGTGCTGGATTCGTCGACCGCTTTGCCAATGCCCTGTGCTATTACTTGTCAGTGTTCGATTCACTGGATGTGGCGATGGCGCGGGACTCACCGGAGAGGGTAAGAGTGGAGCGGTGCATGTTTGGGGAGCGCATTCGGAGAGCCATTGGACCAGAGGAGGGTGCAGAGAGGACCGATCGGATGGCGGGCAGCAAGGAGTGGCACACGCTGATGGAGCAATGCGGCTTCGAGCCAGTCCGGCTCAGCAATTATGCCATGAGCCAGGCCGATCTCTTGCTTTGGAACTATGACTCCAAGTACAAGTATTCTCTTGTCACGCAGACACCGGCGTTCTTGTCACTGGCATGGGAGAAGCGGCCACTGCTCACAGTTTCTGCTTGGCGGTGATTTTTTGTCTGTTTTTGTGTTGTTGTATGTGGCATTGTCAGAGTCAGGGAAGAAATGGTTCGGAATAATTTTACAGCTTTTGCATTAGTTTCCTCCCAAGATGATGGCAGTGAGTAGATGGTATAATTGGGGCGATTTAGCTGAGTTAATGTATTTTGGTGTACTGCGACATGGTGAGTAGTTACAGCAGATCTAGCGCTAATTGTATAGAAATTGATAGCAGGTCTAGTAGATTGCTTTGTGGAGTGATTTTCTGATGATAATTGGTGCTCCCTCCATTTCGTAATATTTGATGCTGATTAGTTCAAAGTTGAATTAACCGGCATCAAATATTACGAAACTGAGGGAGGGAGTATTCTGTATGGGTATGAATTGAAAAAACTCATTGGCACCTCCAAGGCTCCAAGATTGCCATAGGTGGGAAAACTCTAGCCAGAATTGCCTTAGGCAACTTCTTTGTAGCTCCAACTTTTGTTGTTGGTTTGCAATAGTGACAGTGCTTAAATCGAATTTCTATGAGTTGGTCACCCAGTTAATCTTTGCCTTGCAAATTCTAGTGTTCTCTTGTGGGCTACTTCAGGGATTTGCCATCTAAATCTATATGTTTCTGCCGATAGTTTTGAATTCAGTACTTGTAGGTCATTGATTGCGGTAGTTATAATGTTATATAACAAGTACTATTTTTCTTTTAGTCCTTAATTCTGTCTTCTCAGTAGGAATCCGAAGTACTGTTGTACCAAGTATTATTTTTCTGTTAGTCCTTAAGTCTGTCTGCTCAGCGGGACTCCGAAGGCTATCTTCTCCTTTTGCAGTTTCAAGGTGGTACTAGATCATTACCTCAGTTCTTATATAGTACTGTAGAAGATGGCTGTTTTTGTTTTACTTGAATCTAGTTTCTCAAGCGTTTGATCAAAGATAGAGATATCTCACTGTTTGTAGCTGCCTTTGCCAGCTGTCAACTGTTTGTAGCTGCATTTGCTTGCTGTCAGCTGTTTGTAGATGCGCCACCATTTATATGAAAGAGAAGTAATGCTCTCCCTATCCTATTTTGTGTTGACCATACATCATTGCTATTCAGCGTAAGCTGTCATTTTTGTGCAATTTGTTAGGAGGATTGGCGTTTTATCTTGATACAGAAGGCAGCGTTTTGATACTTGCCTTTTCTTCTGGAGCTTGAATTGCTACTTATCTCCATGACTTGCGCTTGTTTGAGCTAGAAAAAGCCGTTCTCCCTATTCTATCGTTAAAGGGAATATATGCTTTGCTGGCTGCTGCTATATTCTGATTATTCTAGTTTCCTGCACTGGTTTCTTGGTTATTCCCTTTTCTTATATTGGGATTCAGACCAAATACTTGTGTTCTTACTTTGCCTGCTTAATTTGGCTGATCTTTGTAAGCATTCCTGTTTCATTCCCATTTTCCTATGAGGCTATGAAGTTGATCTGTTGTGAATGAAACTTAAGCTTCTCTAGGGGCATTTCGGCTGGTTTCAACTTGACGGCCATACAATAACAACCAAGACTTTGTTCAGATAGACTAGACATAAAACCTAATAGTTTTATTTTATTTTTTAAAAAAGGGAAAATTTTAATTTTTTCTTAAAAAAAAGAGAAGGATAAACAAAGCATGATTAAACTAAGATATGAATTCATGGCCATATTTTTTGAAAAATGCTACAAGCTACAACTCAACATAAGCTTGACGGGTTTTCCCTAAGAAAACAATAAGCTTGTTAACCAAGCAACAAGCACTTCTGCTGACACAGCTAGACGCCTGTAACCTGAATGAAACAAATAGTGTTGATGTTGTTTGGTCACGGATAAGTGTCTGCTTCCAAGTGTTTGCTTGCTTATTACCTTGCTGAGGTTGAGGCCACTACAAGTTTTCGACAGGTCAAACGTGGACATTGCCATTTGAGATGGCAAGTGGAAAGAGACACGAGAGACAAAACTAGATTTAGTGAGTGTTTGGGTTGGTGTTAAAGCGGGATGGGACGGGATCATTTTTGTTTCGGGGGGTGAGGCAGCCCTGTTGCTTGTTTTATTGTGTGAATAGAGTGTCACTTCTATTGTTTGGTATGAGAAATGAGCGGTGAACGAGGTTGCCCTATTTGTTTTTGATGGATGTATGGGATGAACAAACAGAATACGGTGAAATTGTGGTGTGGTACTGTGGTTACCACTTCAGCCTTTAATCCATTTTGTAATAGTTGGGCATTAATGTATGTCGAGAGCAATCTAAGGTGAAATTTCTCAATTTTTTGGAACTTCTTTTTGTAACGTAAAAATTCAAACAATATTTATAAGCTGTCAATTTTGGATAAATTTATTCTACAATCTACAAAAGTTTCTTGGGTGGATCCAGTCAAGTAAGCCTAGCAACAATTGGCCTACTCGCTATAATATTTTAAAGTGAATCGGAGCAACAAAATTGTCATGATTTGTATAGTTCATGAAGACCACACGATAATATTTTAAAGTAAATTGAAGAAACGTATCTTTGAAACAAAGATTGCAACTCTGACTTGGCGTCGCTGCTCTCTCGGGCTCCGCACTGTGCGCCGTTGCCTCGTCCACGCACCTTGTGCTTCCGCCGCCATCAGGCCCGGCAAAACACCATCGTCACCTCGGGCATGCGCGGCGGCTGCTTGATGCCGCCGCTAGCCCTGCTCTGCCATCGGCTGTAGGGATGAAAAGGTACTAATATGGACGGATGAAATGTTTTTTATATCTATATCTATATAAAAATTTTAGAAATGGATTTGGGTCGTATGTTGTTGGAAACGGATATGATATCGGTCGGATGTATTGGAAACGAGTTCATCGGATCAGAAAATTATGGATATTGGATGGATTTAGATATTTATTTTTTTAAAAAAACAATTCATAAGTAGCATGTTGTCCAAATGTTTTCCCGCGACACTTCCTCCGGTCTGCCTGAGCAACTCGCGGAGGTTCTTTTTTTCAGTGGGGCTAGTGATTCTCTAAGGTCGAAACACAATGGCGAGAGGAAAGACACAAGGATTTACGTGGTTTGGACCGCCGAATAGTAATACCCTACGTCCACGGGTGTGTTTACTGTATTGTTTGCACGTATGAGTGAGTAAGTCGGCTGGGTCCGAACCCTTTACCCGGAGGCTGCCCCGGTCCTTTTATAGCCCAAGGCCGGGGCAGTTATAAGGTGGCCCGGGCCCCGACAGGTGGCCCCGCGGTTATCTGTCTCCTGTACATGAGCTATAGGTATTTACATCTATATGCATTGTTAGTGGAGTTAAGGCATGCCGTCTGTTACGCCGAGTCTCTCTGTCCGAGCGGCCGGTGATTATGAAGTTCCCGTCTTGTCGCCGCGTCTTCTCGCCCTGCTAGGTGGCTCTGTGCCATTGGGTGGTACTGTCGCGCCGTCACATCTCGTCGCCCTGTCTTTCATCGTAATGGTGCGCAGACGGGGAACGAAGGCGTGCACTGTGCGCCATGCTTCTGGGAAAGGCGCAAGCCTTGAATGCTCGGCCTGACAGCGTACCTTACTCTTTACTCCTTGGCCACCTGTTCGTTGCTCGTCAGAGTGACGCACGGGCGGCTGGCTCCCGGGACACGCATCCCTGCTGGAGCTGTCTTGCGGAGTATCGGGTGGTCCGGAGTTGTTGGGCATGTGGCAGCTTCGGAGCTCTCCCGTACCGGAGGTCGGGTCCGGGCCGCAGGTCACGTGGCACATCCGGGGCCTTCCTCGGATACAGGGTTTTCTAGGAGGCGTGGCCCACGTGGCCGCGCCGGAGCCCTCCCATGTTGGAGGTCGGATCTAGAGTTGCATTACACGTGGTCCCTCCTGAGCTCTCTCTAACGGAGGGTGTGGCCCGGAGGCTCTATGCACAACAGCGCTAGAGCCCTTCTTGACGTAGGATAGGGTCCAGCACCTCCAGACACATGGCGGTTCCTGAGCCACTCTCGGTTGGTCTTCAGGCTCAGGGCCTGAAGACACACGGTGATCCCGGGTCTTCCTACTGGGCCTAGTGCACGTGGCTTACGCTGGGGCCTGCCTAAGCCAGGAAGGCGGGGCTCAGGTGTATTCTATCCACTACGCTGGGGTACCCGGTTCGCAGTGTACCGACGCATGTAATTCATAGTTCATACATATAATCCATAACACATCTGCATCAAATGCATACATGATTTATACATGAAACACACGAATAGTTCATACATAGTACATATATGGTTCAAACATACAAATATATAGTTTGTAATAGTTCATACACATTATAGCACCAAGACAACAAGAAAACAACACACATGCAGCAACAAGACAACAACAAAACAACACACATGCAGCACGGGACTTGCGAGGAGTCGCCGAGTCGAGGAGACGGCTACGAGAACGGGAGTCGTGACTGGATGCCTGGATCGGGACGGGACAGTTATGGTTAGGCGGTTCCATAACACATCCGCATCAAATGCATACATGATTTATACATAAAACACACAAATAGTTCATACATAGTGCATATATGGTTCAAACATACAAAATATAGTTTGTAATAGTTCATACACATTATAGCACCAAGACAACAAGAAAACAGCACACATGCAGCAACAAGACAACAACAAAACAACACACATGCAGCACGGGACTCGCCAGGAGTCGCCGAGTCGAGGAGATGGCTACGAGAACGGGAGTCGTGACTGGATGCCTGGATTGTGACGGGACAGTTAGGGTTAGCCGGTTTGGGCTAGGCCACCGGTGTACAATGGGCAAAAATCATTCGGATATTTTTTGGATATGATTCGGATATATTTGACCAAATATGGATATCCGACTATTCGGACTGATATTAAGCCATACCGTTTTCGATCCATATCCAATTGAGATCATGGACCGGATATTTTCAGATCAGAAACCCGGACGGATTAGAAAATATCCGATCGGTTTTTATCCCTAACGGGCTGCTTGACGCGGTAACTTGGGTTTGCTCTGCACAAGGCCGCATGACACTGCCGCTTGGGCCACCGCGACGACCCCGCCAGTTGTGAGGTACATTTGCGCCATATTCCGTGCTGGAATTTTCGCGTGATCGCTACCCCATGAACGCATATCATGTTTTGGAAGCCCTAGTTGTGTGTATTCAGTGCATTAATGGGGGTGTGAATGCACGGCTTTCAGAATAAATGGATGTTCGCTAAGAAAACACTCAAGTCTACCTTTAGGTTTTCTGACAACTCAAGAATTCCGGTCCAAAAAACACAAGCACCATTTTGTTGTGTCATTAAAACATGGATATACTCGACTAATGACTTTTAGGGATCTGGCCTGTTCTTCTAATGGCAAAATGATTATTGGTATTTTCTCGATACATGACCCAAAATGTGCAGAATTACTCGATATGGCAACATGATGTTGGGGAAACATAGAATAAGAACTAGGAAGTGATTCTTGCTGGTATAATCTGCTAGGGAAACATAGAAAGAGTAAGAACTAGGGTGATTCTTGCTAGTCTAATATGCCAGAAAAAAGAGAGTATGAACTAGGAAGTGATCCTTCACTTCTGTTATAACTTGAGATAAGTCAATGCAAACTGGGCTCTGTTTTTGTTCTGCGCCAACTTGTAGTATAGTTACATGAGTATGACATCTAATATATGGGATTGTCCTGTTGGAAGAGAAATCTAGCTTGAATACGTAACATCAGATGGACAGATACTATAAGATTTCAAGATATATAGCGTCATGGTCACACTGACTTGAATGTAGTATTTCTTGTGACCTAGGTAACGTATACCGGAGCCAGCAGTCCTTTGTTGCATCTGAATGTTGAAAGCTTTCTTAGGTCTGACGCCATTTCATACAATTCAGATTTGAAGCTGTTTTTCACTGTGTTGGAGCTCTTCTACGATCTATCTTGTTTTCAGGTAAGGATGAAGCTTGTTAAAAGCTGGCTTCCGTCCTAAACGTCTGCCGTTCTGCCGGGACATTGTTCAACCTATGCATTTCCACAAATCATCAAACTGCGAGGAGCTGGAGGAAGCATTTCTTCAGATTATCTCTCCACTCTGCCCGTCCCAGCTGCAAGTACAATGCCTGGGTTTCCCTCGACTCGCAATGTGGACAACTGCCCACATTTGGTCGCCGCCTTCAGGACATGGTTCAGGCGCGCTGGACGGGCTCCTCAACCTGAAGGCGGGGAAGATTGAGACACGGAGTACTGGTTAGTATTCGTGCAATCGGTGCAGGTTTCACTGTACATCCACACATGTAACTAACTGTAGGCCTCCTTAAACCCTCTGGATTGTGCTTGCGTCTCTCCGTTTGTACACTGTCGTTTCTGCTGTCGACAACTGACTGTTCAGTTCTCGTGTACGTTTAACTCAATTAAGAAGTGCTCGTGGGCTCCAATTCAGTAGCATTAGCACTGAAACTGGTCGCGAAATTGGCCGTGAAGCAGACAGATTGGCATTTCACTGAACGCCCAAACTGCATCAAGGTTATTTGATCGTCCTGATCTCGTGCATTGACATCGTAGAACCACAACGAAGAAGAAGAAGAAGAGGGAAATGAAAGCCAAAAGGGGAGAATGGAAACTAAACCAAGGCATGAGTCAGAGACACGTCCTGAACTTTACCAACGAACCGGTGGACGCTAGTAGAAGCCTTGCACCGGCCACCGGCGGTCGGGATCCGGCAGCCAGGACGAGCGTTTCTTTTTCTTCTTCTTGTCCTTCCCCTCCTCGCTGCCGTCCTCACTCTCCTTCTCGCCGTCGGAGCTCTTGGAGTCGCCGTCCGACCCAACGCCGCACCCGCCGGCTGCAACGCCGCCGCCGCCTGACTTGCGCCTGGACCGCACGTAGTCGATCAGCCTCCAGGCCGCCGGCTTCTGCTGCTGCGTCGGCGGCGGCTGCGGAGGGGACGCCTCCCTCTTAGCCGGCGTCTGCTGCTGCGGCTGCACCGGCGGCAACGGAGGCGGCGGGTCCTTGGGGTCGGGGTCGTCGGGGAGGCGCGCCGACTGGGACAGCCGCTCGTAGTCCGGCAGTGGCACGGTCTCCTCTGACGCGTCGCCGTTGTCGCTGCCGCCGACGCAGTCCATGAGGAGCAGGTGCTGGTGGCTGCTGGTGGACCTCTGCTTCGCCCGCCGCTTGCCGAACCTTGAGCCTAACCTGCTGCTGCTGCCGGCGCTCCGGCTCTGCTCCTCATCGTCGTCCGAGTGATCCAGCATGTCCATATTTAAGGAGGTTCTTGGCGCCACAAACCATGCAACCCCACCTCTCTCTCTCTCTCTCTCGTTGGGAAGCTAACTCCTGGAAGAATGATGATGGCGTATGGGGGCACACGCAAATGGAAGCAGAAAATCGCAACAGGGAATGGGATATTAGGAGGAAAAGTTTGACGAGAATTGTTCGAGTCCGTCCCATTGATCTGAAGAGCCCGTTGTTGACTTGACATCCTGACGGCCCTGGCCGGTTGGGTCGTGACGCCGTCGTGCAACGCGCTCCGCTAGCTTGCGTGATGCCGTGTCCCGATGTGCAGTGGCACAGAAGCAAGGTTTAATGGATGACGCCGTACCGTCCCTGGATTTTGAGGGCGCTACAACCGGAGCCCCAAATTGCAATTTGTACCGTTACCCGAAAAGGAAAAAAAACTCGTAAACCATCTTGGTAGGAGAAAAACCATGATTACTGTCACTTCCTCAAGCGGGATTAACATCTCGGTAGAAGCACTAAATTCGGTCAAATCGTCCCCACATCTGACAGCACTATTTTCTCATAGAAGTTTATTTCAACTCATGAAACCAAATTGCTAAATACAGCCATGGTGAATGGAACACTACTAAATCAAGGGCCTAGGATGATGGTAGTACTACACACTAGCGTGCATCTCATCGTCTCGGACGGCTTTAGACAATGTGTTTGTCGGTACTTGAGATATGGGGTACCCCGCGCACAGGGTAAAATGCCTAAGGTGCTCGCCCTTCTCCGCAGGGAGAGCTCCGAAGGCGCCACGTGTCTGGCGGGGCCGGACCTCCCTCTCCTCAGAGGAGAGCTCCGGGCCCGACGCGTGGCATACAGAAGCCGGACCTCCCCCTCCGCGGGAGAGAGGTCCGAAGACGCCACGCGTCCAGCGAGGCCGGACCTCCCTCTCCTCAAAGGTGAGCTCCGGGCCCGCCACGTGGCATGCAGAAGCCGGACCTCCCCCTCCGCGGGAGAGAGGTCCAAAGGCGCCACGCGTCCAGCGGTGCCGGACCTCCCTCTCCTCAGAGAAGAGCTCCGGACCTGTCACGTGGCTGGAGGAACGGTGCTGCCTGCCCCCGGGCGGTAGGCAGCGGGCGTAAAGGCGCCCCTCACCTTGCCCGTACAAGGAATTCAAGGCCCGCGTCTTCCCAAGACGCGGAAACGCGGAGCACGCGCCTGTCAGGTGCCGTTGCGTCCAGTCGCATCACAGACTGGCGCGCGGTGTCAGAACCTGACAGGTAATAAACGCCGCGACAAGACATCCCATGCCGCCTGCGCCGTCATCAACCACTACGACTAGCGCACGGCATGGGCAGGGCGGCAAAAGGAAGACTCAGAAGCCTTCGACCGGAGGCAACCACCGGCATAACTACAGATACGGTAGATAATAGACAATCTCCCCGGGATCACCTGTCGGGTCCCGGCTTCCCTTGTAAGCCGCCCGAGCCTTGGACTATAAAAGGCTCGGGTAGGCGTCGATGGCAAGCGTTCGCATTCTGCAACTCATACGCTAGCCATACACTCTCAAGCTGTAACTCACCCCCAAGCTCAGGCCCCCGGCCCTGAGCAGCAAGCAATACAGCGAGCTCCATAGCTCGCTGTGGACGTAGGGTTTTACGCTCCGGCGGCCTGAACCACGTAAAACTTCCCGTGTCAAGCTCTCACTAACTCGTCCATCTGCGCAAGCTCTCCGCTAGGAACTAGCCCCTCCGAAAAAAGAACCTCCGCGGGCTGCCCAGTGCAGACCCGGGGGAAGTGTCGATCGCACACTTCGACATTTGGCGCGCCAGGTAGGGGGCTTTTCCCCTAGCGCGACGAGTTTCCGCCAACGAAGATGACCAAGCTCCCTTCGGCGGCAAACTCACCTCCCTCGCCTCCGCGGCAAGCCGCGGATAGGGGGGAGTACAAGCCAACACACTCAGGACGGAGTGTGTCAGTACAAGCTGGGAGCCAGCAACCGGCTCTGGCAGCGCCGACCCCGGCAATGCAGGCTCCAACCAGCGTCATATCTCCAGTAGCGCCGGGCGTACCTGGAAGGGGCGCGCTAGCTGCAGCAAGAGCGCTACTGCACAATCCGCCCGCTGGAGATGCGCCTCAGGCAGCGACCCAGCGGTGGATTCTCGAGGTAGACCGTCTTGTCGTCGCTGCCGCAAGCCCACGACTCCGGCGGAGACGACACTCTAACCAGTCGGCCGTGTCGCTGATGCGCACGCCGATGGCTGATGAACAGACGGCAGATTCCAGCTCTGCCAGCCCTCAATCGATGGGTCTGAGGACAGAGCTGGAGCGGTGTCGCTCGGGTTAAGATGCCCGGGTATACCTCGAGCAACGCCGAGAAAGACGTCGCTACCAAGGAGCTGACGACAGCATGACGTTGGCCTCGACCCAGCCTGAAGAGCAGACCTTCGCCATGCGACCTCTGCCCCAGGCCTGCGCTGTGCAGAATATGCCACAGTCATATGTACTGCAGATGGCGCCCCCGGCCTACGGTGCGGCTTTGCCCGTACCGGGGTACACTGTGCCTGGTGCGAACTCAGCGTTCGCGGCACCAGAACCTGCGGTGACGGAAGCAGGATGTGCAGCCCTCGCGCCCCATCTTCGCTTTGCGAAGTGGCCGCGCAAGTTTCGGCCACACCTGCCCGAGAAGTACGACGGCAGCATCAACCCGGTGGAGTTTCTCCAGATCTACTCCACCGCCGTACTTGCCGCAGGAGGGAATGAAGCTGTCATGGCCAATTACTTCCCTGTCGCCTTGACCGCTCCAGCCCGGTCTTGGCTCATGAACCTCCCCCAAGGTTCCGTCACCTCCTGGGGAGAGCTTTGCCGACAGTTCGTAGCCAACTTCGGCAGCTCCTACACCCGGCCTGGCACGGAGCTCGACCTCCACGCCGTCCAGCAGCAGCCTGGGGAGTCGCTGCGCTCTTTCATCTAGCGGTTCTCCCAGGTGCGGAACACCATCCCACACATTCAAAATGCTTCTGTGGTGGTGGCGTTCCGGCAAGGCGTCCGGGACAAGAAGATGCTCGAGAAACTCGCGACCAGGGAGGTCCGCGACGTCTCAGAGCTCTTCAGCTTGGCGGACAAATGCGCCAGAGCTGCCGAAGGACGGAAGTGGCACTCGCTGCCATCCTCCGAGTCAGGGGGACTGCCCAGATCCAGCCCTACTCCCTGTGGAAGCAGCAGGAAGGCCAAGGGACGAGGCAGAAGCAAGATAGAGTCACCGACCGGAGTCCCATTCGTCACTGCAGCGACGCTCGGTGGGGCTCGGGGGCCGCGCCCCGACAAGAAGCAGCGAAGATCACCAATCCCAGAAGGTGATAAAGACAGTATGTGCCCCGTGCACGGCAGCTGCCGCCACACTGCTGCCGAGTGCCGGGAGATCCGAAGGCTCGCAGAGCGTTTCCGCAAGGAGAAGCGGCAGCGGGCCGATGACCTGCCCTTCCGTCCAAAGGAAGGTGAGCGGAGGGTGGATGTTCCAGATAACATCGACCACCCAGAGGAGATCCGGGAGCCTCCGCGTGTCGTGAAGGCGGCACACAATCACGAGGATTCCGACTCCAGCGGCGATGAGCGTCGGAAGAAGCTCTACCTCCCCTTCAACGCCATAATCGGCAGGCCAGCCCCGACAGGTGTTCTCAGGATTCGTGGGGACCACACTGCTGCAGTGTCGGCCCTGGAGAAGCTCCAAGCACTCGCGACAGCTGGGGCCTCAGCCCCCGGCAATACGGAATCGGACCAGCTCCGCCCGTGTGCACGTCACCGTGCTTCCACCACAGCACCCCGGGTGCAACCTCTCGACGAGGGCGGCGTCCCCTTAAAGGTCGTCCAAGTCGGCGCCGAAGCTACCCAGACCACCCGGGTAGCCGGGGGCCTAGATAGTAAATAGGAAGGCGCGCTCGTCACCTTCCTCCGGCACAACGTCGACGTGTTTGCATGGCAGCCGTCACAGATGCCGGGGATCCCCAGGAAGGTGATCGAGCACCACTTGAAAGTCTTCCCCGACGCCCGAAGGCTCGCAGAGCGTTTCCGCAAGGAGAAGCGGCAGCGGGCCGATGACCTGCCCTTCCGTCCAAAGGAAGGTGAGCGGAGGGTGGATGTTCCAGATAACATCGACCACCCAGAGGAGATCCGGGAGCCTCCGCGTGTCGTGAAGGCGGCACGCAATCACGAGGATTCCGACTCCAGTGGCGATGAGCGTCGGAAGAAGCTCTACGTCATATACGGCGGGTCCGCCGACCCCTCGTCCCGAAGCGCAGTCAAGACTCTGCGCCGAGCGGTAGCGTCGGTGGCGCCACTCCCAAGTGCTGCACCGCACCTAAAGTGGATGGGGACCCCCATCAGCTTTGATGCCACCGACTGCCCCAGGAACATGGCTGGGGCCGGCTAGCTGCCGCTCCTGGTGGCCCCTACCATCGCCAACGTGAGAATGTACCACGTTTTGGTGGATGGAGGGGCTGGGCTGAACCTCATCAGCCGTGCAGCTTTCCAGAAGCTGCAGATCCCGATGGCCAAGCTCACCCCGTCGAGTCCGTTCTCAGGGGTACGGCCGGGACAGGTTATCCCCTACGGCAGCATTAGTCTCCCGGTGACCTTCGGGGCTCCGGACAGCTATCGAACAGAGTACATCCGGTTCGACGTAGCGGAGATAGACCTCCCCTTCAACGCCATAATCGGCAGGCCAGCCCTGTACCGGTTCATGGTTGTAGCCCATTACGGCTACCTTGTCCTGAAGATGCCAACACCGACAGGTGTTTTCAGGATTCGTGGGGACCGCACTGCTGCAGTGTCGGCCCTGGAGAAGCTCCAAGCACTCGCGACAGCTGGGGCCTCAGCCCCCGGCAATACGGAATCGGACTAGCTCCGCCCGTGTGCACGTCACCGTGCTTCCACCACAGCACCCCGGGTGCAACCTCTCGACGAGGGCGGCGTCCCCTTAAAGGTCGTCCAAGTCGGCGCCGAAGCTACCCAGACCACTCGGGTAGCCGGGGGCCTGGATAGTAAATAGGAAGGCGCGCTCGTCACCTTCCACCGGCACAACGTCGACGTGTTTGCATGGCAGCCGTCACAGATGCCGGGGATCCCCAGGAAGGTGATCGAGCACCACTTGAAAGTCTTCCCCGACGCCCGACCGGTTCAACAGAAGCCCCGCAAGCAGTCCATTGAGCGGCAGAACTTCATCCGTGAGGAAGTCAAGAAGCTGCTGGACGCTGGCTTCATACAGAAGGTCCACCACCCACGATGGTTGGCGAACCCCATCGTTGTCCCGAAGGCCGGCGGGAAGCTCCGGATGTGCATCGACTACACCAGTCTCAATAAGGCATGTCCTAAAGATCCATTCCCTCTCCCTATAATAGAACAAATAGTAGACTCAACGTCAGGCTGTGATATGCTGTGCTTCCTAGACGCCTATTCGGGTTTCCATTAGATCCCCATGTCTAGGGAGGACGAGGAGCACACCTCCTTCATCACAGTGGACGGCCTTTATTGCTATGTGTATATGCCTTACGGCCTAAAGAATGCACTCCCCACCTTTGTGCGGGCAATGCACAAAACCTTTGGGGAGTTAATAAGAGACCTGGTTGAGGTGTATGTCGATGACATAGTTGTCAAGGTCAAGCAGGGTCCGTCCCTGCTAGATAACCTAGCCCTAGTCTTTGACAAGTTGCGCTCTACACGCACCAAGCTGAACCCAGATAAATGTGTGTTCGGCGTGTCCTCTGGGAAGCTCTTAGGGTTCCTGGTCTCGCACCGGGGGATTGAGGCCAACCCAGAGAAGATCAAGGCCATCGACTTGATGCGGCCCCCTGCCCGCGTCAAAGATGTCCAGAAACTCACAGGATGTCTAGCCGCGCTGAGTCGGTTCATACCGAGGCTAGCAGAGCGGGCACTCCCTTTCTTTAAGCTCCTGCGTAAGTCGGGCCCCTTTGCCTGGACTGACGAAGCGGAAGAGGCTTTCCAGGAGTTGAAGCGACTCCTGACGACCCTACCAGTCATGGTAGCCCCTGAGCCCGGAGAGCACCTGTTGCTCTACGTCGCGGCGACAATTGAAGTAGTGAGTATGGTCCTCGTCGCAGAGCGGCCGGACCCCTCATCTTCACAACCTGCTCCGGTAGCAGAAGACATACGCCAGGAGGCCCCGCAGGACCAAGACGGTCTCCCGGACCTCCAAGGCAACCTCCCGGAGGTCCAGGTCGGCCTCCCGGAGGTCCTGGGCAGTCTCCCGGACCTCCAAGATAAACCCCCGGGGGCCCGCGGGACCCCCCGGGGGCCAAATGGGACCTCCCAAAGGTCCCCCAAAACCCCCCGGAGCTCCCGAACAATCAAGATAGCTTAAGGGCCTCCGGGTCCCAGCTCCCGGAAGCCCCCGTGGGTCCGCCCACCTCCAGAGGGCCAATGGACGAGGACCTCCCAGACCTGAGAAAGAGGGTTCGAACCGTACAGAGGCCTGTCTACTACGTCAGCGAAGTACTCCATGATGCCAAGTGTAAGGATCGAAACGCCCAAGAGGGGGGGTGAATTGGGCTTTTTTTAAATTTTGGAGCAATTTAAAACTTTAATGGTTGAAGCCCAATTCCCTATGCAAACTAACTACGCAAGCAAGAGAGTTAAGTGCGGAATAGTAAAAGCGTAATAGTAAGGGGTGAGGAGAAAAATGCAAACTCCCGCGGAGACTCGGAGACACGGCGATTTTTCCCGTGGTTCGGTAAGATTACAAAAATCTTCCTACGTCCACGTTGTGGCACCCACCAAAGGGTATAGCCACTCCCAAGTCACCAAGACGAGGGAATCCACTATCTTTCTCCGTTCGCCTTCTCCGGCAAGGTGGAGCTCAAGCCTTGTACAACGGTGATCTTCCGGGCTTCCACAAACACCTTGGTGAGCTCCGGAGTGATCTCTTCTTCCTCCAACGTTTACAAGGTGAGAGAAGTCACCAAGACACTCTCTCTCACTAGCCTAGAGATTCCAATCACCAAGAATGGACGCACACAAGCTTCTCTCTCGCTAGATATAACCTATAGTTGGAGTACAAGAGGTTTTGAAGTGTGGAAGTGGTAGCTCTTGGTCTTGAATGCTTGAGAATGTCTAGAGAGGCTCTGGTGATCAAGACTTGTCGAAATGGCCGGTTGGAGGGGTATTTATAGCCAGCCCACACGAGATAGCCATTGGAAAAGTGGGCAGACTTTTTCAGTGAACATCGGATCCTCCGATGTACCCCTTTATATGAGCATCGGTCGAATTCCAAATTAGCTGATGTCACGTGTCAGATGTGACCGTTGGATATAACCGTTGGATCTTTTAATCGACCGATGTTAATTCAATTTATCATCGGATGATCCGGTGAGTTGATCTTCAGAATTGGGTCAGAAATATTGTCTCTGTTGAATTTGACCGATGTACACTTACTTCATCATCGGATGATCCGGTGAGTTGATCTTCAGAATTACTCAGAAATTATCCTTCTGTTGAAAGCAACCGATGTGCCACTTCCTTCACATCGGATGATCCGGTGTTTACTGGGCTCTGAGGTCTTCTTCTTCTGCCAACTCAAACTCGACCGATGTAGTCATTTTGCAAGACATCGGATGATCCGGTGAATGCAACTTGTTTGCTTCGAGTTGTTTTGAGTTGATCTTTTAGAATCTTCTTGAGTGACCTCTTTGACACTTGTTTGAAATGATATTACGATGAAGTGTAAGCTCCTTGTGTTGCCAATTTTGATAAAGTAGAGTCGTTGTATGAGTTCTTCATTTAGTTTTCATGAGTATCGAATAACCCCTTAGAATGGATCATTGAGGGGTCTCCATTTGTATCCAATGAGCAGTAGATGGTGTGAATAGATAATTCATTTAATGTTTGATGTGATGTACGTGAAACCTTGCATCCACAAACTCATTAGTAATAACGAACAGTTGTCATTAATCACCGAAACCATATCTCACGGGGGCCTAGATGCTTTAAATCTCCCCCTTTTTGGTGATTGATGACAACACAACGAGTAGAGTATGAAATTAAAACGCAATGCTCAAAAAGGAAACATAACAAGTACAAATTGCAGCACAAGTGACTCGAAGGCTCAAATAATAATTAATAAAGCGTAAGAGCACAGAGTAGCACCCGGAGTACAATAATAGCAAATAATAATAATCTCCAATAAAGTAGCAAAAAGGGATAGACACTCCCCCTAGAACCAAGTACTCCCCCTAGAACTAAGCTACCCCCCCGTGACTCTAACTCTTCTCCCCCTTTGGCATCAAGGCACCAAAAAGGAAAGTCGAGTGACTACGACTCAGGCGCGCTCCTGGCGATGGTGAAGAGGTCGGCGTCGACGGTGCTGTCGCCGGAGCTGCTGGAGGTGGAGGTCGCTGGTGCTGGAGCTGGAGCGGGAGGAGCTGGAGCTGCTGTGGGGGCTGGAGCTGGAGCTGGAGCTGCTGGGGGATCCGCTGAGACTGCTGGCGCCGGTGGAGGTACTGCCGGAAGAGGTGAGGACTGGAGCGACGTCGGTGGCAGTACTGGAGCTGGTGCCAGTGGGGGTGCACCTGGAGCCTGACTGAGTCCCAAGTGCTGAGGTGGAAGAGCCACTCCAGTCTGCTGGTAGAGGTTGGTGACCAACCCCAGGATGCCCAACAGCATCTGCTGAGTCTGCTGCTGCTGGTCCAGAGTGCGTCGCGTCATCTGATCGACAAGATTGGTGAACCTGTCGGTGTCCTCTCGCCTCTGACGGGCGATCTCCAGCTGCATCTCCTGCTGCTGCCTCTGAAGCTGCTCCTGTCGAGCTGCTTGCAGCTCCTGCTGCTGAGCCATCCGCTGAAGTAAGGTGGTGAGCACTGACGGCTGAGTCACCTGAGCCTCTGACACTGGAGGAGGTGTAGGTGGTGGAGCAGCTGAGCCTCCTGCCTCTGCGTCGCGCTGCCTCGGTGAGGGAGGAGCAGGAGGGAAGTACTCCTCGACACTGTCACTAGTGTCGCTATCCGACCATACGTGCTGTAGGTCTCCTCCCTGAGCCTCTGCCTGTGCCAGCTCTGCGTCCTCCTGAGTCAGCTCTGCCCAGTCCTCCTCTGACAGTCTGGCTCAAACCTCACGCTCGACGGGGCGTCCAAGGCGGCGGTCTCCCGGAGTGGGGACTCGGTAGTGGCTGAACCGGGTCACGTGCATCTCCGTCAGCTGAGAGACTCCTGGAGTGTCCTCTGGAACCAGCTGGTGAAGAAGGTGACAGATCCAGTGACCAAAGACCAGCTGTCGTAGCATCCCAACTCCGTCGGTGATCACGTCCTCCATCTCGCAGATCAGAATGTCTACTATGTCGAACTCCATCCCGTTCATCACATAGAACAGGATGGTCTGCTGAAGGCTCGTGAAACCCTCCAAGTAGCCGGACCTCGGTAGCAGGGTACGCCTGAGGACGTGGTGAACTGTCCGAGCTGCTGGGGTGAGAAGCGTTGGCACCCTTGGCTGGTCAGGTGTGAACGGCTGTGTGAACAGACCTCTGATCTCCTCGAGGGGCGGTGCCACTCCTCCAGTCAGTGGCCTCCTCGGCGGATCTGCATCTCCGTAGACTATCTGGTGCAGGCACGTAGTGGAGAGCTCCACACCAAGCAGTCTGCCCATCAGGTCTCGGGATACGTCGTGGATTCGCCCCATGAACATGAAGTGAATCGAGCGACGACCCTCAGAGACGTAGAGTGTCGCGTAGAACACCCTAACCCACTCCTCGACGTAAGCACTCCTCGGGTGTGAGAGCAAGTCCACCAGTCCTCTGTATCTCTCAAAAAGGGGCCTGCTGCCACTGCAAGCTGATCCCAGTCAATGCTGTTATGCTGGAATAGCTTGTGACCCCGACGCCTGTAAGTCTCGTACAGGGACGCCTGTGTCAGGGTCCAGAAACGGGAGTCAACTCGAGAGTCCCTAGGCCGTGGGAACCACTCCTCAATCAGTGCTGACCATCTAAGCTTCTTCAGTTGCCTTGCCTTCATCTTCCTGTAGTCTGTGAGTCTGACATCTTCGGCAACTCGGACTGCTGTGTCCATCAGGTGGATGGCCCTTTCGGCCTCTCTGTCCTCGGCGCGGTCAGCCGCAGAGGGGCGCCGACTCGCCGTAGGAGTCTGTCCACCCCCACGAGTCCTCGGGGTGCGCCGGCGGATGAGAGGCGGCACCTCGGTCTCCTCCTCGTCGGAACCCTCGGGAGGCACCGGCTGGATCGAAGGCTGCTCCTGCCTCTGCCGGGACTCGCGGATCCGTAAGGAACCGCGGTGGCCGCGCTCACGCTCCTCAGCGGCGCGAGCGGCCAACTCCGCACGACGCGCGTCCTTGGACATCTTGCGCTTCTTCGCGGCGGGCTCCTCAATAGCCTTCTCCTTTCCTTTGCGATCGCGACCCATCTTAGCGACGAACGGCGAAGTACGGCGAAACCCTAGCGGAGAGGGTGATGCGGGCCGGCGGCGAGTGGTGGAGGGGAGACGGCGAGGGAGGCGATCTGCGGCGGCGCGGTGGAACGGCGGCTGCGCTGGCACGGGCTGACGGTGGCGCCTAGAGCCGGCGTGCGCGAAAGAGGCGGCGGCGGCGGCTGCTGGAAGGCGGCGGCGGCTGGGAGGCGGCGCGGCGGCTGGGAGGCGGCGCGGCGCGGGAGAGGTGGTGGCGGCGGCTGCTGGAAGGCGGCGGCGCAGGAGAGGCGGCGGCGGCGGCGCCTGGGGGAGGGCGGCGGCGGCGGCGCTTGGGGGGCGTGAGGACGGCGGCGAGGGCATCGGGCGGCGGCGGAGCTCGGGGAAAGAAAAAGAAAGCCGAAGGGCGGCCGAACCGCTTTTTAAACTGTACGGGCAAACCCTAGCTGCGCATAAAACACCGGATGGACCGATGATCATCGGAGGATGCATCGGTCGAGTTCAACAGAGAGTTGTTCCAAAACTCTCTTTGAACACCGGATGGACCGACGTTGAGGTGGCGATCATCGGTCGATTTCTGCAGGGCACCAGGAAAACTGAACACCGGATGCTCCGATGTCTTCTGAAATGAACTCATCGGTTGATTTGTGACATCTGACTTGAACTGAAGCACCAATTGACCCGATGATCTGCTGGCCCTGGCATCGGATAATCCGATGACTACAGAAAACCTAAGACTGCCCATATGTGTCCTTGGACTTAAACACACAAAGATAAGGATGGGTCCTCGGGCTTTTTGGGCAACTCCAAACCTCTAATATAGGGCTTTAAATATAGTGCCACATATTGGCTAAGCCCTTAAGCAAAGAGAACACACAAGGTTAGGAGGGAAACCACGAAAATGTAAGGCTCATGCTTTGTGAGCTAGAGTGTAGAAAACTTCTATCTCCTTAAAGCATGTACCTTTAGAATTTTGCTCTATCCACATTATATGAGTTGAGATATTGCATTTTGAACAGGTCTCCTTCTCATGATGTGGGTTCCCCTTTGTGACAATCTACCGTATGCAATGCCAAACAAAATAATGCAAGATATTGAATGAGTTCAAGTCTATATGGCAGGAATCATGCAAGGCGTAATGTAAATCTATCTTGCCAAGTTTAAACCTGCCAAAGGCTTCCTCAGGAAAGGCTATTTCTAGCTTGCCCCTATCCTTTGGGAGTTAGACAAGACCTATTTGATATGCAACCTTACATGAACATGGCAACTTACATGACGTTAGATGCATCTAGCACATTCAATTCACTTCTAAGTCTAGAAAAAGTTTTCTCATCAAGTGGTTTAGTGAAGATATCCGCCAATTGTTCTTCGGACCTAACACCTTGCAAAGAGATGTCTCCTTTAGCCTCATGGTCCCGCAAGAAGTGATGGCGAATATCAATGTGCTTAGTGCGGGAGTGTTGAACGGGGTTTCTAGCTATCTTAACCGCACTTTCATTGTCACAAAGGAGAGGCACGCAATCAAACTTAATTCCAAAGTCCAAAAGGGTTTGCTTCATATATAGAATTTGGGCACAACATGCACCGGCCGCTATATATTCTGCCTCCGCGGTGGACAAAGCCACGAAGTTTTGCTTTTTGCTTGACCAAGATACTAGGGAACGCCCAAGTAAGTGGCACCCATCGGAGGTACTCTTGCGATCCACACGGCATCCGGCAAAGTCCAAATCCGAGTAACCCAAGAGATAAAAACTAGCGTTCTTGGGGTACCACAAACCTACACTTGGGGTATGCTTGAGATATCTAAGTATCCTAAAGACCGCCTTACGATGCGATTCTTTAGGTGCCGCTTGAAAGCGAGCACACAAGCACACACTAAACATGATATCGGGCCTAGATGCGGTAAGATATAATAATGAACCAATCATGGAACGGTAATGAGATTGATCAATAGGTTTACCGTCCATGTCCGCGTCGAGATGACAATTTGTTGCCATTGGAGTACTTCTTGAGCTGCAATCTTCCATTTCAAACTTCTTCAAGAGGTCTTTGGTGTACTTTTCTTGGTAGATGAAAGTCCCCTCTTGAAGTTGCTTGATTTGAAATCCTAGGAAGAAATTGAGTTCTCCAATCATTGACATCTCGAACTCCCTAGACATCATGGTGCCAAACTCAAGACTAAGAGATTTGTTAGTTGAGCCAAAAATAATGTCATCAACGTAAATTTGACAAAGAAATAAATCCCCGTTGATGTCCTTGGTGAAAAGTGTGGTGTCCACCCTCCCGATCTTGAATCCTTGCATGACTAGGAAATCCCTAAGACGTTCATACCATGCCCTAGGTGCTTGCTTGAGCCCGTAGAGCGCCTTGTGTAACCTATACACATGGTTAGGATTCCTCGGATCTTCAAACCCGGGAGGTTGCTCAACGAAAACAAGCTCGTTAATATAACCATTGAGGAAGGCACTTTTCACATCCATTTGATAAAGCATAATATTGTGATGTGAAGCAAAAGCAAGGAGTATGCGAATAGCTTCTAACCGTGCGACCGGGGCAAAGGTCTCTCCAAAATCTAGTCCTTCTACTTGTGAAAAACCCTTGGCCACAAGCCTTGCCTTGTTGCGGACCACCACGCCATTCTCATCTTGCTTGTTGCGGTACACCCACTTTGTTCCGATGACGTTCTTGTTCTTGGGTCGCTCCTCCAATACCCAAACTTCATTTCGGGTGAAGTTGTTGAGTTCTTCTTGCATAGCCATCACCCAATTGGGATCTTGGAGTGCTTCCTCAATATTTGTGGGTTCTACACACGAAACAAAAGAGTAGTGCTCACAAAATGAAGCAACATGGCGAGAACGAGTACTTACTCCCCGTGACGGACTTCCGATGATTTGATCCATCGGATGTGCCATGGAGATGCGCCCATGCCTCATAAGAGGTTGTGAGGCACTTGGTGGTGGTGAGGCATCTTGCTCGTCTTGTGGTTGGACTTGACCTTGGACTTCTTCTTCTTCTTGGTGTTGTGTGGCATGTGAATCTTGCATTGGCAATGGATCATTTTTCTCTTCTTCTTCATCAATTTGAGGCGCCATGGAGGTGTTGATGTTGGAACTTGAGGCTCCCCCTTGATCATGGCTCTCCCCAACTTCGGGCTTGATGTCTCCTATGGTCATGTTCTTCATAGCTTCTCGTAGAGGCTCATCATCTATATCATCATGACCAAAACTCTCCTCTTGGGAGCCATTAGTCTCATCAAACTCAACATCACAACTTTCTTCAACTAACCCGAAGGTTTGGTTGAATACTCGATATGCTTTTGAGTTTGACGCATAACCTAGAAAGATGCCGACATCACACCTTCTTTCAAACTTACCGAGCCTTTTCTTGCGGTAGATGTAGCACTTGCACCCGAAGACTCGGAAGTAGGAGATGTTGGGCTTTCTCCCAATGAGGAGCTCATATGGGGTCTTTTGAAGTAGTCGATGAAGGTAGACCCTATTTGCGGCATGGCACGCCGTGTTGATTGCTTCGGCCCAAAACTTTTCCGACGTGCCATAGTCATCAAGCATTGCTCTTGCAAGGGTGATGAGAGTCTTGTTCTTCCTTTCAACGACACCATTTTGTTGAGGGGTGTATGTGGCCGAAAACTCGTGCTTCACGCCTTCACGATCACACCACTCCCCAATGTTGTAGTTCTTGAACTCGGTGCCGTTGTCACTCCGGATCTTGATGATAGGAAGTTGAAATTCCCTTTGCGCTCGTTTAGCGAAGGTCTTGAAGATTTCCGGAGTTTCACCCTTGTCACCTAGAAACATTGTCCAAGCATACCGAGAGTAGTCATCAACAATGACAAGACAATAAAGGTTACCGCCAAGGCTTTGGTATGTGGACGGTCCGAAGAGGTCCATGTGAAGTAGTTCAAGTGGCTTGGAGGTTGACACCATTGTCTTCATCGGATGGTGTGAGGCAACTTGCTTCCCGGCTTGACATGCGCTACAAAGCTTGTTCTTTTCGAATGTGACATCCTTCACGCCGGCCACCATCCCAAGCTTGAATGACTTCTTGAGCTTGCTCATCCCAATGTGAGCAATGCGCCGATGCCATAGCCATCTCAAACTTGTCTTGGTGAAAAGACAAGTGGTCAAGCTAGCATCCTTGTTGGAGAAGTCCACCAAGTAGAGATGTCCATGCCGAAAACCTTTGAATATTAGTTCTTTGCTTGAATCACTAGTCACCACAACACCATTCTTGTCAAATGTGCATGTTAGTCCAAGATCACATAATTGTGCAATAGAAAGTAAATTAAAACTAAGAGACTTAACGTAAAGCACATTAGAGATAGACAAATCGTGAGAAATAGCAATTTTACCCAAACCAATCACCTTCCCCTTTGAGTTATCACCAAAGGTGACTTGTTCATGATTGCCGGGGTTTTCTATGGAGGTGAACATACCATCATTACCGGTCATATGTTGAGTGCACCCACTATCGAGTATCCAATGCTTTCCTCCGGCTTTGTAGTTCACCTACACACATGAAGTTAGTTTTTGAGTTTAGGAACCCAAGCCAACTTAGGTCCTTGTATGTGTGATACAAGTGTTTTTGGAACCCAAAGTTGCTTGGGGAGCTTCCCCTTCATGCCCTTGATGTCTTTGCCGATGAACCTTGCCTTCACTTTTCCACCTACTTTGCTCAATAGATAGTGATAATCATTGAACGTAGATTTATAGTTAGGAGGCAATTTGGGAGAAGGACGGTTGGGAAGAGGACACTCCCTCGTGTGATGTCCGGTGACCTCACAATGTTGGCAATAGGAACCAACTTCCTTGATGAAGCTTGTCCTAAGCTCCGGTGAGGGCACCTTTCCTTTGTTGGGCACCGGGAAGGATCCAAGTCCCCTCTTGTGGAAGCCTTTAGCTTGTTGGTAGAGGATCTCCTTGTGCTTGTCCTCCCCCTTAGAAAGTCTTGCCACACTAGTGCGAAGACTTTCAATTTCGTCAATTAGCTCCTTCTCCCTAGGGCTTGCTTTCAAAGGCAAAGACTCATCCAAAATATTAGTGGCATGTGAATTAGGTGATATTTTGCCATCAAGGGTTTCTTTCTTTGTGTTTTTCACTTTAAGTTCAATCGCTTCATAAGCAAGGTTAAGCACTTCATGTTTTTGAACCAACTCATTGTGCTTTGCCAAGAGTGCTAAGTTAGCTAAGTCAAGCTCATGATACTTAAGCTTGATTTGAGCATTCTCCTCCTCGATTTGCTTAACATTTGATTTGAGCGTGTCATGCTCTTTAAGTATGGTTACATACTTATCATGCAAATCGAGGTTGGAACTTTCAAGCTTAGCTCGAGCTAGCTCAAGAGCCTTAACCTTAGCCTTTTCCCTTTTTATAATGGCATGATATTCATTAATCATAGATGCTAATTCATCGGGTGAAAGCTCATCATCATCATCGCTAGAATCTTCACATACCTTTGAGTTACCTTTCGCCATTAGGCACATGGGAGGTGGACGAAGAGGTGAGTCATCCTTGTTGACGACGGCGAGGCCCGCCAAGTTTTCTTCCTCTTCACTATCTTCGTCGCTTGACTCTTCATCCGTGATCCACTCATTGGCTTCACACATGAAGACCTTTTGAGGCCCTCTTCTCTTCTTTGGAAAGAGCTTGGTTTTCTTGCCTTTGTCAAATTTCTTCTTTCCAAAAGAACGCTTGGGCTTAACCTCCTCTTCATCATCACTTTCTTCTAGCTTGTAATGCTTCCCATTTTCCTTCCTTTTGTCCGGTCTTGGACAATCATATGATATGTGGCCTAGATCACCACAATTGTAGCACGTCTTGTTTTCATCTTTTCTTGGCAAGAAGGCTTTCTTTTTAGGATCAAAAGAGTATCCCTTCTTTGCAATCTTGGAGTTGAGGCGTGAGAATTTCCTCATCATCAAAGCAAGTTCATCATCATCATCTTCGCTTGTTTCTTGCTCTTCTTCACTTGAGCTAGGCTCAACCACTTTCTTCTTCTTCGAAGTTGTCTTCTTGGTTGAAGCCTTGAGAGCAATGGTTTTTGATGATGACTCCTCCATCATTCCAAGTACGCTCATCTCATGAGCATGGATTTCTCCAATGAGCTCCGAAACTTCCATGTTGTCCAGTGACTCCTTTTGGAGCATTGAATTGATAATGTTGTACTTGGGCTTGGGTAGAAGCATGAGGATCTTGCGATTGATAAGTCCCTTGCCAAGAGAAGCAATGTCAAGTGCGTTAATTTCCTCAATGAGCACATTTAAACGAGAAAACATTTGGTTAACGTTCTCATGAGGAAACATCTTAAATTCATCATATTTTGATTTAAGCATGTGATATTTGAGTTCTTTAACCCGAGATGAGCCCTCATGTATTTCAATTAGACATGCCCAAATTTCACACGCTTTTTCTTTACTAGCAATCCTAGCAAAGACATCTTGACTAATGCATTCATATATGACATTTCTAGCCTTAGCATCCCATTTTAGTTGGTCACCAACATAGTCAAGATTTCCAAACCCCGCATGGGTCGCTTCCCACACTTCGGGAGCAATTGCCTCAAGGTAAGCGCACATGCGTGCTTTCCAATAAGCAAAATTCTTGCCCTCGAAGGTAGGAACCGAACCCCCATTCTTGGCCATTTTCGCTCTCTAGCGGTGAAGCTAGAATGATCCAATGAGCAACCTTGCTCTGATACCAATTGTAAGGATCGAAACGCCCAAGAGGGGGGGTGAATTGGGCTTTTTTTTAAATTTTGGAGCAATTTAAAACTTTAATGGTTGAAGCCCAATTCCCTATGCAAACTAACTACGCAAGCAAGAGAGTTAAGTGCAGAATAGTAAAAGCGTAATAGTAAGGGGTGAGGAGAAAAATGCAAACTCCCGCGGAGACTCGGAGACACGGCGATTTTTCCCGTGGTTCGGTAAGATCACAAAAATCTTCCTACGTCCACGTTGTGGCACCCACCAAAGGGTATAGCCACTCCCAAGTCACCAAAACGAGGGAATCCACTATCTTTCTCCGTTCGCCTTCTCCGGCAAGGTGGAGCTCAAGCCTTGTACAACGGTGATCTTTCGGGCTTCCACAAACACCTTGGTGAGCTCCGGAGTGATCTCTTCTTCCTCCAACGTTTACAAGGTGAGAGAAGTCACCAAGACACTCTCTCTCACTAGCCTAGAGATTCCAATCACTAAGAATGGACGCACACAAGCTTCTCTCTCGCTAGATATAACCTATAGTTGGAGTACAAGAGGTTTTGAAGTGTGGAAGTGGTAGCTCTTGGTCTTGAATGCTTGAGAATGTCTAGAGAGGCTCTGGTGATCAAGACTTGTCGAAATGGCCGGTTGGAGGGGTATTTATAGCCAGCCCACACGAGATAGCCGTTGGAAAAGTGGGCAGACTTTTTCAGTGAACATCGGATCCTCTGATGTACCCCTTTATATGAGCATCGGTCGAATTCCAAATTAGCTGATGTCACGTGTCAGATGTGACCGTTGGATATAACCGTTGGATTTTTTAATCGACCGATGTTACTTCAATTTATCATCGGATGATCCGGTGAGTTGATCTTCAGAATTGGGTCAGAAATATTGTCTCTGTTGAATTTGACCGATGTACACTTACTTCATCATCGGATGATCCGGTGAGTTGATCTTCAGAATTACTCAGAAATTATCCTTCTGTTGAAAGCAACCGATGTGCCACTTCCTTCACATCGGATGATCCGGTGTTTACTGGGCTCTGAGGTCTTCTTCTTCTGCCAACTCAAACTCGACCGATGTAGTCATTTTGCAAGACATCGGATGATCCGGTGAATGCAACTTGTTTGCTTCGAGTTGTTTTGAGTTGATCTTTTAGAATCTTCTTGAGTGACCTCTTTGACACTTGTTTGAAATGATATTATGATGAAGTGTAAGCTCCTTGTGTTGCCAATTTTGATAAAGTAGAGTCGTTGTATGAGTTCTTCATTTAGTTTTCATGAGTATCGAATAACCCCTTAGAATGGATCATTAAGGGGTCTCCATTTGTATCCAATGAGCAGTAGATGGTGTGAATAGATAGTTCATTTAATGTTTGATGTGATGTACGTGAAACCTTGCATCCACAAACTCATTAGTAATAACGAACAATTGTCATTAATCACCGAAACCATATCTCACGGGGCCTAGATGCTTTCACCAAGACAAGGTACCTGGAAGTCCACAAGCTGCTGTATGCGGTGCTCGTTGCCTCCAGGAAGCTCCGCCATTACTTCCAGGCCCACCGGGTCTCGGTAGTCACCTCGTATCCACTGAAGACAATTCTTCACAGCCCCCATGCGACGGGCAACGTTGCTAAATGGGCGGCGGAGCTAGCGGAGTTTGAGCTGGACTTCCTCCCACGCCATGCAGTCAAGAGCCAAGCACTGGCTGACTTTGTGGCGGAGTGGACACCAACGGAGGCTGACCCAGGGGGCCATGGGGGCGGAGAACCGGAGCACCAAGCTCCGGTCTTCACCGAACCCCACTGGACACTATTCTTCGACGGCTCCTCGCGGAAGCAGGGGGCCGGTGCCGGCGTACTGCTCCTCATGCCATCGGGGGAACAGTTTGGGTATATGGTGCGTCTCAATTTCAAGGCAACCAACAACATGGCGGAGTATGAAGCACTCATCTTTGGCCTGCAGACAGCCCTGTCTTTAGGCGCTCGCCAGTTGTTGGCACAGGGCGACTCCCAGCTGGTCATCAAGCAAGTCAAGGGCGAATGCTCCTGCAATGACCCCCAGCTAGCTGC
Source organism: Neostapfia colusana (assembly GCA_030760725.1). Taxonomy (NCBI): domain Eukaryota; kingdom Viridiplantae; phylum Streptophyta; class Magnoliopsida; order Poales; family Poaceae; genus Neostapfia; species Neostapfia colusana. Next base: position 4,452,832 of record JASWHV010000015.1, on the reverse strand, counting down.
ATATCTGCTTCACGTGCAGATGTTGGAAAAAGAATTCCTCGCCTTGGACCTGCACCACGTACCGCGCGCCGGTAATACCGCAGCCGACGACCTTTCAACGAAGGCTTCCACCGGAGCCCCTGCGCCCGAAGGAGTCTTTGAGAGGACGTTGTTGCGGCCCACAGCCCGGCCCGCCGAGTCGGGCGAAGGGGGCTTGACCAGCACCTCGAAGCTGGCGGTCCCTGTGGCCCTACAACCGTGGGCGCCGCCAAGGATTGTAAGCGTCACTGGGGACTCCGTGCAACCCAGCGCTCAAGATCCAGAAGCTCAAGTCAGACCCGATGCATGGATCACGGAGATCCGGGACTACTTGAAGGACAATATCCTCCCTGATGAACATGCAACCGTTGAACGGATTGTGCGTATGGCTAAGAGATACGCGCTGGTAGAGGGGGATCTCTACCGGCGTGGCGCCAACCACATCCTATTGCGGTGTATAACCCAGGGGGAAGGCTGCGACTTGCTCGCTGAGATCCATGGAGGCGAATGTGGAAGTCATTCTTCCTCACGCACGCTTGTCGGTAAAGCCTTCCGGCATGGCTTCTACTGGCCGACAGCACTCCAGGATGCCGTCAAGCTGGTCGAGAGCTGTAAGGCGTGCCAGTTCCACGCCAAGCAGATCCATACACCGGCTCAGGCGGTACAGATGATCCCGCCCTCGTGGCCGTTTGCCGTGTGGGGGCTGGACATCCTGGGGCCATTCCCCAGAACCGTCGGGGGGTTCCGGTACCTCTATGTCGCCATCGACAAGTTCACCAAGTGGCCGGAAGCTACACCAGTTGTCACCATTAATAAACAATCAGCAGTAAAATTCATCAGATCCATTGTCTGCCGGTTCGGGGTCCCAAACAGGATCATCACTGACAATGGGACCCAGTTCACCAGCGCAGCATTTCAAGACTACTGCGAGGACCTTGGCATTCAGGTATGCTATGCCTCGGTCGCTCACCCGAAGAGCAATGGGCAAGTCGAGAGGGCCAATGCGGAGATTCTCCGGGGCCTCAAGACTCGTACCTTCGCCAGCCTGAAGAAACATGGTGCCAATTGGATAGATGAGCTTCCGAGCACGCTATGGGCTAACCGGACATCCCAGAGCCGGGCCACCGGGGAGACACCCTTCTTCATGGTGTACGGGGCCGAAGCTGTACTTCCTCCAGAAATCACCATGAAGTCTCACCGTGTCCGGGCTTACGACGAAGCCGCGTAGGACAACCTCCGGCGTGGAGAAATCGACCTCGTCGACGAGGTCCGATTACATGCGGCACTCCGTAACGCGTGGTACAGACAGGCGCTTCGGCGCTACCACCAGAGGTCTGTGCGTGCCCGGGAGCTGCAGGAAGGTGACCTGGTGTTGCGGCGCATACTTTCTCGTGAAGGGGCCCACAAACTCTCCCCTAGTTGGGAAGGCTTCTTCCGAGTCACGAAAGTATGCCGCCCCGAGTGTGTGCGCCTTTCCACCGAGGATGGGGACCTGCTCCCGAATCCTTGGAACATAGAACACCTCCGTAAGTTCTACTCCTAAGAGCAAAAATAGGTCAGTACTTTCTTTTCGTAATGAACCCCATAGAGTCCAGGAGCAGCGCTCGGAGCAGCTAAACCCTAGGGGACGGTCTAGGACTACGTTCAGCATTGCCTGGTTCCGACTCCAAGCGCGTAGAGGCTTGCTTCCCCTCTTAATGGGGTGGGTCGTGGCCTCCATGTTTAGCCTGCCTTCCTCCTATGGGAGGTTGTGCGAAAAGAAGTCTGCCCTACTTTGCTCTTTCCTTGTACTCATTTGAATTGTGAATTGAGTTATTTTTTCACCCTTGCAGTACATGGCTGCCGTGTGCTCAGCTCCCCCTCTCTACAAACCCCCAGGCATCAAGCGTATGGTTGGAGGCTGTAAGTCAAATAAGACTGTAAAACAAGGGAGGGGGAGCCCCCAAGAAGAATTACGTTTCCTCTACCTGTGTGCAGGACTTCCAGGTTGCGGCAACGGGGGCTGCGTGAAGTAGGGGGAAAGGAGCTACCAACTACTTCGACCCAGGGCTAGAGGGGGCGGGACCCAGGGGTCCCACGAGTCCAGCAGGCCCGGAACTCCCCCTTCATTGAGAGGGGCTCCGGGCTCGCCACGTGGCAGACGGAAGCCGGACCTCCCCCCGCGGTGGAAGAGCTCCGAAAGCCCTGCGTGCTCAACATGGCCGGGGCTCCCGTCCCCGCAGTAAGAGCAATCATCAAGTGGGCGCACGCTCTCACGACCCCGCGGCCGTTCGTGCTCCGGCAGCGGTCATGTCGGGACTTAGAAAAAGTGCGCGGATCGGAAGAGACGGAGGTCCCACCTCGGGCTCGCTATCTCCCCCGAGATGGGCCCGGGGGCCACTGTCGGTACCTGAGATATGGGGTACCCCCGCGCACAGGGTAAAATGCCTAAGGTGCTCGCCCTTCTCCGCAGGGAGAGCTCCGAAGGCGCCACGCGTCTGGCGGGGCCGGACCTCCCTCTCCTCAGAGGAGAGCTCCGGGCCCGACGCGTGGCATACAGAAGCCGGACCTCCCCCTCCGCGGGAGAGAGGTCCGAAGACGCCACGCGTCCAGCGAGGCCGGACCTCCCTCTCCTCAGAGGTGAGCTCCGGGCCCGCCACGTGGCATGCAGAAGCCGGACCTCCCCCTCCGCGGGAGAGAGGTCCGAAGGCGCCACGCGTCAAGCGGGGCCGGACCTCCCTCTCCTCAGAGAAGAGCTCCGGACCTGCCACGTGGCTGGAGGAACGGTGCTGCCTGCCCCCGGGCGGTAGGCAGCGGGCGTAAAGGCGCCCCTCACCTTGCCCGTACAAGGAATTCAAGGCCCGCGTCTTCCCAAGACGCGGAAACGCGGAGCACGCGCCTGTCAGGTGCCGTTGCGTCCAGTCGCATCACAGACTGACGCGCGGTGTCAGAACCTGACAGGTAATAAACGCCGCGACAAGACATCCCATGCCGCCTGCGCCGTCATCAACCACTACGACTAGCGCACGGCATGGGCAGGGCGGCAAAAGGAAGACTCAGAAGCCTTCGACCGGAGGCAACCACCGGCATAACTACAGATACGGTAGATAATAGACAATCTCCCCGGGACCACCTGTCGGGTCCCGGCTTCCCTTGTAAGCCGCCCGAGCCTTGGACTATAAAAGGCTCGGGTAGGCGTCGATGGCAAGCGTTCGCATTCTGCAACTCATACGCTAGCCATACACTCTCAAACTGTAACTCACCCCCAAGCTCAGGCCCCCGGCCCTGAGCAGCAAGCAATACAGCGAGCTCCATAGCTCGCCGTGGACGTAGGGTTTTACGCTCCGTCGGCCTGAACCACGTAAAACTTCCTGTGTCAAGCTCTCACTAACTCGTCCATTTGCGCAAGCTCTCCGCTAGGAACTAGCCCATTCGAAAAAAGAACCTCCGCGGGCTACCCAGTGCAGGCCCGGGGGAAGTGTCGATCGCACACTTCGACATTTCAAACTCTTTCGGACACAATGTCTGTATAGCGACTGAAAAAAATTCTAAAACAAGGGGAAATGTATGAATTTCATTTTTTTTCAAGAATTTGACTCTGGGAGATAAATCCATATCGTACATTGACTTTTTTGTTTCTAGAAGTGGGTTCAATGCTTAATTTGTTTTGAAGATTACTTAGGATTTTGCATATTATTTAGAAAAAATAGTAATAATTTGAGTGTATTTCATTGTCCTATTTATATGGATTTAGTAGCACGTATCTTATTTGTTAAGTTTTATGGTCCATGTTGCCTTTTTATGAGTTATTTAATGAAAATTCATGGTTATACTTTTGGATCTATGCAAAGGGGAGAGAGGTAGAGAGGGGAAAATTTATATATCTGTTTTTAAATCTACACACTCTTGGTATTTTGTTATATTATTTTTATTTAGTTATTCAAAAAATACTATTTCTTCATTTTCATTTTATTAAGTACAATATAATTTAATGAAAATAATATTTCTGTATTTTTAAAAATATTTTTATCATTCATATTTCACTCGATTTTATTTGTTTTTATGCTCTTATTTTTATTATTGAAAATAGCTAACAGATCTTGCACGTACATGCACGAAAATCTTTTTTGATCTCACTCGAGATTTGAAAGTTGTGGAAGCCGTCACCGGACACAGTTTACGTGCGAAAAAAAATAAAATATATCGCCCTCGGATCTTGAACAATCAAATCGTGCGTCCCGTTTCCTAGACGATTCGCGGTTCTCGGTTCCAAATGAAATCACATGCTGACCGTGGTCCACGATCGGAAATGGAGAATTCTGGATCGAGCACACATTTACGCGGCGACTCGGCTTCGATACACCGCATATGGGCGCAGCACGTGGCAGTTTACCAGATCTTGACTGATTCTACACTCTAAGATCCACAGGGGAAAGGTAGATTAGTCTTGAACTAAGGTCGGGACGACTTTTCAACTTGCTAATCAGCTCTAACAGAACTTACTAATCAACTATGACTTATGATGATTATCTCCCTCTCTCTAACGTTGAGAGATAAAAACCATGATATGATCGATCATATTACTAATTGTGTACACGCTGTTTTTCATACACTTGTAGATTCTAGAATCCCATCATCCCATGAGCAGTAAAAGAATACAGAAAAAATCGATTTATATACTGTATTTTTTTAGTCTTGGTATATGCGTAGCCTTACTTGAAACGGCACGGAACAGCTGAAACACAAATCACGAATCACTTTGCCGTGCGCCAGTTTTATGACCGTAGAACGCGTTGAGCCCGTCCATCGGTCGCGCTGGGTCAACGGGAGACGACCCGCCCTCCGCCCCGGCCGCGCGCCACACCCTTGTTATCCTTGCCGTCGCCTACGAGTCTCCCCACGGCGCGCGCCACCGCCCCGGCTGGCACCTCGGCCACCAGGTCCGCCTCGCGCGCCAGTGCGCCACCCCACGCACCCGCACTCCCACGCGGACCACCTCCCCGAGGAGCTCTGCTCGGCGCGGGGCGGCCACGTCGCGAGGGGGCAGGCCGGCGCACACGGCCTCCAGCACCGAGTTCCGGCCGTAGTGGGTCACGAACCCGCCCACGGCGCCGTGCGCCTTGGCACGAAGTGGCTGCGCCTGCGCGCGAGGAATGGCACGATGACGAGGAGGTGAAGCGGAGCGGAGCAGCGCTGCGCTGGCGCGTTCGTGGCACCTCGCGGCGACGCGGCTGCCGCGTTCGGTGGAGGCTCGGTTTCCATGTCGCGGACTCGCGGTTTGGTTCTCGTGGGCTGGCCCGATTGGCCGGGAGGCGCGGGTCGCGAAGCCTGGGCTGGGCTCCTCGTCTTAGCGGGTTGGGTAGGGAGGCAAATACGTCGTGAGGGGCTGGATCCACCTAATCATACGGGTCACCAGAAACATGCCGCGGGTAGGGCCGTTAAGACGATGCGGCTAGTTTGTCCAAGTGTGTTAGGTTTGTCGTCTCCACCTCGCCACCAGGCTGCCGCTGACAGCAGACTTCACAGTTGCCTTCCTATCCGCAGCCATCTTGCTCGTCTAGAGCTGCCTCCGACACTAGCACAGTAGCAGATCCACCCAACCCGTACCTGCTCCCTCCTGACCCCACCCAATCCAATCTCGGCGCGCTTATACCTACCCTACCCTCCTCTGTCTCCTCTGCGTGGAGCTCGCTCGCGCCGCACACGACGGCCCATGCCCGCGCCGACGTCGTGCTCACCTGCGCGGCGCCCTTCCCGCCCGTGCCGCGCGCAGCTTCTCCTTAGCCCACGCCGCCGGCGGGCCAGACCGGGCTCTGCCTCCCTCGCCCGCGTCGAGCCATGTGAACCGAGTGTGGGGAGGCACAGGTGAGGGTCAGAGGATGAGATCAAGAGGCCGGTCTTTCTCCGCCCTTTTAAAGTAATTTATTTCTTTTTAAGGTAATTTATAATTAAATCTAAAGTTAACTTATGAACGTAAATGCTTTATTTGTTTTGTTTCGTTATACTAGTTTAAATTCAATGATGTTCAGAACAGTTAATTTAGTTTAAATTAAACTAATTTTTTTATATTTAATTATTTTAGAACTGAGGAAGTAATAGAATCCAGACGTTAGATTATATAATTATAATTCAGTAGCAACCGCATATATAAACTATAAAACTGAAAAAATCGGTCGTTGCGTAAGTCGCATATGACGCATCACGCACTCTCCCGTTCTCCATGCTCCGCCGGCTAAAGCGGCTATTGCGTCAAACCCGTATCTCAGCCGTCGGTTCCACGGCAACCTCACCTGATCTAACATCGCGCCCGTCCATTCGATCCTCGAGAGCCTCCGGAAAGCGAATCATCGGCCGGTGGAAATCTGGAAGCCATCTCCGGAAACAAACCCCGTCCCTCTCGGCGCAACGACAAGTGCGTGGTTCCACTTCGAGGGGCCGGTGCGTCGCGTTGATTCCTGCGCCCGGAGAGGACCGCGAAGCAGGCGGAAAATTCCGTTCTGACTCCAGCCGTTGCACTTCGATTTTCTCCTCCTCTCCCCCGCCCCGGCGCCGGCCCTGCTCCGTCTTGACGCCATTGCGCGGCTCACAGCTTCCTTGTCACAGGTGCTACTGGGCTTCTTGCGTACCCCTGCCATAGATGATTTTCTCGATCTGATTCCCCTTGCCGCTGTAAATTTGTTTTTTGGCTAGATTACTGACTAGGGCGCTAGATGTCCTTTTCTTCTCAAAGAGAACGGATGTTGTGGATTCAGCGGGATGCCGCTTGCGTTCTGGGAATACAAAGCTGCTTTTCTTGCTCCCCATAAGTTCTTGGGAAATCCTGGGTTGGTTTCGTTGTAATCATCCACCTAAAGTCCGTTTTTCTGCTTCGGCCTTTTTTTTTCGTTCTCCGTTTGTACTGCTCTGTACCGTCAGTCTAGTATCAGAAACCTGAGATGTGCAGGTTCACCGAAGAGCTTGTAGGAAAGTCGGATGGTCTTGTTGCCTATTTGTAACCGTAGGATGATTTTTTTTTACGTTTTCATCGTGTTGTTATGTCAGATCTAGTTTTTCATCTCTGTTACGAGTTCATTGGCATATGCAGGCAGATGTTAAGACAATGGGCATCATCCTTCCCTTTTCCAAATTGAAGTTCGGAACTATTTAAATCGTGCTAATTAATAATCATAATTGAGTTTCCTATTTTACGTGTCCATGTACGTTACTGTCAGGAAACCGGGGGTTAAGGGTTTTAAGTAGGTGCCGCTTGTACTCTAATCATTCCCACATACCACTTTTATAGTTTTATGCCAATTGAACTGATTGTGGTTTGCATGTCCGATCGGTTTGAAGTTGCTTTTCTTGTCATTGTCAAGGCGTTGGCCTACAGATCATAATAGAATAAATACTTAGCAGCCAATCAGCGAAGGGGAAGGAGACCCCTGTTGTTATTTTGGATACAAAAATTGCAACACGTCGGTGTATTTATTTACATATTAAAAAATGAAGCCCAAATTCTCGATGTGATCTATACTTCGTTCTCTTTCCTTTTGAAAGTAAATCATATAGTTCTGAAAGGGAAGTATCATCATATTTACATATGAATAAAGCAGATTTGATTCAAGGGTATTGACTTTCACATTGGTATTACTACCATTTATATAATTATGTGCTGTGTTTGTGATTCAATTTATGTGTTTTATTGTTTTAAAATTTAATGTTTTTAATAGCATGCATAATCCGTTTTAGGGTTGAGCACCACTGCGAGTGGAACATATCATGTTTAGGAGAAAGCGTGCCTCTTATTTGAAGTCAGATGACTCTGAGCAGCGAGAAGCAAAGGTAATAATGGAGTTTGTCTTCTTGTCATGACTCATAACATTGTGGAACTATTAGAGAGCATGATATACTGACTGCCAAAAAGTAAAGTATGCATATACATGTCACATTTTAATTGTTTTGATCCCTGAAAACACCCAGTATCAGGCTTATAGCTTATATATATGTATACCCTGTTAGACAAACGGAAATTGAAACATGCTGAAGATCTGAATCTAGCAATTGTTGCTACCAAGCCTAAAAGTTGATGTCTATGCAGTGAACCAAAAATTTATCGCAACTTCATTTGTTTTAACGAAATATTAGTCGCCTGAACTTCATTTTAGCATGGCAGTGTCTCAGACATTTTCTCTGCCTTTGTTCTCTTTTTCTTTTCTGTGTTCTTTTATTTGGCTTTTCCGTTAGTTCTTGTGGGTTTCATCTCTAGCCTACCCAAACTTGTTTGGGACTAAAAGGCTTTGTTGTTGTTGTTGTCGGCGTTGTAGTTGATAGTGTCTCAGACTTATGCACATACAAGGTCCTTGCCGACAACATAATTTTCCACTTTATAACACTGATGTTGTGTAGGAGTTTAAATTGTGTTGGGCCTGCTAAATTTTGCACTTTCACATGCATCATTGCAAATGATATTCAGCTTATTACCTTGCGATTGAAATGAATAATAAATATGCTGTAGATACAGAATTTTCCACTCTAATACAGTTTTTTGGTTGACATTGATCTTTTATATGCTTGGAACTAAAAGGCTTTGTTGTTGTGGTGGTCTTATGACCCTGTTTGGTACAGCTTCTGAACCAGCTTTTTTATAAAAATAAGCTGCGGGTGTACCAAACAGTCAGCTTCTTCAGCAGCTTATTAGTTCAGCTGCTTCTCAGAATGAACTAAAAGCAGGATATAAATTTAAGCTGCTGTTCACCAGCTTTTCAGACAAGCTGCTTTTTTAACAAGTTTAAGCCGTGCTAAACAGGGCCTATATGGGTCTGCTATTTATTTTTTTTCTCGACAAAATTAATAATGAATTACTAGAGTGGTATGCGCCTAATTAGTCGTCAATTGTTCCATTCACCTATTGTGTTATGCCTGTGATAACTCGTTTGCTGAAAATAAATCGCCACAGTGGCCTTGTGCACCAGAGTCTGCAGGGATTTACTTATGGATACCATTCAATAATCTATACAGTAAATACCCCGTGTTCTTGTCACAATGAATTTCCCTTGGGCCATTATCTGTACCGGACATACATGCATGATAAATGACAAATGTTTTAGTTTCTGTATAAAGATATCACCCTTTTTTCTTACTCATAAGTTATAGCTACTGTCATTTTGTCAAATTCTAAGAAATAATCTCTTATGGACAGATAAATGAACTGAAAGCTTCACTTGGACCTTTGTCTGCTCGTGGTGAGAAGTATTTGAGTGAAGCGTGCTTGATAAGATATCTTGAAGCCCGTAACTGGAATGTTACCAAGTCGAGAAAAATGTTGGAAGAAAGTCTCAAGTGGAGGGCAACTTACAGACCGGAGGATATTCGCTGGGTAAGTCTGTTGTTTGTATTTTGTCCTTGCATGTATTCCTCAAGTTACATTGTTCTCTGAATCTTGCTCGAGTGACCTAAAGATCATATTTGCTGCCCTTTAGCCTGATGTTTCTGTTGAAGCAGAAACAGGCAAAATGTACAGGGCGAGCTTTCAAGATAGAGAGGGGAGAACTGTTGTTATCATGAAACCTACAAAAGAGGTTTGCTACTACTACTGTTTTCCTTCCCAAAAATCTTCGGTCTCTGTAGCTATGTTATCTTAAAAAAAGTATCAATGTTCTCAAATTTCAGAATACAACATCCCATGAAGGGCAGATACGGTTTCTTGTATATGTTCTGGAGAACGCAATCCTCAACTTGCCTGAAGGTCAAGAGAAAATGGTATGGCTGATAGACTTCACGGGATGGACAATGGCACATGCCACGCCCATGAAGACTGCAAGAGAAAGTACAAGTATTCTGCAAAATCACTATCCTGAGAGACTCGCCGTTGGTTTTTTGTTTAACCCCCCGAAAATATTTGAGACTTTTTATAAGGTAAAAGGCTCTCGACCCTCTGTTTACATCTGCTTTTATTCACAATGATTCAATACCAAACTGGGCATTTTTTCAGGTTGTCAAGATTTTCCTAGACCCTAAATCACTGGAAAAGGTGAACTTTGTGTACTCGAAAGATGAGGAGAGCATGAAGCTGATGCACAGGTACGTCGATCCAGAAGTCCTTCCTGTAGAATTTGGGGGGAAGAACGACGTTGTGTACGACCACGAGGAATACTCCAAGTTGATGATGAAAGATGACATCAAAACAGCAGGCTTTTGGGCTGTTGATGCAAAAACTGACCTCGCTAACCATGACATCAACGGGACCTTGGCTCCCGGGGTTGCACAGCAGTCGTCGCTGGTTGCTGCTAAAGCCAGCTGAAGAGTAGATTTAACGGAGGACATACATAAGTGGAATTTCGGTCGAAACAAAAATAAATGGAATAACAAGGATGTTACTCTTCCGTACTGAAAACTGCTGCTTCCAGAAGTCGCCATCATGTTTCGGCCTTTTCTCATAGGCTTTTGGCCCATCTATAGTAGTACGCGGTAACACCACACACCTATAAATTGGCCCCATCATTACAGCAAAGACAACGATTTTCAAATGTGAATTGAAAGTTTTGAATGGTGCAGAAGCTGCAAGGAATCAATGAAACAAACATTTTTTCTAACATTTCTACTATGATCAACAATGAAGCAATCAATTACAGAAGAAAAAGAATCATCTCGCCGTTCTTTCTTCTATCAGGGGTGAAAAATGGGTGGGGGGGGGGGGGAGGGGAGGAAAAGAATACCAGAAGAGAGGATCCAGAGACTCCAAAAATGAAAATTTTAACTACCACTAACTGAACGCCTACGTCCATAGCACCACCTTCATCTGCTACTTCTTTGCCCTCCCCCCCACCCCCGTCTCCAAAAAAAAGTCACTATGGAGCCAGTGTGCCACCGTGGAATTCACACTTCATCACAGAAAAGCTTATCACGGAGCTTCAACGGAGTCAGATGTCCCATTATTCCATGATCCCTTAATCCTCGGTACCACGAGAGTCAGATGGCTCAGGGAAGATCTCCTTAGATTGCCTCCGGCGGGAGGAAGAATGATCTCCATTGCTTCCTCCAGACGATTTTATTGTCTCTGAGCGTTTCAGAATGTTGACATCGCTTGATGGACCGATATCAGAGGAGCTATGCCGCCAACTTCCAAACAATGTGGCATTACATGAACCTCGTGAAGAAACTGAAGATGTAGCTCTCAACCTGTCTGAGCTAGAGCCGTTATCTTCCATCACCACCTTCAAGGGATTCTCTAGTGCTTTGAGGATATACTAAGTTGGTGGACGTTTAGATGACCTAGGATTCAAGCAGGACTTGGCAATAATTGCCATGGCCCATACTTCCTCGACCCAGATGGTCCTCATCAATGATAAGGGTTGGATCAATGATCTTGCTCATGAGCTCCTTCTCATAAATATTGATATACCGCAGACTGTTATCAAGCCATTCACTTGTAGCAGCATCATTTGATGCACTCATTCCAAGTCTTCCAGTCATTAGCTCCATTAAAACCTTCCCAAAGCAATAAACATCGTATGAGCAGGTTGCAGATGTAGAGCCTGTTTACATAAGATAGAATTGGTCAATTGAGCAATCAACTAAAAGGTAGGCTGATAAATGATGCTCAGAGCATCTATCACAGACGAGCCTTTTCAGTTTCATTGAAGATGAGAACTCATGCCAAATGCTCGACTGAAAATACTTGAAAGCTGAACAAGAATGCATGTATGAACTCATCAGAAGAACCTTAATCCGCCGTCCTGCATGCCAACAAAATATACAGTATCCGAACGTCAGAAAGGCTTGATTTAATATATAAAATGATATTACTATAAGGAAATATCAATCTATGACAATCACATGAAGCATAGGTACTATAAGTTAGACTCAAAGGTAGAACAAGTACAGCAACAAAAAAAATTGAAACAGTACAGTTAATTTTGCTTTCAATTGTCCTGCTAACTGTAGTTCTATCTCGCATATTGGTGTCATTCAGATCTTGCAGAGCTACATCAGAAATCCAGAGCCCAATATGAACATGACAGACAACTGGCCAAGAAGATTTTAACATGCAATAAGGACATAGGGTTAGCTAGTGGTTGACAGAAATAATGATGAAACTGCACTTGTTCATTTAGAAGTTCAGTTGCACAAAGTCATGCCAGAAGACTGCACGAGTAACAAATTCATGACTGATTTGTTATAGGCAGTAGAAGCAGAAAGTTTCATAAAAAGTCAAAGATACCATTGAAAAGAACATGATGATGCAACAGTGAATGCTATATGAATTTCCAAACTCCATGCAACTAGATGGTGGATAAAAGAGACGAGACATGCACAGATGAAATCAGATACTTACGAAGGAAATCTCAACAGCTTTGTTATACGTTTTGGTGACCTTCCCCTTCTTGAGGACACATCTCACTCAAGCTACCAAGGCGTATTTCAAATTTATCATCAAGGAGGATACTAATGGCTTGCACATCCCTGTGTGCAACAAAAGAAAAAAATATGATCAACGGTTACAAATATTTGGAATGGGACTTATTTATTGATCAAGAAAGATCTGGTGCAGTCAGAATCCATCGTGTAGCTATAAAAAGTAATAAAGCAGCCAAAAACAGAACCATTATCTGTCATGATATACAGCATGGTTCACACTGATTGCTAATTGATCCTATCATAGCGTGAAATCCTGAGTAACAGAAGTTGGTAAATCTCATATGTTCCATTGTAACATGATGTCTATTTTGAAAAAAAATATAAAACAGGATAAACATCTCTAAACTAAATAACATCACTGCCCAAATCTGATTTTTGGTATAGGGAATTTCAGACAAGACATGGTATATACTGGGAGTATTACTAGCTATTACCAATTTATATTATATCTGATGGTAGTAATTGCTAAACCCCCAGTATCAACTACCAGAGTACCCAAAGCAGCAATAAAAGGAGCCTGTCGGTCAGTTTTAAAACCCCATGTAATGATGATAAAAAAGATACTGATCTAAGATAGAAGATTAAAAAATAACGAGAATACTATGTGTCGGTACCGTGCAGTCCGGGTACCCCGCGTAGTGGATAAAAAAACCTGGGCCCCGCCTTTCCGGCTTAGGCGAGCCCTAGCGTAAGTCACGTGCCTTGGGCCCCATGGGCAGTCCCGGGGTTGTCACGTGCCTTCAGGCCCTGGGCCTGACTACCGACCAAGGGCGGCTCGGGAGCCGCCATGTGTCTAGTGGTGCCGGGCCCGACCTTCCGCTAGGGAGGGCTCCGGCGCTGCCACGTGCACGGAACCTCCGAGCACACCCTCCGCCAAAGAGAGCTCTGGAGGTGCCACGTGTCCCGCGGCTCCGGATCCGACCTCCAGCATGGGAGGACTCCGGTCCTACCACGTAGGCTACGACTCTAGGTGCACTTTCTCTCCAAGGAAGGCTTTGGATGTGCTACTTCCGAGCAGACCGGGGGAAGTGTCGCAGGAAAACACTTCGACATTTGGTGAGCCAGGAAGGGGCCTTTTGGTTCTTGAAGCTGTCCGTGACTCACAATGGTGAACATCCAATCTTTCGGAGGTTCTTCCCGCCCTTCGCACCGTCAGCCAGAGTGAGCAAGAAGCGTCTTCTGGTCCCAGAGCGTGACCGCCTGCGCCAGCACCAATCCCTACGGCGACAGTGCCCGTTGCCTCCTGGCAGCCTTCGGCGGCACCGGCAACGGCGTCGCAAGCGCCGACGGAAGCTGGCCCGGAGAGATCGTTGTTGGCAACCCGTGCGCTCCTTCACAACCCCAAGCGCGAGAGATTCCCCGTCTGCTGCTTAAGCAGTGGCGCAACGACGTCGACCACCTGGTCATCGCCGCGCTGAACTCGTCGTGCCACCGGAGACGGGTGCCGAAAATGGTGCAGCTGCCGCCCCGTGCCCTAGCAAGGGATTACAGGGCGATGACAACCCACTCGACGGCAACGTCCAGACTCCCCACCATAGACCTCAGAGGCGAGCTGGACCGCCGCCACCGTCAGAAAGAAGATAGCCGCGTCACCATCGAGCGACAGCGCGACTAGCGTCGTAGCCTTGGGGAGGAGTATGGTACCACGGGTACCATGTGCCCCATCTACGAGGGCGAGAACCCCGTCTCCCCAGGCTCAATAGGAGGTTGCATGGCTCTAGCCCCGCACCTTCGTATGGCGTTGTGGCCGCGTAAGTTCTGGCCACACCCGCTGGAGAAGTTCGACAAGAGAGTCAAACCCGTCAAGTTCCTGCAGATCTATTCCACCATCGTCCTAACTGCAGAAGGGGATGAGGTCATCATGGCCAACTACTTCACCGTAGGCTTGACCAGGTCAGTCCGGTCATAGCTCATGAACTTGTCCCAGGAGTCTGTAACCTCTTGGGAGGAGTTGTGCTGTCGGGTCATGACCAACTTCAGGAGTTCATACGTCCGACCGAGCTCAGAGACCGACCTCCACATACTGCAACAGTAACCGGGAGAGTAGTTGTGCTTGTTTATCCAGCGTTTCTCACAGGTTAGAAACACATCGCTGTTGTCCGTTTTCGGCTGCCGCGCTCCATGCCGCGTTACAGGTGTGAGTCGGGAGGAGGCGGACGCGCTGGAATTCGGAGGGAAATTAAAACGCAATAAAGGCGAGCCGGGGCAAAGGCAGAGCGAGCAAACGCAGGTAAAGGGAAGCTATAGCGCGTCCTTTGAGGCCTCGCCACCCGCACCCATATATTAATGCCCAAAGTTACACTCTGCCAACTGTCCCCTAATTACTCCTCCGATTCGAAGTAGCAGCGGCAGGAGCAACACTCGAATTCCGCACCTCCGCGGCTCGATCTCGCCGCGGCCACGACGGGCGGCACTGTGGAGAGCAGAGTAAGCAGCCTCGGCTGCCGGGGTGCGCCGGGGGGGGGGGGGGGGGGGGGTGTGGGCGTTGATTGAAACGGAAGGGCTTGGTTTTGTTTGGTTTGGCCTCCCGCCCTCTGCGCCGTGCCTCGATTGCTCGTAGCGGCAGCTCATCCCGCGGCGCCGTGAGAATGGATGATCTGTTGGGTTGTGCCGGCGCACTGGCACTGCAGTCGTGGCGTGGTGAACTGGTGTGGCCCGTGTGGGTTGCTCGGGTTTGGGCGCGGGCGTGTTAGTGGGGTTTGGACTTGGTGGGGTTCTTGATGGGACGGCGATGGATGCGGCTACAAAAGACGAGACGGGTGACGGGGTGAGGGTCAACGAGGGAGCCCCTGCTGCTGCTGGGGTTTGGGTCAAGCGTGCGGCCAGCACAGGCGCGTGGTGGCGGATTACGGGCCGGCGGTCGATTCTGGGTCGGCTTTTCTGCCAGTCCAACATGTAAGTAGCGTTGACAAAAGGTCTAAAAAATTAACTAATAATATCGAATGGAATTAGGTCAGATTAAATTTATATTTATTTTGAACTAATATTTAATAAGAGATAAAATAAATTGTAGAAGGACCTGTAGGTCGAGCCCATTTACCACCCCTACATGTAAGTGATAGAATCGGAATGATGTTAAGATTAGTACAGAATTAGTAGTACATGATTGTCCATTTTGCTGGAGCATTAACTAGCTGTGTAAACCATGCTGGGCTGCATTAGTTGCTGTGGTGATTCTTGTGATCTTTTGTGTTTGTTTGTATTGTAGCGAGTGATCAAGAGTCGAATGGACCGCGAAGCGCGACCACCCCCTACGGCTGGAGCGGGAACGGGAGCTATACTTTCTTCCGATAAGTGTTTCTTTGGTTAATAATAAATAGAGTAAATTGGAGTAGAATGGAGTGAAAAATAAACTAATTTTTATTTCAATCCCCTTAAATTAATTCTAAATGAAGAGTATTTAAGTATATACAAACAAAGCATTTTAAGTACAGCAAAGTGAAGCGCGCCCACACATACATACTGTTTTCATCGACGGTCGTCCCTTCTGGAAGAACACGAACTACCACGCTACACGTATCGGCCTGATAGATTCTGTTCCGTCGCGCAACTGAGATCTATATCTGTGAGATCTATATCTGAATTACTATTCAAATCTGGGAAGATCAGTCCCTGTTGTAAAGCGAGGGGTCGGAGCTCCACACAGCTCGATGATCAACTGGAAAAGTTGAGTTCGTTAGGTGCACCGTGCACGCGCTGGTACACCAACTACGGCCGCGCCGGCTTCAAAAATAAATAAATAAAACTAAGGCTGCGCGCCTGCGCCGCCGCGGCCGACGATGGCATGCACGCGATTGTTCTGTATATGAGATGGATCGATGATGTATGGACGTGTTCATTTGTGATCGATCGCTCTGTTATTAGCGATGTAGTTAACCTAAGCTTAATAAACTAACACGAACTGTTTGCTACCTTCCTGTTGGTGCCTTGCCGACTGTGGTATAGCGAGCGTGTGATGGACCCGTGCGTAACCGCTTAGCTGTGTAGTTTATCTGCTCCGGTTGTGCTGGTTATTACGCGCATCGGGACAGGAGAATTCGATGCTGCCAATCGCCGTGCGTACGTAGGCAAGCTAGGTAAGAGTAGGCCAAACGTGGTCGTTCTCGTGCAGTGCTCTCCAGTCTCCACAACAGTAACAGAATACGGCTACTTCGTCACGGTGCTAGTAGTATTGTACTCCCCCGTTCTAAATTAATTAACATTTAGGACAGCTAATTTAGTTTAAATTGAACTAAACCTTTTGTCCTAAACATCAATTAATTCAGAACGGAAGAGTACTATACACAGAAAACCACTTTCACATCTATTTCAATCACTACATGAAATCGTACTATTCTTATGAGTTAGGTGTATTTTTATCAGCCCTCATGAAAATAAATATAGTTTCGTGAGCCTAGGTATAGCTCACAGAAATAAAAAATATTGTCTTGGGCCAGAACCAAAGCTCACAAAATAAACTCTATTTTTGTAGGCTGCCTACTGTTAGAATTTTTGCCCAAGGCCCATGCAGGAAACAACAATAATTCCAAATAAATATCAAAGGCCCATTAGTGCAAGAGGGGGTGATGCTAGTGGTTTAGTACCATATGGGAAGTTTGAGAGAAGCAACTCCTACATATAAGGGAGATTGTTCTTCTACTCACTAAGTGAGAGGGAAGAAGAGAGGACAGGGGTGACCCACGTGCTCACCTCGCCCATGCGTGCTTGTGTTCGTGTGAATTCAAACCAAGCTCAATTTTTATTTTTTGCTGCAGAAAAATTCAGTTGGGCTTTGTAGCCTTTTTGGGCTTCCGAATTGCGCTGAGTCAGTTAGAGACCGGACTGTACACTATTACAAAAAACCGCCTGTGATAAAGAGTCTTCACAGGTGGTTTGACTTTCTGTTCGTGATAATACGTTTGGAGCCGTCTAAAATGAAACTTGTTGTAGTAGTATCTGCACGTTGCAGATAAATCGGATCCGCGACCGAATCGATCTCTAACACGGACTCTATATATAGCGGCGTCTACGGCAGAGGAAATCAATCACCAAAAAAATCGTTCCTACGTTCTAGTTTCTTGCGCCGCCATTGTCTACTCCATCCCGAGCGCCGGCGTGCACCGACGATTGGGAGAGCAGGTCTACGGAACCGCTCGCACTTGCGATGCTGCACCAGGAGAGGGCTAATAAAGTTTTTGGGAAGCGCTCTACGTGACTACTCGCGTTCTTCATCACGGATCGCCTACCGCTGAGATTGGGCACTACTGCCCAGCGTCGCCGCCAACGTCTACATCGATCGATCTGCGTTTGCAGCGATTACTCCAGTTTCAGATCGGTACACCTAATCTGACTTCTCGTTTGCTTGTGTTTATCGTTGTTTGAAGTCGTGGTTTTTCAGAATTAATCAATAAATTGCCTATTTCTTCTAACACCTACAAGACTTACAAAATTAATAGTATTTTCGATGTGGACGTAGCTCACAAAAATAAATAACTATTTTCGTAGTCCATGGCTCAGGTCAACGGAGGCTCTGATCTGATGGAAATGTCAACGGAGACCAACAAGAACAATCGTCCACCCGGCCATCACTCTCTCCAACTCGTCCGTGCGCAGCCAGCCGTGTTGATCGGCTCTAACAAAGAGGAGATAATGTAAAAGGCACTACTGTATCAAAAGGAGCAGAGCTTTTGAAAAGGAAGCGATATGGCGCACATAGTCAAGCTGGATGTAAAGTCTACTTCAGATTTTTTTCTTGGTTTTGCACACATGCAATGTTAGGCAAAAGGAAATTGCATCAACATATTTTGCGGTTGACGGAAAATGTATTGGCCGTTAGCCACTGGACGTGAATACAGGTGGGTCATGGAAATTGCAGCGGCTCTGATACCCGCGCGCGCGGCGCCCGTATAACAGAACTCGTCTCACGCCATGGTCTCCAAAGTAAACGGCGTGGATAGAAAAAAGATGGTGTCCTGGCAACTCTGGAGATGTAGACGATAAGACGAAGCCTAACATCTGCAGAGCCTAATCAAGCAACTGTTTGGCGACTGTTTACGTTAGGCACACCAGGACACTCAATTTCAAAGGCAACTGGCTTCTTCATCACCGACGACTGCGCTGCGATTTAAGGAGGCGTTAATGGCGCTGTACGTCCGTCGATCTTGTCCCGTCCGGCGGACGGACAGGATGCACGTCGCCCGCCGCCGCTTCAATGCTCGGTCCGGAACGCGCCAACGGCGAGGCTGCGAGAAAACACTAGCAAGAAGCCTGGGGGCGAGCCGGCCGCGACCGCGCGGCCCGATCGAAATTCCAGACGCCTTTCTGCAGTCCTTGCTTTAAATGGCTTCCGGGACGTAACTAGTAGTGGTACGTCGGCATGCACCCACACAACCTTCCAGGGCGCCAGGAAACCGGGGCTCCACATTCCTCCAATTGCGAAGGCAGATGATGTGTGCGCGCATCCCGCCAAGCTCGCTTCGCCTGTTCCGGACGGCAGGATGCCAATATCCGAGAGCCTCCAAGGGGGGAAGCTAAGCGCTAAGCGACGAGCTACCGGAGGCCATGACCATGTGGCAGCACGCACGACACTGCCGTGCGCCGTGGCAACTTGACCCGGCCGGGGAAAGCTAAGCGCTACTTCATTCAGGAGCCGGTCCAAAATCGATCGTTCGGTGTCTGTCTAGCGACCGCGCTAAGCATTGTTTCACTGACAAACAAAAACTACAAAATGTCGAGTTCCATCCAGATCAGCACTGAGGAACGATCTGTGCCTTGGAGTAAATTCTCTGCGAGGACTTCTGATGGCCCGGAACAAAAAATAGGTTCATATCTGATGTCTGGTGTTTAATGAGTTTGGCCACCAGCTCGATTCGTTCTAAATAGCGCACTGAACCCCGACCCTGGCAGTGTAGGTATAGTACGAACAGAATAGGACTTTTTTTGGCCCATACGGTACGCGCTGATGGTATCATCAGCTTCACATGCCATGTCAAGCAGAGAAATGGCGACCTCCGGTCCCTACGTGGATGGATTCACTGGATTTTGTTTGACGGTTATCTATCCCTCATGTACCAAAATATTTATATCTATTTATAGCTCCTTTTTTACGATTCTGTTGTCCCTTATTTGTTCGAGTTCGACAGAGTTGACTTGGTTTCCAATTTGCTTTTTATTACAGATTTTAGAATTGGTACAAGAACTAACTCTGTTGAAAATGAAATCCCACCTCTGACACCTTTGCCTCTTGAAATCGAGCCAAGACAACGTTTTAAAACATCCGAGCATGTGATCTCCCTCCTTCATGAACAGTGTATGAGAGCTTGGTTGTGGATCACTTCAGGTATTTACAGGCCATTAGTAAAATATATTAATGTATAAGTGGGTTGACTGTCCTTACTCAACAGCTTAACATGATATCAAAGTTTTTGGGTGCAACTGGTCGATACATAGTAGCTTAATATGATATCAAAACTAGAGGTCGGTGCATACTAGCTTAACATAGTACCAAAGCCAGAGTTCTCGAGTTCGAATCCTGGCGGACGCAATTATTAAAAAAAAATTAAAATAAATTTGCAACCGACTCCAATTTCACGTTTGCGGCCTAAAAGAGCCTGCACGTGAGGGGGTATTAAAGTCTATTAAAGTGAAAGTGAATTGCCCGTCCTTACTCATCAGCTTAAACTTTTGGGTGCAACTGATCGGTGCATAGTAGCTTAACACCCATCACCCTCCGGCGAAGCTGCTACTGTTTTAGTTTAACTACCCACATGTTCTGGTTTGCATTTCTGATACAACCATCTTTGACGCATATTGTTCTCTCCTACTGGCGGGCTGGGGTGAGATGAGATAATTGCTATTATAGAATTCGTGACATGTGGTTTCGACGGAATAGCACTTCTAGGATGGGCCTCGATAAAATAGTATTCACAACGTTGATGCACCGTTAAAATAGAATTTTAGACTAATTAATCACCTATTAACATTTTCTCCTTTTTTAATTTTTGGACCTACTGAAATAACCAAAATGCCCCCAATCATATTTTCCTTCTCTCTTCTCTCTGTTTTTACTCTCAACTCCCGTTGAATCAGGCGCACGCCGGCCCTAGCAGCCCTCGCATTGTGGAAGCGCCCTAGCCGACGTCGCCTTGCCCCCGCCGTGCCGCAGAAGGCCGCCACCCACCGCCGTGTCCCTAGCCGCCCTCGCGTCGTGGAAGCGCAGCGCCCTCGCCTCATGGCTCCGCCGCGTCGTCGCCTACTGTTCCCGCCGCGCCTTAGCCGCCTGCCCGCGCTGCAGCTGCCGCAGCCGCATGTCCCTACCACCATCGTCTCGTGGCTCCGCCACGCCCTCACCTCGTGGACCCGCCGCACCCTCGCCTGTTGTCCCCGCCGCGCCGCAGAAGGTTTCCCGAGTCATAGCCACTGCAGACGCCTGCCCCTGCCGCGCCGTAGCCGTCGGCCCCTACCCTGCCGCACCCTAGGCTCATAGCCCAGACACGCCTAGCCGCCTATCCCCGCCGACCGGTAACGCTCGCCGCTCCTGCGAGGCCTGGCTGTTTGCCACAATGCCGATGCAAGGTTACGCATTTCCCCTTTTTTTAGGTGATTTATGTGCTGTTTTGATGTTTGTGTAATCTTGTGAACATTAAAAAGATCAATTTAACTCGGTCAATACTCATTTTGTCTATACATGAACTTGTATATTTAGTTTGAATTTCATTCACTACTAGTTGATTCCTAAATTTGAAACAAATTGCCCCGCAATGCACAAATGACTTGTGCAATTCGAATACATTATGCCCAGATGATAATATGTTACCTCAAGAGCACTGCTCCAAATTTTATATGATTTATGTGTTGGTAAAAAGAAGAGATTTAATCTCCTTTGTGTTGTTCTGTTTTGGGAACTTAACAAGTCATTACCAAAGAATAATGTTGACATTTTGGATTTTTTTAATCTCTAGGTGACGCAGTAGAGAAGTAATTGGGATGGATTGGACCTTCAACCAGAAGAACACAAGGTACATATTTTTAATAATATTCTAATTTTAGACCATTGTGAAATATGATGGAACTTTTGAGGATAATTTTCTAACTCATATATTTGTATGAACTTAGTTTAACAATGAAAGAGACAACACCTCCAATGGTTGATCCATCAAGTCCATTATCCGATTTACCTCCATTAGTAGATTGGGATTCAATACAGATTCAAGAGGAAATGGAGGAGGAAGGAAAGAACTTTGCAGTGAAGAACAAGTTTATGCGCTTTTGGGTTTGAGGCGCAAGGATGAGAGGGAGGAAGAAATGGCTAGACATGTTGTATCAAGTTCAAGAGTCGATGGACAAAATGCTTCTGGAATTCATAACGTTGATGGTATTGAAGGGGCAAATATGTTAGTGGATGATTATATTCCGGAGGAAACTATGATGGTGTATGACAAAGATAACCCCACTATGGCTTTAGGCACCATATACCCATCTATAGAGGAATTTCGATTGGTGTGAGGCAGTATGCCATAAATAAAGAATTTGAATTGGGTATCGAGGCAACGAGCAAGTCAAGGTATAGAGGGTATTGCAAGGGTGGTGATTGTCCTTGGTCTATTGTTGGGTTTAACAAGCCGGGCAACGTGACTGTTATGGTATTAACTTTTAAAGTAAAATGCTTATGAATTCTAATGGTCCTTTTGTGTTACAAGTAACTGACTTTTATTTTTTCTGTAATGTTTATACAGGTCACAATGTTGAATGATGTACACACATGTACATCTAGCAGCAGGAGAAGGACAACTACACCTTCTTGTAAGTGGGTTGCTTGAAATGTTGTTTCTATCCTTCAGAAAAATCCTCATATGGGTGATAAGGAGTTGCATATCAAACTACAAAATGATCACAAGTGCACTATTGGTTATGACATGGTCTGGAAAGAAAAAAAAGAAGGCTTTGGAACAATTGTATGGTACATGGGAGGAGAGTTTTCAGCTGCTATATAATTGGAAGGCAGAGGTCATGAAGAGGTTGCCGGATAATGTTGTTGAGATTGATTGCAAGATAGTGAAGGGCAAAGTTTATTTCCACAGGTTCTTTTGTACACTCGGTCCTTGTATTGAGGGTTTCCGATCAGGTTGTAGGCCATGGCTTGGTATAGACTCTACCGCACTCAATGGCAGGTGGAATGGACATTTAGCAGCCGCGACGGGGGTAGATGGTCACAATTGGATGTATCCAGTTGCATTTAGATTTATAGGCTCAGAAACATAAGACAATTGGAAGTGGTTTATGACTCAATTGCACAAGGTTTTAGGGGACCTTCCTATTTTTGCTATTTGTTTAGATGCTTGCAAAGGGTTACTAAATGCAGTGCATAATGTGTTTCCACAAGTTGATAAACGAGAATGCTTTAGACATCTAATGCAGAATTTTATAAAGAGATTTTCTGGTGAAAGTGTTGGACATATGTGGCCTGCAGCTAGGGCATATGACAGGGATGTATATGAGAAGCACATGACTGCAGTTTAAGAAGGTAACCCTAAAGCCAAGGAGTGGCTGGACGAGTATCATAATTTAAAGTGGCGGAGGTCTGATTTCAATTCCAATATCAAGTGTGATCATGTGACAAACAATGTAGCGGAAGTTTTCAATAATTTGATCAAAGATATAAAGGATATGCACGTTGTTGAGCTTGTTGACAAGATAAGAGAGATGGTTATGATTCTTTTTCATAACAGAAGAAGAATTGGAGAAAGGTTATATGGTAGGATACTACCAGCAGTTGTAGAAGTATTGAGTGCTAAGACTAGAGGGCTAGGACATTTGTTTGTAATCAAAGGTGATGACTATGTAGCTGAGGTGTGGGACAATTGCAACCGTAGATTTGTGGTTAGGGCACATTTGCATGAGTGCTCATGCTATGAGTGGCAGCATACTGGAAAGCCTTGTCAACATGCTCTGTCCTTGATAACGGCTCAATAAGTCCGAAATGTGATGATAGATGACTTTGTTCATGACTACTACTCCGTGGAAAAGTTTAGAAAGGCATATGCTAGATCGATAGAGCCACTTCCTCTAGAAAAAGTGGCCTAATGTGGACTTGCCATTTGACTTACGTGCACTCCTTAGAAAAAGAGGTGTTGGAAGACAAAGGAAAAATAGGATAAAAAGTTGTCTTGAAGGTGGGACTGGTGGGTCAAACTTGGTTCAAAACCCGCTGAAAATGATAATGAGAAGACCAAGAAAATGATTAAAGGCAAAGTGCACTGTCCTAATTGTGGAGAATTGGGACATAGGAAAACCATCTACAAATGTCCACTTAATGGGACCAAGAAAAGGTAAGATTTCACTTTTTCTTTCTTATGTTTATTTAGTCATATGTTATTTACTTTGTCTCATTCAACATTAAAGAAAAGGAAAGATAAGAAAAAATACTACCAAAGGATGGTCTCCTAAAGATTCCACACTAGAGAAGCAAAGTAAAACAAGAGAGCAAATACTGCAAGACAATCTAGGAATAATGACAAGAGGGTATAAACTTACTTTAACAAGTGTATCTAAAGATAATGACATGTTGATACAATTTTTTGACTTATATTTTCACATCTGCCGACGTCTAAATATGATTATGGAAGAAAGCACATCCCAAGAAACTTCTTCCTCTCACGCATTATAGGCCACTACCACAACTCTCAAGAAGATGACTCCGAAAAAGGCCAAGAGAAATTTACATGTTTGATATGTCAAGTTGAAAGTGCATCTAGGCTAATTCCCGTGGGTTTTGATGATTAATGATAACACTTAAGGGACTAATGAGCATTGCAAGTGTGAGTACAGGTGATTAAGAAATCTATGAAGATGGATACACTCAAAAAGGAAAGAGGAGAAAAAGGCAAATGCACAAGAATAATAGAATTTAGGGTTTTTAATTCTTTTGTGTTGATTTTAGCCTTTGAGTATGAGTGTGATCATAGAGTAAAGTGCTGAGAATCATCTAAGAGCTCATAGTCCGAGTTTAGGTTGAGTTGAGTGAAGACTCAGGATAGCCCTAGCAATAGGGCCGGACTTGTCCGGGCTGGAGGGCCGGACTAGTCCAGTACATCGGACTGATCCGATGTAGAACGGAATAAGAGGTTCTGTATGAGTTCGAACTTGTCCGGGGTGGAAGACTGAACTAGTCCAAAGAATCAGACTAATCCGATATAGAATGGAACGAGTTTCTGTGTGAGTTCGGACTTGTCCGTTTGGGGACGGACTAGTCCGAGGGAAAAGAGTCTGAGTCTTCAGGAGCTGAGTCCTGAAGGACTAGACTAGTCCGTTCCTTGAGGCCGGACTCATCCGCTGGCCCAGACGAGTCCGTTTCAAATCGGAACAGGAGGTTCTGTGTGAGATCGGACTAGTCATATGTGTGTCGGACTAGTCCGTTTGGGACTTGAAAATAGCTGAAGGAACTAAGTCTTGGATGGCCGGACTTGTCCTCCCTTGGAGGCCGAACTAGTTCGGTGGACCAGACTTGTCCGTTCTCAACCGGAACAATGGTTTCTGTGTGAGATCAGACTAGTCCGTTGTGGACCGGACTAGTCCATAGAATGTGACCGTTTAGTTGGTAGAATCTAACCGTTTAGTTGGTAGAATCTGACCATTTAGTAGGTGAAGAGTGATGTCATCGGTCCCCGCAGGCCAGACTAGTCCGGGGTCAAAGGCAGACTAGTCTGGACTTTTGCTGTTGGCAACGGCTAGTTCCCAAGACCTCTATAAAAAGGGGTTGCCCGGGTCTATAAGCAAGTGACAAGCACCCTAACGCCGAAATAGCCTTCCTAGAGCTTTTTTAGTCCCCTCTCTTTAAATTCTTGGAGCCCTAAGTGTCATTCTTGAGTGTTTGTGAGTTTTGGGAAGAGAAGAAGAAGTGGAGTGTGCACCATAGAGCTCTTGGTTGATTCTCTAGCACTGAGTGGGAAGTGTGCTATTGAGGGCATTGGTTTGTAAGTGCTTTGGGCTGAGTTCTCGTGGGAGCCTCAAGTTGTGAGTTGCCCCACGATATATTGTTAAGCATTTGTGATATAGTGGAAGAACAAGCCGATCTTGGTGGTGGCTTGGTGAGGAAAAGGTTGAGAGCAACCTAGTCCTTGGTGGACTCCTCAGCGTGGACGTAGGCTTATTTGTGGAGCTGAACCACGGGATAAATATTGTGTACTTGTTTTGTTGAACTAAAATTCTCTGTGACCAAACTAGTCCGCCCTCAGGACCGGACCAGTCCGCACTCTTGTGAACTAATCAGTTTTATTAAGCCGTATTTCAGATTTTCCACCTATTCACCCCCCTCTAGGCAAGTTCCAATTGGTATCAGAGACTAACTCTTCATTTAAGTGTTTAACCACTCGAAGAGGAAATGAAGGGGAGACATGTGAGGAAGGGAATAAAGACATCAAGCTTGATGAGTCAAAGCAACCACGAAGAAGAGAGTATATCCTCAATCTCAAAATGTAGCAGTTGTTCATCAAGAAAGACCTTCTTACCCAACCGCAATAATATTAAGTGCAGCAACCACAATTGTCTTATGGCAACGGAGATGAAGCACAAGGTAAAATCAAAACTCTCTCCTAGATTTGTAAGTAGTGATGATGAAACTGATTGTGATAGCGGTAGTGAGAATGATAATGAAATTGGAGACTTTCTCAAAGGCCTAATAAAAATGCTATTGCTAAGATTGAAAAGCTTATAGAGAAATTAGTTGATAGGGAGGAGCTTATCGAGAAACAAGAAGACTTGCTTATGTTTGAGAAGAAGAGAAATCTTGAACTCGAGAAGCTCCTAGGACTAGAAAAGGAGAAAAATAAGAAGCTAGACTTTGAACTTGCTTCATGCAAGGAAGCTCTCACAAGCCTCGAGAGTTCAAATGTTGCTCTTCAAGAAAAATGTGATGACATGAACAAGGCTCACAAAACTCTTAAAATGCAATTTGACACTCTTAAGTCTAGCACATCCCACTCCAATAGTTCTCCTAAATCAACCAATAGTTCTATGAGTGAAAGATGTGTTAAGTGCCAAAACATTGTTTTTGATGCTTGTGCTACTAACGCTAAATTGATTATTGACTTAAAAGAACAACTTAGGAAAGGAAAATGTCAAACTCAACATGAGAGGATAGTCCTTGATGAGAAGAATACCAAGTATTGAATAAATGCATACTTGAACACTAGGTCTTCTCTATTAAAGGATGACATTGGTTGCGTTAGAGGTAGCAATAAAAATGATAGAGTCACTGAAAACATCAAGGAGGGTTTCTATAAATCAAGAACAACAATGATCATCCTTCATTTATGTGTGCCCTTGCTCATCATAAACCTATCATAACTTATCATGATTTTGATACCACTTATGTCTTATTGGAAGATAAGTATGGTAGGGTTGTGGCTAAATATGTTGGACCACATCCCAAGAATCCTAAAACTTGTATGTGGGTGCCCAAATCTCTTGTTGCTAATGTGAAAGGACCCAAACAAATTTGGGTACCAAAAGGCGAGACCTAATTCGTTTTGTAGGCATATTACTCTGGTGGATCAAAATGGGTGGTAGATAGTAGATGCACAAACCATATGTCCGGAGAAAAGAAGATGTTCACTGCATATGACGAAAATGATGATCTAAGTGAAAGCATCTCCTTTGGAGACAATAGTCAAGGAAGAGTACTCGGTGTTAGGGCATCGTAGGCTAGCCCATGTAGGTATGTGAAATCTTTCAAAAACTTCTAAAAGGTAATCACGTTCGAGGTCTTAAGAATATTGTTTTTGAGAAAGATAGGCCTTGTAGCACGTGCCGAGCCGGGAAACAAGTTGGAGTAGCTCATCCCGCCAAGAATATGATGACAACAACAAGACCGCTAGAGATGCTTCACATGGACCTCTTTGGTCCTATTGCTTACATAAGCGTTGGCGTTAATAAATATGGTCTAGTTATTGTCGATGATTTCTCTCGCTTCACTAGGGTATTTTTCTTGCATGATAAGGGTGAAACTCAAAGTGTCCTCAAGAGTTTCTTTCGAGAGCTCAAAATGAGTTATACTTGAGAATCAAGAAGATATGAAGCGACAACGTCACTGAATTCTTGAACACCCAAGTAAAAGAGTACTTGGACGAGGAGGGCATCAAGCATGAGTTTTCGACACCATACACACCCGAAAAAAATAGATTGGCCGAAAGGAAGATCCGAACTCTAATAGAGATGTCAAGGACAATACTTGATGAGTACAAGACATCCGACAGGTTTTGGGCGGAAGCCATGAATACCGCTTGCCATGCCACAAACCGTCTCTACCTCCATCGTCTCTTGAAGAAGACTCCCGATGAGCTCCTAACGGGTAACAAACCAAATATCTCCTACTTTAGAGTCTTTGGTAGAAAGTGCTATATTCTTAACAAGAAACCTCGAGTTTTGAAGTTTGCCTCAAAATCCGATGAAGTTTTCTTGATTGGTTATGATTCAAACACTTACGCCTATCGTGTATTCAACAAAACCTCTGATTGTGTTGAAATCGAATGTGACTTAGTGTTTGATGAAACTAATGGCTCCCAAAGGGAGAGAGTTAATCAATGTGCAGTAGATGAAGAAGAGGCACCATGTATGTCATTAAGGAGGATGGCACTCAGTGACGTACGACCACAAGAGATACAAGACCCAAGTGACCTATCCTCGTCAAAAGAAGTAACCCAAACACATGATCAAGCACTAGATCCCCTAAATGAAGAACAAGATTAAGATCACCATGTTCAAGACATCGAAGGCAACAATGGTGGCAACGATCAAGGGGGAGATAAAGAGGAAGAAGAAGTTGACTCAAGACCAAGTGTGCCACACCCAGAGTCCATCAATGTGTACAACAGGATCATCCCGTTGACAATATACTTGGAGATATCGCTAAGGGAGTAATGACTCACTCTCGTATGGCTAACTTTTGTGCTCACTACTCTTTCGTATCTTCTTTGGAGCCTTTCAAGGTTGAAGATGCCCTACGAGATACAGATTGGGTGATGGCGATGCAAGAGGAGCTTAACAACTTCAAAAGAAACAAAGTATGAGAGCTTGTAGAAATACCAAATGCAAACATAGTTGGCACCAAGTGGGTCTTTCGCAATAAGCAAGATGAGCATGGAGTAGTAACAAGAAACAAATCTAGACTTGTGACAAAGGGATACTCACAAGTCGAAGGTTTGGACTTTGATAAAACTTTTGCTCCCGTAGCTAGACTTGAATCAATTCGTACATTATTAGCCTATGCTACTCACAATGATTTTAAGTTGTACCAAATGGATGTGAAAAACGCCTTCCTCAAAGGACCAATCAAGGAGGAAGTCTATGTGGAGCAACCACCCGTCTATGAAGACGATAAGTATCATAACCATGTTTTTAAGCTTCACAAAGCTCTCTACGGCCTCAAACAAGCTCCTAGAGCTTGGTATTAATGTCTTAGAGATTTCCTCATTGACAATGGTTTTAGGATAGGAAAGACCGACTACATACTTTTAAAACCTTAGACAATGACTTATTTGTGTGTCAAATTTATGTCGATGACATAATATTTGGTTCTACTAATAAATCTTTTTGCAAAAAATTTAGCAAAATCATGACGGAGATGTTTCAGATGTTGATGATGGGAGAACTAAAGTTCTTTCTAGGCTTCCAAGTGAAACAGCTCAAGGAAGCCACTTTCATATGTCAAACAAAGTACACTCAAGACATACTCAAGAAGTTGGGCATGGAAAAGGCCAAGCTCATCAAAACATCAATGGCAACAAACGAACACCTTGACCTCAATCAAGACAGTCCTAGCGTGGATAAAAAAGCATATCATTCTATAATTGGTTCCCTTCTTTATCTTTGTGCATATAGGTCTGATATTATGTTAAGTGTATGCATGTGTGCAAGGTTTCAAGCTGCACCCAAATAGTGTCATCTAACAGCCGTAAAGAGAATCTTGTGCTATCTAGTTCATACACCTAATCTAGGGTTGTGGTATCCTAAAGGATCAAAATTCAATTTCATCGGATACTCCGATGCTGATTATGCCGGATGCAAAGTGGATAGGAAAAGTACCTCGAGAACCTGTCAATTCTTGGGCATGTCCTTAGTGTCATGGTCATCCAAGAAGCAAAATTCCATTGCCCTATCCATAGCCGAAGCGGAGTACGTCACAGCTGGGAGTTGTTGTGCACAACTTCTTTGGATGAGACAAACTCTAAGAGACTACGGTCTCAATATGAACCATATTCCACTCCTATGCGACAATGAGAGTGCTATTAAGATTGCGCACAACCCTGTTGAACACTCTGGTACCAAACACATTGATATCCGACATCATTTCTTGGGAGATCACTCAATAAAGGGAGACATAGTCATTTCACATATTAGAACCGAAAAACAGCTAGCGGATATCTTCATCAAGCCACTAGATAAAAAATGCTTTTGCGAACTTTGCAATGAGTTGAATATCCTTGACTCCCGGAATGTGGCTTGAGATGTTGCACATGTGGTTGTTATTGCCTAATGTCTTCAAAACTAGGCATATTTTTAAAGACTATCTCTCTCGTTTTTTATCAAATTATTTTTTATTATCATCTCCTTGAATCATAACCATTATATGATTGTTTGTGTGCTCTACTGGTCATGTTCATTGAGAATACTTATGAAAAATTAGTCTATGTGGATCAATTCCTACAAATCTCATCATATATATAAGAGTGTGATGTCAAGTCCGGAGTGCTATACAAGTCTACATCGGACTAGTCCGCTCCTAACCGGACTAGTCCGCACAGTCAGATAAGTCCGGACCTAGTTCGACGACCAGACTTGTGTGGTATCTACGACCGGACTAGTCCGGAAAGTTGAGACTTAACCAACCGCCGGGGTCGAGACCCACTTCACTCGTCACACATTCAAACACACGCCCGCGCTCGAAACTCGCCCATATTGGCGATCCTTGAAGATTTCCGTCAAAAACTTCAAAGGATCCGAGTCCTCTATCCCTTAGGACCTCGGAAAGTCAGTCTTCGGACTTCTCCTCACTTTGATCCAGCGATTTCATCGGATTTGAGCAATCAAGGTGTGTTATTGGGGCAAAACCTAATCTTCTAAAATCTCTCAATTCTAGGATGTTTTCTCCATAAACTAGGATGTTTAGTGCTTCATAGTCTTCATGCGTCTTATCCCTAGGATTATTGCAAACTACTGAACACATTTGCAGAAAATTCGCTTAGTTAGTGTTCAACCCCAGGCAGTCCGAACAATAGGCGGACAAGTCTGTTCCTGACCAGACTAGTCCGATCAGGGACAGGACAAGTCCGGCCAAACCTTGAGTTAACCCCTAACTTAGTGTTTTTGCTGCACCTCTGTCGCGATAATCTTTTGCTTTCAACTCATATACTTGCTCATTCATTCTTCTAGCTTGTCTCAAAACAACAACTCTCCACCCCTCTCTGACCCGGAGCGCGAAGCATCTCGACAAGAGCTTTATCGTCGCCGTGAGGAGGAGGACGTTGCACTTGTGCAAGATCTCGCTCGTCGTGAAGCTCGAACCAAGAAGCGACATGAAAGAGAGGCAGCTCAAGCTCAAGCTGAAGAAGAGCGCTCTAGTTGAAGGAAAAGGATAGTTTCCTTAGGTGAAAAGGAAAGGGCCCAAGCAATCGACAAAGGCAAGAGACCCATGAATGAAGGAGAAGGGGCAAAGAGAAAAGGCAAAGCCCCGGTTGAGAAGAAGCCCGTTAAGAAGGCAACAACAAGGAGAAGGGCACTTGCTAGCGGGGGAATTGTCATTCGAGACCGTCTCGTGGAGTCAAGTGCTCCCCCACAGGGTCCCATTGGGCCTTTGGTCATAAAACCTCCCATGAAAAATCCCAACTAACAACCAGAGCTTTCAAGCAACATCTTTCATGGGAAAGGCTCTGAAAAGGCGAGGAAATTTAGGGAAAGGGATCCCTACAAGTATGAGAAGGCCACACCAGATCATTGTTTTTGGCGTGACTTTCACTGCGACTACTATCGCCTAGTCTACTTGAAGATGAAAACACCAGTAGCTGATGCTCAATGGGTTGATTGGCCCTATATGGAAAAGAAAAATCATCGAGCCTTCAACGCAGTTATACAGGCGGCTGAGCATCACGGTCTGAAGGACCTTCTGGCTTTCCAATACGACTGGAACAAAGAGGTGGTACCTCAGTTCTACACCACGTGCTATTTCTCCACCTTTGGAGATAGGATGATCTCAAGGATGACAGATGGAGTCCAATACTCCGTCCTCTATAGTGAGTTTGCACGGATTCTTGGCCTCGAGGAATTCTTGAGCTATGATCTGACCATTCACAATCTCACGGCGATAGACTTGGGGGAGATGGAGTTCATGTATGAGGTTGGCTTTTATAATCCCCCTACAACCAAAATTCTTCGTCCATTCTTTAGTGTGCTTAATCAGATCTTGAGAAAAACCCTAGCACCTAAAGACGGGGAAGCGGGGATGATCCAGGGCCACCTCCGCCATTTGTTGAAGCTGATTTGTGAAGATGAAAAATTCAATGTATTTGACTACATCTACAACAACATCTTCAACATATCCTACACCCCCAATCACTCATGTGGTTATTCTCCTTTTATCATGTGCCTCATTGAGATAGTGTGAGGACTCGAGTTTGTAAAGGATATCAAGTATAGACCCCTTCACCCTCAAATTCCTCCTATTGTGCCAATGATTGGTAGAGCTTCCAGGAGGATTGCCCCGATGCACCCCCTCCTCCAGCCGCTCCTACCTCTTCCTCTTCCGGAGACTCCTCTAGTGCCATCTTAGAGTTCTTGAAATCTATCTTCACATTTTGCCGAAAAGTGGAAGTCAAAACGCAGAAAATGGCTAAAAGGCAAGAAAAGTACTTGAAGAAGCTCTATGAGAAGGCGGACATTGCTATGTCTCTGGGGGCTTCCGACGACGAGGAGATCACACCCTTCCCGGATCTCACGGCAGCTGAGGCTGTATTCCTTGGTGGTGGTTCCTCTAGTGCTGCTCCTGCCGTTGAGGAAGAGAACGACCAAGATGACGAGCAGGACGATGAAGAAGCAACCCAAAGCGACAAAGATCACGGGGAGGAGAATGAGTGCGATGACGACTAGACTTAGACTGTCATCTTTTCCTTTTTGGTGTCTTGATGTCAAAGGGGGGGGGGAGATTGAGGGGGAGTAATAAGATTTAGGTTAAGTAATAAGTAACTATATCACTCTCTTAAGTTGTAATGTTGCGATACTTTTATATTTGAGTTGTAATAACTTTATGCTATGCTACTCGTATGTGTAATGATCCTTAATTTCAATTTGAGATGCATGTTTCGCATCTAATTATCACATCTCAATATTTGCATCACAAGTAAGCACCTCACCATAACACACTACTCTAATAAATCTCCCATATAGTCCACTCTCGTGCATAGCCTTTATTGCAAATTATTCATTCACATATTTAGGGGGAGCTTTTTATACACGTGTGTGTAATGATAAGTAACTCATTTACATTTTTATCAAAACCTCAAAGTGTTGTAATCAAATCACCAAAAAGAGGGAGATTGAAAGTGCATCTAGGCTAATTCCTCGTGGTGATGATTAATGACAACACTTAAGGGACTAATGAGCATTGGAAGTGTGAGTACAGGTGATTAAGAAATCTACGAAGATGGATAAACTCAAAAAGGAAAGAGGAGAAAAAGGCAAATGCAAAAGAAGAATAGAATTTAGCGTTTTTAATTCTTTTGTGTTGAGTTTAGCCTTTGAGTATGAGTGTGATCATAGAGTAAAAGTGCTGAGAATCATCTAAGAGCTCATAGTCCGAGTTTTGGTTGAGTTGAGAGAAGAATTGGGATAGCCCTGGGAATAGGGCCGGACTTGTCTGGGCTAGAGGGTCGTACTAGTCCGGTACATCGGACTGATCCGATGTAGAACGAAACAAGAGGTTCTATGTGAGTTCGGACTTGTCCGGGGTGGAAGGCCGGACTAGTCTGAAGAATCAAACTAATCCAATATAGAACGAAACAAGAGTTTCTGTGTGAGATCGGACTTGTCCGTTTAGGCACGGACTAGTCCGTGAGAAAAAGTCTGAGCTCTTCAAGAGCTAAGTCCTAAAGGACCGGACTAGTCCACTCCTTGAGGCCGGACTAGTTCGGTGGTTGTCGTAGTGTGTGGTCGACACTTCCCCCGGACCTGCACTGGGCAGCCCGAGGAGGTTCTTTTTCGGAGGGGCTAGTCACTTGCGGAGAGCTTGAGCGTATGGACAAGTTAGGAAGAGCTTGACACGAGGGGTTTTATGTGGTTCAGGCCGCCGGAGCGTAAAACCCTATGTCCACGATGAGCTGAGGTGCTCGCTGTATTGCTCGTTGCTACGAACCGGAGTTCTGAGCTTGGGGATGACTGATGTCTAGCGTATGAGTTGCTGGAGTGCGAACCCTTGCTAACGTCGCCTACCCGAGCCTTTTATAGTACAAGGCTTGGGGGCTTACAAGGGGGGCCCGGGACCCGACAGGTGGTTCCGGGGAGATTGTCTGTCATCTACCGTATCTGCAGTTATGCCGGTAGTTGTCTCTGGCGAAGGCTTCTGAGTCTTCGTCTTGCCGCCCTGCCCATGCCGCATGCTAGTCGTAGTGGTTGATGACGGCGGGAGCGACATGGGATGTCTTGTCACAGTGTTTATTGGCTGGCAGGCTCTGACACCGCGCGCCAGTCTTTGATGCGACTGGGCGCAACGACACCTGACAGAGGCGTGCTCCGCGTCTCCGCGTCTTGGGAAGGCGCGGGCCTTGAATACCTTGTACGGGCAAGGTATGGAGCATCTTTACGCCCGCTGCCTACCGATCGGGGGCAGGCAGTGCTGTTCTGCTGGACACGTGGCGGGTCCGGAGCCCTCCTCAGAGGAGAGGGGGTCCGGCCCCACAGGACACGTGAGCCTTCGGACCTCTCCCCGCGGAGGGGGAGGTCCGACTTCTGTCGGCCACGTGGCGGGCCCGGAGCTCTTCTGTGAGGAGAGGGAGGTCCGGCCCCGCTCGACACGTGGCGCCTTCGGACCTCTCCCCCGCGGAGGGGGAGGTCCGGCTTCTATAGGCCACGTGGCGGGCCCGGAGCTTTCCTCTGAGGAGAGGGAGGTCCGACCCCGCCGGACGCGTGGCACCTCCGGAGCTCTCCCTGCGGAGAAGGGCGAGTTCCTTAGGCATTTTCCCCTGTGCGCGGGGGTACCCCATATCGCGGGTACCGACAGTGGCCCCCAGGCCCATCTCGGGGGAGATAGCGAGCCTGAGGTGGGACCTCCGTCTCTTCTGTTCCGCGCACTTTCTCTAAGTCCCGCATTGACCGCTGCCGGAGCACGAACAGTCGCGGGATCGTGGGAGCGTGCGCCCACTTGATGGTTGCCTTTACTGCGGTGGTTCCCAAGGCTGCCACTTCTGCATGTTGCGGCGCTTTCTTCGGGAACCGCCAGAGTGCCTTGAAGGCTCGTCTTCTTGGGAGACTGACTCCTTGACCCACCGCTCCAGCTGGGCGGCTTGGGTCCACTTGCCATCGGCACTCCGTCTCGGAGCCGAAGCGGTTGCCGATGCTGCGTATTCAAAGAGTTTCGAATCGCTTGGAATTGCACCTGAGAAGTTTTAAGAGGGGATCTCACCCGCATTGCGGCTTCCCTTCGCACTTTCCGGCGCTTTTCCTTGGACCCTTGTGCCTTTGCCTCGTTGTCTTTGAGTCCTCCCTCGCCATGGCTGCCAACCCGCCCTCCGAGAAAAAACGCGCTCGATCTCCTCCAGTGGCGGCATATGCGCCAAGTCAGGGGTCCAGAGTACCCATGCAACTTGCTTCCGGAGATGGCACCCCTTCTGGCGGCGACTCAAAGCGGTCCCGGGCTGATGCGTCGGGGGGAGCTTCTGGAGCGTCCCCTGCTCCGCCAGTCCAAGCGACTGCGGAGCGGCCGTCAGTGACGACGGCGGGCTATGGGAGTCCTACCCCGGCTCGGAAGTCGGGGTTCAGAGCCCGCTGGAGTGTTTGCGCTTACCGGCCGTCCCCGACTGGCGGGGAGTCTGCGCCGTTGCGCTCGGAAACCGGGACAGCTGCCGCGGCCCCCAAGCCAGCGCGAGTTTCTCCTGTTCCGGTGTGCCCGGATTCCGCGGCGGCATCATCTCTTCCTGCCGAGACAGCTGCCGCGGCCCCCAGGCCAGCGCAGGTCGACCCTGCACCAGGCGGCCGGGCTTCTATTTCAGCGTCGACTTCCCCCGCTCGTCCCTCTCCACAGGTCAAGAAGCCAGAAGCCAGAGCAAGTCCGGCGGGTTCGGCTGCCGGAGCCCCGGCGCCAACCTTTCCTGACCGGCGTCTCGTCCCGGTCACTGGTGCATCGACTTCTCTTGAGGATTATGTGATGGAGGAGGTCGGGAGTGCTGCTCCGGCCCTTCTGCCCCACTGCCCCTGGCGGATGCCTTTGCGCTCGCCCAAGCGAGCGTCCGGTAGGTCTTGGCGGCACTTAGTCGCGAGCGGGAGGAGCATACGGTTGAAAGGGATCGCCTCCTCACCTAGGGGAACCTTTTGCGGGAGCGGACCGCGAAGGTCAAGGGCGAGCTCGACTCCAGGCAGGAGTTGCTTGACTTTAGGGAAGCGCTCCTCGACCGGCTGAAGCGGTCTGTCGACCGCCTGGACGCCGAAACGCGGCGGATCAACAGGGAGACTCTTGAGGCACACTCCAGGGCCGAGGAGAGCCTCTCTGCCGCGGAGGAGATACGACAGCTGTTGGAGCGCCGTAAACTCGCCGTTGACGACCGGGAGCGTTCCACGACGGCCGAGGCAGAGAGGGTCGCTGCGCAGCTGGCGGCGGGCGAGGACGACCTGCGAGCTCGGACCAAGGAGCTAGAGGCCCAGAAGGCAGACCTCGCCATGAGGGAGGAACAGGTCTCCCGCGAACGCCGGGCGATCCTGGATCGGGAGTTGGCTGCCGACTTTAGGGCTTGTGAATTGGAGCGGCTCGCCAAGACTCTACGCTTTCGGGAAAGCTCCCTGGCGGCCAAGGAGAAAGAATTCTCCGAGAGAAACCAAGATGCCCTGCAGGCAGCCCGTCGCGAGGTAGAGGAGCTCTCGGCCTATGCGGTCTGCCGAGGCGCATGCGGTCTCGAGCTTCATCAATCGAGCGGGGTCCGCCCTGATCCCCCTTGGATCCAGTCCGGTGAGGGCAGCGACTCCTGCGTTGAAGGTGGCGGAGGTGATCCCCGCGCTGGAGTCGATCGGCGCCAAGCTGGACAGGCTAGACTTGGTGGTCACCAGCGAGCTTGAGGCCGAGGGACGCAACCTGGCCTTAGAGGTCGCCACACATGTGCTGGCATGCTTCAGGAGCCGGGACCCTTCTTTCTCCCTGGAGCCAGCGAGAGAGGGCCCTGCTGCGGAGTGGGAGGAGACTGCCAGGGCTGAAGTCGGGGACGTGGCCGCCCTTGTAGCCGCTAGGTTCCGGCGTGAATCGGGAGGATCCTAGGACTTGCTTCTCCCTTTTTATCGAGTCTGTAGTCCAGCTCATGGAGCCTCGAATAAATAGACTCTCTTGAATGTTTGTGCCTGTGATGCCTTTTCTCTCCTTCTTGGTTTTGCCTGACCGAGTCCTTAGCTCCGCAAGGTACTCAGAGGCCTTCACCAATCTCGGAGTTCTACACAGACACCTTCCCCGGGTCCTAACTGTATTAGGGGCCCCTGGGGGTCTCCGGATCTCGCCCCATGGGGAGGTCCACATCTGCCGGCCACGTGGCGGGTCCGGAGCCCCTCCTGAGGAGGCGGGAGCTCTGGCCCCGCTGGACACGTGGGGCTTTTGGAGCCCCCCCAGAGGGGGAGGTCCGGTTCCCGCCTGCCACGTGGCGAGTCCGGAGCCCCCTCTAGGGAGGCAGGAGCTCCGGGCCCGCTGGACCCATGGGGCCTTCGGGCCTCGCCCCTGCTGAAGGGGCGGGACCCGGTCCTTCCAGTCCTATGTCGGAGTAGTTGGTAGCTCCCCCCCCCCCCCCCCCCCCCGCTTCGTGCATTCCCTGTTGTTGTAACCTGGAGGTCCTGCACACAGGTAGAGGAAACGTAATTCTCCTCGGGGGGTCCTCCCCTCCTGTCTCCTAGTCTTATTCGGCTTACGATCCTGATCCGTTACACGGGACTTAGGCAATTCTGTGCGCGAGGCGCCAGAGCTCCGGCTCCCTCCAAGGTCCGGGTACGACCGTCCGATCCCTAGTATCGGACCGTGCGCCGGGGAAGCAGAGTGCACAGGCTCTGGGTTCAGGACCAGGCAAAGCGGCTGTACTCCCCTGGACCTCCGGAGGGCAGGATGCGCATTATTTGGGCACGGAGCCGGCTAAGCGGGGTACGCACGCTGGACCCCCCATGCACAACGCAGGCCTTTCCTGGAGGTGACCAACTGGCACCGCAACACCTGACTGGGGGAGGCCCGAGAGACCCATTTGGCCATCGGCAGGTGCCTCAAGCGCAGCCGCCTTCGGTAGGATAGCAAATGCTGACTATGGATGAGCGCGGGAGAGAGGGAGCTAGATGTATGACGAACATACATAGAGAGTGCGATCATAAAAATTAATGCATAATTTAAATGAGCACATGAGAGAGAGCGAAGTAGAACAGATTTCTGTGTTAATGCCCATATGTGGAAGTCAGGCTGTACATGGAGGCAATGACCCGCCTTGTCAAGAAGGGAAGCAAGAATCTACGCGCTTAGGGTCGGAACCAGGCTAAGCTGGACGTAGTCCTGGACCGTCCCTTGAGACTTAGCTGCCCCAAGCGTTGTTCCTAGACTCTATGGGATTTATTACAGAAGGGAATGACCCTGTTCTACTAATGCTCGGGGGGTAGGACTTACAGTGTTGTTCCATGCCAAGGGTTTTGGGAACGGATCCCACACTCGGTTGAAAGGTATGTGTACCTAGGACGGCAGCTTTCGTGACTCGGAAGGGACCTTCCCAGCTGGGGGAGAGTTTATAGGTCCTTCTCGGGAAAGTGTGTGCCGCGACACCAGGTTGCCTTTCTGCAGGTCCTTGACGCGTTTGGTTCTTTGGCGGTAGTGCTGGAGCAGTAGCCGAGACCATGCGTTGTGGGGTGTCACTTGCAGCCGAGCCTCGTCGACGAGGTTGTCATCTTCACGCTGGATCAGGTCCTGCGCGGCTTCTCCTGGGCGTCCCGGGGAGTTCTCCCCTTCTGGCTAAGGCCTTCAAGGGGTAGGAGTACCCGGACTCTTCTTGGGAGACCCAAGGCGTCTTTCCCCTTCTGGCGAGGCCTTCAAGGGGTTGACGGACCCTGGGCGGCCCCCAGGAGGTACGACCGAGGCACGGAGACGTGCACTCGGGTGGAGCTGGCCCGGTTCTGCACCATCAGGGCTGGTGCTTGGGCTGCTGCGACTACTTGGAGCTCCTCTGAGGTTGATATCGCAGCAGTGCAGTCTCCACTGAGGTTGTATTCTTCACGCTGGATCAGGTCCTGCGCGGCTTCTCCTGGGCGCCCCGGGGAGTTCTCCCCTTCTGGCTAAGGCCTTCAAGGGGTAGGAGTACCCAGACTCTTTTTGGGAGACCCAAGGCGTCTTTCCCCTTCTGGCAAGGCCTTCAAGGGGTTGACAGACCCTAGGCGGCCCCCAGGAGGTATGACCGAGGCACGGAGGCGTGCTCTCGGGTGGGGCTGGCCCGATCTTGCACCGTTGTGATTGGTGCTTGGGCTGCTGCGACTACTTGGAGCTTCTCCAAGGTTGACGCCGCAGCAGTGCAGCCTCCACTGACCTTTCGGGGTATCCACAGTCGGCTACCGCCCCAGCCCGTCACCATCGGAGCTGGAGTCCTCACCATTATGCATTGTCTTCATGACACGCTGAGGCTCCTGAAACCCCACCTGCTGGCCGGCGCTAACTGAAGCGTCGACTTTCTGCTTGCCCTCCCTCTGAGGGAGGAGCGGTGCCTCAGCTCTCTGCTGCCTTCCTTTGCGGAAGCGCTCTGCGAGCCTCTGGATATCCCATCACTGGGCAGCACTATGATTGCCGGCGCCATGCACAGGGCATAGCTCGCCCTGGTCACCATCTGGGGCTGGCGACT
Source organism: Neostapfia colusana (assembly GCA_030760725.1). Lineage (NCBI taxonomy): Eukaryota > Viridiplantae > Streptophyta > Magnoliopsida > Poales > Poaceae > Neostapfia > Neostapfia colusana. Next base: position 4,413,374 of record JASWHV010000015.1, on the reverse strand, counting down.
GCCGCTGCCTTTTGTCGGGGCGTGGCCCCCGAGCTCCACTAGTCGTCGCTGTTGCAGCGACGGGAGCCGCGGATGATGACTTCATCTTTCCACTCCCCCGGTTCTTGGCCTTCTTGCCACCTCCAAAGGAAGCAGCGCCGGACCCGGGCTGCCCTCTTGACTCGGAGGCCGGCAGAGAGTGCCAGTTCCGCCCTTTAGCTGCTCTGGCGCACTTGTCCGCCAGGCTGAAGAGCTCAGAGACGTCGCGGACCTCTCTGGTCGCGAGCTTCTCAAGCATTTTCTCGTCCCGGACACCCTGCCGGAACGCCACCACCACAGAAACACTTTGAATATGCGGGATGGTGTTGCGTATCTGGGAGAACCGCTGGATGAAGGAGCGCAGTGACTCCCCAGGTTGTTGCTTGATGGCGTGGAGGTCAAGCTCCGTGCCGGGACGGGTGTAGGAGCTGCCGAAGTTGGTGATGAACTGCCGGCAGAGCTCTCCCTAGGAAGTTATGGAACCCTGAGGGAGGTTCATGAGCCAAGACCGGGCTGGGCCGGTCAAGGCGACGGGGAAGTAGTTGGCCATGACGGCCTCGTCCCCTCCTGCGGCAAGTACGGCGGTGGAGTAGATCTGGAGGAACTCCGCCGGGTTGACGCTGCCGTCCTACTTCTCGGGCAGGTGCGGCCGAAACTTGTGCGACCACCTCGTGAAGCGAAGGTGGGGCGCCAGGGCCGCACATCCTGCCCCTGTTGCTGCAGGAACTGGTGCCGCGAACACTTGGTTCGCCGCTGGCACAGTGTACCCCGGTATGGGCAAAGCTGCTCCATAGACCGGGGACGCCGTTTGCAGGGCATATGGTTGTGGCATATGCTGCGCGGCGTATGCCTGGTGCAGAGCTCGCGTGGCGAAGATCTGCCCTTCAGGCTGGGTCGAGGCCGACGTCATGCTGTCGCCAGCCTCTTGGATGTGACGCCTTTCTCGACGTCGCTCGAGGAACACTCGGGCATCTTGGCCCAAGTGGTATCGCTCCAGCTCTGCCCTCAGGTCCGTCGATGGAAGCCTGGTGGAGCTGGAGTCCGCCGTGTGCCCGTCAACCGTTGGCGTGCGCGTCAGCGACACAGCCGGTTGACCGAAGTGTCGTCCCAGCCGAAGTCGAGGGTTCGCGGCAGCGACGACGAGGCGGTCTACCTCGCGTATCCACTGCTGGGTCGCTGAATGAGGTGCGTCCCCAGCAGGTGGATTGCGCAGTAGCGCTCTTGCTGCAGCTAGCGCTCCCCTGTGGGGTACGCTCAGCGCTGCAAAAGATCTGACGCTGGTTGGAGCCTGCATTGCCGGAGTCGGTTGTTGGCTTCCAGCTTGCGCCGACACACTCCGTCCTGAGTGCGTCGACACGTACTCCCCGCTGGTCATGGTTCGCCGCGAACTCGGGGGAGGAGAGCTTGCCGCTGAATGTAGCTTGGTCATCTTCGTCGGCAAAAGCTCGTCGCGCAAGGGAAAAGCCCCCTAGCTAGCGCGCCAAATGTCGAAGTGTGTGGTCGACACTTCCCCCGGACCTGCACTGGGCAGCCCGCGGAGGTTTTTTTTCGAAGGGGCTAGTCACTTGCGGAGAGCTTGAGCGTATGGACAAGTTAGGAAGAGCTTGACACGGCGGGTTTTACGTGGTTCGGGCCGCTAGAGCGTAAAACCCTACGTCCACGGTGAGATGAGGTGCTCGCTGTATTGTTCGTTGCTCAGAACCGGAGTTCTGAGCTTGGGGATGACTGATGTCTAGCGTATGAGTTGCTGGAGTGCGAACCCTTGCTAACATCGCCTACCCGAGCCTTTTATAGTACAAGGCTCGGTTGGCTTACAAGGGGGGCCCGGGACCCGACAGGTGGTCCCGGGGAGATTGTTTGTCATCTACCGTATCTGCAGTTATGCCGGTAGTTGTCTCTGGCGAAGGCTTCTGAGTCTTCATCTTGCTGTCCTACCCATGCCGCATGCTAGTCGTAGTGGTTGATGACGGCGGGAGCGGCATGGGATGTCTTGTCACAGTGTTTATTGGCTGGCAGGCTCTGACACCGCGCGCCAGTTTGTGATGCGACTGGGCACAACGGCACCTGACAGAGGCGTGCTCCGCGTCTCCACGTCTTGGGAAGGCGCGGGCCTTGAATACCTTGTACGGGCAAGGTATGGAGCGTCTTTATGCCCGCTGCCTAACGCTCGGGGGCAGGCAGTGCTGTTCTGCTAGACACGTGGCGGGTCCGAAGCCCTCCTCAGAGGAGAGGGGGTCCGGCCCCGCAGGACACGTGGAGCCTTCGGACCTCTCCCCGCAGAGGGGGAGGTCCGGCTTCTGTCGGCCACGTGGCGGGCCCGGAGCTCTTCTCTAAGGAGAGGGAGGTCCGGCCCCGCTGGACACGTGGCGCCTTCGGACCTCTCCCCCGCGGAGGGGGGAGGTCCGGCTTCTGTAGGCCACGTGGCGGGCCCGGAGCTTTCCTCTGAGGAGAGGGAGGTCCGGCCCCGCCGGACGCGTGGCGCCTCCGGAGCTCTCCCTGCGGAGAAGGGCGAGTTCCTTAGGCATTTTCCCCTGTGCGCGGGGTACCCCATATCGCGAGTACCGACAGTCGTCGAGACCAGTCCGTATTCAAACCGGAACAGGAGGTTCTGTGTGAGATCGGACTAGTCATCTGTGTGTTAGACTAGTCTATTTGGGACTTAGAAATAGGTGAAGAAACTAAGTCTTGGATGACCGGACTTGTCCGCCCTTAGAGGCCGAACTAATCTCGTGGACCATACTTGTCCGTTCTCAACCGGAATAATAGTTTCTATGTGAGATCAGACTAGTCCATTGTGGACCGGATAGTCCGTAGAATGTGACCATTTAGTTGGTAGAATCTGACCGTTTAGTTGGTAGAATCTGACCGTTTAGTAGGTGAAGAGTGATATCATCGGTCCCCGCAGGCCAGACTAGTCCGGGATCAAAGGGCGGACTAGTCCGGACTTTTGCTGTTGGCAACGGCTAGTTCACGGGACCTCTATAAAAAGGGGTTGCCCGGGTCCCAAAGCAAGTGACAAGCACCCTAACGCCGAAATAGCCTTACTAGAGCTTTTTTAGTCCTCTCTCTTCAAATTCTTGGAGCTCTAAGTGTGATTCTTGAGGGTTCGTGAGTTTTCGGAAGAGAAGAAGAAGTGGAGTGTGCACTATAGAGCTCTTGATTGATTCTCTAGCACCGAGTGGGAAGTGTGCTGTCGAGCGCATTGGTTTGTAAGTGCTTTGAGCTGAGTTCTCGTGGGAGCCTCTAGTTGTGAGTTGGCCCACGATATATTGTGAAGCATTTGTTATATAGTGAAAGAACAAGCCGACCTTGGTGGTGGCTTGGTGAGGAAAAGGTTGAGAGCAACCTGGTCTTTGGTAGACTCCTCAATTTGGACGTAGGCTTCTTTGTGGAGCTGAACCACGGGATAAATGTTATGTCCTTATCTTGTTGAACTAAAATTGTCTGTGACTGAACTAGTCCGCCCTCAGGACCGAACTAGTTCGCACTCCGTGAACTAATCATTTTTATTAAGTCGTATTTTAGATTTTTTGGCTATTCACCCCCCTCTCGGCAACTTTCACAAGTTTTATGAGATGTGAATTTATTTTGTGTGAACTTATTTGTGTACATCAGATCCATAAAACTTTCAGCTTTACATCAAAATAAAATGCCGGTTATTATTTCTAGATAAAGTACTGTACTGAAATATTGATGTAACTTTACATCGAAATAAAATGTTGGTTCAGAGTTCATTGCAACAACTGTAAGTGTATTTGATGGCAGCAATCTTTTTATTTATTCTGTACCATGAACCATAGTTTTCAGGTTATTGTTGGGAGCTTCCTGCCCAACAGCCTGAAGCAGCATCAGAGGCGGATGAACCTGAAGCAGCAGCCATTTCCTGCTCCGGAGCTGCCGGTGCCAATGGCTCCACCCCCAGTCTTGACAGCGGCTATGCCAATTTCTCATGCAGCTCCAGGAAACGGATTTCATGCACCACCACCACCACCACCATTTAGCAAGATCATTAGAATGTGGTAGATGGTGTAATGGACTAATCTGTTTATCTTTAGGATGATATGTCATTCTGTTGGGTTACTGGTTGTAATACTGGCCATGACGAATGGCAGCTTAACTTGTTTTGAGACCATTGTGGCGGTGTCCCTTGCTGTCATGTATCTTTGGTTGTGGTCGGTAACATTTTCTGTTTAGCCTGTTCTGTGGTGGTATGGCCATCTTTCATCGAGGTAGTCCCGAGGGCGCGGCGCTTCCACGAGGTGAGGTCTGCTAGGGCCGGTGTGCGCCTGATTCAACGGGAGTTGAGAGTAGAAACAGAGAGAAGAGAAGTAAAATTTGATTGGGGCATTTTGGTCATTTTAATAGGTTCAAAAATAAAAAAGAAGAAAATATTAATAGGTGAGTAATTAGTCTAAAATTCTATTTTAACGGTGCGTCAACATTATGAATACCATTTTATGGAAGCCCATTCTAGAAGTGATATTCCGTCAAAACCACATGTCACGGATTTTATAATAGCAATTATCTCGACTGAGATGGATCATAGTGTCGCACCCTATCGTGACCTTGATTCCTCCTAAATAAGAGTCTTATAACGGCTGAAATGGGGACGCAGTCTTTCCGGATGCGTTACACGCGTCGGCGTCCAAGTGCCTGCGAATTCTTTACCGGACGCGAACTTTTTGACGGCGGCGAGTCAGCGCAAGCAAAGCGGAGGAGCACGCACATCACCACACAACCAACCCTGTTGACAACGGAGGGCTCCCTAGGCTCCGCAGTAAAATTTCCGGAAACGAGTGGGAGATTGAAGGGGAAAAGCAACGCCTGTGATTGCGAGGTGAGTGAAGCCGAACGGGACGACGCCGGCCTGAGTCCATCTTAAAACTGAAAGAAAATGGAAGGTGTGAAATTTCAATGCAAGATCTGCAGCAAGAGAGAGCCATGGAAAGCCCATGCTTTGCAGCCAGTCCACATATCGTGGTGGACTTAGAGGTGGGAGTCGGGCCGGCACGGACCAGAATTTCGTGCTTCGGGCCGATTCGGCCTGCGGCCCGAAAACACGCCGGGCCTTTTCGGGCCGGGCTGGCCGGCCCGAATTACGAAACTGGCGGCCGAGCATGGCACGTGGCCCGGCGGGCCTACTTCGGGCCGGGCCCAACCCAAACACGACCCGGATAACAGAAAAAACCCAAATAATTCAAAAAAATCCAAAAAATCTGTAAAATCGAAAAAAATCCTAAAAAATCTGTAAATAAAAAAATCCAAAAAATCTGTAAAACCAAAAAAAATAAAAAATTCATAAAAAATCAGGAAAATTCCAAATACCACTCTTCTGTTTCGTAGCTTCCCCAGCATATTTTTGGCATCAAATCTAACAAGCCAAAGAACAGATATGACCAAATTAGTAAGGGGATATCAATTATGCTGGATTGGGAATGTGGGTCATCCAGATTGTTCCTCAACTCAAACAACTAGTACCAGGTAACATGATTCACAAGTATACCGGAACCATACAGATGTGTTGAGATATGGAACTATTTGCTGCAGTCACAGAGACAATTTTCGTCCATACATTATACAAGATCATCAAGCAGCTGGAACCACCCCCTATTTGTTCCATTACCTACGATGAACTAGGTGGTTTCGCATTAAAAAGAAAACAGGCCCTTTCCATTAAATAATAGCAGATAGTAGCACCAGCTGTTGTAATTTTGCTTTTTGATCAATCAAGGTGAAGGATGAGTACAATAGGACATACTAGCAACACTATCAACCCCTGCTATCAGCTAGTGGTATACAGGCATCAGATGTTAGGTTAATTTCAGAAATAAGGGACATAAGCAGGAAAGCTTTCTGAGTTTCTGTCAACAAAGACAGCTGAACATGACAATTAAAGAAAAAGCTAAACAGAAAAACTGACGACTCAGTATTTGTTGGTAGCGCGGGGCTGGGCCGGCTCGCGCCTGGCGCCCTGGCGCGCGGGGCTGGCGCGCGGGCCGCGGGCTGTGCTGGCGGCCTAGCGCTTGCCGGGCAGCAGGCGGTCCCGCGTGGGCGTGGCTGCCTGGTGGCGGCACGGCCTGGCTGGAGGCGGCGGGGGCTGGCTGGCGGCGCGGCGCAGGCGGGCTGGGGGAGCAATTTCGGGTCGGGCAAACACCGGGAGAATACTAATTTCAGCCATTTCGGGCCGATGGGCTAATTTTGGGTCGGGCTGGCCCGAGCACGACCCGAAACTCTATTTCGTGTCGGACCTCCCGAAGACTCCGAACCCGGGCACGGCATGGCCCGAAATACCGTGCCAGGCCGGCCCGGCCCGAATCTATTTCAGACCATTTTCGTGACTGGGCCGTGCCGGCCCATCGGGCTTCGGCCCAGCCCATCTCCCACCTCTAGGTGGACTCAAATCGTAAACAATCGTCATCAGATAGATAGCAGTGTGACCTGGTATATTTACCTACCAAGTGACACCCTATACCGACTCGTAAAGAAAATGCATCTAGAAAGGACTCAAAAAATAGGAATGCAACTTGCAAGGAACGTGCAATCTATTCCAAGGGGTTTCGGGAATTAGAATGAATGTGTTAGTATCTGAAGTATTCCTCTCATGGAGAGGATCACACTACGAGTTCGGAAAATTTTCTTGTTTCATTCCACACACAATGTCATGCCCAACCTAGGGGGTTGGGGTTACATATTTATAGCTGAGGCAGCCAAGCATACACCTAAATGCTAGTCTAAGATGCCAAGATGCTATCCTACCATAGCACTAATATGCTGTCCAAACAAGGACTGATATGTTGTCCTCTAGGTCTAAGATGTTGTCCTACCAAAGGACTAAGATCCTGTCCTAACAAGGATTGATATGTTGTCCTCTTGGTCTAAGATGTTGTCCTAACAAGGACTAAGATGTTGTCCTAACTAGGGGTCACAAAGACCAAGAGTACAAGACTTATTCCATCATTCCCCCCCTAAGTCTTGTGCGTTGTCTTGTGGGAGAGTTGGACCATCCCGATCCTGGAGCAAAGCTCAAGGAACTTGATCCTCCCAAGGGGCTTGGTGAGCAGGTCTACAAGCTCGTCCTTGGTGTTGATGTAGCACGCCTTGATGCTCCCTTCCTCCAAGCAGTCTCGGAGAAAGTGGTACCTCACCCGGATGTGCTTGCTCCGTTCATGAAAGACGGGGTTCTTTGCTAGAGCCAGAGCGGACTTGTTATCTACCCTGAGTTCCACCGCTCCGGTGTCTTTGCCGAGGAGATCACCAAGCAGTCGAACTAGCCAGAGCGCCAGAGTCGAAGCGGTAGAGGTCGCTATGTACTCAGCCTCACAGCTGGATAAGGCCACCACCTGCTGCTTGACCGACTGCCAGCTAACGAGGCACTTGCCAAGAAAGAAGAGAATCCCGCTCGTGCTCTTGCTAGTGTCGATGTCGCCGGCGTGGTCGCTGTCGCTGTACCGGACAAGGTGTGCCTCCCCAGGGCACCTCGGGTAGTAGAGGCCGTGGTCGAGAGTCCTCGACACGTAGCGGATGATCCTCTTCACAGCCTGCTGGTGCTCTGTCGCCGGTCGCTGCATGAACCAACTGACATTGCCGACAGAGAATGCCAAGTTCGGCCGTGTGTGGGCGAGGTAGCGAAGGCTCCCCACAAGACGTCGATACTGCGTAGCAACCACCTCCTCCGTCGTGCTGTCGTGGCTCAGCTTCAGTCTCTCCTCCATGGGAGTGAGAGCTGGGTTGCATTATGTGAGCCCAGCCAGCTCAACAATGCGCTTGGCGTAGGCAGTTTGTCGAAGCATGATCCCGGAGTCGGCTTGGTGCACCTCGATCCCGAAGTAGAAGGAGAGAGATCCTAGGTCACTCATGTGGAAGGTGGCTTTCATTGCTTCCTTGAACACTGCCACCTCCGCATCCTTGGTGCCGGTGATCACCAAGTCGTCGACGTAGACACCCACCAGTAGGACATTTCCTCCATTGCCTCGCTGGTAGATGCCCGCCTCGTGCGGGCTTTGCTCGAAGCCCATCCCCTTGAACATGGAGTCCAACTTGGCATTTCACGCCCTTGGTGCCTGCCGCAGGCCATAGAGGGCCTTGCACAGGCGCAACACCTTGCCCTTCTTGCCAGGAATCGTAAATCCCGACGGCTGGTGCACATAGACCTCCTCCTTTCAATCGCCGTTAAGAAACTCTGACTTGACATCCATGTGCTAAACCCGCCAGCCTCCCTGAGCAGCCAGCGAAAGGAGGAGTCGCATTGATTCCATCCGCGCCACGGGCGCGAAGGCATCGTCGAAGTCGATCCCCTCGTGTTGCATGAAATCGCGTGCCACCAAGTGAGCCTTGTGCTTGACGATGGCGCCAGCTTCATCCCTCTTCAGCTTGAACACCCACTTATAGGTGATCGCGCGGTGACCATGAGGGAGGTCAGCAAGCTCCCAGGTGCGTTTGTTCTCACCCGCGTCCATCTCCGACTGCAACGCGGCACGCCATGCCACGTGTCTCTCAACCTCCGCGAAGGACCGAGGCTTGCCGTCATCGCACGCAAGATGCAACTGCGCCTCCAGATCACGAGGGACCAGTCCTGGCACCGACTGGTCACCGAGAAGATCCTTCATCGTACGATACAGCAACAACTTGCCATTGTGGTATGCGTCAATGCGCTCCTCGCCGTGGGAGAGCGGAGTAACGAACTCCACCAGGTTGTGCTCGACACGAGCTGGTGTCAGAGTGTACGTACCCGGAGGGATGGCAGTCGGTGCTGGAGTGCGTGGGGTCGCCGGCTGTGGTGATGGAGAGGTCGTCGCAACCTCGGGGGAGCGTGGTGCTGAAGTCGGTGGAGAAGAGCTGCCTACTCCCCTAGTTCCCTTGAAGTGGACGTACTTGACGATGAAGTTGTTATATGTCGGAGTCGAGCCGTCGTCTACCGCCTTGTCTCATGCGCATCCTCGCCCTTCGTTGAACACTACATCACGTGCCGTGCGCATGCGCTGTGTTCCTGGGTCAAGAATGCGGTAGGCCTTCGAGCCCTCCGCGTAGCCGATGAACACCCCTGGAGTGCTCCTGTCGTCGAGCTTGCTGATGTGGCCAAGCTCCTTGGCGAACGCGAGGCAGCCGAAGACCCGTAGGTGAGAGACTGTCGGCTTGCGCCCATTCCAAGCCTCGTACGGCGTCCTGCCGTTGAGAGCCTTGGTGGGCGAGCGGTTTAGGATGTAGACCGCCGTCACCACCGCCTCTCCCCAGAAGATAGTCGGCATTCCCCTCTACTTGAGGAGGGCCCGATCAATCCCCACAATCGTCTGGTTGCATCGCTCGATGACGCCGTTCTGCTGCGGGCTGTACGGCGCGGAGTATTGGCGCTGAACACCCTCATCCTTGCAGTACGACGCAAATTCAGCTGCCGTAAATTCGCCGTCGTTGTCGGTGCTGCGCACACGTAACTTGTGTGGGGGACCGCACGCGGCCTCGGCAGGACCTCGTCGGGTGGTGCCGTGATATGCGGCACCCAACAGCACACGGGTCGAGAACACACATCACATTATATAAATCATTTGCGGAAGCATACAAGAGTATTTTACAAATACTTATCTCAAAATAAACTACAACGGAAGACTACAACTCTCACGACTCATTTCTAGCTTAGCAACAAAGAAACGGTCCAGCCCACGGACGTTTCTTACTAGCAACATGAAGAACAAACCGTAGCGGCGAAAATGCTCTTGAGTAACCACTCGGAGGTTTCCGAGTCTCATCAACATCCCTTCTCATAAGCATGAAGTCAATCCTGCAAAACAACTCGGATAGCATCCGTGAGCATAACACTCAGCAATACTTAACCGTCACCCTAGTCATGAAACTCTACATGAGGTTATGAACATAAAGTAGGATGGCATAATGCATAATAAACTCGCCTAAATGTGAATCCTTACTTTCAAGTGTTATTAGCAGCAATTTAAGAATAACCTTGGGCACGCCACATCAGGAGTCCACAATCAAACAAGAAACTCTTTCCCCCGATGTAATTTGCTTACGGTGTAAATGAATCGAGTTTGCACTAGCCTACTCATACAAAGTATCATCACAATGCTAGTATTAACTTAAAACCAATGTGATTAGTTCCTTTCTCATGCAAGTTCTTGCTATGTCACGACTGTGAGAACAAGTATGCTCGGTCCTTTCCACGAGCGATGGTGATTCGAATCAATAACACCCGGACTACACGACACGTACGCCCGTCCTCGACGTTGCCTACAGCAACCATCACAGACGTCGTACGTGGCAGCCTTTCCCCCGTTTCACCCCCGTTGAATCGATCAAATCGCCCCATACAGTAGCCACTCTCATGTTGCACCTACCGACATGAGATGTCATGAGAATGTTACCTACATACTGCAGACCGGCCGTCTCGCCTAAGGCGACCCGAAAAGGCTCAACGCAAGCTTCCCGAGGTACATCAGTTTACTGGGTCCCATATAGCTAGCATGAGTCCGGTACACAACTCAAACTTGTTCAACAGGGCCGCATATGGTTCGGTCCTTGACCGACACGGACAGGTCTATAGCACCCGACACCTATGTCCTACTGCCCCTACAACCTTCCGGTCTCAACTTTAACTTGCTACACATTTTCTGAACCAATCCCATATGCCCCTATTGTCCTGATCATGCGAGTAGCATCTCACCACTCGACTTCTACCGAACCTTACTTAAGCATAGTAGTTCTACACGGTGAAAGACACCTACCTAATACTCCATGGGTTCATTTGGTCATGCAAGAGGAGTATCAAAGCACTAGACCTAATGCACATTTCATATCCTAACCAAAGAGTGAACACAAAGTAAAAAACTTAAAAGCGGTTAAATGCAAACCGGAGCTTGCGTGTTTTGCAGGGTAGTCGTATAAACAGTTATTGATCCTTTCTGATCAATCCTTGATTCTCCGGAGTCTGATCCACTTCAATGAATCGCTCCTTCGAATCCCCTTCGTTGTGACTCCTATTGAAATGTATATGCACAGATTTTATAATGCAATTTCAAGAGTTTAAGACTTGATTTCTTAAGAACAAAGGCTGTGTGGAAATGCCAAGAATGGCTTGGTTTGCCTCTGTTGTGCAAAGAAACAGGAATGAACTGAATTTGTCTTAGAGTTTTAGTTATACACTAACTTTCCTAATGACCATAAGAAGTGAGCTGAAAAGAATTGAATGCAACTGAAGAACAAGAACTCCAATGGCTTCAAAACTTTTACAGCATGTTCTATACTAACTAAGGATTTAGCTTGCCAAATTGCAGCTAATGTGGAGTAAAATTGTGTTCTCCATAATTCTCACAATTCTTATGTATTTTTCCACATACATAAGTATGGTAGAACAAGAACAGGGAGTTCTAGGACTCAAATTGAGCTGATAAATTACATGTGAGTTCCTGGTCACATGAAAGTATTTTGGTCCGAAATTTAGACCTTTTACTTGAGTAGTTTCTCTAGAACAATTATTTAAGCATTTCTACTCAAAGGAATTAATTCTGGAGTAATGTGCATTTTCATGCCTAATTCAGTGAACTACAATTTCAAGTATGTCTCAGAGAGCTTGCCTCAATTTTCCTATAATTTTTGGAGCTATGATTTGCCTAGAATAGATTTTACAAGTGGGCAACATTTTCTGAAAATGTTTCTGGACTCTTATGAACACAGCAGTTTGTATGTAGCAAATTCCTACTAAAATGATCTTCAAATGAGCTGAAAGTTTGCTAGAAGGTCAACAATATGCTAAAGAATATTCTGTCAAAATTTGAGTATTTTTGAATGAACCAAACTCCCTCAATAATTCTTTTTCAGAAAACCTTCAAAGAATTTTCCAGAATTTAATATTTACTTTCATACAAATTGGAGTTCATATTTGGATAGATCTTTTCAAAATGAATCCAACCCAATTGGAATCTCTCAAATTGGAGGTTTCTACACAGAGATATGATTTTCCAAAGTTGGAACAATCTTTGGAATTGTTTTTCCTATTGAAATTCGACTGGGCCCACTATTTAAACTCCAGCCACTGGAATTGAAGCCACACCGGGCCACGGGGTTCCAGCACACAGTCACAGGAGATCCCCGAGCCACAGCCGATCAGACATTTAAATTTTCGGTCGCTGACAGCTAGGGCCCGCCCGGTCTTCTTCTTCCTCCGGTTTTCTTTTCCGCGCCCGCGCTGCCCCTCGCCGGCCCGACGCTGCCCCACGCCGGCGACCACTTTCCGGCCATCTCCGGACTGAAGGCTTGCTGCTAGAGGGTTTTTGAGGCCGGAAAACACGATGGCGGCGCTAGCTCAGGCCGCCGGTGGCCGGAAATACCCCGACGACGTGCGGCGGCTACGAGAAGCGTTCGGCGCCGTTGGACGACCTTCTTAGACCGCCAAACACTTGACCAAATACCTCTACAGCACCAGTGGGTGATCGAAAAGCTTGGCATGACCTCGAATTAGCTCGGAAACGGCCACAAGTGGGTTGTCATCATGCATCCGATCGAGTCCGCCATGAAGGAAATCAAACGCGTTGTTTGAGAAGGAAAAAGACACCCTCGGAAGAGTTCAAAATCCACCGCTCCGAGGTGGTTTCATGCGACGGTTGCTAAAAGAAATATTCTCACCGGCTAGTCCAGCTTCTATGTGCAAAGTTTGACGACCTAAGAAGAATCGGAGAGGGAGAATTTGAAGATCTCGTACCGGACGCTCGGGTTGTGTACACCGGAGCAAAAACATCAAATTCACCGGCGAGACTCCGCGGATTGGCTTGAGCTTTGGGTGGAAGCAGCACCACCGTAGCACGCCCCTGTGGCCGTGCTTGCTCGGGCGTGACAGCCACTGTGGAGGGCTGTCCACGTGAAGCTGACTGCCGGCTTGAGTTAGGTCGCCGCGGATGAGTTGTTTTAGGGCAAGGGAATCCGTATCTCGGTCTGTTTCATGCCAAGGGAGTGGAGGATGAGCTCGCCCTGCTGTGCTGCAGCTCGGAGTGGAGGTAAGTGCGAGGTTTCACCGGTTTTTGAACACAGGCGAGGCAGCGGCAGTGTGAGGAGGTTTCTGCTCGGTTGGTGTTCGTGAGAAGGTAGCGAAGAGCAATTAGCTCGTTCTGTGGAGAGGAGATCACGTCGAGCCAATGGGAACCACTCACACGGTGCCAGCGATCGGGATAGGGGAGCAGGAGGTGGTGCAGCCATTCTCTCAGTGGCGCATGGGGAGAAGCTCCTCGGTTGAGTTGAAAACAGAGAGCCTCGGTTGGTTGCTTTGTGTGCAAGTCTCCATTTTCAGCTCAATGACATGTGGCTCCCCCCCTATCCTCCTCTCCAAAATATCTCCTCAGTTTAATCTCTCAAATTCCAAAGTTTTGAAGTTTAAACGTGGGCTAGTATTTGAATTTTCCAAATTCAGTTTGAATTTGCATAGCAAATTTGAATTCGATTGGAATTTGAAAATGCTTCCATTTAATTTCTTTTTGAGCCCCCCTTCAATGACAAGTTTGTCATCCAACTTTTTCCACAATTTCTAAACTATATGGCCACATGAGTATTCAAAGTTTTGGCCACCATTTGTGTGAACGTTTAATTTGAAATCTGATTTTTAAACTTCATGCAAATAAATGTTTAAATTCATATTGGTTCAACATATTCAAATGAGCATGTGAGCCTCATTTTGGATGAACATCCACGTAGCACTTTGCATGAAGAAAATTTTTAGCAAGTCCCATTTTTAATAAATTGCCACACATATGAATTCAAACCTCGGTTTATTTATATACATTTTTGGGACTTTTACAGCTTGCGGCCGCACTCCGCCTCCGCAATGGCATGCGCCACCTGATGGCATTCGCAGCCTCTCCCTTGCTGCGGAGGACCATCACCCACATGTAGCGGGAGAGGTCATCGACAAGCAGCAGGAAGTAACGTCGTCCTCCCGGTGTAGTTGGTGTCACCGGGGCCACACAAGTTCCTGTGCACGAGATCGAGCCGCTCCTTGGCTCGGAAGCTCGACTGCTGGGGAAAGGGGGGTTGCCTCTGCTTTGTCACTACTCAGACATCACAGAATTGCTCCACATGGTCAAGGCACGGCAGGCCCCGTACCATCTCCTTGGCACGGAGCCGCTTCAGGGACTTGAAGTGAACGTGCCCAAAGCGCTCATGCCACTGCCACGCCTCGTCATCCCGACGAGTAGCAAGGCAGAGAGGTTGTGCTACCTGCATGTTAAAGACGTAGAGTCGATTGATGCCTCTGGTTACCTTGGCAAGAAGGCGATGATGGCGATCCCAAATCCTCATGACTCCAGCCTTGATCTCCACGTGCGAACCGTTCTCATCCAGCTGACCTAGGCTGATGATAGAGTTCCTCAACACGGGGATGTAGTAGACTCCGATGAGCAACCTGTGCTCACCAGACTCGGCGGTGGGGATGACGGAGCCGACGCCCTTGATCTCCACACCAGAGGCATCCCCAAACTTGACGGAGCCTCGGACATTGGGGTCGAACTCAGTGAAGAATTCCCATTGACCAGTCATGTGATGGGTGGCGCCGGTGTCGAGGCACCACCCGTCAGTCTTGTCGTTGCTGGAGCTGTCACCGAGAAAGGCGTGTGCCCTCGGCTCATCGATGTGGAGGAGAGCCGCTGCGGCCGATGCCACTAGAGGTGGCTCGATGCTTGCGTGCGCTAGGAACAGAGCCGGCTCCTCCTCCTCCACCTGTGCGACGTGGGCCTGGCCGCGTCATTGCTGCCGACACTGCCTGGCCCAATGACCAAGCTTGCCACAGTTGTGGCAGGTGTCATCTCGTGCTGGCTTCCGGTCGCCGGTGGCACCGCCCTGGGCGCCTCCGCGGGGCCACCCTCGGCACGTCTCTACTCCCCAGCTTGGGCACCTCCGCGCCCCTTGCTTGGCTTGTCGCGCTTGCGGCCACCTTTCGAGGAGGAGGGCTCCCCCTTCTTCCCGTCACCTTGGCAGGCCCCCCACTGCTCCCGAGTGAGATGTAGCTTCCCACCGATGGTGATAGGCCCCGAGAGAGTCTGAGATTCGTCACTATCGACAACCTTGAGGCGGCCTATTGCTTCTTCGATCAACATCATGGAGAGGTCTAGCAGATACTCGATCGAGCGAGTGATTTGCTTGTACTTCTTGGGGATGCAACGGAAGAGCTTCTCGATGGCTTTCTCCTCGTTGTAGGTGTCGTTGCCGAACTGCACCATCTTCTGCAGTAGTGTGTTGAAACAGAGAGCAAAGTCATCAACATCCTCACCTGGTTTGAAGGTCAGTGTCGGTACCCTCGATACGGGGTACCCTCGCGCACAGGGGGAAATGCCTAAGGACCTCACCTTTCTCCGCAGGGAGAGCTCCGGACTCGCCATGTGGCCAACTGAGCCGGACCTCCCCCCTCCGCGGGAAGAGCTCCGAAGGATCCACGTGTCCCGCGGGGCCGGACCTCCCTCTCCTCAGAGGAGAGCTCCGGGCCCGCCACGTGGCTAGCAGGACGAAGCTGCCTGCCCCCGCGCGGTAGGCAGCGGGCGTAAAGACGCACCATACCTTGCCCATACAAGGTATTCAAGGCCCGCGCCTTCCCAAGACGCGGAGACGCGGAGCACGCCTCTGTCAGGTGCCGTTGCGCCCAGTCACATCACAGACTGGCGCACCGTGTCAGAGCCTGCCCGCCAATAAACACAGTAACAAGACATCCCCTGCCACCCCTGCCATCATCAACCACTACGACTAGCTTGCGGCATGGGTAGGGCGGCAGAACGAAGACTCGCAAGCCTTCGCCAGAGACAACTACCTGCATAACTGCAGATACGATAGTCGACACGCAATCCCCCCGGGACCATTTGTCGGGTCCCGGGCCCCCTTGTAAGCCACTCGAGCCTTGGGCTATAAAAGGCTCGGGTAGGCAACGTTAGCAAGGGTTCGAACTCTGGGAACTTTCACCCTAGACATCACTAACCCTCAAGCTCAGGACTCCAGTTCTGAGCAGCAAGCAATACAGCGAGCACCTCTGCTCACCGTGGACGTAGGGTTTTACGCTTCGGCGGTCCGAACCACGTAAAACTCGCTGTGTCAAGCTTCTCCCTCACTCGTCCCTAACGTTGAAGCTCTCCGCAAGCGTCTAGCCCCTCCGAAAAAGAACCTCCGCGGGCTGCCCAGACCAGGTCCGGGGAAGTGTCGACCACACACTTCGACATTTGGCGGGCCAAGAAGGGGGCTTTTCCCTTGCGCGACGAGCTTCTGCCGACGAACATGACAAAGCTTCCTTCAGCGGCAAGCTCTCCTCCCCCGCGTTCACGACGGACCGTGACAAGCGGGGACTACGTCTCAACACACTCTGGACGGAGTGTCTTGGCACAAGCTGGAAGCCAGCAGCCGACTCCGGCAGCGTAGGCTTCGGCAATGCAGGCTCCAACTAGCGTGAGATCTTCTGCAGCGCTGAGCGTCCCCCAGGGGGCGCGCTAGCTGCAGCAAGAGTGCTACTGCACAATCCACCTGCTGGGGACGCGCCTCAGTCAGCGACCCAGCATTGGATTCGCGAGGTAGACCATCTCGTCGTTGCCGCCGCAAACCCTCGACTTCAGCGGGGACGACGCCCCGGCCAACCAGCTATGTCGCTGACGCGCACACCAACGGTTACGGGCAGACGGCGGATTCCAGCTCCACCAAGCTCCCATCGACGAACCTGAGGACAGAGCTGGAACGATGCCACTTGGGCCAAGATGCCCGAGTGTTCCTCGAGCAACGACGAGAAAGGCGTCGCAGCCAAGAGGCCGGCGACAGCATGACGTCTGCCTCAACCCTGCCTGAGGCGCAGACTTTCGCCACGCGATCTCTGCCCCAGGCATACGCCACGCAGCATATGCCACAACCATATGCCCTGTAAACGACGCCCCCGGTCTATGGCGCAGCCTTGCCCATACCGGAGTACACTGTGCTAGCAGTGAACCAAGTGTTCGCGGCACCAACGCCTGCAGCAACAGGAGCAGGATGTGCGGCCCTGGCGCCCCACCTTCACTTTACAAGGTGGCCGCGCAAGTTTCGGCCGCACCTGCCCGAGAAGTACGACGGCAGCGTCAACTCGGCGGAGTTCCTCCAGATCTACTCCACCGCGTCCTTGGTGCAGGAGGGGACGAGGCCGTCATGGTGCCACCTACTTCCCCGTCGCCTTGACAGGCCCAGCCCGGTCTTGGCTCATGAACCTCCCCCAGGGTTCCATAACCTCCTGGGGAGAGCTCTGCCGGCAGTTCACCACCAACTTCGGCAGCTCCTACACCCGGCCTGGCACGGAGCTCGACCTCCACGCCATCCAGCAACAACCTGGAGAGACGCTGCGCTCCTTCATCCAGCGGTTCTCCCAGGTACGCAACACCATACCGCACATTCAAAGTGCTTCGGTGGTGGTGGCGTTCCGGCAGCGTGTCCGGGACAAGAAGATGCTTGAGAAGCTCGTGACCAGAGAGGTTCGCGACGTCTTGGAGCTCTTCTGCCTGGCGGACAAATGCGCCAGGGTAGAAGAAGGGTGGAACTGGCACTCTCTGCCAGCCTCCGAGTCAGGAGGACATCCCGGATCTGGCGCTGCTTCCTATGGAAGCGGCAAGAAGATCAACAACAGGGGCGGTGGCAAGATGAAGCCACCGGCCGCGGCTCCCGTTGCCGCAGCAGCGGCACCCAGTGGAGCTCAGGGGCCGCGCCCCGACAAAAGGCAGTGACAGTCACCAGCTCCACATGGTGACCAAGGCGAGCTATGCCCCGTGCATGGCAGCAGTCGCCATACTGCTGCCAAATGCTGGGAGATTTGGAAGCTCGCGGAGCGCTTCCGCAAAGGGAAGCAGCTGCGAACTGATGCCCCACCCTTCCGTCAAAGGGAGGGCAAGCAGAAGGCCGACGCCCCAGACAACGTCGACCACCAAGTGGAGTTCCAGGAGCCTCAGCGCGCCGTGAAGGCGATGCACAACCATGAGGACTCCAGCTCCAGTGATGACGAGCGTCGAAAGAGGCTCTACGTCATGTACGGCGGGTCCGCTGACCCCTCATCCCGAAGCGCAGTTAAGACTTTGTTCGGTGGCTCCACTCCCAGGTGTCGTGCCGCACCTCAAGTGGATGGGAACCCCCATCAGCTTCGATGCCACCGACTGCCCCAGGAACATGGCTGGGGCCGGCCAACTACCGCTCTTGGTAGCACCCACCATCGCCAACGTGAGGATGTACCACGTTTTGGTAGATGGCGGAGCTGGGCTGAACCTCATCAGCCGCACAGCTTTCCAGAAGCTGCAGATCCCGATGGCCAAGCTCACCCCGTCGAGCTCGTTCTCAAGGGTAGGGCCGGGACAAGTCATCCCCTACGGCAACATCAACCTTACGGTGACCTTTGGGGCACCGGACAGCTATCAGACAGAATACATTCTGTTCGACGTAGCGGAGATCGACCTCCCCTTCAACGCCATAATCGGCAGGCCAGCCCTGTACCGGTTCATGGCAGCAGCCCACTACGGCTACCTCGTCTTGAAGATGCCTACACCAACAGGCATCCTCAGGATTCGTGGAGACCGCACTGCTGCAGTGTCGGCCTTGGAAAAGCTCCAGGCACTTGCGACAGCTCGAGCACCAGCCCCTGGCAGTGCAGAACCAGACCAGCTCCACCCGAGTGCACGCCACCGTGCCTCTGCCGCAGCACCCCGTGTGCAACCCCTCGATGAGGGCGACGTCCCCCTGAAGGTCGTCCAAGTCGGCGCCGACACTGCCCAGACCACCCGGGTAGCCGGGGGCCTGGATAGCAAATAGGAAGGCGCACTCATCACTTTCCTCGGGCACAACATCGACGTGTTTGCATGGCAGCCGTCGTAGATGTCGGGGATCCCTAGGGAGGTGATTGAGCACCACTTAAAAATCTTCCCCGACGCCCGGTCAGTCCAACAGAAGCCTCGCAAGCAATCCATCGAGCGGCAGAACTTCATCCGAGAAGAGATCAAGAAGCTGCTGGATGCTGGCTTCATACGGGAAGTCCACCACCCCCGGTGGTTGGCGAACCCCGTCGTTGTCCCTAAGGCCGGTGGGAAGCTCCGGATGTGCATCGACTACACCAGTCTCAATAAGGCATGTCCCAAAGATCCTAGACTCGACATCAGGCTACGATATGCTGCGCTTCCTAGACGCCTACTCGGGTTTCCATCAGATCCCCATGTCTAGAGAAGATGAAGAACACACCTCCTTCATCACAGTAGACGGCCTGTATTGTTATGTCTCTATGCCTTATGGCCTAAAGAATGCTCTTCCCACCTTTGTACGTGCAATGCACAAAACCTTTGGAGAGTTAATAAGAGACTTAGTTGAGGTGTATGTCGATGACATCGTTGTCAAGATCAGGCAGAGTTCATCCTTGTTAGATAACCTAGCCTTAGTCTTTGACAAATTGCACTCCACGCGCACCAGGCTGAACCCCGACAAGTGTGTGTTCGGCGTATCCTCTGGAAAACTCTTAGGATTCCTGATCTCACACCGAGGAATTGAGGCCAACCCAGAGAAGATCAAGGCCATCGACTTGATGCGGCCTCCCGCCCGCATCAAAGAAGTCTAGAAACTCACAGGATGCCTAGCCGCGCTGAGTCGGTTTATACCGAGGCTAGCAGAGCGAGCACTCCCCTTCTTTAAGCTCCTGCGCAAATCCAGTCCATTTGCCTGGACTGACGAAGCAGAAGAAGCTTTCCAGGAGTTGAAGCAACTCCTGACGACCCTACCTGTCGAAGTGTGTGGTCGACACTTCCCCCGGACCTGCTCTGGGCAGCCCACGAAGGTTCTTTTTCGGAGGGGCTAGTCGCTTGCGGAGAGCTTCAACATTAGGGATGAGTGAGGGAGAAGCCTGACACGACGAGTTTTACGTGGTTTAGGCCGCCGGATCGTAAAACCCTACGTCCACGGTGAGCAGAGGTGCTCGCTGTATTACTTGTTGCTCAGAACCAGAGTCCTGAGCTTGAGGGTGAGTGATGCCTAGGATGCGAGTTCACAGGGTTCGAACCCCTGCTAACGTTGCCTACCCGAGCCTTTTATAGTCCAAGGCTCGAGCGGCTTACAAGGGGGGGGGCGGGACCCGACAGGTGGTCCCGGGGAGATTGCTTGCCGACTATCATATCTGAAGTTATGTCGGTAGTTGTCTCTAGCGAAGGCATCCGAGTCTTCGTTCTGCCGCCCTGCCAATGCCGCAAGCTAGTCGTAGTGGTTGATGACGGCGGGGGCGGCAGGGGATGTCTTGTCGCTGTGTTTCTTGGCTGGCAGGTTCTGACACGGCGCGCCAGTCTGCGATGCGACTGGGCACAACGACACCTGACAGAGGCGTGCTCCGCATCTTCGCGTCTTGGGAAGGCACGAGCCTTGAATACCTTGTACGGGCAAGGTATGGTGCGTCTTTACGTCTGCTGCCTACCGCGCGGGGGCAGGTAGCGCCGTCCTGCCGGCCACGTGGCGGGCCCGGAGCTCTCCTCTGAGGAGAGAGAGGTCCGGCCCCGCGGGACACGTGGAGCCTTCGGACCTCTCCCCGTGGAGGGGGGAGGTCCGGCTTCTATCGGCCATGTGGCGGGCCCGGAGCTCTCCTCTCAGGAGAGGGAGGTCCGGCCCTGCGGGACACGTGGCGCCTTCGGAGCTCTCCCCGCGGAGGGAGGAGGTTTGGCTGCTGCTGGCCACGGGGCGGGCCCGGAGCTATCCTCTGAGGAGAGGGAGGTCCGGCCCCGCTGGACACGTGGCGCCTTCGGAGCTCTCCGTGCGGAGAAAGGCGAGATCCTTAGGTATTTTCCCCTGTGCGCGGGGGTACCCCATATCGTGGGTACCGACAGTGGCCCCCGGGCCCATCTCGGGTTAGATAGCGAGCCCGAGGTGGGGCCTCCGTCTCTTCTGTTCCGCGCACTTTCTCTAAGTCCCGCATTGACCGCTGCCAGAGCACAAATAGTCGCGGGGTCGTGGGAGCGTGCGCCCACTTGATGGTTGCTTTTACTACGGCGGTTCCCAAGGCTGCCACTTCTGCATGTTGCGGCGCTTTCTTCTGGGACCGCCGTAGCGCCTTGTCGGCTCGTCTTCTTGGGAGACTGACTCCTTGACCGACCGCTTCAGCTGGACAGCTTGGGGCCACCTGTTATCGGTGCTCGGTCTTGGAGCCAAAGCGGTTGCCCATGCGGTGTATTCAAAGAGTTTCGAATCGCTTCGAATCGCACCTGGGAAGTTTTAAAAAGGGGATCTTACCCGCATCGCGGCTTCCCTTCCCACTTCCCAGCGCTTGCACTTGGATTCTTGCGCCTTTGTCTTCCTGTCCTTGAGCTCTCCCTTGCCATGGCTTCCAATCCGCCCCTAGAGAAGAAACACGCTCAATCTCCTCTGGTGGCGGCATCTGTGCCAAGTCGAGGAGGCAGGGTGCCTGCACCTCCTGCTTCTGGAGATGGCACTCCGTCCTGTTGCAACTCCAAGAGGTCCCGGGCTCATCATCCCGACGGGACTCCTCTTACGCGACAACAGGCCGAAGGTTCCCGGACGTCGTGTCCTCCTTCCTCAAGCAGTGGAGTCTCCAGGGAACCTGCTGATGCATCGAGGGGAGCTTATGGAGCGTCCCCTGCTCCGTCAGTCCAGGCGACTGCGGAGCAGCCATCAGCGGCGACGGCGGGCTCTGGTGGTCCTACCCCGGCTCGGAAGTCAGGGCTCAGGGCCCGTTAGAGTGCTCGCGTTTCTCGGCCGTCCCCGACTGATGGGGAATCTGCGCCGTTGCGCTCGGAAACCGGGACAGCTGCCGCGGCCCCCAAGCCAGCGCGAGTTCCTCCCGTTCCGGTCTGCCCGGATTCTATGTCAGCGTCAACTCCTCCTGCCGAGACAGTTGCTGCGGCCCCCGAGCCAGTGCAGGTCTGCCCTGTACCAGGCGGCCCGGCTTCTATTTCAGCGTTGACTCCCTCCACTCGTCCCTCTCCACCGGCTGAGGAGCCAACTGTCAGAGAGGGTTCGGCGGGTCCGACTGCCGAAGTTCCGGTGCCAGCTTCTCCTGGCCGGTGCCTTATCCCGGTCCCCGGCGCGTCGTCTTTCCTTGAGGACGATGTGATGTAGGAGGTCGGGGGCGCCGCTCCGGCCTCTACTGCCCCAAACGAGCGTCCGGCAGGTCTTGGCCGTGCTTGGTCGTGAGCGAGAGGAGTAGGCGGTTGAGAGGGATCACCTCCTCATCTGGGGGAACCTTTTGCGGGAGCGGACCGCGAAGGTCAAGGGCGAGCTTGACTCCAGGTGGGAGTCGCTTGACATCATGGGAGCGCTCCTTGATCGGCAGAAGCGGGCTATCAACCGTCTGGACTCCGAGACGCGGCGGCTCCACAGGGAGGCCCTTGAGGCGCATTCCCAGGCCGAGGAGAGCCTCTCTTCCATGGAGGAGATGCGGCAGAGCCTGGAGCACCGTAAGCGCACCGTTGAGGACCAGGAGCGCTTCGTGGCAGCCGAGGCGGAGAGGGTCGCTGCGCAGCTGGCGGCAGGCGAGGGCGACCTGCGCGCTCAGGCCAGGGAGCTAGAGGCCCGGAAGGCAGACCTCGCCATGAGAGAAGAGCAGGTCTTCCGGGAACGCCAGGCGATCCTGGATCGGGAGTTGGCTGCCGACTTCCAAGCTTCAGAGTTGGAGCGGCTTGCCCAGACTCTCCGCCTTCGGGAAAGCTCCCTGGCGGCCAAGGAGAAGGAATTCTCCGAGGGAAGCCGCGACGCCCTGCGGGCGGCCCGCCGCGAGGTAGAGGAGCTCTTGGCCTCGCGGTCCTCCGAGGCCCGCGCGGTCTCGAGCTTCGTCGATCAGGCGGGGTCCGCCTTGGTCCCACTTGGCTTCAGCCCGGTGAAGGCGGCGGCTCCTGCGCTGAAGGTGGCCGAAGTGATCCCCGCGCTGGAGTCAATCGGCGCCAAGCTGAACAGGCTAGACGCGGTGGTCGCCAGCGAGCTCGAGGCAGAGGGACGGGGCCTGGCCTTGGAGTTGCCACGCATGTGTTGGCATGCTTTAGGAGCCGGGACTGTAAAGGTCCAAAAAATGTGAATACAAAGAAGCTCTTGTTTGCAAAAGTTTTGTTTCATATGAGTGAAATTTGGGACTTGTTAAAACTTTTCCCCACATGTGATAACACACATGAGGGTTTTCTTCACACAAGTCAAATGTTTATTTGAGAACTTGGAACCCTGGAGGGGTCCAAAACAAAGATGGGAAGTTCCCATATGTGTGAGGAAACAAAAATCAGATTTGGAACAATTTGTTCAAATAAAAATTTAAATGAGAACAACACAATGGAATTCAAAACTGTTGTGCTGAAAATCTCATTTGTAGCAGCCAAACTAAAAATCAGGTTTCATATTTGAATTCCTTGAGTCCAAATTAGGGGGTTTGCAAAGTTTCATGATTTATGGAAATGAATTGCAACCCATTTTCCAAAATGGACTTTAAATGACAAAGAATCCAAATGCATGTTTGAATTTGGATGAAACTTGCCCAATTATCCAAATGCCTCTCAGATTTAAACTTCCACAATTGATCTCCATCAGTATTCAAATTGGGGAGATATTTGAGAAGAGAGAAGGAGGACTGACATGTGGGACCCACATGTCATTGGGAGGACTGAAAACTTGCAAAAAGATCTTCAGTGAAGCAGCCAGTCGTTGTTTGTTTTCCTCCCACGCGAAGCAACGGCCGAGCCGACCTCCCTCCGCTCGACACCGAGGGCCAGCCGGCGGACAGCACCTGCTGGGTTTTATCGTGCTGGAGGGCTGCACCGGACGTCTATACCCTCTCCCGACCTCCCGTTCACCTTATTACCGAGGACCGGGCGTTGTTTTCCTCCTCCTCATGCGAGAGACAGGACAGAGCCGCCGATGCTCAAGCAATCCGATCGCTCATTGTCTAGCTCACGTGCAAGCCTCGGCTGATCGGCCAAACAACACTACCATCGTCCCCATGACTTCCTCGAGCCATCACTGAGCGGATTCACGCTCTCTGCACCGAGAACGGCGAGTTTCCACGGCGGCCGCCACACAACAGCGACACCGTGCTCCCGTGGACAGCCTCCTCCAGAGCTTGTCACGACCAAGCGAGGCCACTTTTGGACGTGCAGGAGATCCGTGCAGCTTCCATCCGAAGTTCCGCTCCAGCCGTTGCCTCTCGACGGCGAATTTCAAAGATCCTCTCCGGTCGGGGAAAACTGACCTTCCGGTATGATTCTGCAAAATTCCCGATTGATTGTTGTTTAGACACCACGAAACTTCGCACACACAAGCCAAACATGTAGGTGCACCGGTTCTCTTTTGAAACCTCGCATGAAACACCCTGTGCACGGCGCAATTTCAAGCTTTCCGAAGGCGACTATGGCGGGAAGGTGCGGGTGCACGGTGAACCCTAGGGTAGAGCCGTCCCCGTGCCCCTATGTGGCCATGCCGAGCTTGGCCAACCTCCACTGGTGCTGTAGAATCTTTCTAGGGAGCTTTTTGCGGGCTATAGCACCGGGGCGACGTCGCCAGACTTCATCCGAGCCGGTGCGCCGTCGCGGGCTAGTTTAGGGGCCCTGCCAGCTCAAGAAAACCCCACCAGCGTGTTCCTCGCGTGGGATTAGGGGCTGGCGGCGAGTTTCAGCGGCAGGGGTGGCCGGACGACCGATCCCGGAGCTACACCGGCGAGCCCGGCGGCGGGATCGCGCGGGGGCGGGAGGTGGAAGAAGACATCATCGGGCCCGCCTGTCAGTCGCACGGCAACAGTGGGCTGGATACGCTGTGGCGTGGGATCAATTGTGACAGCACGGGAAATGACCCTATGACCCCGTGTGGCACTCCCTCAGCAGCTGACACGTGCCCGTGGTCCCACAGTCAGGTTTAAACATTTCTCAGATTTATTGAAAATCCCAGATTTTCCCCCAAACTTTAGAAGAGCATAACTTTTGCTAGGAATCTCCAAATTTATTGATTCAAATTGGGTTAGATTCAGATTGACAAACTCTATCCAATTATGCAACCCAATTTGTATGAAAGTCTTTATTTAATTCTGGAAAATTCTTTAAAGCTTTTCAGAAAAAGAATTTTAGGGGGAGTTTGGTTTATCCGAAAATCATAAAATTTTGCCAGAGTATTCTTTAGGGTGTTATTAGACTTCTGTAAAAGTTTCAGCTCATTTGGAGTTGAATTGATCAGGGTAATTCAGATTGTAAGTTCCTGTATTCAAATGAATACAGAAACATTTTCAGAGAATTTCCAAAAATTGTAAATTCAGTTCTGGGAAATTCTTAGCTCCAAAAATCCTAGGAAAATTCATGCAAACTATATGAACTATAATTGAAATTATGGTTCACTGAGTTTGACATGAGCATGGATGTTACCTCAGAATTAATTCATCTTTGACTAAACACTTAGAGAATTATTATGAATAAACCACTCCATGAAAAGTGCTAAATTTTGGTCCAGAGGACTTTCTTGTGACAAGGAACTCACATGAAAATTTCCAGCCCCAGTCGAGCTCTTGATCACCACTGTCATGTGTAACCTCTTAAGGTGATTAATACTTAAGTGGGAAAAGCACTTAATATTTGATCTTAGTGTTTAAGCCCAACCCAAACCACTAGCACCAGTGTCATTTTAAGTTCTTAAACAAAGTTCCAGTTAAAACTATCATTAGATCTTATTAGCAAAAGCTTTTCAATTAAATACATATGCATGATCATATCGTGTAGCATATACGTGAAGAAGGGAGAAGGACTTAAAGTGAAGATCAAGAAGGAAGGAAAGAAAAAAAAGTGATCAAGCTCCAAGTGATCATCACTAACTGATTGTAACCTTAGTCACCTGCAAAACAGGCAAGCCCCGGTTTGCATTTGAACATTTTTATAAAGTATTTTCATTTGTAGAGATCATAGCTTTGCATCATTGATTGCAATAAGTCTAGATGATATTGAAAACCCCACTTGCATGACTAGAAATACCTAAGAGAGAAAGGGTAGAATAGTACCTCCTCGAGTGGATTTGGCTACGCTAATGTTAGTAGCAAAGGTTCGGTAGAAGTCGAGTAGTTGGAATCTACTCACGATTTTAGGGCTGGTTTACTCAGAACGGGTCCGAATTAGAAAAGATGAGGAAAGTTCACACATAAGAAATGGAGACCGGGTAGGAAGGTTTAGATGCAGCAGGTTGCAGGCCGTGCGTGCATAGCCCTGCCTGTGTCGGTTAAGGCCCGTCCGTGCTTGGCCCTGTTGGACAAGTTTGAGTTGTGTACCGGGCGCATACTGGCTATATAGGACCCAGGAAACCGATGTACCTTGGGAGATCCATAGTGGAACTTTTCAAACTGCCTTAGGCTTTCGGCGTCAGGGTAGCAGGAGGTACCTCGCTTAAGAACATACCACTGCGGGTATGTACCTTGAGGGAGCTTGCGTACTCGGGGCAGTTGGACTGCGTCCAATGTGGAAGATCTTGGGAAAGGTGGCCGCGTACAACGTCAGTCAAGGTTGCTGTCGGCAACTCGGAGTACGGGTGTACGTGTCGTGTAGTTCGAGCGTGTACTGATTCGAATCACCGTCGCTCGCGGTTATATGAGCATACTTGCCCACTGCGTCTTGACGTAGTAAGAACTGAAACTGGTTATCTTTTGAACTTGATAAGACTGTGATGTAATTTGTATTTCAACCATGATTGATTTAGAGATAGGCTCATTAAACTTTACTTTCACTTTGTGCAAGGAGCATCACAACAAAGCGTTTCTTGTTTGATTGTGGAGTTGCCATGCTTTTCGGCTCAAGGTCTACACAATGAGGATAAAAAATCTGAAAGTTAAGGATCAACTTTAGGCGAGTCCTTTATGCAAACCTAGCCAACCCAATTGAAACCGTCGTTCATGTAGAGTTTCTTGTTTAGGAGAGACGCGTCAGACTTGCTGAGCCTATGTGCTCACGTTTGCTATATAAGTGGTTTTGCAGGTTAACATCGACGCTAGAAAGAAGGTTGTCCGGTGAGACTCGGAGACTTCCGAGTCGTTTAACACAAGGAGAACCCAGCCGCTGCTGTTGTCTTCGTGTTGCTAGCGAGAGGAGTCCGTGGGCTGGACTTCATCTCGAGTGCTCTTAGTTATTCGATGTGGGTTGATATAGACTTCCGCTGTAGTTACTTGATGTAAAGTATTTACAAATAAAAACTTGTAAGCTTCCGCTATTGTTTTATGTAATACATTGTTCCTCATATGTGTGCTGTTGGGTGCCGCACAACACGGCACCACCCAATGCGATTCCCGGGCGAGTGGCCTCTCTCGGTTGACGGGGCCGTCTCAGCCTGGTATCAGAGCTGTGACCAGTGGTATCATGAGCTGAGCCCTGTCTCAATTGGTACCGCGCCCGTCTCAGGGACCCTTCTTTCTCACTGGAGCCAGCGAGAGAGGGCCCTGCTGCGGAGCGGGAGGAGACCGCCAGGGCTGAAGTCGGGAATGTGGCCACCCTTGTAGCCTCTAGGTTCCGGCGCGAGCCAGGAGGACCCTAGGGCTTGTTTCTTTCTTTTTATCTAGTCTGTAGTCCAGCTCATGGAGCCATGAATAAATAGACCCTTGTGACCCTTTGTGTCTGTGACGCTTTTGTCTTCTTCTTGGTTTCGCTTGGACGAGTCCTTAGCTCCGCAAGGTACTCAGAGGCCTTCACCAATCTCGAAGCTCTGCACAGACACCTTCCCCGGGTCCTTATTGTATTAAGGGCCCCGGAGGTCTCCGGAGCTCGCCCCATGAGGATGGGGAGGTCCGGATCTGCTGGCCACGTGGCGGGCCCGGAGCTCCCCTCTGAGGGGGGGGGGGACGTCCGGCCCCGTGGGACACGTGGAGCCTTCGTAGCTCCCCCTCGGAAGGGGGGAGGTGCGGCTTCTGCCGGCCACGTGGCGGGTCCGGTGTTCCTCCTGAGGAGGCGGGAGCTCCGGGCCCGCTGGACACGTGGAGTCTTCGGGCCTCGTCCCTATTGAAGGGGCGAAACCCGGACCTTCCGGTCCTGCGCTGGAGCAGTCGGTGGCTCCTTGCCCCCCACCTCATGCAGCTCCCGTAGCTATAACCTGGAGGTCCTGCACACAGGTAGATGAAACGTAATTCTCCTCAGGGGGTCCTCCCTTTCCCGTCTCTTAGTCTTATTCGGCTTATGGTACTAGTCCGGTATACGAGACTTGGGCAATTCTGTGCGCGAGGCACCGGGGATCCAGCTCCCTCCAAGGTCCGTGTACGACCGTCCGGCCCCTAGTACCAGACCGTACGCCGGGGAAGCAGAGTGCACAGGCTTTGGGTACGGAACCAGGCAAAGCGGTTGTACTCCCATGGACCTCCGGAGGGCAGGGTGCGCACGCTTTGGGTACAGAGCCGGCTAAGCGGGATACGCACCCTGGACCCCCCATGCACGGCGCCGGCCTTTCCTGGAGGTGACCAAATGGCACCGCATCACCTGACTGGGGGAGGCCCGAGAGGCCCCCCTGGCCATCGGCAGGTGCCTCAAGTGTAACCGCCTTCGTTAGGATAGCAAATGATGACTATGGATGAGCGTGGGAAAAAGGGAGCTAAATGTACAATGAGCGTACATAGAAAGTGCGGTCATAAAAACTAATGTGTAATTTAAATGAGCACATGAGAGAGAGCGGAGTAGAACAGGTTTCTGTGTAAATGCCCATAGGGGGAAGTCAGGCTGTACATGGAGGCAACGACCCGCCTCATTAAGAAGGGAAGCAAGACTCTACGCGTTTAGGGTCAGAACCAGGCCAAGCTGGACGTAGTCCTGGACCGTCCCTTGAGACTTAGCTGCTCCGAGCGTTGTTCCTAGAATCTATGGGATTTGTTACAGAAGGGTATGTCCCTGTTCTACTAACGCTCAGGAGGTAGGACTTACAGTGTTGTTCCATGCCAAGGGTTTGGGAACAGATCCCATCCTCGGTAGAAAGGCATGTGTACCTGGGACGGCAACCTTCATGACTAGGAAGGAACCTTCCCGGCTGGGGGAGAGTTTATAGGTCCTTCGCGGGAAAGTATGTGCCGCGGCACCAGGTCGCCTTCTTGCAGGTCCCTGACGCGCTTGGTCCTTTTGCGGTAGCGCTAGAGCACCAACTGAGACCGTGCGTTGTGGGGTGTCACCTGCAGCCGGGCCTCGTCGACGAGGTCGTCATCTTCACGCTGGAGCGGGTCCTGCGCGGCTTCTCGTGGAAGCCCCGGGGCATCCTCCCCTTCTGGCTAAGGCCTTCAAGAGGTAGGAGGACCCGGACTCTCTTTGGCTCAAACTCCGCCAATTCCGCTGCCCACTTAGTGACATTGCCGGTCGCATTGGGGCTGTGAAGGATTGCCTTCAGCGGGTAGGAGGTGACCACCGAGATCCGGTGGGCTTGAAAGTAGTGGCGGAGCTTCCTGGACGCCACAAGTACTGCATACAGTAGCCTGTGGACCTCCAGGAATCTTGTCTTAGCGTCGTGGAGGACTTCGCTGATGTAGTAGACATGCCTCTGAATGGTCCAGACCCTCACCCGGGCCTGAGATGTCCTCATCCATTCGCTCAGGCCGACAGGAGGTAGATGGGTCCGGGGAAGCCTCCGGGAGCTGGGACTCAAAGGCTCCTAGTCCGTCTTGGACCTCCGAGGGATCCCGTTGGACCTCCGGGAGGTTGTCTTGGAGCTCCGGGAGGTCCCGTTGGACCTCCGGGAGGTTGTCCTGCCGAGGCACAAAGACGTGCACTCGGGTGGAGCTGGCCCGGTTCTGCACCGTCGGGGCTGGTGCTTGGGCTGCTGCAACTACTTGGAGCTTCTCCAAGGTTGATATTGCAGCAGTGCAGTCTCCACGGACTTCTCAGGGTGGTCATAGTTGGCTACTGCCCCAGCTCGTCACCACCGGAGCTGGAGTCCTCACCGTTGTGCAGCGTCTTTATGACGTGCTGAGGCTCCTGAAACCCCACCTGGTGGCCGATGCTGACTGAGGCATCGACCTTCTGCTTGCCCTCCCTTTGAGGGAGGGGCGGAGCATCAGCTCTCAGCTGCCTCCCTTTGCGGAAGCGCTCTACGAGCCTCTGGATGTCCCAGCACTCAGCATCTGTGGCCGGTGACTGTCGCTGCCTCTTGTCGGGGCGCGGCCCCCGAGCCCCACTGGGTGTCGCTGCTACGGCAACGAGAGCCGCGGCCGGCGGTTTCATCTTGACACCGCCCCGGTTCTTGATCTTCTTGTCGCTTCCATAGGAAGCGGCGCCAGATCCTAGCTGTCCTCCTGACTCGGAGGCTGGTAGGGAGTGCTAGTTCCGCCCTTCTGCTGCTCTGGCGCACTTGTCCGCCAGGCTGAAGAGCTCTCAGACGTCGCGGACCTCTCTGGTCACGAGCTTCTCGAGCATCTTCTTGTCCCGAACGCCTTGCCGGAACGCCACCACCACAGAAGCACTTTGGATATGTGGAATGGTGTTCCGTACCTGGGAGAACCGCTGGATGAAAGAGCGCAGCGATTCCCCAGGTTGTTGCTGGATGGCGTGGAGATCGAGCTCCGTGCCAGGCCGGGTGTAGGAACTACCGAAGTAGGCGGTGAACTGCCGACAGAGCTCTCCCCAAGAAGTTATGGAACCCTGGGGAGGTTCATGAGCCAAGATCGGGTTGGGCCGGTCAAGGCGACGGGGAAGTAGTTGGCCATGACGGCCTTGTCCCCTCCTGCAGCAAGGACGGCGGTGGAGTAGATCTGGAGGAACTCCGCCGGGTTGACGCTGCCGTCGTACTTCTCAGGCAGGTGCGGCCGAAACTTGCGCGGCCACCTCGCAAAGCGAAGGTGGGGCGCCAGGGCCGCACATCCTGCCCCTGTTGCTGCAGGCGTTGGTGCCGCGAACGCTTGGTTCGCTTCTGGCACGGTGTACCCCGGTATGGGCAAGGCTGCGCCATAGACCGGGGGCGCCATTTGCAGGGCATATGGCCGTGGCATATGCTGCGTGGCGTATGCCTGGGGCAGATATCGTGTGGCGAAGGTCTGCGCCTCAGGCAGGGTCGAGGCTGACGTCATGCTGTCGCCGACCTCTTGGTTGCGACGCCTTTCTCATCGTTGCTCGAGGAACACTCGGGCATCTTGGCCCAAGTGGCATCGTTCCAGCTCTGTCCTCAGGTCCATCGATGGGAGCCCGGTGGAGCTGGAGTCCGCCGTCTGCCCGTCAACCGTTGGCGTGCCAGTTGGCCGGGGCGTCGTCCCCGCCGAAGTCGAGGGTTTGCGGCGGCGACGACAAGACGGTCTACTTCGCGAATCCACTGCTGGGTCATGGCCTGAGGCGCGTCCCCAGGAGGTGGATTGCGCAGTAGCGCTCTTGCTGCAGCTAGCACGCCCCAATGGGGAAAGCTCAGCGCTGCAGAAGATCTCACGCTAGCTGGAGCCTGCATCGCCGGAGTCGGCGTTGCCGGAGTCGCCTGCTGGCTTCCAGCTTGCGCCGACACACTCCGTCCTGAGTGTGTCGACACATATTCCCCGCTAGTCACGGTCCGTCGTGAACGCGGGGGAGTAGAGCTTGCCGCTGAAGGAAGATTCGTCATCTTCGTCGGTAGAAGCTCGTCGCACAAGGGAAAAGCCCCCTACCTGGCGCGCCAAATGTCGAAGTGTGTAGTCGACACTTCCCCCGGATCTGCTCTGGGCAGCCCGTGGAGGTTCTTTTTCTGAGGGGCTAGTCGCTTGCGGAGAGCTTCAGCGTTAGGGATGAGTGAGGGAGAAGCTTGACACTGTGAGTTTTACGTGGTTCAGGCCGCCGGAGCGTAAAACCCTACGTCCACGGTGAGCAGAGGTGATCGCTGTAAGTCCTGAGCTTGAGGGTGAGTGATGCCTAGGATGCAAGTTCACAGAGTTCGAACCCCTGCTAACGTTGCCTACCCGGGCCTTTTATAGTCCAAGGCTCGAGCGGCTTACAAGGGGGGGGGGGCCGGGACCCGACAGGTGGTCCCAGGGAGATTGTTTGCCGACTATCATATCTGAAGTTATGTCGGTAGTTGTCTCTAGTGAAGGCTTCCGAGTCTTTGTTCTGCCGCCCTGCCCATGCCGCAAGCTAGTCGTAGTGGTTGATGACGGCGGGGGCGGCAGGGGATGTCTTGTCGATGTGTTTATTGGCTGGCAGGTTCTGACACGGTGCACCAGTCTACGATGCGACTGGGCGCAACGGCACCTGACAGAGGCGTGCTCCGCGTCTTCGCGTCTTGGGAAGGCACAGGCCTTGAATACCTTGTATGGGCAAGGTATGGTGCGTCTTTACGCCTACTGCCTACCGCGCGGGGGCAAGTAGCGCCGTCCTGCCGGCCACGTGGCGGGCCCGGAGCTCTCCTCTGAGGAGAGGGAGGTCCGACCCCGCGGGACACGTGGAGCCTTCGGACCTCTCCCTACGGAGGGGGAGGTCCGGCTTCTATTGGCCACGTGGCGGGCCTGGAACTCTCCTCTGAGGAGAGGGAGGTCCGGCCCCGTGGGACACGTGGTGCCTTCGGAGCTCTCCCCGCGGTGGGAGGAGGTCCGGCTGCTGCTGGCCACGGGGCGGGCCTGGAGCTCTCGTGTGAGGAGAGGGAGGTCCGGCCCCGCTGGACACGTGGCGCCTTTGGAGCTCTCCCTGCGGAGAAGGGCGAGATCCTTAGGCATTTTCCCCTGTGCGCGGGGGTACCCCATATCGTGGGTATTGACACTACCTATCATGGTAGCCCCCGAGCCCGAAGAGCATTTGTTGCTCTACATCGCAGCGACAACTGAAGTGGTGAGTATGGTCCTCGTCGCAGAGCGGCCGAACCTCTCGTCATCACAGCCTATTCCGGTAGCAGGAGACAGACACCAGGAAACTCCGGAGGTGCAAGACAACCACCCGGAGGTCCAGGGCGGACCCCCGGACCTCCAAGACAACCTCCCGAAGGTCCAACGGGACTTCCCGGAGGCCCAACGGGACCTCCCGGAGATCCAGCGGGACCTCCCGGAGCTCTCGGAAAACCAGCGGGACCTCCTGGAAGTCCAACGCGGCTTAGGAGCCTTCGAGTCCCAACTCCCAGAAGCCCCCCTGGACCCACCCACCTCCGGCAGGCCTGAGCCAATTGATGAAGACCTCTCTGACTTGGGAGAGAGGGTCCGGACCATCCAGAGGCTTGTCTACTACATCAACGAAGTCCTCCATGACGCCAAGACAAGGTACCTGGAGGTC
This sequence comes from Neostapfia colusana, assembly GCA_030760725.1. NCBI lineage: Eukaryota > Viridiplantae > Streptophyta > Magnoliopsida > Poales > Poaceae > Neostapfia > Neostapfia colusana. Next base: position 4,380,234 of record JASWHV010000015.1, on the reverse strand, counting down.
CACAAGCTGCTGTATGTAGTGCTCGTGGCGTCCAGGAAGCTCCGCCACTACTTTCAGGCCTAGCGGGTCTCGGTGGTCACCTCCTATCAGCTGAAGGCGATCCTTCACAGCCCCCACGCGACTGGCAATGTCGCTAAATGGGCAGCGGAGCTGGCGGAGTTTGAGCTGGACTCCCTTCCTCGCCATGCAGTCAAGAGCCAAGCGTTGGCTGACTTCGTGGTTGAGTGGACGCCAATGAAGGTTGACCCAGGGGGCCACGAAGACGGTGAACCAAAGCACCGAGCTCCGGTCTTCATCGGGCCTCACTGGACGCTCTTCTTCGACGGCTCCTCGCGAAAGCAGGGGGCCGGTGCCGGCGTACTGCTTCTCATGCCATCGGGGGAGCAGTTTGGGTACATTGTGCGTCTCAATTTCAAGGCAACCAACAACATGGCAGAGTATGAAGCACTCATCTTTGGCCTATAGACAGCCCTATCTCTGGGCGCTCGCCAGTTGTTAGCACAGGGCGATTCCCAGCTGGTTATCAAGCAAGTTAAGGGTGAATGCTCCTGCAATGACCCACAACTAGCTGCTTATCTGCTCCACGTACAGATGTTGGAGAAAGACTTCCTCGCCTTGGACCTGTGCCATATACCGCGCGCTGGCAATCTCGCAGCTGACGACCTCTCAACGAAGGCCTCCACTGGAGCCCCTATGCCCGAAGGAGTCTTCGAGAGGACGTTGCTGCGGCCCACAGCCCGGCCCGCTGAGCCGAGCGAAAGGGGCTGGACCAGCACCTCGAAGCTGGCGGTCCCGGCAGCCCTACAACCATGGACGCCGCCAAGGATCGTAAGCGTCACTGGGGACTCCGTGCAACCCAGCGCTCAAGATCCAGAGGCTCAAGTTAGACCCGATGCATGGATCACAGAGATCCGGGACTACTTGAAAGATAACATCCTCCCTGATGAACGTGTATCCGCTGAACGGATCGTGCGCATGGCTAAGAGATACGCGCTGGTAGAAGGGGATCTCTACCGGCGTGGCGCCAACCATGTCCTATTGCGGTGCATAACCCAGGGGGAAGGTTGCGACTTGCTCGCTGAGATCCATGGAGGCGAATGTGGGAGTCACTCTTCCTCACGCACGCTTGTCGGTAAAGCCTTCCGGCATGGCTTCTACTGGCCGATAGCACTCCAAGATGCCGTCAATCTAGTCGAGAGCTGCAAGCCGTGCCAGTTCCACACCAAGCAGATCCATACACCGGCTCAGGCGGTATAGATGATCCCACCCTCACGGACAGGTTGAGAGGGCCAACGCTGGGATTCTTCGGGGCCTCAAGACCCGCACCTATGATGGCTTGAAGAAACATGGCGCCAAGTGGGTGGACGAGCTTCCGAGCATACTATGGGCTAACCGGACATCCTAGAGCCGGGCCACCGGAGAGACACCCTTCTTCATGGTGTACGGAGCCGAGGCTGTGCTTCCCCTAGAGATCACCATGAAGTCTCACCGTGTCCGAGCTTACGACAAAGCCGCGCAGGAAAACCTCCGGCGTGAAGACCTCGAGCTCGTTGACGAGGTCCGATTACATGCAGCACTCCGCAACGCACGATACAGATAAGCGTCCGGCGCTACCACCAAAGGTCTGTGCATGTCCGGGAGCTGCAGGAAGGCGACCTGGTGTTGCGGCGCATACTTTCTCGCGAAGGGACCCACAAACTCTCCCCCAGCTGGGAAGGCCCCTTCCGAGTCACGAAAGTGTGCCGCCCCGGGTGCGTACGCCTTTCCACCGAGGATGGGGATCCGCTCCCGAACCTCTGGAACATCGAACACCTCCGTAAGTTCTACCTTTAGAGCAATAGTAGGACATTCTCTTCTTTTTAATAGATCCCATAGAGTCCAGGAACAGCGCTCAGAGCAGCTAAGTCTCAGGGGACGGTCCAGGACTACGTTCAGCTTGGCCTGGTTCCGACCCTAAGCGCGTAGAGTCTTGCTTCCCTTTTTAATGGGACGGGTCGCTGCCTCCATGTTTAGCCTGCCTTCCTCCTATGGAAATTTATAGGGAAAGAACCTATCCTACTTTGCTCTTCCCTTGTGCTCATTCAAATTACGTATTGATTTTATGACCGCACTTCCTGGGTATGTTCACCATACACTCAGTCCCCTTTTCCCATTCTCGCCTCTAGTCGGCATTTGCTATCCTGCCTGAGACGGTCGCGTTTGAGGTACCTGCCGATGGCCAGGGGGCCCCGAGCCCCCAGCACGTCGCGCACTAAAGTTCCCAAGCACCGTGCACCGGATCAGGATCGTAAGCCAAATAAGACTATGAGATCGGGAAGGGGGAGCCCCAAGGAGAATTAAGTTTCCCTTATTTGTGTGCAGGACCCTTCGGCCTTGGCTCCCAGCAGGAGTATGGTAGGAGTACCCGAGCAATTGGCCACACCTACCAGGGGGCCGCTACGGGACCGCGCAAGACCGAGAGATCCGAACCCCGCCCCCTCCGCATGGGAAGGCTTTGGAGGCCCCACATATCTGGCGGGGTCGGAGCCCCCCCCCCTCTACTCAGCGGGTAGCTCTGGACCCGCCACGTGGCCGGCAGAGCTGGGTCTCGCCCCCTCCCCAGGGGTGAGCTCCGAAGGCTCCACGTGTCCCACGGGGCCGGGCCTACCTCCCCTCAGAGGGGAGCTCCGGGCCTGCCACGTGGGCGGCAGATCCGGACCTCCCCATCCTCATGGGGCGAGCTCCGGAGACCTCCGGGGTCCTTAATACAATAAGGACCCAGGGAAGGTGTCTGTGCATAGCTTCGAGATTGGTGAAGGCCTCTGAGTACCTTGCGGAGCTAAGGGCTCGGCAAGGCGAAACCAAGAAGAAGACAAGCATAACAGGCACAAAAGGTCACAAGAGTCTATTTATTCATGACTCCATGAGTTGGACTACAGACTCGAAAAAAAAGAGAGAAGAGAGATACAAGTCCTAGGGTTCCCCACGCACATCCAGAACCTAGAAGCTACAAGAGCGGCCACGTCCCCGACTTCAGCCCTGGCGTCCTCCCGCTCTGCGACTCGAGTGCGGGGATCACCTCGGCCACCACCAGCGCAAGGGCCGCTGTCATCAAGGGCCGCTAGAGCCCGCCGTCGCCACCGATGGCTGCCCCGTAGTCGCTCGAATTGATGGAGCAGGGGATGCTTCTGAAGCCCCCTCCGCCGCTTCAGCAGTTTCCTTGGAGACTCCACCGCCTGAAGCCCTCCTCGGCACTTCAGCAGTTTCCTTGGAGACTTTTCCGCCTGAAGCCTTCCTCGACGCATCAACAGTTTCCTCGGAGACTCCACCGCGTGAAGAGAGAGGACGCAACGCCTGGGAACCTTCAGCCTGTCGTCGCTCAAGAAGAGTCCCGTCGGGATGATGAACCCGAGACCTCTTGGGGTCGCCACCGGATGGGGCTCCATCTCCAAAAGCAGGGCGCGCAGACTCCCTGGATCCCTCACTCGGCGCAGACGCTGCCACCGGAGGAGATCGAGCGCGCTCCTCCTCCAAAGGCAAGTTGGAAGCCATGGCAGAATACAAGGCCGCAGGGACTCAAGGAAGGTGCAAGCGTTGGGTAGTCTTATAAGGGGAGCCTACCTGCATTGCGGCTTCCCTTCGCACTTCCCAGGTGTGATTTAAAGCGATTCGAAACTCTTCAAATACGCCGCATGGGCAACCGCTTTGGCTCCAAGACCAAGCGTCGATGACAAGTGGACCCAAGCTGTCCAGCTGAAGCGGTGGGCCAAGAAGCCACTCTCCCGAGGAGACGAGGCGGCAAGACGTTTCGGCGGTTCTCGAAAAAAGCGCCGCAACGTGCAGAAGTGGCAGCCTTGGGAACCGCCGTAGTAAAAGCAACCATCAAGTGGGTGCACGCTCCCACGATCCCGCGACTATTCGTGCTCCCGCAACAGTCAATGCGGGACTTAGAGAAAGTGCGCGGAACGGAATAGATGGAGGCCCCACCTCGGGCTCGCTATCTCCCGCGAGATGGGCCCGGGGGCCACTGTCGGTACCCTCGATACGGGGTACCCTCGCACACAGGGGGAAATGCCTAAGGACCTCGCCCTTCTCCACGGGGAGAGCTCCGAAGGCGCCACGTATCTAGCGGGACCGGACCTCCCTCTCCTCAGAGGAGAGCTCCGGACTCGCCACGTGGCAACCTGAGCCGGACCTCCCCCCTCCGCGGGAAGAGCTCCGAAGGCTCCACGTGTCACGCGGGGCCGGACCTCCCTCTCCTAAAAGGAGAGCTCCGGGCCTGCCACGTGGCTAGCAGAAGTCGGACCTCCCCCCTCCATGGGGAGAGCTCCGAAGGCTCCACGTGTCCCGCGGGGCCGGACCTCCCTCTCCTCAGAGGAGAGCTCCGGGCGCGCCACGTGGCCAGCACGACGACGCTGCCTGCCCCCGCGCAGTAGGCAGCGGGCGTAAAGACGCACCATACCTTGCCCGTACAAGGTATTCAAGGCCCGCGCCTTCCCAAGACGCGGAGACGCGGAGCACGCCTCTGTCAGGTGCTGTTGCGCCCAGTCACATCACAGACTGGCGCGCCGTGTCAAAGCCTGCCCGCCAATAAACACAGCAACAAGACATCCCGTGCCGCCCCTGCCATCATCAACCACTACGACTAGCTTGCGGCATGGGCAGGGCGGCAAAACGAAGACTCGGAAGCCTTCGCCAGAAACAACTACCGGCATAACTACAGATACGATAGTCGGCAGGCAATCCCCCCGGGACCACTTGTCGGGTCCCGGGCCCTCCTTGTAAGCCACTCGAGCCTTGGGCTATAAAAGACTCGGGTAGGCAACGTTAGCAAGGGTTCGAACTCTGGGAACTCGCACCCTAGACATCACTCACTCTCAAGCTCAGAACTCCGGTTCTGAGCAGCAAGCAATACAGCGAGCACCTTTGCTCACCGTGGACGTAGGGTTTTACGCTTCGGCGGCCCGAACCACGTAAAACTCACCGTGTCAAGCTTCTCCCTCACTCGTCCCTAACACTGAAGCTCTCCGCAAGCGTCTAGCCCCTCCGAAAAAGAACCTCCTCGGGCTGCCCAGAGCAGGTCCGGGGGAAGTGTCGGCCACACACTTCGACAGTCTGGTTCTCCCACTCCTTGCGGAGTGCCTGCAGTGTGGTCTTGCTGGCGCGGTCGCTGCCGATGCGTGCCGCAGCGATGGCGTCCCAGGCCTCCTTGGCAGTCCGCTTATTGGAAAGCGAGAACTGCATCTCGGGCGGTACTGCAGCAATTAGAGCATCCAGCACCTGTCGATGCTCGTAGTAGTCGACATCGCCGTACCGGACTGCTTCCCACATGTGCCGCACTTGGAGTCGTATCCTCATCACCGCGCCCCACTCGACATATGAGTGTGTCTTTGTCAATTCAGCAACTATTCATAGGTTTAAATGAATTTTTCAGAACTGTAGGGGGTGTCATTTTCATTTTAGCAGTTATACAGGATTTTTTTATATTGATGTTACAGCCAAAAAAGGGTCCAAAATATAATCCAACGCATACAGGGTCTTATTTGCTATATGGCAGCAGGGCAGGGGGTTAAAACTACAAATTCAGATTTTCCTAAGGGGTTTTGTACCTTTACAGCAGGTATGGAAGTGGTTTTGTGGGTTTACAAGTTAATACAGGGACTAGATGATAAATTTCAGAACTTTCCTAGGGCTGGAACATGAATACATAGAGTTCTAGGGGTTAAAATGTTAAAAACAAGGGGTCTCTAGGGGCTGAAGTGTTGAAATAAACTAGTTCAAGGGTCTTTGGGCTAAAATAGAAGATTTCCAGGTCCAAAATGGGAATTTTGTGGGGTTCTAGGGGCATGGGCACGAGATCGGGCAACCCGGATGAAACCCGACCGGAGCCGGCCACCGGCGGCGCGCCATGGCCGAAGCTTTTGAGCTCGCTGGCGCCCGTCATTTTCGTCCTACGGAGAATTCACCTAGGGGTTTGGCAGCGTCCCGGAGAGGTCGGGTTGGCGCTCGCGAGGGGTAGACGCGGCAGAGGGCTTCGGTCGTCGTCGGGATTGGTAGTGGAGTGCGGTTCCTTCGTGATTTCCTCGGCCTCGGCGCTTCCTAGGGTCCGGCGAAGTCGATCAAGGGGTTAGCTCGCGGAGAAACCGAAAGAAATACAAAGAACGAGGGGTAGACGAGAAACTCACCGGAGGTGGTGTAGTTTGGTTTCTCGGCGTTGTTCCTCAACGGGGAAGGCCCTGGAGGGCTCGCCTGTGTCTCTATGGAAGGGCAAAGGGGTTAGCTCGCAAGGAACAGGGAGGGAGAGAGGGTTTTGGAGGCGGCGCCCGCTCACCGGAAGGGTAGACGGCCGACGGCGCGGCTCCCATCTACTGTCGAGAGGGGGGAGCAAAGGGGGTAGGGTTTCCAAAGGAGGGTTCTTATAGGGCGGCGGATGGCGAGGGAATCCGGGGAGGGGCAGCTGGCATCCGAGGTGTGTGGCCATTGAAAAAGGTGGCGCGGTGGTTGCTCCGGGGCAACCGGGTGAGAAAAGAGAGGAGGAGAGAGGGGATATGGGGAGCAACGGGAAATAAAAGGGAAGAAGAAGAAAGTAGTGGCTGACAGCCAGGGCCCGCCTGAGAAAGAGACAAGGGCACTGGTGGGCTGGGCTGGGTGAGGGGAGAAAAGGTGGCTTTCGGCCCATTTTGTTTCCGATTTTCTTTTTCCTATTTTCCTTTGTCTTGTTTGCTTTGATTTGCACTTTTAAATTTTGATTTAGTTTACACAACATTCAAGCTTGTTTGAATATTTTAAATTTTACCAATTTTGTATTCTAGGATGTTACAAGTAGTGTCGGACCCCATCCTCCACCAAGGAGGGCTCTAGCACTACCACGTGCCCGGAACCTCCAAGCCACACCCCCAGCCAGAGAGGGCTCCGGGCGTTCCACACGTCCTGCAGCTCAGGATCCGACCTCCAGCATGGAGGCCTCCGGTGCTGCCACGTGGGCAGCAACTCCAGGTGTACCTTCCCCCTAGGGGAGGCTCCGGATGTGCCACGTGTCCTGCGGCTCTGGATCCGACCTCCAGCGTGAGAGGGCTCTAGTGCTGCCACGTGCCCAACAACTCCAGATCGCCCACTACTCCTCAAGACGGCTCTGGTGGAGACGCGTGTCTCGGGGGCCATCCGCCCAAACGTCACTCTAACGAGCAACGGGGAGATGGTCAAGGAGTAAAGAGGAAGGAGTGCTGCCAGGCTGAGCATTGAAGGCTCGCGCCTTCCCCAGAAGCTAGGCGCACGACGCACACCTCCGTCCTCTATCTGATTCGCCATTACGGTGAAAGACAGGGCAACAAGGCATGATGGCGCAACAGTGTCTCCCAACGACGTTGAGCCGTCCTGTAGAGCAAGAGGACGCGGTAACAAGACGGGGACTTCATCATCACCGGCCATCCGGTCAGAGGAGTCAGATGTGTCAGGCGGCGCGCCTTAACTCCACCGACAGTGACAATGCATGTATCTATAAATACCCATAGTTTATGTATAGGAGACAGATAGCCACGGGGCCACATGTCGGGCCTCGGACCACCTTGTAACTGCCCCGACCTTGGGCTATAAAAGGACCGGGGCAGCATCCAGGCAAAAGGGTTCGCGACCCAGCAACCTCATCCTCATATGCGAGCAAGCAATACACCAAGCACTCCCGTGGACGTAGGATTTTACCCTCCGGCGGCCTGAACCACGTAAATCCTCGTGTCTCTCTCTCGCCATTATGCTCAGACCTTCGTGATCCTCTAGCCCCACCAAAATAAGAACCTCCGCGGGCTGCTTCCAAGCAAACCGGGGGAAGTGTCGTAGCGAACACTTTGACAGAAACCCTGGGGGCTTGTTTGAATACAACTAAATACTCTCCATTTGAAGTGGATTGATGAGGATTGGAGTAAAAAAGTAGTTCATTTTCCACTCTATTTCTTATTAGCCAAATAAGCTATGAGAGGTGGAGGAGAGGGAGAGGCTCGTGGAGGAACTGAACCAAGAGAGGCCAAGCTTTATTTGCTCCTTGCAATGGTGGAGTTGCCTCTGCTTTTATAGCTGGGCGTTGGTGGCGTTGGCTTGGAAAGAAAGAAGAGACCGGTAGACCGCAGAGGAGAAGAAGCATGGGTTCGCGAGCGAATTAGTTTCAATGACATGTGGGCCAATAACCTCTCGTATGGCTTTTAAAAAAACCTCTCACATGAAATGGAAGTGGGACCAAGGATGCTCTTGGTTCTGCGGGGCCCAGTTGGCTTTCATGGCAACAGGCACTGACATGTGGGTCCAGTCTGTGTTAGCAGGCTTTTCCTGTTTACATCACATTTTCCTACTTTCTTTCTTTCTTTTTCTTCTATTTTCTTTCCCTTTTTTCTCCTACTTCCCTTATTTCCCTCTATTCTTTTCTTTTATGCCCCTCCTTTTTTTTTCCTTTTTCACCTCTCTTAATTTTTTCCTCTCCAGATTTATTTTCTTTCTTTTTCTTCTCTTTTTTCCCTTTTACTCTCCCAGCTTTCCTTAGATTCCCACACATCTCCCTGTGCACCTCCTCCCCCGAACCTTTCCCAGTGTCGCGTCCTTTCCCTGGCCCATCTCTCTCCAGCCTCGCCGGCCGAGCGTGCGCCCGTCGAGCGAGCCCAAAACGGCAGCAGCGGTAGCCCCACCTTTAGCTCTCCGTCGGCGCCGACTCCATTCTTGAGGCGGCCATGGGTGTTCCACATGCGCGGCGGCCATTATCTGATTGGTGGTGCACGCGGCCGACGAAGCAGCAGGTAGGCTAAACCTCGTCTTTTCCCTCCTCGCCTTCTCCTTCCTCTTAGGCGTTGAGCACACTTCCACCAAAGCCCGCGAAGCAATCGACGACGGCTTCCCGCTCCCTCTACGTGCGCTCGCGTGAGCGCACCACTATAACGTGCGGGGTCATAGCGTATGCCTTCCCGCACGTCGGTGCGTTCCGATTTCTAGAGCGTAACACTATGTAGGGAGTGCAGCACGAGATCCAGCACCAAGGTGCGAGCAGTCTTACATCGGTAGCACCGACGAGCTGTATATGGTGCGGGCCTAGGGATTTTCCATCGCTTGAAAAAATGAGCTGCACTGGGCTACTGAAAATGGTTTCTCTACCCCCCGTAGCTACATGGATACGTCCCCTCCTCCGCATAAAATCTGTGTGGGACGACGTCCGACGCCGCGGCAGTTGGCTTCGCGCAAAGAGAGAAAGGAGGCAACCGAGTATGGAGGCGGCAAGCAGGCGCGACGCGTGCAGGGGCGAGGTGGCGAGCAGGCTACGGTGAGGAGGCAGGCAAGCTGCGTCGAGGAGGCACACGGAGAAAATAAAGAGAAAGGAAAAGCTTCGGGGGAGAAAGAAAAATGCGAAGAGAAAAAGAAAAAATAGAAATAAAGAGAAAGGGAGGGAAAAGGAAAGAAAAGAAAGGAAATAAAGAGGGAAAAATAAAAGAAAAGGGAAAAGGATAGAAAGAAATATTAAAGAATAGATGGTAGTTGATATAGAGTATGTTTAAAGAGTACATGGGTGCGGGAGCGCGTGCTGAAAAATGGGAAATATTTTAAAGTGTGCTGAAAAGGTTTGAGAATATTTCTTTAGAGTAGATTTTTAGAATTTTTAGAGCACATGAGTGCGAATAGGCTTATAACTAGGCGATGGAGTTGGCTTGGAAAGAAAGAATAGAGCGCAGAGTAGCAGCAGGCGGGGCATGAAGAAAGCATGGTTTTCGAGGGAAGTAGTTTCGCTGACATGTGGGCCAAGAACCTCTGACATTAACGGAAGTGGGACCAAGGATGCTACAATGTGTTCTTCGGGTGCAGCTGGCTTTCGCGCCCACAGAAACTGACCGATGGGTCCAGTCTGTGTTAGCAGGCTTTTCAGTTCCTTCTTGCCTTCTTGGGCTTCAAGAAGATGTGTTTTGCGGGACGAGAGTTTTTTTTATCACGGACACGAGGTTTTTACCGAGGGGTGAGTACGGGTGGGCATGTTTGACCGTAAAACCTAATCTAATCGCACCAAACCAAATCAATACGTGGTTAACCAAAATTTTAGGTCAATTGTGGTTATTGTTTTTTTATTTTAGTTAACCGAATTTTATGCGGTTATCACGTCGTATTAACTGAATAACCGATTTAACCGAAATTTTAACTCACACTATTATATAAGACAAAAAATATAAAGTTCAATAATACTAATCTTTATCCTCACTAAATTTTTCTTATAGTACAACCTAATCTTAATAATTTCCACCCATCACCGACACATATATGTCATGTTGGTATATTTATTGTTTATTTTTTATGTGTTTATTATCATTTTTGTCTAATAAATTATGTTATACATGGGAATGCGGTTAACCACAAAACCGAACCGAATTAATCGTAATTGAATTATACGGTTATGACTTTTTTAGATTAAATACAATTACTAATTTTTTATAACTAAAAATCTCTTAACTGAATTAACTATATTAACGGAATGTCACCCGTAAGAACGGGAGGATTCGGCCGGTTTAGTCGTTTTCCTTGAGACGCCTGTACCTGGCCTTGGGCCCGCATGCACAAGGAAATGCAGGACGTTCAAGGGACGGGACCGCCACGTACCCACTGTTACAGATAATGACAATCCGGCCCAGTGCCAGTCGGCGATCAGGCGCGCGGCGTGTGCTCAGCCCAGGAACCGGGTCAAGAACCAGAAAGGAAGCTCTAGTTTCACCAAACTGGACTGTTTGCTCGTGCTCATAAATACACGTGTAATCCACGACATGGACTGTGAAGTAATCGAGCATTTCTTTGGTGATTTTTTTCTGATAGAAACTTCTAGGACGTCATGCCGCACCTGAGAAGATTGCCACGTGGATCGTTCAAAGGTCAAGAGAAGCCCCCTAAAGCACCATTCTACAACTCGTGATGCTGATCTGCTCCGATTATTATACTCCTTCGTAGCCGTGTTATCATAGTCCCGGCAATCACAACATGCCTTGGCGATCAAGGAAGCAACACCACCATTTGACAGCCTCTTAGCCCCCATAGTCCCCATCCCTCCCTCCCTCACTCGTGCAGGAAGAACCAAGCATGGCTTCGATCTGCAACAACTCTCTGTCTTCCTTCAAGGTGCGCCTCTCCCTCATCAGTTGCCCACCTGGCATCTCCGCCGGCATCTGCACAGGTTCTTTGCTCATCGCGGCTGCTCCTCTCATCATCTTGCTTCCTGCATCCGTTGATTTGAAGGTCATACTTGGATCGTCGTCCCCTGCGCGTCGCGAGATCTTGGCCGACATGGGTTACGAGTTCACTATCATGGTTAGAGGGCGATAACAAAATGGTTCGATCGCTAAAATCCTTGCTAATTTTTTTCGGCAGCTTATGTTTGGCTTTCTAATGTCAGAGTGCTGATATCGATGAGAAGACCATAAGAAGGGAGAAGCCAGAGGAGCTGGTCAAGGCCTTGGCTGAAGCTAAGGTATATATATATATATATATATATATATATATATATATATATATATATATATATATATATATATACATACAAACACCACCAAGCTTGTTTTTCCCACGAACTTGAGAAACAATCCATGGGATGGATTTGGTGATGCTGCTCCTGGTGTTCAACGCGTAGTGACGCTAGCTCTTGTGTTTGTTGAAATGTATGTAGGCTGAGGCCATCAAGCAGAAGCTTCATGTTGACTGTGCGCCGGACAGAGATCGACCTACCCTTCTGGTCACCTCTGACCAGGTATCAACGTTCAGGTTCATGCTTCAATGGATTCAGTTCTGTACTTGTGTGGATTCACCTCTGTAACTGTTCGATCAATCTGCGCTTCTGTAAAGGTTATGATGAGCAAAGGGGTGATACGGGAAAGGCCAAGGAACGTAGAAGAAGCTAGAGAATTTATCAAGGGTGCGAGGTTCTCCCAACTTGTGAATGTCAATTGAGTTATGCCTGAGAATATGCTTTCGTCAGGGAGAACAGTGTACATTTTCATGTTGCTGTCAGGTTACTCGGGTGATCGAGCATTTGCGGTGAACTATGTTCTTGTGACCAACCTGAGCACCGGAGCTACAGGAGGTGGATGGGACATACCCGAGGTTGTTAATAAGATACAATTATCCGTTTATAAACTGAAACATTGATATCATGATTTCTACTTGAACGAACAAATCAAAGTGGTGTTTGTTCTACCCTGTTTTCTGCAGATCAAGTTTCAGTACATACCGGATGAGTTCATCGACAAAGTGGTAATCCTCAACACACTGCAAGCATTGTTCTTCTTATGGTATTGCAAACTGTGAGGGTAAAAGAAAAGGCTTATATGAAGTTTCATCTTTTTTTGGTTTAGGTCAAGGAAGGCGACATGACTTGCGTAGCTGGGGGGCTTAGGTTGACACATCCATTAGTACTGCCTTTCATTAAAGAACTAGTGAGTAATCCCACACGCTTTTGACATGAAAAGAGAAACCTAAGCTTGTTTTCTTTGATTTGCACCTTCAGAAACACCAGTACGTCTAGCATCTTATTCTGATCTCTTTCTGCATTGCTGGATCACACAGGTTGGCACGACGGACAGCGTTCGAGGATTTCCAAGGGAGCTCACCGAAAAGCTTATTCGAGAGTCACTGGAATCAGAGTGAACCAGTTTGCAACCAGATGATTTGATGAACAATCTGTTGCTGAGTAGAGTTCTTAGGTGTAAGCGAGGAATATAAATTGTACAGTCCATAAACTGAGTGCTTCTTTAGTACTTCTGTGTTGCATAATTTCAAGAACGATTGCAAGTAAAGCTGTAAGTTGGTTGGACTGCTCTACAAACGGTGAGACCGGTTTTTGGAATCAACCAGGATGATTTCTCTAAATTATTATTATTCACAAGCATAAGTTCTTTGATAATAGTAAAATTTCTTCGCGGACATTATAACCTGGAGGTGCTCATTGGAGATAGGGTGTGTGTATGTTCTTAAAAATAATGCTTATACGTATTTTATGACTCAAATATTTATGCTCGGCGAAATCGTTATTCTTGTATTCTAGGTGTATGAGTTGTGATAATGACGGTGATAAAAGCTGCGCGGACATGAAAGTTACTGAAGCGTGTGCTGACCTTGCAATTTGCATCCGCTAACATAAACTGACAGTGACGCGATTAATTGTCAGTAGAGGCCTACAAGGTGCACGTTACATGTTGATGGGCCACCGAAGGAATCTGCAGCCATATGGGTTGCAGGAGTTACTAAGGTTTTACATTAAGCGGATGACCCTGGTTTCCATAGGGTTGGCCGTCTAATTTTGATTTTGGCACGCGGAGGTGGAGTTCGATATTTTCGACACCGTGACCTTTTTTTTATTCTGCTAAACTTAAAACTCGAGAATCGAATCTCTAGGATTAGATGAAAGTAAGGAAGTCACGTTGCATGACATTTTTGACACTTACTGTTCTTCACATTAAAACTTACGGAGATACCATTGTGCATCAAGGTTTTACAACATTTTGTATGAGTATTGTTAAAGTAAATGATTCATTGGAATGCAAGAATCTCGTGCAGGGTTGGTTTGTCATGGTCCCAGATTATCTAAAAACAATTCCGTTACAAATTCTTTGTTCAAACATCTCTCCGATGGATTTTAAAGAAAACCTTGTTCGGGACATTGCTTGTATTCTTATCTAGAAGAGAGAATGGGAAATGGAATGGAAAGAATGTGGATTAAAATCACAAGAGGCACTCGAAGCTACATACATGATCTGGGTTGCACCCTCATTAAGATATATAAAAAATACTCACAATTTACTTATTTTCATCGTACTTGCCTTCATACAAGAAAATTATGTTTTCTTGTGGGTATGGTGAAGTATTGTCCTAGTTACAGTTTTGTCTGAATCTGAAATGTTGTAACAAACCCATGTTTCCCTAACGCATTAAGTGCAAATATGAGCTTACATTTTGTCTGGAACTGGAAACGTTTATCGTAACCCAAACAACTTTAAACGTGTTTAGACGGCTTTATTTGAAGCTCAAGAATTTTTCACCAAAAAACTAGCGGAATTTCATCGTCTCGCATTTTAAATATGGCCAAAACAATCTGGTCTTGACGAGTCCGAACCTCGCAGCGAGTGAAATCACTGAACCGAGACCGAGGGCCTACCTTCTAATATGCAGCTCCGAGGTGAGCTCCACTCGTCCTCCTGCGGTCCTCCCCCATCCCGCGGCCGCCTTCCACAGCCGCCTCCCCGGATCCCGCCGCCGCCATGGAGGATGACGACGACTTCGGCGACCTCTACACCGACATCATCGTTCCCACGTCCGCCTCAACCTCCGTGTCCTCCAATCCCGTGCCCGCCGAAACCCTACCCGGGCCGCCTCCTAACCCTAACCCTACCCCAGCTGCGGCGGTGGATGACGACGACTGGCTTTTAGGAGGGAGCGACCCCATCTCAGGGGTCGACCCGGCCGATGACTGGGCCGACGAGGACGACGGTGGTGCCGCACCTGCGCCCGCGCTCCCCGCGAAGCGTGACGCTGCTGCTGCGCCCGCGAAGCCGGCTTCCGCCACGGATGATCTCGATCTACTCATGGGGGGAGGCGTTGGCGACTCCGGGCCGGCTATCCCGGGGCTGTCGTCGTCCGCGGCGGCTGGTGCAGCAGGGAGCGACGAGTGGGACAGCGACAGCGAGGATGATATCCAGATCGTGCTCAACGAGACCCGGGGCCTCGGAGAGGATGAAGGTGACGATGAGGAAGGCGACGACCTTGTCATCGTTGCGGACGGCCCTCACATCCCCGTGATGGAGGAGCACGATTGGGGAGAAGATCCAGCAGCCACGGGAGCAGAGGGGGAACGAAAGGATGGCGGTGAGCCTTGTAAGGCTGCGGCGGCACCTGGTGGGAGGATCGGATACAGTGGCGGTGGCCAGGGGTTCCATCCACAACACCACTCTATGTTCAAGGTCAGTTATTTGGGCCAAGAAGCTATGCGATGCGCTCAGGCCACCCCTGCAGAGGGAGACGGCATAAACCCGGTTGCAACTTACTATGCTTTATGTTGTACTGTGCTACTTGGTGTAAATTCCTTCCCTAGTTTAGTTTGCTTCACCTATATCCTGGGTCTGGCTTATCATTCAACGGTGTAACTGTAAAATGCATTATTAACGAATAGTGGAAGGAAAAGAGAATCTGATGATCATGCATTCTCTACTAAGTGCTTTCATACAGCATTTCAAATGTTCCCCGCCCTTGTTATGGGCAATCTCCATGTCTGTTTACAATTCTTCGTTTAGGTAGGCGTTGCTATCACAATGGTGATGCCGGTTAGGGTTACTCAGTCGCAAATCAACAACCAAATTTCAGTCTCCAGACGCAGATGGTATCTGGACAGAGCTTTCAACTAGGAATGCCACCATTTCAAATGTAGAGAGGTGTAGCCCGTTCAGTTCACCAATATTATCATTGTCTGATACGAGGCACAAAAATTGTTAAACAAGTGTAGCGATAATATTTCTTAAGCAAGCTGGGGTAGGCTAAAGAGGAAACCCAAGAACAAGAAGAGCCACAACCACAGAGCAAGATGGGGTAATTTGTTGTGGAGGAGTTTTGTTTTGTATGGATCTGTACATGGCTATCTTTGCTCATGTTGAGATTGTATCTGGTGAAATTCTGGTTTATGACTTGAAACATGTTTGGGTAATATCTTAATTTTGTGGCCTTGAGTTCTCTTGGAGGCAATTCGCTGATTTCATTTTTGCATTCCTCAAGGGAGTGTGCATGTGATACGAACATATTTTATACATATGGTTTTCCATGAACTATTACTTTAATATTTATAAGTATTAATAAAGTCTGTTAGTTGTCAGTTCCACGACATGCATATTGGAGAATCAATGGAGTTTCACTGCTTAAAATTTGTTTGATTGGGCAAGATCTGTTCACGTTTTGCTTTTTTTTTTGCATGAATAACATTTATTTCTCAACTTTTTTGTTATGTTTGTTGAATACATACTTTTTACAGCTTGAATTATTGTCTTCTATTTCAATAACTGGTCTTCCATTTTTTAGTGTATTGTTTTTGAAGGTTTCTTATGCACATTGTGTTGACCCCTTCTTCCTGTTGCAGTATGTACGACCTGGGGCTCCTGGTGGTGGTGCTCCTGGCGCTCCTGGTCAGTTCCGTCCTCCTGGGCCACCAGGCCTATTCTCTGGTAGAGGAAGAGGTGACTGGAGACCTGTTGGTGGTAGGGGCATGAATAAAGGCTTTCATTCAGGCTGTGGAATGACTCCATGGGGTGGTTCCGGGCGTGGCTTTGGTGGTGGACTAGATTTCACACTTCCTCCACACAAGTAAGTTAACTGTTGTTATATATGCTAATAACAGTATTTTACTTCTGGAGTACACAATATGCCTTTACTTTCGATTCTTCTGCACTTGTCTTATTCATGTGCCATCTTTAGTCATAATTCTGCTGTAGATGCAAAGAAATTTTCTTATAGAGCCTTAGTCCATAGTAGGCATCTTATAGCACTAATCTGCATAGCACTTGGTTGTTCAACTGCAGAATTGAGTTTGTAAACTCTGTTGGAACCAAGTCCTCCATGAGCTGCAATATGTGTGCACCCCGTGCAGACTAGGCTGACTAGCGTAAGGTGTATGCAAGTTAATGAGTAAAGTACACCATTCTATATATGTAGTGCTAGATTCGTAGGTCACATACTCACATTATATGGTAGTGCGGTAGTGGCTGTTACCCTCTGAAGATTGAATAATCCCTTCAGTTTTGAGTTTTATTTGAAAAAGGACAGGATTCATTCAGATGAAACATGACGAGGCTGGTGATATTTGGGGATGGGACCAGTGTTTAAAAGGGCGTTTGGACGCCTCGGCGGCGACTAGGTGGCCAGTTAGGCGTCCAACAGTTCAGCAGCGGTGGCGGTGGCCAGGCGAGTCAATCAGCCATGGCATTCAATCCGGAGCGCCTGGACCTAGGCGGCAACTAGGCAACTCCTTTTAAACACTGGGTGGTCCATTTCGGATGTTGACATTATTGTACTGGAACAAATTATATTTATTAAACCTCTGTTTATTTGAAAACCAAATCACATGGGCAGTATTTCGATGCCTGGAAAACATGCAGAAGTAGCATACTACAAGGAAAAATATTGGAAGAAATTTATGACGTAGGGCACATGACAGACCTCTTTGTGTCTGTGATCAACCATGTCTATCAAGTGAAACTTCTGATAAACAAGGGATACATTGAATCTACTTTTGATACTAGAAAATAATATGGCAGGAATCCACATCAAGTGGAGAATTAGCATGATCATACTAGAGAGTGGATTTTACACTCATACGGGCTGCAAAACTAGCAGGAACAGTATGCTTTAAGGAAAATAAATCGAACACTTCTATGATGTGGGACCTGTGACAGGCCTCTGTGTCTGTGATCAACCAGGCCTATCAATTGTCACTTGATAAATGAGGATACATTGAATCTACTTTCTATAGTGGAAAATAGTACAAGAAGAGTCAACATGAAGTTGAGAATTAGCATGTCATATTAGAGTGGATTTTGCTCTCATACAGTCAGTTCAGGACACGGTCGTTTATCCTTGCATACGTGAGTCCATTACTATATTTCAGCCATAATTCTGGAGCTGTCTTTTACAATATGCCATATATCTTGCTTTTTCAAGAGTTCTTGGAACATTTACTGCTTGGAAGGCTTACCAGTCTTAAATCACATAGATTTCAGTGCCATGCGTAGCTATAGAAAAGCGTAGCGCAAGTGCATCATACTTCACCCAATTTTCTCCCTACACACTCAGCTTTCAGTATTAAGGAACAGCTTTGACTCGTACTATGTGTAAGCAACCCAATTAAAACATTCCCAGACACATTTTATGAATTCAAATCCATGAGCATGAACAGTCTTCTTACAATGAACACTAGCAAGCACTGGACAACAGGGACGTTGTTATGACGGGAATTCAATATCAGAGGAGGACTGCTCCTGCCTAGCAGGCGCATGCAGGGAAGGCCAAAACGGGCCCAGGACATTTCCTATTATTTGAGAGCTATTATTAGAAACTTGGCCCAGGACATTTCCTATTATTTGAGAGCTATATAATTGTAAAGACAATGGAATAAGGGGTAAGCAGAAACAGATTGTTCTGGCTTCCTGCAGGGAGCCAGGAATTTCCAAACCCTAGCCGCCGCCCCTGTGTTCTCTCACCTCGCCATCGCTGGCGTCTCGCCGCCGGTGAACTCTCAACCCGTGCCCACCGATCCTCCACACGTACAACCTCCGATCGGTGAGGGGCAGAGAGCAGCAGCATACTAGACGTGCTTTGCAAATTTTGTTCACTGTGGGCAACTCAACTTGATAGAATGAATATACTTTAGATTCTGAATCATGTAGAGTCACTGAGCACGCTATGTCAGCTGCCTGTGTTATTGTTTGTGACCTTGTAGAAACTATGAATTCCGGGCATTTTACGTTGTTCTTTAATATGATCAACAGTGCAACCCTACTTTAGAGTCATTATCATATATATACTTTTTAACCCGGGAACCCCAATTTATGCTCATTCATCATTTTTGAATCCTAAAGACTATTGTTTGAATCAGGACAATATTTGATATCGACACGGATACATTTGAGGATAAGCCATGGAAATACCCTGGCACTGACATTTCAGACTTTTTTAACTTTGGCCTTGATGAAGAGAAGTGGAAAGACTTTTGCAAGCAGCTGGTGAGTTTGTTTTTAACATTTGCTCCTTGTAATGTTGTTTTTGTTGCATTCATTCATTTAAACTTCGATATCACCAGGGCCAATTGCGACTAGAATCCACAATGAAATCTAGAATAAGGGTGTATGAGAGCGGCCGCTCAGAACAGGTTTCTTTTGATCCCATTATGGAAAACATCATTCTGCTCTCTTAGTAATGACGATATCAACAACACTTTGTTATTTTGCATTTAGGACTTTGATCCAGATTTGCCACCAGAATTAGCTGCTGCTACTGGTCATCCCGAGATACCTGCTGACAATCGTAATAAAACAGATAATGGTCATGCAGATTTTAGTGTCCAAGGAAGAGGTCCAGCAAATGTGCGGGCACCAGTGGTATGAAGTTCCCTCTGATTTTTTTCTATCTGATCCATGTTTTCTTTTGAATCTATGTTTCTCGTGCTTTATTTCTTGTGATGCTTTCTCATGCTATGTTTTGATGAAAGTAAAATAGAGGGTTACTTCCAAGCATTCACATATCATGTTGTCCGATGTCCATATGCCACAAATCAATGTTTTGGCTTTTCGTACAATAGACCTTGTGCAGCATTTTTACTAGTCATTTGCGTCAGGGTAAACATGAATTATGTCATTAATAATTATCTCTTTGGAGTGGTTTTCATTTTAACTACTGGTAAGTGGTAAGTATGTACTTGATCCTTCAGAACTGTTACAGATCCTATAACAATTTTCCCTTGAACATGAGAGTTAATGTTTCATTTATTTAAAGAGCATTTTTCCAGCTGTTTATTTTTCTTCATTTTTCTATGCCAGCTTGTTTTATTCTACAATGATGTGAGTTTGCTCTACAGATGACAGGGAGACCTATACAAGTCGAAACTGGTTATGGAGAACGGCTTCCATCTATTGATACACGCATACCTCGAATGCGCGAGTCAGATTCTATTATCGAGGTAAAACTGTTTCCTTGGTTTGGCCTGTGTTATTTGTTCTATGTGGGAGCAACTTGTGCTGTTTGGGCTGCCAGTTGCGTACGAGCCACTGTTAACTTTACATCGTTTGGTAGATTGTATGCCAGGGCCAGGATCAAACGATTGATGACACTGTGGACCAAAGCGAGAAGGATTCTCAAGGAGAAAATAAAGAAACCCATGATTCAGAGAAGGGCAAGGCCTTTCCGTCAGATAAAACTAATAATACTGATCTTAACTCAAATTTTGAGAAGACAGAACATAGAAGACGACCACCAGTATCATCTAAAAGTGATATGTTGTCCACGGATGTTCATGGTCACTCCCCTCCTAGCTACAAAACAAGAGGCTCTCCTCGTGGAGTAAGGTATGCCATGTTTTTTTTTTAATTTATTCGTGCACTGGATGATGCATTTTTTTGCTTCATATATTATCCTTTAGATGTAATTTCCATGTATACTAGTCATTTATTGTTCACTGTTCTTAACCAGATCATGACTGGATTGTGCTCACCCACAAAACATATTTACTGCACAATGATTAACCCTCTATTAAACATAAAGTGCCAACAAAGTACATTATCCTTATCAAGGATATGTACAACAATGTTAGGACAAGTGTGCGCGTAAGTGATAGTGAGATTGATGCATTTTCTATCACGGTAGGACTACATCGATGATCAGCTTTGAGTCCATACATCCTTTCCTTAGTGATGGATGATGTGTCGATGGATATACAAAGGGATCCCTTGGTGCATGCTCTTTGCTGATGATGTAGTGCTGGTAGATGAAAGTAGGGATGGTGTTGATAAGAAATTAGAGTTACAGAGACAAACATTAGAGTGTAAGGGGTTTAGACTTAGTAGGACCAAGATCGAGTATATGAGGTGTGACTTTTAGTGGTGTTGGTTGTGAAGAGCGAAAGATTACTCTACAAGGACAAATAGTACCTAGAAGGGACTCTTTTTGATACTTAGGATCAATGCTACAAAGCAGTAGTTTGCCACATGATCAAGGTAGGGTGGATGAAATGGCGACAAACCTCTGGAATTCTATATTTCTATGTGATAGGAAGGTCGCACAAAAGCTAAAAAGGAAGTTCTATAAGACGGTGATCAAACCCGTGATGTGGGGCGGAATATTGGCCAACTAAACGGCAACATGTCTAACAAATGAGTGTCGCAGAGGTGCGCATGCTACGGTGTATGTGCGGGCACACAAAAAGAGACCGAATAAGGAAGAAGTCGATTCGTGATAGGGTATGGGTGGCACCAATTGAAGAGAAGTTAGTCCAACATCGACTAAGGTAGTTTGGACATATCCAGCGGAGATCTCCAGAAGCAATGGTTAATAGTGGGATTTTAAGAGGTAGAGAAAATATTAGGAAGGGTAGAGGACGACCAAGGTTGACCTAGAAGGAGGAACGAGATTTGAGAGATTGGAATGTATCTAGAGACCTAGCTCATAATAGAACAGCATGGAAAGTAGCAATTCATGTGCCATTGTTTTTTCCCTTGTTAATCTTATATCTTTTTCCCTCTTTTACTTTATTTTATATATATATATATACATATATATATAATTGTTGGGTTTCATGTCTAGCCTACTCCAACAGGGATAAAGGCTTGGTTGTTGTTGTTGTAATGGTTACCCCTCTATTATTATTCGCAACTGCTGCATCTTGTTGATCCCCGCTTACAAGAGGGAGCTGTTTTAAATCCGGGCTGGATTAAACTCCAATTTTTCTCCCTTGATTTATTTCTCAAATATGGCTGGCTATATACAACCTAATTACACATATAATTCTAGTAGATTACTACTACCGAGACTCCTAAGCTGAACTGAAATAGACTTGTATTCTATCTCTAATAACTCTATCTTATCTACAAAACTATATTAACTATAACAATCATCCCTTAGTCTTGTTTTCTAGATTACACTCTCACTAATTTAGGATGGAGACACGCTTCCACCCTACACACTTTTGGATGGACACAACTACACCCTAGGATGAACACATCACCCTGCACAAGCATGAGATGAACACATCATCCCCTGCAATGAACACATCGTCCCAAACATGAATTCATGGTGAACACATCATCCCATGGGATGAACACATCATCTCAAGCACTCAATTTCGGGATGGGCACATCTTCATCCCTGGAATGGGCTCATCTTTATCCTACACTCGACCTTGGAATGAGTGCATCTTCATTCCGATCACACACTCGAGATGGTCACATCTTTATCTCGAGCACACCTTGCATTGGCATTCGCTTCCTCACACGCCAGAAAACCCAATATTCTTCTTCTTCACCCTCATCGTCATGGCGGTAGCATCGTGAATTTGTGATCTCTTACTCCTCCAAGATCCATCCCATGCTACGTCACTTCCCGAGCTCCCCACACATGTAGAAGCAAAACTTAACCAAACACCACTGCACCACGACTCCCATGTTAGAAATCGACTGTGCGTACTTGGTCGCATTATGCTTTCAAATGTCACTGCTACAAGACCGCTGTAGTCGAGGCTTGCTTTGCCTATGTATCACGGAAAAGTATCCCTGATCATGTAGGCTGTAGGCCAGTAGCATGCCAAGAGGTCCCACGAAATCACATCGTAGGGGTCCGCTTTTATCACAACACCCGTCTCGCGCGGTGAAAATCCAGGCAACTGCAACCAAAAGAAGTGGAGCACCAACTTGTTCTCTGTTGGTCCACTCCTAGGCCCAACCCAAGATCTTCCTCTTGTGCAGTAGACTCGGCCCAACCCACAAGAAGCAGTCCAACCGGTCTTCTTCCTCCCGTTATGCAGTCATGCTCCTGTGCCTGCCGAGGAGACGAGCACACCATGTCGCGCCGAGTTCGTCTTCCTCAATTCTCTCCCTGCGCAGCCCCTCTAGCCTCTGTGCAGTAGCATCACGATGTCGACGAACGTTGCGTCACCACCTCCGTGTCCCCGTGGCCTGCTTGGCCACTACGCCCTCGAGTGCCACGCCTGCCAAATCTGGCCTGGTTTGCACTGTGAAATCACATCTGATTTGCACTGCGAATCACATCGGTCTGGCTATTTTCGACGAGATCCGTGATGCCCTGGCCCTTCTCCTTTAAGATTCACGCTCGGAGCCGCCGGAAACCGCGTGTCACCGCCAAACTCTCTCCCTGGCAGCCACGACTTCCGCCTTCTGTCGGGCTTGTCCGGCATTCGATCCGCCCTGGATCCACTTCGAAGTTCGAACCTGATGGAATCCGCCAATCTCCGCCCAAGTCATGCCATATTTGCGTCGAGTTTCATCAGATTCGCCTCGAGCAGCACTGGAATTGCCATGATCTGTGTCAATTCGCTCGATTTGTTGGCTCTTGGTGCCGTCATTGGCCACCCCTAGCAGAACGTCCTTCCGGGGGGCAGGACCTAGAGCCCTAGCTCTGTATACCAATTGTTGTAAATTCGGGCTGGATTAAACTCTAATTTTCTCACTTGATTTATTCTTGAAATATGGCTGGCTATATATAGCCTAGTTACAAATAGAATACTAGTGGATTATTACTCCCAAGACTACTAAACTGAACTTAAATAGACTTGCATTCTCTCTCATTCTTATCTAGAAAACTAGATTTACTACAACAGGAGCCAGGTATCATTTGGGCAAAACTGATTGGTTGTGCACTTGAAATGTATGTAGCCAAAGATTGAGCTCATCTGGGTCAACTGGTTTTCACTTTTTAGTCTAGTAAGGGGTGGAAAATAGTCTATCTATTGCACAAGAATCTTCACCATAACTTTTTTGGATATTTTTCACCAATTACTAATTCTAAGAATACACCATTTACTGCTGACAGAAAATGTTCTTTACATGGAAGTTGGGACAAGTCACTAAGTAGTAGACGTTTTTTGAGGAAAGGGTGAAAAGAAAAATAAAGTAAAGGAGCAATAAACACTAAGCATCAGGTATTCGTTGTGAAAATGTGACAAGTTAAAGAACATATTATATGATGCCGTATGGAATATCATAAGGTTACTCGTAAGGTTTTCTTTACTAATTCTCTAGAACATTGAGATTGCCAACACATACCCTGGCCATTATTTTTTCTAATTTATGATAGCAATTTTTTTATGTAATAAACTGAGTGAGGAATTTCTGGTGGCAGATCTATTAATACCATTTCGATGTAACAAATCAAAATACCTAAATGTATTGTGTATATGCATCTCACATTGCTGCCTTCATTGTTTCATTTAGTAACGTGTATCTTGTCGTAAATAGTATTTAACATTGCTGCTTTCATCCTTTCATGTATGTTGAAATTATATTTGTAATAATTGTGTTCCTGAAACTTATTTCAGGTCATTGAAAGGAAGCTCATTGGGTCAAAGCTCTAGTCGAGAAATCGAGAGCTCAAATGAAGTGATACCTTGTCAAATATCCTCAAAGGGACACCATGATTCCCGGAGGGAGAAACCTGTTGAAAGATCAGAATCTAAGGGTGACTCGGAAGGGTCACCTCTTGCTACTGATGATGCGGCAGATCAGCTGAGCACAGAAGACCACTTTGATGATAATGATGATAGGATCACATTAGTTGATGATAGTGTTGAAGTGGAGGGTGATGATGCTACCTCAGACCCTAATACACCTAGCGAGGCAAATGAGGCTGATAATTTGGTCCACTCTGGTAGAAAGCATAAACCTACTTCTATGGTTGAGCAGCCCACAGGACAAAATAACAGTGAGCAAGATGAATTGAAGGCGCTGAATAGTGACAATAGTAAAGGGAGGTCTGGTAGCAGCAAAGATCATCAAAAACACCTTGAATCTGGCGAAGAAGTTCTTCAAGATAGGCGCTCAAAACAAGTAAATGATGTAAGAAGACATCATGATATGGAAGGACATAACGTTCGTCGAAAAGATGAGTACTCCCGAGATGTAAAACAAGATGTAGAAAAATCACATTTACCCTCTAGAGGCAGGGAAGATGTCCACCAGCCTTATGCAAACAGAGATCAGGTTGACATACGTGGTAGAAGTTATGATAGAGTAAGAGATACAGATATTCAGCCAAGGAGAGAAGATAATGTTCACAGTAGACGAGCTAAAGAAGAAGATAAGAGGCTGGAATACAATGCTGAAGTTGGTGCAAGGCATAGGAATAAGGCGAGGCCCATTGATAGGAATGATAGAGATGAAGATCTTCATTCACGGAAACGCTTGGCTGATGGTGACTGGAGGGGCATTCAACAAAGGGAGCGCAGTGATATGATTTTAAATCGCCGTGAAGGCTTGGATGATTCTCATATCAAGAGAAATAAGGATGATGATAACTTGAGGAGAATGAAGCCTGAAAGTGAGGACACAGTGCATGGTTATAGAGCAAGGGATGACCATAATCGAAGAAAGAGAGAGAGGGATGATGGAACTGAGCAGAAAAGAAGAGATGATAGTGGTAGGATGCGGGAGAAGGTTGATAATCAGCATCATGCCAAACACAAAGAGGACAGCTGGAGACAGAGAGAAAGAGATGACAGACAGAGACCAAAGCATGAAAATGTGTTAACCCTTCAGAGAGAAGAGGGAAGAGGAACTGGTCGGGATGGACGTATTATGGATGATAAGTTGGTCAGTGGTGCTAGGAAGGAGGTACCTAGATCTTCAGTTTTAAGCAAAGATCCCCAAGAACGCAGAAGAAAAAATGAACCTTTGAGAGGTCCGGGTGCAGAAGAAAATAGCATGCAGAATAAAGGGCATTCTGATGTACATCCACGTGACAACAACACGGAGAGGGACTCCAGGCAAGAAAAACAAAGCAACAATCGTCTATCTGGCAGTTCTGATGCCCGCCATGCGGTTAGAGATAGGCACAGGGAGAGCACAAGAAAGGGCAGAAGTTCTGAGCCTAGTGGGCATAATCTTCACAGATCGAACAAAAGGAGACGTGAAGACCATCACAGTGGAAAGGTATGAAATTGTTGTTGGTAGTGTTTTTAGGCGTTGGCAATTCAGGCCGTAGACCATGTACCGACCAGAAATATTGGAAAATTGAGCTAGCTATACTGGGAACATTTGGGACATTATTATGTTTTGATGCTATTTCAAATTTAATCGTGACTAGTTGCAACAGAACTGACGTGAAATATTTGCATGCATGATTGGTAAGTGAAAAATATCGGTACTGATGGAAGAATTGTTCTTGATGCCTACAATCCTTGTGGTGATTGTTTTATGAGTTGGTTATCATCCTTTGCATGTTTACAGGTCTTTACTTCTCCAATTATCTGCCCACTAGATAAAACTGTTCGCACAGGCTAGTTATTTTTTCAGTCAATGATGTCAAATATCCCAGTATGCTGGGGTCCTGTTTTTCCTGTTAATGCATTAATTTAGTAGTTACATCTGTTGTGTATTTCGTAATATCAATGCAGACTTACAGTTCTCATGCTTTGCACCACATCCCAAATAAACATGTCATGTTTCAGTTCTAAAAACAGAATACTGACCTTTTCAAGGGTATTATTGCCTGACCTTTGCATGCCAATATTGTATATGGTTACATAAATACAGCCGAGAAGCAGTGTGCTAGTATGGGGCATAATTACCAGATTCATGGTTTGTTGGTTTGTGGTAGGGGTACGCAGTTTGCAACCCCTCAAAAGTCAGATTTGCAAAGGGCATACCTCTTTGGTTCACTAATCTGAAATAGGATCTGTGAATTGAATATCCACGTTCCACGCTGAAATAAAGATGGCATGCAGGACTACTGGGCTGGTCCCATCTGCCCATGATCTCTTCAAAAACCTTACCTCTGCCTACTCACTCACTATCATACTCTTTTCGTACCGATACCCTTAGCTGCAGTTCTCCCATTCTTCCCATCTTGTTGCAGCTTTTCTTCCACAGGTCTGCTGCTGCTGCTACTGCTACCTGCTTTTCCTCATCAACAAATGAAATAGAGATGGAAGAAGATCTTGATGGTGATTGACCCAACTCCATATGTTTCTGTGGGCATGACAGCCAAAGGATAAGGTGCATAGTGCCACAGATGCAATGTAGTATGGATCAATAGATAGACACCCAAACACACAATTTTACAATCTTAATCCCCTGCCTTCTCTGTTTCTTCATTATCCATTTGTTTGGCCAGATTGGGTGAATCAGGAGCTGTTTACCTGCATTTTGGTCCTTTTTGAACCATGAACTGGTATTCAGTATGCACAAAACAATGCGTGGTATGTGGCCTATCCCCTCAATTCCATTGACTGGCATGGGTATGGTGATATATTTTAAGCAGTCTTCATTATCAATACTTGAAAAGCCCGGGGGGTGGGGGGCATTACCTTAATATCTATTAGCTGTATACTAGGATTCAGGATTACTAATATAATTGATTCGTTGCAGTTACCCAAATAATGATATTAATTTACATCCACTAATATTAGGGCAAGGTCATTTGGAAGCTACTAGTATATACACCAAAAGACTCCATTGGAAATTTAATAACTCCTGTGAAGCCTGCAAGGGCTTGTTTTATAGTTTTTTCCAGTAAGGCTGCCCAGCCTCTTGATGTGATACCCAGGGTCCTTATTGACATATTCTCCACAAAATAATACATTAAATTAGCGGTTACAACTTACAATATTCATAGACGTGCATGAAAGACTACCAAGCTGATTCAGTTCCTTGGGCTATTTTGTCTGTTGCAGTTGATAACTTTGAGGGTGTAATACTGCTGTTTCACTAGGATCGTTCTCACTAGTCACTATGTTACCTCCTGTGGAGAGGCTATGTTTGATGTGGCAAATTAAGTCCTGCATAAATGTTATCATATTAATTCTATCTATACCATCACTTTTAGGTGCATTTTCATCTATACCATCACCCTGTGACAATGACATGTAGGACCGGACCTCTAATGCTAATAGCATCAGCCTCTTTAACAAGAACCCTTTTTTGTGGCTGACTTTTGCATCTTACGATTTTTTTCATGTATGGTTTAGCCAATAGACCTGTTAGAATATTCTGTATTTAGATCTCAATAGTGTTGTCATTAGATCTCCTTACTGCTGTTATTAGGGATCATTAATGCTGTGATAAGAGGTTGTTATTAGACCTTATTACTGCTGTGATTACAGCTATTAGTGCTGTCATTAGAGGCTGCCATTAGGGGTCATTAGTGTTGCGATTACAGCCAGCGCCTTAGGGTGCAAGGCTGCCGCCCTATATATATATATATATATTATATGTATATAATATATATATGTACCCCCTCCTCTATCATATCAATCCATCCCATTCTTCAGCAGCACACCTTGTATACCTTCTATCATGGTATCACGAGACCTAGGATCTCGCTCCCGCTCTCTTCCTTAGTTTAGACATCTTTTTTCTCCTCTCTCCCACCCGACCGGCTCTCCTCCCAACGGACCATGGCAGGCACCCCTGTCGATGCCCTACGCCTTCTGCAGGAGCAAGAGGAGAAGGCGTCTCCGGCTGCCGTGGCTGCCGAAGCAGCCAAGGAGAAGGACTAGGCCGAACTGGTGGCAGCCCTGGCCAAGGTTCGTGAAGCCCTCTCCGCCACCCGTGCCCGTGAGCGCGCAGCCGCCCTCGCCTAGGAGAGGGAAAAGGCTGCCCTCGTTGAGCTCGAGCACGCCCTGGCCACCGCCGTAAAGGTGGCCACGCCCACTATGGACGACGACGACCGGTCTACTGCCGGCGAGGGCAATGTCATCGAGGCAACCCAGGTCGCCAACCTCCATGCCTAAGCAGCGGCTGTTCAGA
Source organism: Neostapfia colusana (assembly GCA_030760725.1). NCBI lineage: Eukaryota > Viridiplantae > Streptophyta > Magnoliopsida > Poales > Poaceae > Neostapfia > Neostapfia colusana. The sequence goes on along the minus strand of JASWHV010000015.1, from coordinate 4,351,756 downwards.
ACATCTGCTCCCTTGTGTCCGTCGTGCTCGACCCCCTCTCTTCCCACTACACGAGGTGGCGCGATCTCATGCTCCTCACCCTTTGGCGCTACGCTTTGGAGCAGCACGACTTCAACAACATTAGTGCAAGGCTTGGGGTCATTAGTAGTGCTGTGATTACAGCCAGCGCCTTGGGGGTGCAAGGCTGCTTCCCTATATATATGTACCTCCTTCTCCATCATATCAATCCATCCCATTCTTTGGCAGCACACCTTCTATTTCTTCTATCAAGATCAACTAATTTTACGCTCCTTTCATGCATCAGATAAATAAATTATCATGTTAATATATTGAACCCGTAATAAAAACAGCAACTTCAAGTGCATTCTAAGAATTGTGCAATTCTGTGCTAGCGTCAGGTAGGGAAAATTATAATAATCTCTGAAGTTTAATAAAAATGTTGTAGCATATCACCTTTATCTCGTGCTCCTTTATAAAGGATGTTGGGGGTTGCTAAAAGTTATGTTTAACAAACACATTTTATGCCTAATTGATGAGATGGAGAATTGTTGCCTTCAGAAGTCAAGATCATGTAGAAGTAGGTAGCCCAACCATGACACGATGAGTAGCTTTGCGAGTTGGACCGGGCATGTATGGATGAACCTTTTTAGAATTTGTGGGTGTCCAATAATGTTTTCTAGTGAAGGGGGGCCTTGGCGCAGCGGTAAAGCTGTTGCCTTGTGACCATGAGGTCACGGGTTCGAGTCCTGGAAACAGCCTCTTGCAGAAATGCAGGGAAAGGCTGCGTACAAAAGACCCAAATGGGTCGGACCCTTCCCCGGACCCTGCGCAAGCGGGAGCTACATGCACCGGGCTGCCCTTTCTTTTTTTCCTTTCCAATAATGTTTTCTAGTGACTGAGTGATGATTTCACCCTTGTGAGGTCAAACTAGGTGCACACTCAGACCTGTGTGGTCCTTCCCCCAAACTCAACCCAACCTGTTAAGTGGTGCCTTTCTCTATTTGGCTCAATGTTTGCTTCTGATGCAGTTGAATTTGTTGCAGAGGCTATTGACACATGCATGTTTGTGATTAATGCATGTCCATAAACTATACTTATTTGATCTGCTAACTATTAATCATGTCAGGATTTTATACACAAACACACTGCAAATTTAAAAAAAATATTTATTTTAAGTTCTGTTCATAGATCTGATTTTTGTTGCAGCCCGTCCTTTAATTTCTTTTTAGTTGGTGGTAGGCGATACATGTGTGAATTTATTTGGATGGATTTTTGTGAACAGTTGTTTTTAACTGAATGAAGATAAGCACGGCTCTGGTATAACTGATGGAGTGATGAGTACCATACTTTTTATGAAACAAGTTTAAGGTTTTAGTTTTATAAATGTTTTTTGAAAATTCTCTTCACACCATATGCACCCCTTCAACGTAATGAAAATATAACTTTGTATAGGTTAAGACAAAAGAAGCAAGCGAGCACGAGAACAGCAGGAGCCATGCCGCATCCAAGAAGAGCCAGAATCCTCAACCAGATACTTCATCAATTAAACAAGTTGAAGAAGATGCCATGTCAGATGATGAAAACCATGAGGATGCAAGAAGGGGTCGCTCTAAGATGGAGCGATGGACAAGCCACAAAGAGATAGAATATAATACTGTTGAAAATGAAACTACAGAGATATTTCTGTCTAGCAAAGCTGATGTTCAAACCTCAGCCAACGAGTTGGGCAAATCTGATGTTTCTGCTACACTTGGCAATTCAGACATCAAGGGCAGTTCTGACACTGGTCAGACCTCTGATAGGATGGCTGAGGAGCGTGATCGGCATTTAGACACAGTTGAGAGGCTTAAAAGACGAAGTGAACGTTTCAAACTTCCCATGCCTGGCGAGAAGGAAGCACCTCAAAGCAAAAAGGTGGATACTGAAGTGCAGCCTCCCCAAAATGAATCTGCTGCTGCTGGTATGGAAGTGAAGCCAGAGCGGCCAGCCCGAAAGAGGAGATGGACTGGGAGTTAGTCGATCTGGAACTTGATGAAATTTCAGCACATTTCATGGCAGGTGCATTGCACCTCGCCACGTTTTTCCCACTTACTGCCGGAAGTTGAATTAATGTATGATTTTACTATTTAACTTATACCTGTATGTGTAAAACCTACATAGTTCATTTTTGTGTGTGGCTGGGAACTGGATACTGTACTCCCCTGTACCTTTTCCCGCTATGGTTTCTGACCTAGATGTGTGGCACTGGTGCCACTGAACTCTGAATTGTGAGGCTGCAATGAGAAGTGGAGTTTCCCAGTTGAATCACTGGGATCTGCAGGAGCTACATTTTGAAGAAGCTGGGGGTCCAGTACTGCAAGTTTGGTTTCTTGTGAACTGCAGGTGGCCTGGAAGCACTGGATGTTGTATCATTCTTGTATTGATGCTGAGAGCTACGGTGGTTGGATGTTTGCTATGTGATCCTGGTTGCAGAAGCAACCCGTTAACCATCCTGTTCATGGATAGCAGGTGATAGTGAACTGGTATAGCCACTAATGTGTAGGCTTATGTATATTCTTATAAACATATATCTGGGAGGTGCATGAGCTATCAAGCTGCAGCGGGAAAAGGTATAGTGTAAAGCTGCATGCCGCACTGAATATTATGGACGGATCAATTATATATAGCCGTAGACAGTGGTAAGTGATTGTTTTTGTAGAATACTGATGTACATGTAATTATCCCTGTGAAATTTTGTTAATCACACAGAATTTTAGGACGGCACGACCCATGACTTTACTGAATATATAGCTATTCAAATTGCTTTGTTTCTTGGGATGTTACATGGTACTCTAAGCGCTTGTGAATTTGGCCATTGTGAATTTCGTATATAAAAATCTTTTTGGGACGATAGCATACCTTTCCATTCTACATCTGCACACAATCCTGGTCACTTTTTCTCCTGAAACTGCTAATTTACGTGCAGGCTGCGGTGCCGGTCAGAAAGGCCTTTTTTCATTTATGGAAAGTTTTTTCTCCCTCTTATTTTTACAACTTGTTGTGAGAACTTACATACATAATTTTTTATGCTAACATATATATATATAACTTTATTAAAACCTGATATACATAATTTTTCTAAATAACTTACATACATAACTTTATTAGAAATTTATAAGTAAGCTGTCCCAATTTAAATTGAGGGCAGCCTAAGATAAGAAATCCGAGAATGTAGGGTTATGCTCATGCGTGCTTGTGCCTTTGGTGGACTGGCTCACGTAAGCCTTGTGCTCGGCATGAGCAGGTGCTGCCCTCCCGCGGCGGGCCTCCGCTGGTGCCCGCTGTCCCGCCCGATCATCATGCGTCCCTGTGGTCAGCAGGACGTGCTCGCTGTTAGAAGACATATGCTCACTTGACAATAGAATGAAGAAGACAACTGTCACACCGCAGTTATCGACGCGCCTCTTCGCCAACGGTCGCGTCCATTTGCTAATGGTCACAATCACATGTATAAAAAGAAAGAAAATGAATGAGTAAAGGATCAATTACACAACTTCTTTGTCGCTCCAGATTTCATTCTCAACACGTCATCAGATTGCTCTACGAGCAAATTAAAGAAAGAAAGAGGGTAAGATGCATAGCTAAGGAGTTGTTCTTGCACTTTTCTTTGAAGAAGTGATTCCCGGCCATCATCGACGCCGCGGTCGCCGTAGAGGCCGATGCCACCTTCGTAACGCCGCCGACGCCCCTACATCAACTTCAACCGCACAATACCGTAGAGTATTGGAGCAGCCACCGTCCCCTTCCCCCGATCGACCCTCGGATCCCGACGCCCATCCGATGAGTCGTCGAGATGGATCGTGCGCCGTCCACGGTGGGTATACCCCAAACCGGGTTGCACCGGTCCAAGATCCTTCGTCATCGGATCGTCAAGGGGAGGAAGTGGGAGGACAAGAAGAAGATGGTACCCGCCGGGTCACGGTGGTTACCACCTCCATTTCACCGCCGGCCATACGCCAAAATGTGAGGATCCGCATCGGCCGAAATGGACAACCCCAAGGACCATTGGCATCGAGGACTCCGTCCACTCCACCGGCCTCGGCTACTCCAATAGTAACCGCTCACAAACCACCGTCGGCAACCCCTTCCGCACCTTCGGCTTCACCGTCGGCGCTGACAATCCTGTGCAGTAACAGCATCCTCCGCCGATTCGCTCACCTCGCCGGTAGAACCCAAGCACCCGGATCTTGGGATTCGGACGCCGGTTCAAGCCGGTGAGTGGTGGGGTAGAGGGAGAAGCGGCGCCAACAAGGTGGCGTGGCGGAGGAACACTGAGAAGTGACCGAAGTGGCTGAGGGTGGAGAAGCGGAGACGCTGCATTGTGATGGAGTAGCGGCACCGAAGGTGACACGGCAGAGGAGTGGACGAAGCCGTGCCAGCCAGGCCGATGCCACAGATGCGGCGGAGGAGCCGCGCCCGAAGGGGACACGATGGAGGGCGGAAGGGGGGCACTGGAGGAGCGGTGAAACCGGAAGAGCGGCCGAAGCCGATGTGCGACGGAGGAGAGGTGGAGGAAAGGAGGTGGAGACGATTAGGGTTAGCCCTAACAGGTTCCCATTTATATTCCTTGGCCGCCTGCTGGTCCGCCGCATGGGCTGCCATCTGGGCCGCTGGCCAGGCGGCGCCGCCAAGGCCGCCAACTGGGCCGCCGCCTGGGCTGCCATCTGGGCCGCTGGCCAGGCCGCGCCGCCAAGGCCGCCAACTGGTCGCCGTTTGGGTTGCCACGTCGGCTGCTAGCCAGGCCCCGCCAGCCCAGGCCGCGCTGGCCAGGCCATGTTGACCGAGCCGCGCTCGCTGGGCTGCCCACTTCTATTATGTTTCTTTTCTTTATTTATTTCCTATTTAATTAGTTTGCAATTTAAATATAGTTCAAATTAGCATTTGAATTTGTAATCCACTAGAATATTATGTAAATATAGTTATTATTAAAATTACGTTTTGATTAAGACATGTGTTATATAGCATTAGAATATATTTTCTTGCAATGTTACATTGAATTTATCATTGTTGGCTAAATTTTTTTTAAAAATTTGGCCGAATGAATTTAGAAATTAAATCTGTAACACGCTGTCCAAATTTTTTTGACTCAAAAGTCATAGAATTTTATTTACTATATTTTGAATATTTACTTGTGCCATCATTTAAGCTAATTTTATTTGGCTTATGATTAGACAATATGATTACACATAAAATAACAAAAAGGTTTTATTCATATTAATTAAGTCATTTCCTAAAGATTTGGCTTAATACGACCAATAATCAACTATAAATACAGCAGAGTATAACTCATTTTCATTCAGCTAATTTTCTAGTTGGCTTTATGGAGCATGAATTATACCCATATTTATTATTTTTGTTATGCCATTTTTTCGAAATTTGGTTGGACAAAAACGAATGATTTCATGTGCTTTTTTATTATGATTATGACACTTATTACAACACCACCATGATAATTTTATTAATAAAATCTCTAGTTGCCTATATGTAGGACTCAATGGCTTGTGAGGTTGAAGAACTTGCCCTTGATGGTCACAATTACTATACATGGGCTTTTGATATCAACATAAGCTTGGCTTTACGTGGAATCATGCCTGCTCTTACTCCTGCACAAAGAGATGCAACATTTTTGGATACATACAAGTATCAAACACTATACATCATTCGGAACCACCTTCACCCTGACTTAAAGTCAGAATAGGTGATGCAGGAGGAATCTCATAGTCTTTGGGAGGCACTAAAAGACCGTTATGAACAGCAAAAGGCGGTTTTATTGTCAGAGGCCAACCATGAATGGACTCAACTTCGTCTTCAAGACTTTAAGTCTATTGAATACTATAATCATGCTATTCATAAGGTCTGCGCCAAATTGCAGTTTTGTGAGAAAGAACCATCATAGGAAGACAAAATTAAAAAAGACTCTTCAAACAATGCTCCCCTTAGATCGGGTCTTACAACATCAATACCGGGCTCAGAACTACCAACACTACGCAGATCTCATTCGTGATTTACTTCAGATAGAGAAGCATGATGAACTTACTATTAAGAATCATCACAACCATCGAGGTTGGGCTGCCCCTCTTCCTGAGATTCACCACAATGAGAAGAAAGCAAGTGCTTCTAAGGATTCAATCCAAAGAAGAATGGTAGATCTTCTAGACGCCGCCGCAATAGGTAGATAAATAAAAAGTTCTCAAAGACAATGAAAAAGGATGATACTCCCTTCAAAGGGAAAATGTGCAGTGTAAGTCATGTGACACTTTCAAGCATACATCTGCTAAGTGTCGTACACATAAACACCTTGTGGCATTGTACCAGAAATCCCTGAAGAAAGACAAAAAAACTCAAGGATCAGGAAATGGATATGAAACTCATTTCAGTATCTCGACAAATCCAACGTTTAAAGCTGGTTGTTCAAGCAAGAATCTCCAAAATCCAAGCAACAACGAGCCAACGTTGAATGCTGATGAATACATGGACTTGGGTAATGCTATAGTGAAATACAAATCGAACGACATGTTCGGCGATCTAATATAAGTCGCTTACCATAGAAATTATGTAACAACTAAGTCTATGTAATAAAGTGTGTTGTAATAAACAATATTAGTTATCTTGTATTATAGCTATTCATATGTATTTCAATGCAATTAATAGAATTATTGTAATTCTTAATTGTTAGATCTCACGGGAAGTTTCTGATGGAAGAAGAAATGTGTCTTGTAAATAGCTGCACCACAAACTCCATACCTAGGGAAATAAAATATTTTCAAACCATCGTTGGACATGATGCAACAATAGTTGGCTCTGGCAGAGCCACTATGATGTTTTCAAATGATACAAAAGTAATGATCGAGGACGCTTTATTGTATCCCGATTCTACTCGTACCCTCATAAGTTTTAGAGATATCAGAAAAAATGTGTTACATTTATGTACCCATGAAGATAACAAAGAAGAATTTTTCTTGTCACCAACAATTCCGGATATGACCATGAAATTTTAAAAATAATTACTTCTACTCCATCTGGACTATACTATACATACATTAAACATGTACCATATGTTGCATACAAGGTGATTTTCTAGAATGTTGATACATTCAAGGCCTCACATTCACACTTAGGCCACCCTGAAATAGGGATGATGCGGAAAATTATTAGAAATTGCACCGGCCATGATTTAAGAAATACCCAAATTCTAAAATATAATGATTTTGTGTGTACTTCATGTGTTGGACAAGTTGATCTTACGACCTTCTTCGCTTAAGATCCATGCCGAACCTTTAAAATTCCTTAAATGCATTCAAGGAGACATTTGTGGCCCCATAAAACTAATGTGGGGCCCTTTTAGATCCTTAAAATGGTTTGGCAATTTTTTTGACAAAGAGAATCAAGCTAATCGCTAGGCCATTATTGTAAGGTTACAATTTATCAACATCTTGTTGGGGTCATGCAGTTGTACACGCCGCCGACCTTCTTCAACTACGACCAACTGCATACATACCACCTCTCCACTACAACTTGTACGTGGAGATCAACCAAATATTTCCCATCTGCGGAAAATTGGATGTGTTGTGTACACATGAATTTCACCACCTAAGCGAACCTCTATGGGCCCTCACAGAAAATTGGGGATTTACGTGAGGATTTCAATCCCTGTCAATTTTAAAATACTTGAAGCCCTTAATGGGTGATTTATTCACGGCCCGGTTTGTTGACTGTATTTTTAATGAGGATCATTTTCCGGCTTTAGGGGGAGATAACAAATTTCTCAATGATAGCCGAGAAATTAATTGGGGTGACAAGTCCATCCTATCCTCTGATCCACGTACAAAGGAGACTAAACTTCAAGTCCAGAAAATTATTGAGTTACAGCAAATCGCTAGTAACCTGCCAGACGCATTTACTGATTACAAAGGTGTCACAAAGTCTTTAAATCCTGCTGTCAATGCGTCTTGTCGAGTGGAGATACCAAACAAAACCACTCAACCTCTGGAAAGGGGGAGAGCAATTAAGCAGAAAGATAGTTCAAACAAGCGTACAAAGACTACGAGGATAAAATCTTACTCGAAACAAGTAAATGCAAGTCAACTAAATATTGATGGACATCAAATGGATTTGATAAATCCACTACCAGCCCTCAAGTGCGCACTATAGTGAAGGATGAAGGATCGAAAGACCCTAATTCTCACATGTTGACAAATCATGATTAGTTTTACGGGGTACAATAAATTTCCATAAATTATACTAGTTCTAAAGAATTACTTGACCGCAGTACAATGGTTGTGAACTCGTGATTTTTAACCAAGATAGCTGATCTTCTCAATGATTCTGGTCCTAAAACCATGGCAGAGTGTAAACAACGCTTGGACTGGATCAAATGGAACGAAGCAATCAACGCAGAACTTGACTCACTAAAAAAGAGATAGGTATTTAGTAACGTAATACCTACACCTCCTAGTACCCATCCTGCCGGGTTCAAGTGGGTTTTCATCTAAAAACGAAATAAGAACAATGAGGTTGTGAGATACAAGGCAAGGGTAGTTGCACAATGGTTCACACACAGACCTGACATTGACTTCAATAATACATATTCTCCAGTAATGAATGGAATAACTTACCGATATCTTATATCTCTGGGAACACAAAAACATCTATCTTTGCAGTTGATGGATGTCGTGACTGCATATTTATATGGTTCACTAGATTTAGATATATGCATGAAAGTACCTGATGGGATACCTATACCGAATAAAAATGTAGGTCGCAACATATACTGTGTCAAGCTCAACAAGTCATTATATGGCATGAAACAGTCAGGAAGGATGTGGTATAACCGACTGAAGGAGTTCATTTTAAACAAAGGCTACTCTACTAATGATGATTGTCCTTGTGTCTTCATTCGACAATCCTTAACATGATTTTGCATTATTTCAGTATATATTGATGATTTAAATATCATTGGCACCGAGCTTGACATTAATGAGGCAAGAAATTATCTTAAGACGGAATTCGAGATGAAGAATTGAGGTAAAACTAAATTTTGCCTAGGTTTACAACTAGAGCACCTTCATACGGGCATTCTCGTACATCACTCGGCTTATGTCCAAAAAGTATTAGAAAAATTCAACATGGATAAAGCCTATCCATCTAAATATCTACGGTGGCTAGAGCCTTAGAAAAAGATTCAGGTCCATTTCGGCTACGCTAAGAAGAAGAAGAGGTGTTGGGTTTAGAATACTCATACCTAAGTGCCATTGGAGCACTTATGTATCTTGCTAATCACACAAGACCTGATATTACTTTTGCAGTCAATCTATAGGAAGATATAGTGTCACTCCAACTATGAGTCATTAGAAACGAGTCAAAGATGTCTTACAATATCTTCAAGGTACAAAACATATAGGTATTTTCTTTCCGAAAAACCAAGATCTCAAACTCATTGGCTATGCCGATGTTGGATATTTGAGTGATCCCCACAATGGTAAATCTCAGAGAAGCTTCGTGTTTAGGGATGGCAACGGGTGCCCATTACCCATTTTCCCGCGGATATCCGACCCGATGGGTACGGCTTCGGGTATAAATTTAGATCCACGGGTACAGGTTCCGATAACGGGTAGAATCCAATGGGTATTTCTTATCGGGTAAAAAAATTACATACCCAATATCCATATACCCGAACTCGTTCTCTGACATGTGGGTCCAATACAACATCATATAAATACATCTAGTTCTAGGGTTTTCTCCTCTTCTTTCTAGCTCCCTGGCTCCCTGCGCAGCGCCGCATCCCGAGTCCTCCCGATGGTTTGTATTTTATTTAAGCTGCAATTATTTTGTTGTCAGGAGTTTGTCAATTGTGCTAATTTATGTTTGTGTTATGTGTTGAACATGTTTTTTTATGTGTGTATGTTTATGTTATGTGTTGAACATGTTTTGTTATGTGTTAAAGTGTTGCAGAAATCTATATGCAATGTACCTTTTTATTAAAGGTTTTCCGGTAACGGATATACCCGCGGATAAAAATATCCGTGGGTAACGGATACGGATAATCTTATATACCCGCTGCGAGTAACGAGTACGGGTTCAGACACGGATTTTATCTAGCGGGTATGGGTAACCTCGAGTAATATCCGTGGGTTTTTTATCCGTTGCCATCCCCATTCGTGCTCTTACACGGACATACAACAATATCATAGAAGTCTTGTAAATAGACTCTAATTGCTACGTCTTCAAATTGCTCCAAAATCATAGCATTATATGAAGCTACACGTGAATGTGCATGGCTACATAGAGTGATTAACCATATTTAAAACTCACGTGGCATTGAGCCATTGAGTCACCAACCATTATCTATGAAGATAATGCCGCTTGCATTGCTCAAATGCAGTCAGGTTATGTGAAAACTAATGTTACTAAACACATAACACCTAAACTATTCTACCCACATGAACTTCATGTTATGGAGAAATTAATCTCTTACAAACCAAGTAGTGTGATAATTTGGCTGATTTATTCACTAAGTCCCTACCATACTCCATATTTTATAAATGTGTCACTGGTATAGGTATGTGTCGACTTAGTGATTTACAGGGTTCACGAGGAGCTTTGTAATAAAGATACCTAACAATTAAACATCAAATTATACTCTTTTTCTTATGTGAGTTTTACTTTAAAGTTTTCTCACAATAAGTTTTAATGAGGCAATGGCAATGTAAGATAAATGTCCGTTTTCTAATTTTCCCCACTGGGTTTTTTATGGAAAACTATTATGACATTTCATGCTGTGATTTTCTCCTGTTTTAACAAAAGTTTCAAGACTTTTTACACAAGCATTTAGTTATATATATATATATATATATATCACTCGGTTTTTCGAAGATAATAATCATTCGACGCGATATTCAAGTGCTCAAGTGGCAGTGTTAGAAGATATATGCTCACTTGACAATAGAATGAAGAAGGCAACCGCCACACCAGCAGTTATCGACGCACCTCTTCGCCAACAGTCGCGTCCATTCGCCAATGACCACCATCACATGTATAAAAAAGGAAATGAATGAGTAAAAGATCAGTTACACAACAACTTCTTTGTCTCTCCAAATTTTATTCTCAACACTAGCGTGGGTTCTGCACGACCCCAACGCGCTCGGCCCCTAGGAATAGAATAGCTTTCAGCGTGTGCCGGCGCGCGAGAGGACGCACAGGATGTGCTCGCGTGCTGCCGCTCCCCTCGTTTCCTGCCGAGACACACACACACACCCCTCGCGACTGCGAATCGATGGCTCTGCCAAAACAGGCGAGGCTTCCCACAGATTTGCGACTCGAGTACTGGGATGTCCTACTAACCCGCACCTGTATAAATTGCTCGGCACACTCCTAGCCAGGACGACACAGGACCGGCAGCTTGTTCGTTGTTTCGGACCGGTACGAATCAAATAAACAAGCCGTAGTGTTCTTCAGCCTCGTCGTACATCATCGGAGAGGTGAAGGCAATAAGCGATGTCCCCGAGCGCGTCGATGATGTTGCTAAGTTACCAACAACTCCATAGCCCAGCAGCAGGGTGCGCTGCGGAAGGAGTGACCGGGGGTGGAGTCCGGTTCAGCATGGACGGTGTGTTCTTGTTTGGCGCCTTCGCGGGGCGTCGCCGCTGGCCAAGGGGAAGATAGTCGGATGCGAGCGCGGTGCCGTCGAGGAGAAGTCGGGGCGAACGTGGAGATGGATGAGAAGTTCTAGGAGGCGCCGCGCCCCCGGCAGATCACGGTGGAGGGTTGCATGCATGGGGCGCTGGACAAGGTCTACGACACGCTACGACGGCTCGAACAGGAAGGTGACGTCAAGATCGACCTCCTCCTCTGCTGCGGTGATTTCCGGGTGACTGATGTTTGATGCTAGTCTTTGAGATGTTTAATGTTGGTGATATGCCCAAGAGGCAATCATCACAATTCGGGTTAAGGCCTGTTAGATATTGATCCATAAGCAATTAGGGTACTACTGGGTCTGTGAACTAAAAGCACATTAGTACGCCTATAAATACGAGGGGTAGGCTTAGGGGTTGAGCTTTCTACGAACGTGACAGCCCTAGCCACCCCCTCGTAGGCCTCACGCCGAGACCCTTGCCGGGCGCGCGGTGCTAGTACACCGGCGCACGACGTTCCTCCCCGTACATGTGGACTCCGTGGAGGCGCTGCTGCTACTGTTACGATGATCGGCTATGACGAACGTGATCGTCTACCTGCTGCCGTGACGAGGACGAGGAAGGGACGAATGTGGCCGTCTACTTCCTCTACACCGACGAGCGTCTACGTTCCGCTGCATTGCACGTATAGTTGTAACGATCTACGAACTCTATACTCGTATGTTTCCTAGGTAACGCGGTAGAATTACTAGAGTAGCGTACCTCATATTACCCAACATTTAGTATGTCTCACAAGTTGACGTTACACCATTTCTCGAGGCTGTCTGTTAGGAATGAGAGTGACTTGCAGTGTCTTAACGTCCCACCTAAGTTCCGTAGCATTAACACATTTTGGACTACTCAGGACAAGCAGTTGCTCCATACACAACCATATTTATCGGTGGAAATCATGAAGCATCCAATTATCTTTGGGAGTTGTGAGTCATTGGCCTTTTATCTTCAATGCAACTTTTGAAACAGAAATACGTGATTCTTGTTGGCTTGTCGCTTTGGGGCTTCTAACATATCCACATTCACATGGAAAATAACTAACCAGAATTGGAAGTTTTTTCAATACTAGAGATTTCCTTTTACTTCTAACTGTTGATCTGTTTAGAAATCAGTTGCAAGGATACTGACAACCTCCAATTATTGGCTATATTAGCATCATTGTATTCTGTATCTATTGCTATTGTAATTTCTATGCTCATTAAAAAATGTAACGCCTGCTATTTTCACTATTTTCTTGTTACTATTAGGTAGTATGAAGGATGGGCAGCACCAAACATTTACTTTTTGGGCTTTGCTGGCGTTGTTAAGTTTGGGAACATCCGAATTGGTGGGCTATCAGGAATACATAAGCAACACAATTATCACAAAGGCAAGTTCTCCTCTTTTACATGGAACTCTTAACTGTCATTACACACTACTACAAAAAGCATTATCACAGACGTCTCATTTTTCAGACCCAGACGGTTCGTAAAAAGTTACGCCTGTGATGTCAAATAAATTAATAGTCGCCTGTGATGAATGAACACCACAGACGGCTCATAAAGGCAAACCTCCTGTATAAATATATCAATTTTCATATGTGGATCGTGGAGTAGGAGCCGCCTCCAATATTGCCATTAATACAGGTGGCTGAAGCGACCGGGCGTGCGTAACCTTTGCGGTTAACGAGGGGAACACACCTTTGAATTCAATTCGAAGCCAACAAACGTCGTGACCCGGTATACATCAACCACATTTAGCATCAAACAAAAGGACAACAAACAATTCGATAATCGATAACAAACATTCATCATCAAACAAGCATTCATTAAAAATTATATTTTTACAAACAACAAAAGAAAACAACAGATGATCGCCTAGTCCTCCGGTGGCGGAGGAACCCCACACTTGTCAGCGATCGTCTCCACCAACTTCCTGCTGCTTTTCACCTCAAGCACCTCACCGACCGTCTCCCGCATCATGTCAAGACGATCGGCCACCGCGCTTAACTCGAAGAGGTATGGTTTCCATTCCAGTACATTCTGGAAAGGGACCAACACCCAGAAGCTGCATGGCATCCGATGTACTGTTAAATACATCCTTCGCCATCTTCCACCGCAACGGTGTAAGATCGTCCTCTCCCTTGAGGGCAACCAAACTCTCCTCTAGGAAAGCGACTTTCTCAAGCAAGTACACTCTCTCTTCCGCCCAGGAAGGCGGCGGAGGTGCGGTTGGAGCCTGGGACAGAGGCGAGGTTGGAGCCGTGAACGGAGGTGCGGCTGGAGCCGGGGACGGAGACGCGGTTGGAGCCGGGGACGGAGGTGCGGTTGGAGCCGGGGACGGAGGCGCGACGAGTGGAGAGCATGGTCGGGAGCGCTTCGGTGGTACCATTGAGACTAGGGCTACGGTGCGGCGAGGAAGACGAAGACTAGAGGGAAGAGGAAGACTGTGATGGTAGTGCAGAGAAGGGGAAGGTGCATGTTATAATGGTGCGGAGAAGGAGAGGTTGGATCGCTTTGAATTCTGCGCGCGAATGGCAACGACCGCATGATACAGGCAGACCGTAGAGTAGGAGCCACCTGTAATATTGGCCATTAATACAAGCGGCTGAAGTGACAGTGCATGTGCGCCTTTTCGGTTACCGAGGGGAACGTGCACAGCACATGCATCCGTTGAATTCAACTCGAAGCCATCATACAATGATCGATATAAATACACACGCGCACGATCGTCTTCTCCGCCCAACCATAGTAGAATTAGTTTTTTTTTCCTTTTTTGTTTTTAGTTGATGTTGTGTTTTCTTTTCATGTTCTGTAATGTTGTTTTTATATCCTAATCATAATAGATATCGCATGTCTGCATCTTGTGCACTCAAAAGCAATCGCATCGATCGTTTCACTTCACATCACTCGTGGCCTCATACACGCCTCGTGATCACCACCACCACCTCCTCCCCCTCTTCCTTTGCAATATGTACAGCCTTCTACTTGAAACCGTAATGTTGCAGGTATATTTTCCTCTAGTGATTTTTCTTGTTGTGAAAGTGTTGTGCTGTAATGTTGTGTTATACATTATCGCATAAAAGTTGATATCATAAAGTGGCATAAGTTTTCACAAGAGGTCCTTAACTAATAGACGTCTGCGAAAATTGTATTTACCAATTACTCAAAATATTTTCACAGGCGGTCTTTACTTGAAGGAAAAATAGAGAAAAATTATATACACACACGAACAAGAGAAAAACAGAGCTCACACGTACACATAGAGATGAAGCAGCACTCAGCCGGCCATGGCTTCAAGCGCAGTGTATTTCACTGTTGAAGTCTACGGCCAACTCAAAGTCAATATTTCACTGTATGAATTTTGTTAATTTTTTTAAAGCACTCCAACATATCAAAATTCAAATATTAAAAGAGAAAAAATTAAATTAAAATATTAAAGATTCATTACAATATTATAAATATATAAAATATATGTCATACATTTTTCCAACATTGACATATTCTCGCATATAGGGTTTCAAATCCTTTTTAATGCTTCTTTCTACGCGCTTGATGTTTTCTAGATCGGTGAAAAGGTACATATCTTCATATTGATTATATTCCTCTTCATTATCTCCCACATTCTCAAACCCAATAATATTTTACTTTCCAGAAATAACTACGTGCATCTTCTCAGTTCCTGGATCCCGTACATAAAAAACTTGTGCAACACGATCGACGAGAACCCACAGATCATCTTTATAACCCACTTTGTTCAAGTCTATTAGTGTCAACCTGTAGTTGACCTATTGGCAATTAAACATGGGTATTTGCATTCTTTTGCCGTAATCGAGTTCCCATATTTCCTCTATGAACCTGAAGTATGTGGCTTTTTACCCTCGTGAATCATAATCCTCTATATGTACACCACTATTTTGTGCAATACTCTTACCGTCTTTTTCCTTAGTATAAAATGTGTAACCATTGATGTCATCAAAGCAGATGGGTCAGAAGCTAGCTTCTTTAGCTCTTCTATAGAGTCTCAGTATGGTATATTTTTATCCATTAACCATTCAGTGAAACGTCTTCTGTGCTCTTTCATGATCCAGTCCTCTGTGTGGCCTTGGTTTTTTCTGTGAAGCTCAATTTCGTGTTCCTCGATGTACGACTTAGCTATTGCGAGCTGTTGTAGTATACTAAAATATGCACAATATACTAATTTGTAATCCTGAATGATAAAATATTTCTTACCTACTTTGGCTCTCCCACATAGTCTACCCTCATGTACTGGTGTAAATGTGCATATGAAATTAATCTGGAAATTAGAAATAACAGCATGTAATACCTATTACCTAACAAACCGTCTGTAATAATATAATTTTCATAGACGGCTTATCATAGGTAAAGAACCGCCTGTGATAATATAGTTTCACAGGGGCTAGTCGTAGGTAAAGAACCGCCTATGATAATAGAGTTACACAGACGGATAATCTTACGTTACAAATCGTCTGTGATAAACATTCTTCATAGGCGGACAGTCGTAGGTAAAGAACCGCCTGTGATAATGGAGTTATCACAAGCGGATACTCTTACATTACAAACCGCCCGTGATAAAGATTTTTCACAGGCGGGTAGTCTTAGGTATAGAACCGCTTGCGATAATGGAGTTATCACAGGCAAATACTCTTACATTACAAACCGTCTGTGATAAAGAGTCTTCACATGCGAATTTATGAAGGTTAAGACCGTCCGTGATAACTTTTTCACAGACATATTAAGTTTTCACCCGTGAAAATTGTTGATTATCACAGGCTCTTTGTTTCAGGTAGTTTTGAAAACCGCGTATGATAATACGTTTAGAGTCGTCTGAGGTGAAACTTGTTGTAGTAGTGACACTTCGAACACTCGACCTATTGCTACCTCTACCTCTGCAGGACAGTATGAGTTCTGTTTACCATGTAAGATATTATGATGTTCGCAAGCTCGTGCATGTGAAGGCGCCTCTAGATATTTTCTTATCTCATGATTGGCCTCTGTGCATTACTAAGTATGGAGACTGGCAGAAGCTCATTAGAGTGAAAAACACTTTGAAGGAGAGGTAACCTAACTAGCTTAAGAGATTGCCTTATGTTAAAACGTCATGCCATATCATTGTTATTTGCCCTATAACCTATAACGGCGTGAGAATGTCTCAATACAGATTCTAACCTTTCTGTGCTACAAATGCTAACCTATAACGATGATGTTGCATTTTGAGGCATGCCCAAGAAAGTGATATTAACAAGTGATGGTTTCCATTGGCAACATACATTTCTTTTTTAAAGATCAGAATCCTAGCTGTTCCAGAATATGTGATCATCTGATCATATTCTAGGAGCTAAATCCTGCCAAGATCTATTAGGTTAAACCTGAACCAACTTATCTTTTGTGCTGTTGAAAATCTTGGTTCTTCATTTTCCGTTGCTGCCTACTGGGGGCTCCCTTCAGACTCTGTCTTGACTTCTGTTACTAGGCATAATTCTGCAATCTATCCTCCTGTTGGTTCCTCTACTCTCGTTCTGGATTGAAATTGTGCATCTTTGTTTTGCTCAACTTTGCTATATACTTTTATTCCGAACCTAGAAAAGCATCCTCATTTGGAAATCCTTGTGCACTACAACATACAAGTACTGTCCTTGAGTTTCCTTGATTTGTTTGGCATGCACAGTTTTTAGAGTGAATCCACTTTCTTACAAAACATTTAACTCTTCATCTCTTCCCTAACTCATATGCATATATATTCTGAAATGTGGCTGCATTTGAAAATCGTACCATTGATGATGTTTACTTATATATTGTCACGTTAAGAATAGAACACTAGGCAGCAAGCCTGCAGCTGAATTACTTGACAGACTAAAACCACCGTACTGGTTCGCAGCGCACCTTCACTGCCAATTTCCTGCTATTATCCAACATGGAGAGGGTGCACCTACGACAAAGTTTCTTGCACTTGATAAATGCCTTCCTGGGCGCAACTTTTTGCAGGTACGCTTATTTCAATTCAAAATAATTGCAATCTTTATGAAATTTTCAAGTATTACTGTACATGTTTGTCTCAGGTCATGCTATTCCATTTCAGTTTATAGACATTCCATCCAATCCTGGACCATATGAAATCCAATATGATGAAGAATGACTTGCAATAACACGAAAATTCAACAATGTTTTTCCCCTAACCCGGATGCGCTTTACAATGCGGTCAGTGATATAATGTCTTTTTTTCATTAGCATGTACTCCATACTCTGAAAACGTGTAGTTAGTGCTAATCTGGAGCTGTTCAATTGTCATACAGGGATGAGCAGCTTGACATTCAAGATGATCAAAAATGGGTTAGGAGGAAGTTGAATGCTAGAGGAGCTAAGCTTTTTTATTTCGTACAAACTGTGCCATCTTTTGATCCTTCTCATCGAGTCTCTAATCACTCCATACCAGGTAAGTCTAAAAGTCATAAATGGACATAAAAGAATGCTGAGTCATAAATAAGTTATCTTGTACAGAAAGTGTTACTTAGCAGGCCTTTAGTTTTTTACCTACGAAATGTCCTTTCAACCCGATTGCTTATGTATTGAAGGCCAAAATTAGCACAAAAATTATATTTGATTTTAAGAATTTGCTAGTTCCATCTGAATGTTAATCCTGATACCTTTGAAATATTTTAATAGACCATGTTTTATATCAAGTTCAGATCTATTCCTTCCGTATTGAATTTATGAATTGGGCTTAAAGTATTTCTGCTGTGTTATACACAGTTCCCTGCAGGAATACACAAACTGAGTCTTTTCTCCAATTTCTGGAACTCCCATATTTGCTGGAATCGTCTAAGGGTATGTCTCTCAGAAATAGTTGGCATCATCGCTTGCTGATTTTTGAGCATTGAGTTTCATGTATACAAAGACAATAACTGACAAAAGTTTGGCTATGTCCCAGTGCTTTCCTCCGTAGATAGTTGATACTATCACTTATGCTTCAAGCTTTTTGATAGTTTGTGATTTCTCAACTTTTGGTCTACAGGGGTTGGGGTTGACATATCTGAGTCAAGCTCGCAGCCAGGATACATCATACGTGCCTGATGATGATGATGATGATGATATAGAATTGCCTGATGAAGTTGAAGATACTGTGGAAGACGATGAATGAATTGCAAGGTTGTTGGACAAGTTCCATTGCATCACCACGGATGCAGGATCTGCAGATATCTTGGTGGATGGCCTTACTGTGTAAAGTCTCGAGATATAGATGAGGAACTAACATGTGTACTAGATTGCAGTATCACAGCTGTTTGTTTGTTTGTGAGAAAATGTTTGTAGAGTCACGGGCGCCAGCACAATGCAAAGTCCCGTCCAATGTACATGGATACTTACCAGTTACCATTCATTCGAAATTTTAATGGAAATTCCCAAGGTGCAATTTTTCCAGAATATCCATATTTTCTTTCTACTGATTTCCGTGCCAACCGTATTGCGACGGCGGTCTGGGATCTGTTACGATATCCTGACCCATGACTCTGCTGCACATATCAATGCAACATCTGTCTGTAGAAACTGTTCATAAGATCGTGTCACCTCGATTTCTGAATACCCTCTCCTCTCACTAAACACTAAACACGTCACTGCAGCAGACCAGGATGGTCATCAGACGGCCATCTGAATAGAAACAATCATAACGCAGCTCTCTCTCCAAAGGTCACCGTTAAAAATCTCTCAGGGCAGCAGACAATGGGCCAAAACACTGAAAGGACTTTTTTTTTCAGATCGACGCTATATGCACCGGGCTGCCCTTTCTTTTTTTTATCGACGCCATCTTCGGATTCCCAACAAGACATTTGACCACCAAGACGTGCTACCGAAATGCAAGAAATACAGACCATAGACCTTGACTATGCCCTGTACTGAAAACAAAGCCAATAACCAACTACACGTCTGAATTCCCCTCCAAAAAAAACTGCACGTCTGAAAAGTCCCTGACGCCGTTCTCAGAGTGTTCTGATTGATTTGTAGTTCGTCGCCCCAACGAACGCCGTTGCCAACCTCCGTACGAGTACGCGCAAACACCCGACTGGATCGGAACCTTTCCGGTCTCCGCCCACAAAATCTTTCTTTGACCAGGGATCCCAATATGATGGCACATTCTTTCTGCTCATTTTTCCCCAACAGCAACCGAACCATCGATTCTTTGTTCCTTTTATCGAGTTTCCGAAACTCACACTACTTTTGTGCAGGAAAATCATGTTGCTCACCCGGCCACATAATATGGGGCTTGAGGACTTTTTATTGCTCACCGGCCACATGATGTGCAGCTAATTCCAGGGGACAACATCACATTCAGTGATGGGGGTTTGAGAGAGACCGTCGATACAACCTACTGCAGAAAGTCCCAGCCTAAGCTTTCAGTCAGTAAGATAACGAAATTTCATGCCATTGGCCTGAAAAAAGATTTGAATCTTGCCATCGAGACACCTCAATCATGCAAGTAAAATTTCAATAAGAGGCAAAATTTATTCGTCGAACTGATCGAGCCCCCGCTTGCTCGGATTAGTGGTTGCCTTGGGCTTAACATAATCGATGGAGTGGCAGGAGATCATATGCTTCGGCTGACAAATAAGGCTTATGACCACCAGGGCTAGGTAGGCTTCAGTTGACTAGTGATTAGATGAGGAGGTTTGCAGCTTAGTTGTGCTGGGGGCGTTAAAGAAAATAAGGTTGCATTACTTGTAGTATCTTTCCTTGCTGAAACTGTAAGGAAGTTCACATGGGAATGAAAGCCCGTATTGTGGAGTTGGAGATGATTTAAGTTTCAACTTTCTACTCATCAAACAATTGTGGAAACTCTGGCCCGTAACTTGTGCATTGATTTGTTCTTAGGATAAGTCGACGAGGACATATATGTACACACCGATTACAGTCGTGGTCCATGAACAATTTGTCAAGTTTTCCAACATTAAGAAAAAAAATCTCAAGTAAGCTGAAAAGACATTTAACCAGCCGGAGAGCCATGAGAGGTAACATAGTAACCGAACACGTTTATTTATCTTTTTATGCTTGTATGCAAGTAAACAGTAGAGTACAAACTAGCACATATTGATCCTGTAACAACAAAATAAAAAAACATGCGAAGGCTACAAGCAAAGGGTCCTTGCATCAAGTTGTGGCCAACCTGTAGGACCCTAAAAAATTACAGAGGCACTGTCCCCTACTGTACTTCTGAATCAAGGCTTGCAAAGTCCCCCTCAGAGCTGAAAAAAAGAAGGCACATTTTATCCACAATCGAAGCTTTCTGGGAGCAGTGTTATAAAGATTGGTGGGTCGGCAAAGGTAGGTAGCTGCTTGATATATTTGGCTTTGAAAATATCATCCTCTCAAGGAAAAACAAGGTGAAAGGGCAACACTGGCAAAGGGGAGAAATGAAAAAAAAATAGTTTTGTAAAACTCCCCGAGGTAACAAGCCCTAGAAAAAGGCAGATCTCCTCTTCGTTCTTACACTCTACTCCCTCCAAGAACATGGAGTGACTGGTTGATCAATCCATGCAAAAAAATGGAGGGCGAGAAAATAGAAGAGGAGTGGGTAGATAAATACTAATTAATCTGCACTGCACCCATGCAGCAAAAAACAGTGGAAATGGCTTTCTTTGGGGGGACACTTTGGAGGGACTGCAAGCAAGCTCTCTTCAGAAGCATGGCAGGGAAGAACCTAATAAGATGCTAACCATTAGTTTTGAATCCTCAAAACTAATGGGAAAAACTTGGCCTAGAATAAGCTTTATCTGAAGCTAAATCCTTCATAAAGATGACTTGAACGCCTGATTTAGCTTCTTGACAATATCCTTGACAGACAAACAGAACTCGTCACCAGCCTGCAGAAACATCACCGGATGAATTAGCACATGGATAGAACCATCAAAATGGTGTCTGAAAAGGGTTCTGAGATCTGACTGACCGTGGCCATGATGGTGATGTCGAGGGAGGAGGAGGTGAAGGGGATCACATTGGCGTTCATGATGGTGAGGCCGAAGCTCTCGACCTCGGACAGTGCGGTGATGAGCGCGCCCTTGCGGTTCTCGCAGTGGATCTTGACCAACACCGTGCGGTCTGACACCCGGGCCTCGATCTCCGGCAGCGTACCGGCCTCGCCGCCGACGAAGTTATCGTCGCAGGACGAGCCCTCGTCGTCGTCGGCGGACAGCTGCGACTTCTTGACCAGCACGGCCGCCTCGACGGGACGCCGGCGAGCCTCGTTTTCAAGGCCCTTTATCTGCTCCTGCAGCTGCTTCACGTAGTTGATTGCGTCGCCGAGCACCGACGCCTTGTCCATCTGCGAGTACCGCCACGCCAGTCAGTTCATTGGAGTTGAACTAGTCATGGGCTCATGGCCGTGTAGCTATGGATGGTAGAGGAATGTTTTGTATGTGTACCTTCTTGAGGCCAGGGACGATTTTGGAGAGGGCGATGAAGCGCTGGCCGAGCTTCTCGCGGCGCTTCCGCTCGGCTAGGATATGGTCCTGATTCTGGGAGGTCGGTCGGGATGGCGCCGGTGCCTGCGCCTCGGCGGCGACCATCGTGTCGTAGCTCCGTTTGACCGGACGCGCCTGGAACGGCGTCACACGCGCGTCAACCGTCTCCTGTTTGGGTGCCTTCACCGGCGCCGCGGCCGAGCCGTAGTACGGGGCGATCTGCACCTGCGCCTCCGCGGTGTGGCCGCCGAAGGAGAGAATGGTCGGCGACGAGGAGTCTGCGGGTGAGCCCTGCTCCGTGATGCACGAGTCCCAGCTGGTATTGACCTTGGGCGCCTTGCGCGGACGGTGCTCCGCCGCAGCTGGCGCCGCCGCCGTCACCGCCTGGTCCACCTCCCCCTGGCCAAACGCCACGGCGATCAGCTGCTCCGTGTACTGCTCCAGCAGCGCGTCCGACTGCCACTGGTGGAAGCAGCTCGGCTCGTCCATCACCTGAACGCCAAGAAACCGCGCGTGCGACGACACATCAGTACTCAGAAACACATCGAACCACACGGTGCCGACGCAAATAAACATGGAGAGATGGAACCCACCATGTTGGAGAACCATTGTGTCGCCATCTGCAGATTGCCTGGGATTGCGGGACGCCCTTGCTTCCAAACCAAACCAAAGGACTGCTAGTGCTAGTCACCTAGTACCAGCTGCTTGAAGCGCAACAAGTCCTGAGCACAAACACGACAGTTAGAGATCAACAAGTGCACAGCAATGTACAGTGAATGCAACTCCAGCTGGATTGGCACAGAAAATGCAAGGAACATGGCACATTTCAGCTGGTCTTGGGTGTGTGACATGGATCAGATCAGAGATGAGATGGGAGCATGAGACCAACCTATGGAGATTGGAGAGGAGGGGTCAGGCGATGGAGGCCAGGTCCCGTTCCTTTCGACCAATTTGGGGGATGAGAGCGAGACGAGCTGCGGCATCTTATATAAACCTCTGGGGTTGGGCGAAGGAGAATATTGTAAGGCCGCTTGGTTGGGCTTTTCGGGTGTGAACTACTCGACCTCCTTCCTTGCTTCCTTCCTTCAATTGATCAGCAATTAAACTGTGCAAATGGCGGCTTAACTATTCCCCACCCAGCTGGTTTACACTTGTATGAACGAAGCAGATCATTGTTCTCTCTCTCTCTCTCTCTCTCTCTCTCTCTCTCTCTAGTTTACACTAGTCGTTTCTCTTTTTTTTTGAGTAAATGGTTTGTCGTCTCTGTGGTTGTTGGACTAAATGGTTTACCAATAAAAAGCCAGATATAATTTGTGCGAATTAGTGCTCGGAATATCTTCTGTTTTTTTTTTCTAGAAGCCAGGAATATCTTCTGTTGCGAGTGCAACCCTGCGGTTTGCCAGAAAGATGCGTTGGTGGATTATGACTTGGACCCAGCTCACATGGCGCCAGTGCTGAGTAAACTTAATAATGGCCAGGTATTACTATTAACAAGCTGCAAGCTGGGATAGTTGATGATCTAATGATAGATTTAATCAAGTGATTTGTTCAAGATTTTTTCCCAAGGTTTGCATGGGTGGACTCCCAACCGTAGCGTGGTCCGCTGTGCCATTTCATGGGAGGGAGGGATACTTCATACTTGCAGAAATCTAAAAGAGCTGCTTGTTAAAGTATGATATATCTAGCTTGGGGTTTCGAAAAAAAAAGGTACGATCTAGCTCCGAACTTTTGGGTAAGAGTTACAAGGACAAAATAGTAATTACTCTACCATGTCGGCGTCGGGTTTCGGCAATTTTGGCCATTGGTTGTGCAGTTTTGTTAAGAAAATGCATAAATATGAAATGATCTGGTTGCAGATGTGAAGTTTATTTTATCTTTTGTGCACCGGTAGAGGATTCTCTACGCGCATATGACTAAGTTCTTGTGTCATCGAGGATCCACTCTATTTAAGCTCTGAATTATAATGTAGTCTATTTTTAGTGAAACACGGTACATATGTAGAGTCGTAGATACTTAATTTAAAGCACTGGCATATTCCATCCGGTTTATAACTGATGAATTAATGATGTTTGTCTTAACGTACTATTTATGAGAATGAGAGTTGCTATCTAGTGTTCTAAGCTTTTGTTTTCATAGATACAGGATTAGGAGATGCAAGTCAATAATTGAATTATTTTTAATGAAATCCATGAAGTTATTAGCATTGCACAAATTCTCAAACTGCGTTTAGATGATCGAAAAAATCAACTACTATCACAACTTGCAGCCGGAGAGTTGAGGCGATTGCTCACGAGATGCTAGAGTACGTTGAACGTGACCTTCAAAATCTTTTCTTCTTTAAAGACATGTAATTTTCCTAGATATTCCTGAAAAATAAATATCAACTAACAAAGAGACCCACTCCTATGGTTGTAATAGGATCCCAATGATTTAACTCCTATAATCATTTAAATGCTCCGTTCCATTGAGGATAGAATTCTTTGCTGCTGCCAGCAAGCTACAATCAAGCTGCATGCTGGAGGTTGGAGCCCTACTCGTCCAATGGATGCTTCAGCTTACCCGTGAAACAGCAGAGCAGCAATGGCGGCCGCTTCGTGATAAGAACGCCCCATACCTAGTTTCTATGAAGGTTACCCATGCCTGATGCCCCACTGCATCTATCTCATGCATGGCATGCAGATCCAACCACCTCTCTTGGTCCTGTCTTGAATTTCATGCATGCATGTGTGAGGCCGTACACCTTACTTTAAGGTTATCTTGCCCTCAATGGAACTTTATTTTTTCCTCTAGAATATGCAAGAGAGCTACGTTTCTTTATATTAAAAAGAAGGCAAAGTCGATGACCATTACACATCCCTGGCAGCCTGTCGACGAGTTTTTACAAATCGGAACAGAGGCTAACCAAAAACTAGAACAAGACAGAATATTAGAACTATGCTCCGGCTGCTGCTACCCAGCAGAGTTTGGCTTCCTCCTTGATCGAGGCTCGTGGGCTTTGGTACTTGCCTGTTTGTTGCTGCTGCTCTCTCCAAGGATTGCACATGGGAAACAGTATGGAATCAATCGGGGTCCCCGTAATAAACGAAACAACCAGAGACTGCCTGGCACTGGCTTCTATGCAAAGCTGAGCTGGTGATCGATGACGAGGGTAGAGTAGAGAGATCGAGAGGTATTCCCTGGCCACTCCAAACTCCAAAGACCAAGATGGTTCGGATTTTCTTATTCCCGAACTGGTTATCCTGGTTTGTGATCTGACCAAATCACCCTCTTAAGCATTGTTGCGTCGTCCACGACTCAATTTCGACGATTGCTCCGCGTGATGAGCTATCGCCCATGTCGTCCTCGGGGTTGCTAGATTGCTCACCGACATGAGCTGGTGTGTTTTTATTACGTTGTTCCTTATCTTTTACTATATTATATATTTTTTTGTGACAAATCAGAAGCAGTGTGGGCATAGCCGCATGGCGAGTCCATTAAATCACGTTTTAGGTATGTTACGTAATCATTGAGGAAGGTTTTTTTTTTGAAAGCTCAACATTGAGGAAGGTTCATGGATGGTTCAAGAATGAATCCACAAAAAGGAAGGGGGGAGAAGGAGAAGTTACATGAACGGTCAAGTCAAGGCGGGCCGGAATGAAAAGACGTGACGATGACATAAATTTAGAGTAATCTTTAGAGGATTTCATACGTATATATAAAGTAGAATAAATTAGAAAATAGATTTGAGTAGAGTCTATGATTCTATATTCGAGTAGGAGGGAGTCTTTTCGTCAAGCCTATAGGAGTGAAGATTGTAATCTAACGTAATTTAGAAACAGATCACAACTTCATTGTGTTGTTCAAGATTGTCTTCGCCTAAGTAATCCTCGCCGAACCTAAATATTGATCGATTTCATAGCATCCACAAGACGAACCCAAAATGGTGGAGTCGGATTCTTTCATAGTTATATATGGCTGTAGTTTACTACTAACGGAGATCGAACACAGTAAAGGAATCGTATCTGAAGAGGGCGCGACAAGGAGAATAATTTGTGCTTCCACATGAACATTTATCATCAGAACTGGAAGATTTAATCTACGCTACAAAGTGCAGTCCATGATGCGTGAACCTCTCAAAACGTTCAGTTGTGAAGTCTGATTATGTTGTTCATTCGTTAAAAAAGTTTGATTATATTTATCGTTCGGTTTGGTGCTCAACCTCCCTAAAGTAGTCCTGCATTTAGCCAATGATGAGGTGATTAGCATATGTGGTGCCTAGTTCATCTAGAAGGGTGACTAGTAACTAATTCAGCCTCTAGTTCTTGTCCTGTCTCGCTCCCATTTTCTTCTGTTGCTGACTTACTAGCGATGCAAGCATAGTGACTGTCCCTTTCTCACCTTCCTCTCTCTCGTGACAGATCCGTCATAGCCAAGTTGAGTTATACCAGATATTTTGATACGTGTTTGTGGAGTAACAGCAGTAAGACGAACAGCAGGCTATGATGGGCTTCCTCCAGCACGGCCGCCTGGTGTCGGCGGCGGTGGGCCGCCACGGCAGCGTGTCGTCGGGTGGTCCGAGCGTTGCTGACGCGCGCGGCATGTCGCACGTTTTCATTTCTCTCTCTATCTCTGGCTTTGCTGCGGCTACGGGGAGGATCTGACGCGGGTTCACACGCTCCAGGATTCGTGGGTACGTGTGCGCCCGGCCCGGGGGAGGATCCAGCTCAGCCGCACGCGTTCCGTCGTCCTCGCGAATAGGAGTCATGACCGGGTCGCCTCGCTTGCTGCACTGCGTGTCTTGGGCTCGGTCGAAAACCAAGTGATTGTAGTACATGTGACAGATGGAAACAACTAAGCCTATTGATCTTGTAGCTTATCTCATACACAAAATTGTTGATGTCACTTGGCTAAAAAATAGATGGAAACAAATCTCAACGTGTCACCAACCAATTGAAGGTTTCTTATCCGAATGAAATCCTGGACGATATAAAGAAAAACGATCTGGAAATAGATTTCTTTTCCCCTATTGCTTACTGGAAAAGACTCCAGGGACATTCAGCATCGTCTGTTATAACCGCTACGAAAAATCCATCAAAGATGATTCTGATACTTCATTTTCATCCCGATCTCGATGCACTTCTTCACTGAAATTTTCATGGAGGATACTGTAAATATATATCTCAGACGCCAGAACTTCTTTGTTTATGTATTTTTTGACTAAAGTTAGCAGATTTTTAACCAGATATGATATTGACATGCTAAGATCTTGTGGATGCTGAAAAAATGAATGTAGGGGGCCCGATCCATCTATCCATGTAATACCGTGCATGCATAAACATAAATAAAAAATTGTCGTGAAGCACAAACAATAACTGGCAACCGGAATTCCAGTCAAATCTCTAAATTTGATAATACTAGACGGTTGGCCAATTCGCTATTATTCCCGTCATGATATCAGAAGTAGTTGTATTTATACGTGTATATGTGCGGCGCACTTTGGTTTGACGTGATTGATGAGCTGCACCCTTAATTCGCTTTGATAAATAGTTAATTATATAGTGTAATTATGGGTTAGAGTTGTTCAGACAGCCAAGAAAAGGGAGCTTTGCATCGCTAATCCTGCTTAGCTGTTAATTGACAGGATCATGCAGATCTTTCAGTTTAATCAATCCCTGATCGTTCTTGAGGGTTCCTCACATGATGATTACACGGAAGAGGGGCAGCAAGTATAATGCAGCCACGTACGACCTCTTTATTTTTACTTGAGAGAGAATTAGGAGGGGCACACGACACGGATAGGAATTGAGAAGAGTGTACCCAGAGGTGAGGGAGATGGGTGATAAGACCCAAAATCAGGGCTGTGGTGCCGCACATTTGGATCAACCCAAAACAATTTAAGAGCGTATCCAAGCAAGATTTCTGCACTTTCCGGTGCTTAGCTTTCCTTTGAAGTTGATCCATGACACATGCTTGGAGTTTGGAGAAAAGCTCATGCTCGATCGACACAGCAAGGTAAGTGCATGCTGGCCAGGGATAGGGTGGATACATAGACAAAGCACGAGGCATCTCTATCTAAGCATGTGTACAGCACTTAAAGCATCGTTTACACTGCACGTAACATGCCATCACTTACTCTAAACGCAGTTAAATACTTGCAGTATTAGAGTAAGCAGCATGATTGTACTTGCTTTTGTACCGCCAAGCTAGCTAGGGCATGCAACATGCCAACATGCATGGCTTTCAACTGGCCCACTTGCCGGGACAACCGAGATTAATTAAGCTCCATTATCAAGGATCTTGACGAAGATTCCCCTGCGAGTCCAAGACATTACAACAGATCTTGGAGATAGCTAGCTACTAAAGCGCTGGTGATAAACAACTTAACCATGTTCTATGCAGCACATACGTGGGCGCCTGATTTTCTTATAGTTACGTGCAGCAGCTGGAGCATCGATCGTTGGAGTGTGATGAGGAACCATCCGGATATGTACGTAGTCTGTAGTCAAATCCTAACAATCCAATATATTATTACTAACAAGGGAATTAATATGCAGCAGATACTATAAAGCTACAGAAGAAAACAGATTTACAATCCAGTATATGCTCGGCTACCGATCTTGATGCCTGTGTCATCAGGCCAACTGGATTCCTTGCAGGTTCAGCTTGGCGATCGAGAAGGTTTGTCTGGTTGCTTTGTTTATCAGCAGTTCAGCACAATCTGGCTTCTTGGTGTAGTGCAGCCAAGTTGCTTGCCATGTCTGCATATGCAGCCCTAGATGACGGACATCGATCACGGGAACACCTCATTATTACAGGGTTAGGTACTTAATAAGTGTTAGCCGTACGTGGATCGCAAGTGGGGAGCATCACAACAGCCAAGAGGGTTTGATGAAATAAGTCTTGTACTCTTGGTCTCTGTGATCTCTAGTTAGCATAACATCTCACTCCTTGTTAGGACAACATATTAATCCTTTGGTAGGACATCATCTTAATCCTTGTTAGTACAGTATATTAGTCTTTTGGTAGGACAACATCTTAGGTCAAGAGGACAATATCAGTCCTTGTTAGCACTATAGAAAAACGTATTATTTTTGTGGGCTCGAAATATTATCGTGAGCCCTCACGAAAATAGACTTATTTTGGTGAGCCCAAACATAGCTCACGACATTACAAGTTATTTTTGTGGGCCAGAAAAACAACACACGAAAATAAGTTAAATTTCGTCGGCTTTCAGCTAGGCTTATGAAAATAAGTTTAATTTTCGTGGGGTTTGTATCATGCTCACGAAAATAAATTTACTTTCGTGGGTTTGTTACATACTCACGAAAATAGTAGGTGTATGCATGCTACTCTCGGCGCGACCAGTCCTGCAGTTTTGGTCGCCCGCTGTGCCTCTCCTCTCGGCCTCGACCCGACACAGCCGCTCCTCAGCCCCGAGCACCGTGCCGCCGCCCAGGCCCGAGCATCGCGCCGTCGCCCGGGCCCAAGCGTCGTGCCACTGCCTGGACTTCCGCCACCCTACCTTTTTTTCGTGCTCCCTTGCAGTGTCGCTCGTTCCCCAGATCCGGGCGCCCCGTACGCTTCGCCGGCTCCCGCAGGGTCTTGGAGCATTCCAACTAGTTGTGCGTTTTTCTTTTGGCTGGATTTCTGTTGATTTATTTCGTCTTTGCAGTGTACTTTGTCGACGAGAGCGTGGGGTCGGTGAGTGCCAGTCGAATCTCAGCAGTACTTGTTTATCGTTGGTTTTAGTCTAACTTGATTGTTCCTAAGTGTTGCTCATGGTTGCTGCAGCACAGGTTTATGACGGCAGCGAGGCTGGTGGTTGGGATCCGATTCCATCTGAGAGGTAGGGGTCCTTAATTCCTCTTCATTACCATTTTTGGGTTATCTTTTGTTCCGTTTCTACAAATGTTGCCTCCCAATCACGTGGGGCTGTGTTTAGCATAGGTGTGCCGGTGTCCTTGTTAAATTCGTTCAATGATGGATCTTTGTTGGGTAAAAAAAATTTAGATACTTTTGTTTTCCAGGAAAGTGACAGAACGCTAGTCAACAATACAATGGAAGAGCATTTGCCAGCTACTTCAAAGGTTTGCATCCACACCTGCAGTTGTCTGTAGGTTTAGTTTAGTAGTGCATGCCTTTCTATTCAAGCAGTGTTGTGTTGTGAATGTCATCATACTGTGCAAAATGAATGCTTGGTTCAGCTATAGCTTCATTGCAATGTTGAAATGAAAGTGTTTTCTATGCATGAGTTTTATGCGTATTGGAATTCTTGTATTTGGAAGACCATTGTCCTAATATAGAACTGCAACCTGGTTCCTGGGTGTTTTATTTTACTTACATTAGTCGTGGCTTTTATTATTTGATCTGGATTGTTTTTAGGCTACTATGTGAAATATCAACTGATGAACTTGCTGAAATGAGAAGCTGCAAACTATGCGGACCAAACTATGAGAAGCTGCAGACTTATTTTAGATTTTCGGGTGTATCTCCCTGTACGCGCATATCCAGGAGTGGTTGACACTTATGTTGTGCTCGAAATGAAGATTAGCTTATTTAGAGCAAATATTTCTGATTAAGAATTCATGAGTTGTCTTAATATTTTAATACATCAAGGCTTATTTTATTTTTATTATCATGCCAAATTTACTCGTAATCTACAATTCTAACTGGAGGGAACTGATACGAACGGCAGTCAATCCGGCACAGCTAACATCAGTCAAACAAAGCTTAAAAATAAAATATCTGAATCCACTCAGTTAAATTGGACTTCCTTTTACCAGCCACTTCTTGATTTTTATTCACAAAATGATGGTTTTTGTTTAATTCTTATATATAGACAATTCTATCCCACAAGCTACAACTTTGGAAAATTCTTCGTTGCTCAATGTAAGAGGGTAGAGACTCAAAGATCAGCTCTTTGTTGCAAAGAGCTTACTATCCAAGCATTGTGAAACTTGAAGGGATGGAAAAACTTTCTGTGAAATGAAACAAAATATCCATGAACATGAGCATATGCTTAGTGAAGCCATATCGGATACTGATCTTTCTAAGTTGTAAGCTTGTACTTTGTATTAGTGTTACTCTCTTTGTTTTCCACCTTTTATCATAGCATACCTTTGTAATCCAATCAATAACTTGAAATCTCGGACTTGCAAATAGAAGTATTGGAATTGATGCTTCTATGAGCATGGCAGTAGTTTATTGTGCATTACACGACTTAGAAGTTTTTACCTTTCATCTTAGTCCTTTGGTAGGACAGCATATTAGCCCTTTGGTAGGACAACATCTTAGACTAGCATTTAGGTATATGCTTGGCTGCCTCAGCTATAAATATGTAACCCCAACCCCTAGGTTGGGCATGACATTGTGTGTGGAATGAAACAAGAAAAAATTTCCCAACTCCTAGTGTCATCCTCTCCATGAGATTAATACTTCAGATACTAACAAGTGGCATCAGAGACGTTCTATCCTATAGCCTAGACATCTCCTGCTCATCTCCTTCTCACGCCTCTCTTCGCCTTCAGCCGGCAGCAATAACACCGGTTGTTTCAACTAATTCCTTCTCTTGTGCACAGATGAGCAACAACTTGTCTGAGACATGCTCTTCCCCACACAGCACTTACCCACTAGCACGCCATGTCCGAAGGACAGTCTCAGCACTCGGTCGCTTCGAGCACGCGGCATCGGCAGGAGGCCGAGGTCGCCGTGGCAGAAAAACGCGAGCGAGGAGCAGCAGAGGCTGCGGTGAGGGCGGCGAGGCTGGCGGAACTGGCAGCGGCGAAGGCAGAAGTAGAAGCAGCAGCGACTACGGATGCAACGCGTGCGGCTGCAACAGAGCTTGAGGCTCTGCGTGGTGGTAGCGATAGAGGCTCTGATTCTACCGACGGTGGCACCAACGAAGACCTCGGGCTGGCGAGGGAGGTAGCATGGCCACAGACGCCACAGTGGGCAGCCACGCACCCCCATGAGTGCGGCGGCTGCAGCCCAGACGGGCGCGGACGCGTCGGTGACGCTCTCGGTGGGGGTGGTTGGGTCGACGGAGATCGAGACATTTACAGACAACGCGACTCTCCCTCCTCGAACAGGTACCATGGTCACCACGGGATCCGGGCCATTGTCAGGGATGTTGGTCCCGGCGGTGGGTGACCTACCCTCACCAAGACCAACTACGTCGAGTGGGCTGCGGTGATGAGGATACGACTCCAAGTGCGGCACATGTGGGAAACAGTCCAGTACGGCGACGTTGACTACTACGAGGATTGACAGGCGCTGGATGCTCTCATTGCTGTAGTACCACCCGAGATGCAGTTCTCGCTTTCCAATAAGCGTACTGCCAAGGAGGCCTGGGACGCCATTACTGCGGCACGCATCGGCAGCGACTGCGCCCGCAAGACCACACTGCAGGCACTCCACAAGGAGTGGGAGAACCTGACCTTCGAACCAGGTGAGGATGTTGATAACTTTGCTCTCCATATCAACACACTACTGCAGAAGATGGTGCAGTTCGGCGATGACACCTACAACGAGGAGAAAGCCATCGAGAAGCTCTTCCGTTGCATCCCCGAGAAGTACAAGCAGATCGCTCGCTCGATCGAGTCTCTGCTGGACCTCTCCACGATGTCGATCGAAGAGGCGATAGGCCGCCTCAAGGTCGTCGATAGCGATGAATCTCAGCCTTTCTCAGGGCCTATCACCATCGGCGGGAAGCTACATCTCACTTTGGAGCAGTGGGAGGCCTGCCAAGGTGACGGGAAGAAGGGGGAGCCCTCCTCCTCGAAAGGCGTCCGCAAGCGCGGCAAGCCAAGCAAGGGATGCGGAGGTGCCCAAGCCGGGGCGTAGAGACGTGCTGAGGGTGGCACCCACGGAGGCACCGCCGGCAACCGGAAGCCATCACGAGAAGACACCTGCCACAACTGTGGCAAGCTTGGTCATTGGGCCGGGGAGTGTCGGCAACAACGACGCGGCCAGGCCCACGTCACACAGGTGGAGGAGGAGCCGACTCTGCTCCTGGCGCATGCAAGCATCGAGCCACATCCAGTGGCATCGGCCGCAACGGCTGTCCTCCACATCGATGAGCCGAGAGTGCACGCCTTTCTCGGTGACGGCTCCAGCAACGACAAGACTGACAGGTGGTGCCTCGACACCGACGCCACCCATCACATGACTGGTCAACGGGAGTTCTTCACTGAGTTCGACTCAAATGTCCGAGGCTCCGTCAAGTTTGGGGACGCCTCTGGTGTGGAGATCAATGGCGTCAGCTCCTTCATCCTCACCGTCGAGTCTGGTGAGCACAGGCTGCTCGTCGGAGTCTACTACATCCCTATGTTGAGGAACTCTATCATCAGCCTGGGTCAGCTGGATGAGAATGGTTCGCACGTGGAGATCAAGGATGGAGTCATGAGGATTTGGGATCGCCATCGTCACCTTCTTGCTAAGGTAACCAGAGGCACCAATCGACTCTACGCCCTTAACGTGCAAGTAGCACAACCTCTCTGCCTTGCTACTTGTCGGGATGACGAGGCGTGGCAGTGGCATGAACGCTTTGGGCACCTTCACTTCAAGGCCCTGAAGTAGCTCAGTGCTAAGGAGATGGTACGGGGCCTTCCGTGCCTTGACCATGTGGAGCAGTTCCGCGATGTCTGCGTAGTGACAAAGCAGAGGCGACCCCCCTTTCCCCAGCACTCGAGCTTCTGAGCCAAGGAGCGGCTCGACCTCGTGCACGGGGACTTGTGTGGCCCGGTGACATCGCCTACACCGGAAGGACGATGTTACTTCCTGCTGCTTGTCGATGACCTCTCCCGCTACATGTGGGTGATGGTCCTCGACAGCAAGGGAGAGGCTACGAACGCCATCAGGCGCGCGCAGGCCATTGCGGAGGCGGAGTGCGGCTGCAAGCTGCGCGTGCTGCGCACCGACAACGGCGGCGAATTCACGGCGGCTGAATTCGCGTCGTACTGCACGGATGAGGGTGTTCAGCGCCACTACTCCGCGCCGTACAGCCCGCAGCAGAACGGCGTCGTCGAGCGACGCAACCAGACGGTTGTGGGGATGGCTCGGGCCCTCCTCAAGCAGAGGGGAGTGCTGGCTATCTTCTAGGGAGAGGCGGTGGTGACGTCGGTCTACATCCTCAACCGCTCGCCCATCAAGGCTCTCAACAGCAGGACACCGTACAAGGCTTGGCATGGGCGCAAGCCGACAATCTCTCACCTACGGGTCTTCGGCTGCCTCGCGTTCGCCATGGAGCTTGGCCACATCAGCAAGCTCGACGACAGGAGCACTCCAGGGGTGTTCATCGGCTACACGGAGGGCTCAAAGGCCTACCGCATTCATCGTGATGTAGTGTTCAATGAAGGGCGAGGATGGGCATGGGACAAGGCGATAGACGACAGCTCGACTCCGACATACGACAACTTCATCGTCGAGTACGTCCACTTCAAGGGAACTGGGGGAGTAGGCAGCTCTTCTCCACCGACTTCAGCTCCACACTCCCTAGTCACGACCTCGGGTGTGACGAGCTCTCCACCACCGCAGCCGATGACCCCACGCACTCCAGCACCGACTGCCATCCCTCCGGGTATGTCCACTCCGACACCAGCTCGTGTCGAGCACAACCCAGTGGAGTTCATTACTCCGCTCTCCCAGGATGAGAAGCGCATCGACGTGTACCACGACGGCGAGCCGTTGCGGTATCTTATGATGGAGGATCTTCTCGGCGACCAGTCGATGCTGGTACTGGTCCCTCGCGATCTGGAGGCACAGTTGCATCTTGCGTGCGACGACAACGAGCCTTGGTCTTTCGCGGAGGCTGAGAGACACGCGGCATGGCGTGCCTCGATGCAGTTGGAGATGGACGCGGTTGAGAACAACCGCACCTGGGAGCTTGTTGACCTCCCTCATGGTCACCGCGCGATCACCCTTAAGTGGGTGTTCAAGCTGAAGAGGGATGAAGTCGGCGCCATCGTCAAGCACAAGGCTCGCTTGGTGGCACGCGGTTTTGTGCAACAGGAGGGGATCGACTTCGACGATGCCTTCACGCCCGTGGCGTGGATGGAATCTGTGCGACTTTTCCTTGCGCTGGCTGCTCAGGGAGGCTAGCGGGTTCAACACATGGATGTCAAGTCAGTGTTTCTTAACGGCGATTTAAAGGAGGAGGTCTATGTGCACCAGCCGCCGGGATTTACGATTCATGGCAAGGAGGGCAAGGTGTTGCGCCTGCGCAAGGCCCTCTATGGCCTGCAGTAGGAACCACGGGCATGGAATGCCAAGTTGGACTCCACGCTCAAGTGGATGGGCTTCGAGCAAAGCCCGCATGAGGCGGCCATCTACCGGTGGGGCAATGGAGGAAATGCCCTACTGGTGGGTGTCTACATCGACGACTTGGTGATCACTAGCACCAAGGATGTGGAGGTGGCAGCGTTCAAGGAAGCGATGAAAGCCACCTTCCAGATGAGTGACCTGGGATCTCTCTCCTTCTACCTGGGGATTGAGGTGCACCAGGCCGACTCTGGGACCATGCTTTGACAGACTGCCTACGCCAAGCGCATTGTTGAGCTGGCTAGGCTCACAGACTGCAATCCAGCTCTCACTCCCATGGAGGAGAGACTGAAGTTGAGCCACAACAGCACGACGGAGGAGGTGGACGCCACGCAGTATCAACGTCTTGTGGGTACCTTCACTACCTCGCCCACACACGGCCGGACTTGGCATTCTCTGTCGGCTACGTCAGTCGGTTCATGCAGTGACCAACGATGGAGCACCATCAGGCTGTGAAGAGGATCATCCGCTACATTGCGAGGACTCTCGACCACTGCCTCTACTACCCGAGGTGCCCTGGGGCGGCACACCTTGTCGGGTACAGCGACAGCGACCACGCCGACGACATCGACACTAGCAAGAGCACGAGCGGGATTCTCTTCTTCCTCTGCAAGTGTCTCGTTAGCTGGCAGTCAGTCAAGGAGCAGGTGGTGGCCTTGTCCAGCTGCGAGGCCGAGTATATAGCGGCCTCTACCGCTTCGACTAAGGTGCTCTGGCTAGTTCGACTGCTTGGTGATATCCTCGGCAAAGACACCAGAGCGGTGGAACTTAGGGTGGACAACAAGTCTGCTCTGGCTCTAGCAAAGAACCCTGTCTTTCATGAACGGAGCAAGCACATCCGGGTGAGGTACCACTTTCTCCGAGGCTGCTTGGAGGAAGGGGGTATCAAGGCGTGCTACATCAACACCAAGGACCAGCTTGCAGACCTGCTCACTAAGCCCCTTGGGAGGATCACGTTCTTTGAGCTTTGCTCCAGGATCGGGATGGCCCAACTCTCCCACAAGACAACGCACAAGACTTATGGGGGAGAATGATGGAATGTCTTGTACTCTTGGTCTGTGTGGCCCCTAGTTAGGACAACATCTCACTCCTTGTTAGGACAACATATTAGTCCTTTGGTAGGACAACATCTTAGTCCTTGTTAGGACAACATATTAGTCCTTTGGTATGACAGCATCTTAGATCAAGAGGACAACATATCAGTCCTTGTTAGGACAACATATTAGGCCTTTGATAGGACATCATCTTAGACTAGCATCTAGGTATATGATTGGCTGCCTCAGCTATAAATATGTAACCCCAAGCCCTAGGTTGGGCATGGAATCGTGTGTGGAATGAAACAAGAAAAAATTTCCCAACTCCTAGTGTCATCCTCTCCATGAGATTAATACTTCAGATACTAACAGGGTTGCAGCTAGCGGTGTAGATCAACTTGGCCCTATTAAATGGCGATCCGTGGTACACTGATCTATGTGCCGAAAGGGAACCATATTCTCTATATCAGTTTGGATGGCTCACAACGTATGCCAGGTCCTCAGAAGTTTGCTTGCGGTTCATGCTGTTAAATGTGAATTCCACGCTTGGGGAAGGTGAGGTGAACTAACAATTCCTTCTGTCGTGTATCCTCGATTGATGTGGCCTTAGATGCTTCAATTGTAGATTTGAGTATTGAGCGAAAGGTTACACCTACAGGATAGGTTCTGTATTACAAGCTAATCCTACTCTACTAGGACCAATAGGCAGCATAGGGGAGAAAAGCACTACACCTCGAAATAGGAATCAACAAGAGAAAAACTTTGTTAGAAATTAACCCTTTCCTGATCGGTATCAGGATTGGGAAGAATGGTTGGGATAGCAAACAACCATCAGGTTTGTACGTTGGATACCCTTATAACCATCAAAGGTCGTTGAAGTGGCTAATTCCTCTAAATAGGAGGCGTTGAGAACAAAAAAATTCCTGGAGCTATCGTTTTCCTCTAGCATTAATAGAATTCATTGGTGTTAAGAAAAACCTCTTGGGGGAAGGTTGGCTAGAGATTTCTTGGAAAAATACCAGCCCCTTTCGGTCCATAATGAGATGGGACTAATTCTATTTTCATTCTATAGATTTTTTGCTTAGTACTATGTACAGAAGGGGGGAGCCGTATGAGATGAAAACCTCATGTACGGTTTTGGAACGGAGATTTTTTGAATAGAATGAACGACCGTAACGGATGTTGGCTCAATCCGAAGGAAATTATGCGGAAGCTTTGCAGAATTATTATGAAGCTACGCGACTAGAAATTGATCCCTATGATCGAAGTTATATACTATATAACATCGGCCTTATACACACAAGCAATGGAGAGCATACAAAGGCTTTGGAATATTATTTCCGGGCGCTAGAACGAAACCCCTTCTTACCGCAAGCTTTTAATAATATGGCCGTGATCTGTCATTACGTGCGACTATCTCTACTATAGAAAGAAAGAAGAAAAAAGATGAAATTTTCTAGTATTTACTAGAAAAAGGGCTTTCTACATAGGGATCGTCAAAACAATGATTTTGCCCTATCAGCTGTAGGAAGGAAGAACACTTCACGAGAATCAAAATAAGAAGAAAGTCGAGCCTATACTACTACTCTATGGATAAAGTCTCAAATTGATAGAGAAAGCACCGTAAAGATCAATTAGTGAGCGACTGGGTCGATACAACTAAAAAAACTGCTTAATTATACCATGATATGGGGAAAAATTTAGGAATCTGCTTATGTAATAGAGCCGATCCACTAAAGGATTAAGCAGCGGTGTAGTATCAGATCCCAAAGATAGTAAGTTCTTTTTTCTTTCTTATGGGAAAAAAAAGTCTTTTTCAAGGATTCTATAGAAATTTCATATATGAAAGACACGAAACCGAGATAGTTACCTTTCAGAAAATTCGAACGAAGGATATAGGTCTATCTATGCTTCATTCTTCTGAAGGTGGGAGAAAAGATCAGACTGATTATTGCTCAAAATTAGGGTTTGAAACTTAGGTAATTAACTTCTTCTGCTTAACCCAAAAAGAAATTGGATCGATTTTTGAGAAATCGAATTCAGTTAAGATAGGGGAAATTAAGATAGCAATTTCTGAGCCGTATGAGGTAGGAAACTCTCAAGTACGGTTCTAGGGGAAGGAACTGCCTATTCCGACCGAGGAGAACAGGCCATTCTACAGGGCGATTCGGAAATTGCGGAAGCTTGGTTTGATCAAGCTGCTGAGTATTGGAAACAAGCTATAGCGCTTACTCCGGGAAATTATATTGAAGCACAGAACTGGTTGAAGATTACGAAGCGCTTTGAATTTGAATAAGAACACTCTTCATTTTCATAAAATGGGCGGTTTGATTGTTGATCCATTAATCAAATAATTTTGGTAGGAAGATCGAATCAAGAATTTCATTATATCCCTTTCTTCTACCTTCGATTTTATATCATTTCGATTTTATATCATATTTCATAAGGATAAACAATAGGGATAGGTTCTAGAACAGAGGTAATAAAGTAAATAAAAGGGGGCAATCTAAATATTCCTACCTAAAGGATGATTTTTTTAATAATTCTAATCAGTTTCTTGGAGTTTGGAATCGAATAAAAATATTTATATTATGCTCACTCAAGGAAAGTAGATGTAGGGCTTATTTATACCCTAAAAAAAATACACTAGCTTCTTAAATAAAAACGTAAACAAAAAAATCTTTTTTTGTTACGTCGGGAAAAAATTTTCCAGGATAACCAATGTCCGTTAGGCACCTAATCCTTATGTCATAATAGATCCGAACACTTGCCTCGGATTGACTTCAATATATAATTGCTCCAGTGAATAACTAAAAAAAAAAAAATAGAAGGGCGGTAGATAGTAAAGAAAAGGACTAATCATAATATCTATCCTTCAAAGATTCACTAAAAAGACAGTTGGCGGGTCTCTTTGTATGTCTTGTCCGGAAAGAGGAGGACTTAATGATTATTCGTTCGCCGGAACCAGAAGTTAAAATTGTTGTGGATAGGGATCCTGTAAAAACATCTTTTGAGGAATGGGCCAGACCCGGGCATTTCTCAAAAACAATAGCTAAGGGCCCCGATACTACCACTTGGATCTGGAACCTACATGCTGATGCTCACGATTTCGATAGTCATACCGGTGATTTGGAGGAGATCTCTCGAAAAATCTTTAGTGCTCATTTCGGTCAACTCTCCATTATCTTTCTTTGGTTGAGTGGCATGTACTTCCACGGTGCCCGTTTTTCCAATTATGAAGCATGGCTAAGCGATCCTACTCACATTGGACCCAGTGCTCAGGTAGTTTGGCCAATAGTAGGGCAAGAAATTTTGAATGGTGATGTAGGCGGGGGTTTCCGAGGAATCCAAATAACCTCCGGTTTTTTTCAGATTTGGCGAGCATCTGGAATAACTAGTGAGTTACAACTCTATTGTACCGCAATCGGTGCATTGATTTTTGCATCGTTAATGCTTTTTGCTGGTTGGTTCCATTATCACAAAGCCGCTCCCAAATTGGCCTGGTTCCAAGATGTAGAATCCATGTTGAATCACCACTTAGCGGGGTTATTAGGACTTGGGTCTCTTTCTTGGGCGGGACACCAAATCCATGTATCTTTACCGATTAACCAATTTCTTGACGCTGGGGTTGATCCTAAAGAGATACCACTTCCTCATGAATTTATCTTGAATCGTGACCTTTTGGCTCAACTTTATCCTAGTTTTGCCGAAGGAGCAACCCCCTTTTTCACCTTGAATTGGTCCAAATATGCAGAATTTCTTACTTTTCGCGGAGGACTAGATCCAATAACCGGTGGCTTATGGTTGAGCGATATTGCCCACCATCATTTAGCTATTGCTATTCTTTTCCTGATCGCTGGTCATATGTATAGGACCAACTGGGGTATTGGTCATGGACTTAAAGATATTTTGGAGGCTCATAAAGGCCCATTTACAGGACAAGGCCATAAGGGTCTCTATGAAATCCTAACAACGTCATGGCATGCTCAATTATCTCTTAACCTAGCTATGCTAGGCTCTACAACTATTGTTGTAGCTCATCATATGTACTCTATGCCCCCCTATCCATACCTAGCTACTGACTATGGTACACAACTTTCCTTGTTCACACACCACATGTGGATTGGTGGATTTCTAATAGTTGGCGCTGCTGCACATGCAGCCATTTTTATGGTAAGAGACTATGATCCAACTACTCGATACAACGATCTATTAGATCGCGTCCTTAGACACCGCGATGCAATCATATCCCACCTTAACTGGGTATGTATATTTCTAGGTTTTCACAGTTTTGGCTTGTACATTCATAATGATACCATGAGTGCTTTAGGCCGTCCCCAAGATATGTTTTCGGATACCGCCATACAATTACAACCCATCTTTGCTCAATGGGTACAAAATATCCATGCTGAGGCGCCTGGCGTAACAGCTCCTGGTGCAACAACAAGTACCAGTTTAACGTGGGGAGGTGGCGAGTTAGTAGCTGTAGGCGGCAAAGTCGCTTTGTTACCTATTCCATTAGGAACCGCAGATTTTTTAGTCCATCACATTCACGCATTTACCATCCATGTGACTGTATTAATACTTTTGAAAGGTGTTTTATTTGCTCGTAGTTCCCGTTTGATACCTGATAAAGCAAATCTTGGTTTTCGATTCCCTTGCGACGGGCCTGGACGAGGGGGAACATGTCAAGTCTCCGCCTGGGATCATGTTTTCTTAGGTCTATTCTGGATGTACAATGCAATTTCGGTAGTCATTTTCCATTTCAGTTGGAAAATGCAGTCGGATGTTTGGGGTACTGTAAGTGATCAAGGGATAGTAACTCATATCACAGGGGGAAACTTTGCACAGAGTTCCATTACGATTAATG